>CM036905.1:33725706-34925706 GCA_020800305.1 Porphyrio hochstetteri | reverse complement strand
CACACCAGCACCACAGACCTTCTTTCCCTTTCTCAGGTATCTGAAAGATGATGCTGAAGTTTTGTAAAGTTAATCATCTGTTGAAGGTTTCACACTTCAAATTGAATAGTAAAATTACCAAATATTTTGATGGTATTTCAGGTGGGGAGTAGTTCTGTGAGTCAGGTAACAGCATAACTTTAATTGATTAGATTAACAGACTAGACAAATCACAAGGTGATGTGCTGTAGGAAGTCCTATGCACTGATATTTAAAGGCATGCTGGATGGGTAAATAGCTTTTTTTCGTCCTTCTCTTCTCTGAGCTTATAGAAACATGTGCTTTACTCGTGTTTCTATATAATCTTGGAATCGAGTTCATATAACCTTGGAAAAAAAAAAGAGAAATAAATATTCTACAGAGTCTATTCTTTCCATTGAGTTTAAATTCAATATATTCTCACAAAATTATAATTTTTACCCTTCTCATGTAAAGAGCTAGTCTCACTTAATTTAGTTTGGTCCACAGTACAATAATAAAAAGGTATTTGGAGAATACCACGGAGGCTTTAGTGAAAATGAAAGAATTAAGGACAGTCACACTATTTTAACATGCTTGATGTCATTCAGTAATTCTAAATGAGATTTTTCTGAAAAGGAAAAAGAAGGAAAGGAAAGGAAAGGAAAGGAAAGGAAAGGAAAGGAAAGGAAAGGAAAGGAAAGGAAAGGAAAGGAAAGGAAAGGAAAGGAAAGGAAAGGAAAGGAAAGGAAAGGAAAGGAAAGGAAAGGGGAGTTACTAATAAATACAAAATTAGACCATTTAGGCAAGCCACTTTTGAGATTTTTATCTTCAAAATTTAGAATCAAATTCATGATGAGACAATACCATTCATTCATATGTAAAGTGTGACTCAAATATTCTCCTCTGTCCAAATACCATGCCAAATCTAGCTGTAAAGTGTTGTTCTACTACAAAAGACAGTTAAATGTTATTGAAGAGCAGGTATCATGATTGACATATTTATGTACTTTTGTCCCTATATTCCTCTTTAATATTTGTCTCTCACTTTCTACAAATTTTCACTTATTAATTATCACTTCTGTAATATCTGAGTTGTCCAAATAATATATAATATCCTACTTCCTCAATAAACTACAGCTTACCAAATCAAATATCCTAATTAGATTTGGCCCATGTCTTGCAGCTGGAGAAATACTGTGGCCAAAATAAGCGACTAAAAAGATGCTGTTTCAGAAGATAAATCCAGAGGTTTTCATAGGTAGAAGTTAAAAGCAATACTCTTCTCCCACCTTCCTTAACCTGTCTCAGGTACTTTTCATTTTACCATAGAATAAGCAAATAGAAAAGAAAAAAGATAGACTCACAAAAAAAGTTTATTAAAAGAATTGTGAGACTCCAGCTTTATGATCACCATCCTAATTTCATGAGCCAGGCAAACATAAAATAGGAGTTACCTCATAAAGAGAGATGCTCCAGACTTTGCATGTGGAATTCTGTCTTTGGGCCAGAGGGAATTCCTGCAGGAGTGTTTCAGTACACAGCTTTTATCATTCCTTTTTTGCTTCAAACCCACAAAAGCCTGTAAAAGAAGAGTTTATTAAGGCAGACAGCTATACAAGGGAACGTTTTATTTAATTTGGACCTGGGCAGTTTATGGTGAGTTTGGCCAGGGAGAAAAGCTAGCCCCTCTAAACATGCTTATGTGGAAGAAGAGTTAGCAGCATACTTGGATTTCCTATCATTTCACTTGTTATCCTCATAATGAATAGGCCAGATTTTTCTCTTTGGTAATGTCTTATCCAGCTAAACCCACACGGTTATCACTGGCTTCAGTGTTCTTCTGTCCCTTCTACGCCGAGTAGAAGCTTATTTTTGCCTCTAAAAAGCACTGCCAGCCCTATCTCAAAGAGTATAGATCCTACTTCAAGGAATTCCTTCTTCTGTATACTTAAGGGTGTTCAATAGAATATCTTCCTCAATTTTTTGGAAGCTTCCACTGGTATTAGCAGGAGCTGGCTCAACCCTAAAGAGCAATTGCACAGCTGTTAGTCAGCTGAAATTTCCCATTTATTAAGGTAATACACTTTTTTTTTTTTTTTTTAGTTGAGATTACAGACCATAAGTTTAACTGTTCTATTCCTGGTCTTTCTGCTGAGACAAGGTGAGGGTTTACTGGTTTTCATTACAGTGTTTTAAGTGGTGCAGCTGCTCTCCCACTATGAACTAGGCTGAAATAATTAAATTCTGTCACTGAGACCAATGAGTGAGAGTAAATTAGCAACAGTGACCTTCTACTGCAGCTAAATGGGACACTGAATTTGAAGCAAAAATCTGCTGAGAAACTACAAGTTTATAACTTGTATTTAGCCTTCTTAGCCCCCCCAACCCCCAACCACAGAGTAAATAAACAATACAATTCTCTTCCTTGGTCATTGAAATTTGGAGGAAACCTACAAGTCTTGAAAAGCTTATTCTGCATTTTAATAGCGATAATGTCAGGTTTATAGTGAAAGGGATAGAGACACAAGGTGCAAAACAGCTTTTGGATCTGTGAAGAACAAACCTATTTCATTTGCCACATTTCTTTGTTAAGCACTTGTAGTTCCCATGAAAGACCTTCAGAAGGCATTTCTCTGGATTGTCACTAGATTCTGTCAGCTCCTGCAATGACGGAAGCTTCTGGTATTGTGAGTATGATTAGGTGCAGAGGAATCTAAGGAAACCATCAGCAACCACTCAGCTTTCTTCACGCCCTTGCAGTGCTGCAGCTAGAGAGAAGTTAAATTCTGACAGCTGATTTCACAGAGTTTTACCCAAAGCAGGATATCTCTCTCCTACTAGGGATATCAAATCCTTGACCTTTGCTTCTTTTACCTCCTTTACTTTTGATCTAAAAGATTAGAAACACTATAAAAAATTCAATCTTCTAAAATGCCTTGACAAATACATTGGAAAAATCATATAGAGGGAATAAAAGCATTCTGCTTAGCACATAAATAGACAATCCACTGTAAAACAGATTATTTTGAAATCTTCAGCCCCTCACAATTGAATCTTTTTAAGGGGAGAGAGGTTCTTACACATGGTAAAATTTCAGCTTCCACAGGAATATATTTTCTGCTGTCATTTATTATTACATTGTTATTATTATCATCATCATTGTCATCATTGCTATCTTTGTTGTTATCTTCCTTCCTATGCCAGATACTCTTTTCAAATATTCCATCCATAAGAACTTTAATATTTAGACAGCAGATGGTGATAACTGACTGTACCCAAGACTGCAGGCTAAAGATAAGAGCCTTTTAACTGTGTCAATAGTACTTGCACTTCTCTTTAAAATCACAGAATAATGGCATATCTATGAATCTCCTGAGTTGTCTGATTTTGGAAGGGAGCTAGGATGCACTCTCGGTACAAGACTTAAACTGCACCCTCTTAAGGGTGTGCTGTAACTTGATTCTGAAGCTGCCTCTCTGCCTATTTCCATGGCTGTGTGTCACAACTGGAGATATGTAGTTCAAAAAGCTTGAAGTTTTGACTTGGGGTGCCATAGCTTAAACTCCAACCATCTGGAATGGTGCCCTTGTGTCGTACAGGCAGTATTTTCCACTATATTTTCTACTGTCAGACAAGGACACGTGTATAGATGGAGGCATATCACAACCAGCAATAGCTTATAGGACTTCTCCTGGTATTCGCCATGATATAACTTAAACTGCTTAGTTATAAGACAAGAAAAGCTCTTTGTGCATGTGTATGTATGCTCACGTGTCCATGTGTGTAAATGTACCAACACAGCTTGTTTGCAAAAATACCTCCTGAAATTATAAAGTGGAACTCTGGGAAAGGAGTTTGGCAGATCAAGACCCTTAGTGATATTTAACAGAATATTATGAGATTGGAATGCAGAAGCATGGCTATAACTAAAGCCTTTAGCATTTTTTTAAGCCACCTTGTACCTTCTGTCATCATCTATATTGCTAAATATTTTGGTCTGAAGCAACTAAGGAATGACTTAGAAAAACTGCTATGAAGAAAGACATAGTTTGAGAAAGAAAGAAAGATCTAGAATAGAAGGTCAGTGCTGACATTAGTACCTTGGCTTTAGCTTTTAAGGAAGAAACATAAATTAGAACTTAGTGATATGACTGACAGGATTGAGTGCCGTCTATTTTAGTCTCAGAAGGTCTTGCTGACTAAACCTAGAAGTTAAAAAATAAATAATAATGATATATAAAAAAAGGTTTTGATAAAACGTTTCACATCTAAACCTACAGTTTTTACCCTTAATTGAAAACATAGAAAGTGTTTTCCTTCACACCATCAAATTATTAGCATCTTCTTTTCTTACCATCTGCGAGGTGAAACCAAAGAAGTGTTTAAGGTTGTTAAATGTTCGATGCCAACTGATTTTTCCTCATTTTCTAATGATCCTGTCATCCCCTTCTGTCACAGAAAATAAATGTTTACCTGAACCAATCTGACAATTAAAAATGAACAAAAATCAACGGGCATGGTACTGGACTTGGCTTACTCCTCCACTGTTATCAGTTTCTGAGGTATCTTTCCTGATAAATAAGCAAATTTACAGGAGAAATCTGGACTTAAGAAGAAAGAACTGGAAGAAAAAATATATTAAACTAATAACTGCATGATTTGTCCATTCTTCAGCATCCCCAAGTGCTGATGTCATTGTGAGGCCCCTCTTGAGTATCCAGGGGGAAGATGCTGAGGTCTGGAGGTCATAAAATGTCACTGCTACCTTCAAAATGGGCAGGGAGGGAGATCCAGGGAACTATAGGCTGGGCAGCCTATTTGCATGCCCTAGGAAGGTGGAGGAGCAAATAATCCTGGAAATAGTTTCCAAACACATGAAGGTCAAGAAGGTACTTGCAAATAGTAGGTATGAATTTATGAAGGGGAAATCATGCCTGACCAACTTGACAATCTTTCACCAAGTCATGGTAGGAAGGGAAGAATGGTGGGCATTGTTTATCTCAACTTCAGCAAAACTTTAAACAATGTCTTGGAACATCCTCATAGATGAAGTGATGAAGCACAGGTTAGATAAGCAGGCAGTGAGCTGTATTGAAAACTGGCTGAACTGCCAGACTCAGACGGTTGTGATGTGCCTTACAGTGTCCTGCTGGGTGTCTGGTGTACTCGTTTCATCTGCGATTGACAGGTGTTTGATACTGGGGCCAATATTATCATGGGAGAACCCCCTCAACAAATTTACACATGACACAATGCTAAAAGGAGTGACTGATACACAAGATGGTTATACTGCCATGCAGAGGCACATGAACAGGGTGGAGAAATGGGCCAACAAGAATCTCATGAAGTTCAGCAGCGGGAAGTGCTGACTCCTGCACTTGGGGAGTACTCCAGGCACCAGTACAGGCTGGGGGCAGACCGACTGCAGAGCAGCTGAGCAGAAAAGTGTCTGCAGTTCCTGGTGGACAGTAAGCTGACCATGAATCAGGAGCACATCCTCATGGCAAATAAGACCCACAGCCACCTCACCTATGTTACGAAGAGTGTTGTGGGAGAACTTTGAAGATGATCCTCTACTCAGCACTGGTAAGACACATCTGGAGTGCTGTGTCCAGTGCTGGGCTCCCCAGTACAAGGGACACCTGGACATAGAGTTGTGAGCCCAATGCAGGATCATAAAGATAATGGGAGCGATGCATCTGTCATATGAGGAGAGGCTGAGAGCTGAGATTCTTCAGCTTGGAGAAGAGAAAGCTCCAAGAGGATCTTATCAATGAATGTGTCTAAATACCTGGGATGGGGAAGGAATTATGAAGATGGAGCTGTAAAGCAGACCCATAAGAGTCAGTGGGCAGAAATTGAAATATAAAAATTTCCATTGAAAATAAGATTTTTTTTTTAACCTGAGTGTTGTCATTATATTGAAACAATTAACCATAAAGGCTGTGGACTTTCCATCTATGGAAATATTTGAAGCATGATTAAATGCACCCCTAAACAACCTGTTCTGACCCTGCTTTGACCAGGGGGTTGGACTTTATGATCTCCAAAGGTTCCTTCTAAGATCAGCTATTTTGTTGCTCTTTAGGACAAAAAGGAATGGATGATGCACTGGAGAAACCTTAGACCTGAACTGAAAATCACCTTCACAAGTACATTCACATTCCTCATCAAGATCAGGGATGCTGGAGCACCCTCAGGAAATTCAGCAAAGTCCAGGCTCACTGGGGAGTGATGCTGGTGTGGGAAAAGTTAGGTGCTCTCAGCACCTCTGGCACAGAGCACAGCTTCCACTTCTCTGACTCTGTGTCCTACTGTAAACCCTTCAGAGCAAAGGTGTTCTCATTGCACACGCTGGTGTTCTCATTGCACACATTCAATATGCTACTTTAGCACAAACATAACGAGCTGCAGCCCTCAGGGACAAGGCAGGCAGGCAGGCATTTGTACAGTTGTTTAGATACATCCGGGGGAGATAGACAGCTCCTCAAACATACTTTGGTTATAGGGGATATTACCCTTTGGTCAGAGTACTGTCTTTAGTTTTCATCCACCAACTCAATCTGGTTTCCAACAAGCTCATTTGAATATTGATAACAGTGTGCCTGTGAAAATGCGGGGATGAGAAGAAGTCATACATTTGGGGTCCTCAGCATATATTTGAACTGCTCAGCTCATGCTCAGTCCCCGTGGTAGGGGTTGTCATCATGGCCTTGGCAGCACTAGCAGCAGCTTCTGGAGGGAGAGGCAGCCTGTTTCTCAGGCAGAAGGAAGGTGTAAAGGATGCTGTGCCCCCGGTGCAAAGAGGTAACACTGCGTTTCCCCAGCAGAAGTGGATTTACAGCTCTCAGGCCAGACTTTTTAAAGCCTTGGTTGCCCTGTTCTCCAGACTAATGTCAGAAGCCTGTTCTTTCATGTTCAGGTACACTGCAGACTGCGTCTAGTCCTTTTGCCCCAGCACTGGCCAAGTGTTGTGTTTGCTGTCAGTGCCAGTTTTGAAGTGAACGCAGAGAGGCTACAACAGCTTTGAGTAATTACAGAAAAATTAAAAAGCCCATTACTATTCAGGTAAAATTTTAGTCAACATGAGATTCGTGTACTTATTTTTATAGCAAAAGGAGTGAGTCTTGTTAATCCTCTGAGAATTTTCGTGTGATCTCCAGATGTAGTTATCATGGCTGATACCTGAATTTCCTCAGAGGACTCCTGTTTTTGTAATTCACAAGCACTACCTTCAGCAGTTCAGAGTACATAGGCTTTAATGAGATGGCATGCCAGTGGTTAGAGAGAAACCTATTACTCAGAGAAAGGGATATAAAACTAACATACTGTTTGTGGTTTGCAAAACCACAAAGGAAGCTGTTGCTGTAGGGGTAGAAACAATGACATCAAAACCAGCATGTAAGTTATAGTTTCATTTGTTACCCAGCCTTTTCTTTTGCTTTTATAGGTCATCATCACATTGGCTGCATTTTAAATATTTCTACTTTTCATTTTCAAGTAGTAACATAGCATTAAATAAATACTGGAAAGATCTACATGGCACAGCTATTTCCCAGCATGATTTTGTGCAGCTCAGCAAGTAATTTCACCTGCTGAGGGAACTCAGGAAAGCAACCAGGCAATCTCATAAAGCTACTAAATCAGTGTAAACAAAGTTGTATTTAGACTGGACCAGAGAATGGTCTCAAGTTCATAAGCATAGGAATTTGCAGCTTATATTTCTTAATAGTGAATTTAATACTAGCTGAGTTTGGCATGAATCACAAAATTCTTGTCAAGACATTCTGGCTTTTTGTTTGTTTTCTTGTTTTAGATGAGATACTAAGAGGTTGCAGGAGTGCTCATTTCCTGGAAAATGCTGTATGGAGAATGTAGGAAATAACATATTTCATAGGAACAATTTATGATTGTTGATTCTTTTTTTGGTGGTGTTATCTTGCTTTTTAAACACATAGCTTGGAAAGGGATAAAACTAAAATGTAGACTAAAACAGATCTTTCTTGGACCCAGAAAAAGCACAAACTGTTCCAAAAAAAGGGGGATTTTATTCAGTTTGTGTGATTTTTCTGCATAGGTATGTATTCAGCTTTGCACAAGCTGCAAATATAAACAGTAAGCTCTGAAGGACCAATTCAAGTTTTACAATAAAATCTCAGCAGGTGCCAGCAATTGTGTTTTAACAAAATTAAAATACAGTCCCAGGTAAATGCTTTTACTGAACACGCATTTTAAATGTTTTCCCGGCTGCAGGTGGGCAAAGGCTTTAGTACATTTCAAGAACATGGTAAACACTTCTTCAAGAGGAAACTGTGTGTATTTTTTTTTTCTTAATAGCAACTTTCTGGAGTTTGTTTGAAGTGGATCAGAGATTTGGGAAACCTAACGCCAGAGTGACTAAAAAGGAGAAGATAAATGTCCAATGATACATTAAACAGATGATGAAAATGTCTTGTTAATTTACCACATAAAAATGCCTGTCTTACATGTACTTCAGGTGCATCTTTTTCATTTTAGTTTATTGTTTTCTTTTTGTAATTGCGGAATGATATATGGCCTTACACTGATAAAGTCTGCCTTGATTTTCCAGTGTATCTGAACTTTATTTCATTTTTCTGATAAAGACTGGTGGCAAAGAGCCATTTGCAATTCCCCGATCCATGACCCGTGACTGATCAGTCTCAGTGCATGTTAAAGCAGGGATAGTTCTGCTCTAATTTATACCACTGGGCTAAGGCCTCTATCACACTCCCGTCACTCTTGAGCAGACACTCTGACCCACCACCACATGCTCCTTATCTTGCTCGGTGCAGGGGGTAAAAAGATGAGATTAAATAAATTACAGTTTTGGCAGAGCCACCAGATCTACTCCAAAGATTCTACTCAAGGAATTCTTCAACAAGGATCTTCAGAGAATGTACTGTCACTTTACACAGTGTTAAGTGGGATTACCGGAGCAGAAAATTTGTGTACACTTATTTTTTTGAATAATTATCAATGTGCAGATACACACATAGACAGAAATTCTCTTTCAGTATGAAGTTCTACATGTCCAAAACAGAAGCCTAAAACACTTACTTTGATGTTCAGCACAAATAAAATGACATAAAATAATAATAATAATAAAGAAAAGACCCTTACCATTGTCCTTTGGCTGGCACTGTATTTTTATGTTCTTAAATCATCAGGGCAGCACTTCATAAGTTGATGATGCAGTGCTGAAAAGAACCACAACTGTGTCAATATGAATCTACTCCAGCAAAGCAATATTCCTCAGACCTCTTAGTGTAGGACTGTGAGTCAAAGTGACAATTGACAAACGCTCAATGAGCGTCAAAAAACAGCCATGCAGACAGATTTGTCGAGGGCTTATGTTATCTATTTTTGATAAGTGAAACAATTGGCCTAAGTCATGTCACCTGAGGCTCTTCACGTCCTAGTGAAGAGCAGTCATAGAGTTGAAAAAGATTATAATGATGGGGTTCTTTTTATTTTTTTTTCCTTTGTGCCCTTCCAGGAGAACTTGCTGCATAGTTTCAAAGGCAAATACAATATCAAAAGGCAGTTAGTTTGAAATAAAGGTAAAAACTCTCTGCTTTCCTTAGGGTTAAATAAATTAATCCAAGAGCTAATATGATTTTGCAGTATATGCAGTTAGATCACCCAATTAATGGATGAATCTTACTGAGGGGAGAAGGAGACAGGTTCTTAATCACAAGTCAAAGTGACAGTGTAAAACAAAGAGAAACACAAAACTGTTCACTATTTGCATCAAGTGATTTGCAGGTGGATATAGACAAAATGATTTAAGAAGACCTCTTCTCTAAAGAATATTTAAGACATTGATGCCTGAGGATAAATTCATTGATTTTTCAGAGCATTTACATGTTAGGGGTGGAAACTGGTTCTTAATTCCATGTTTGCCTTGGCTATGTTGGTAAGCATCAGTTCTTTTTTGAGAAGACATGTTTCTCCCATATGCTAGAAAAGGGTTTTTCTTACTGCATCACATACAGGCCAAGTCCTTGGGGGCACTTGATTTCTGTGGGCAGTAGGTAGCTGAATATCCCTCTAGCCTTGGCCTGGAGTATGCCTTCAAAGGGGAGAGGAGTATTGAGCAGTGATAACCTATGTGGGTCAGTGCTGCTGAAGTGTGAGAAATTGTCCCAGGATTTGTGGCTGTTGCACTGAGAAGGAGGTAAGCACTGGCTGAGCCTCCTGGAAACCTGTCGTTGAAGCAGTTGTCCTCATCCATGTTCCCCCAGAGGCCACTTAGCGAGGGAAATATAAATCCCAGTTCCTAGAAGTAGAGAACAGAGAACTTTAAACTGAGTATTACCTACCTATCCTAAATTCATGGTGTTTACCCCTGCTGTTGCCCATGCTGACTGACAACACATGCCAAGGCAAGGGCAAGGAGCATCTCCTTGTCTTTCACTGGCATCTTATGACAAGGAGCAAGAAACATTTGAGCTCAATGTTCTTCACCTCATCCTTCCTAGCTAAACATCTTTTTCTCAGTTTCCTTAGAAAAAAAGGCAAAATGATGGATTTTTCTGTGCCTCACAATTATACAGTAGAGGTGAAAATAAAGATGACCCCCACCTCCAAAAGTTTAATGTGAAGCTGATGCTGAAGTTAAGACAACACCAAATGTAGTGAAGGAATGTTAATGTTAGCTGGCAGTGGCCTATGTAAGCATAAACCAACATGAATTATTCTCATTAAAATGTAGAAGACTATACCCTATATATTCACCATTTATATGGGGCATGACAAGTCATTCCTTGCCTTTAATTTCCTAGTTTTATGTCCTCACCCTGAGAATCATTATTTTCAAATGCACTTACTGTAAGTTGAAGCTTCATCTCAAAGTCCTCAACATTTTTTTTTCTATAATAATTTGGACTAAACCAAATTAAGGCATTGTTTTTTATTCAGACTACGTACATATGCAGTATTTATTAAAATCTGTAAATGCAATGGCAAGATTACAGGCATGATGGATTTGGTGGGGGGGGGAAGTGCTCTTAAAGCACTCTCCCATCTTCGCCTCAGGGGTTAATAAAACATCTTAACCCTAGGGACTTCAGGCTGGGTAGGGAATACAAAGTAGAGAGATGGAAGGACTACAGCAAAGCAAACTGAGCAGGATTTAATTGAATTCCTAACAGATGGGAAATAATTAAATCATTTATTATCACTTCAAAATTAGTTAACTCACAGGTATACCTCAGACAATAAAAAAGTTTTATCCAACCTTCTGCTAGGGATTTAAAGTTTTTATCAACTCATCTTCTCCAGATCTGTTACTTCATGGCTCAGTTTGATCAGCAGCAAGCTTGCTATGAAATGATCTCTCTGGTTATTGGGAAAACAATACGAATACAAGCAAACTGTTTGAGTGTCATACTACATACAGGCAGTACCAATTTTTTATTGTCCATTCATACACAGGGTTTAGTTTCACTTGACTTTTAAAAATAAATAGGTGATATGACTTAAATGTTTGGGGATCTTATACAAACTATTATAACACAAAAGAACTTGATTTTCAGATGAGGAACTGGTCTGTCTTTGGGGCAGTGGCAGTCCAGTTCAGCCAGATGTATCTGTTATGATTCTTCTACTGTCCTTCCTACATTGCTCAGAGACTCAATTCACAGAAGAATTTGGGCACTGGACTGCTAAACCCAGCAGGTTGTCCCCATTAGGCAACTAAATGTCTGTCGAGTGGACATGTCTGGGTCAGACAATCAGGCTGTGTACAATACTCAGGAAGAGCATAGCACATCAGAGTGGGATGCAAAAGTGAGGACAATAATCCTTCCAAGTTATGGAGATGCAAAGGAAAAGCACATAATTGAAGTGTGATGTGTTTCAAAGGCACAAGCTTAGCTCCCTGATGCAGAGAGGGCCCCAGTGCTGCACAGCATTCGCAGGTGGAAATGTACCCATGAGGGAACACTTGCAACAGACTTACCCCAGCTGCGTAACACCCAGATTCACTACCCACCCCCCATGCCGGCAGAGATATAAACCTTCAGTGCAAATACTGAAACTGTGAAGTTGACATTTTCTATACCTAGGCACTCTCAGAGTCACCTTTTGATGTTATTTATTCTAATATAAATATTCTTGTGCTAAGGGAAGTGGACTATCGTCAGCCTGGGAGCTGAGAGATGAAAAGAGAATTAAAACTAGCCTCCTCATTGCGAGTATACATCTTCTAACCCATAGACTAGGGGGAGCTAGCCAGCTATTTGCTCAGAATGAAAACAGTTATGAGTAAACCCACAAGGAGCCACTTAGGCATTTGAAAGATTAACTGGTAGCTGCAGAATCACAAAGTTGCTGAGTGTGAAAGGTACTTCTGCGGGCTGTCTAGTACAAGACCCCTGCTCAAGCAGGTTCAGCAAGTTGCCCAGGATAATATCCAAATTGAGTTTTGAATACCTCCAAGGACAGAGACCCCACAACGTCTCTGAGAAACCTGTGTTCATCCACCTTCATGATGAAAAAGTATTTTCTGATACACAGATAGAACACCTTTCAACTTGCCTCTTGCCCTGGACTCAGTTACCTATTAAATTCAAGTGACTCCAGGGGCAGCAAGTGGCTAAGTGGGTATTGGGTGGACCTGTGTTCCAGGCTTAGTATTTTCCTGTAAACCATTCTTCAAAAAAAAAAAAATGTATTTCTTCCACCTCTGCACTCTCCAATAGAAAAGTGGCTTCCTGAAACAGCTGCCAATCACAACTGTCTCCAAGTCTTTAACTGTCTTACATTTATGAAACCCCCAAAACTCTTCATAGGCTCGAGCCTCTTTGAATTAGAAATGTCTCTAGGATATGGTTTTGTCTCTCATTTACATAAGGCAGAATTTCAACCTCTATAAACAGTAATATGAATGGTTTATTTAGAAGCAACTGACTTCAGTTTAATCATAGCAATGATATTAACTCTGGGTCTGACTGTATATATGCAAAAAAAGGGTAATTTGAATTATGGAAAAAAAAAGGGTAAATTGCTGCAGGCTTTGGAACAAACATGATATGTTCCTTACCCCCTATTTCAGCCTCCTACATGGAAAAATAGGCCAAATGTCTAATAATCTAATTGTCATTACTTACGCTTATTGAGATCAGGGGTTTAAACACTTCATTTAAATACCTAAACCTTGGAATTATAATTCTTTGTGAAACCAGGCAGGTGAAACTGTTGAAGTCTCTGTTTTCAGATACACGGTTTCAAATTACCAAATAGATGCACAAAGTCTAGAAGAAAACTTCAATGCTTTCAGGCTATATATTAATTGCAATTTTCTCCAAAGACTTTACTGGTATTTCTTAAATTCCATTGTTTTGTCATTATTGTTATGAATCTAATTTTCAACTGGGATAATTATGAGAGAGTTGTATTCTGTTACGTAAGTACAGAACAGAAACTGTTATGGACCAAGCATTGTTTCCCAGAGGACAGAGAGCTGGACCTATTGTTCTTGATGGCTATTGTTAAGATTTGTAGTGTGAGAGAGACAGAGGTTCAGGAAGCAATGAAATACAAAACAACCCCTGGAACTCAGTCTAAGAAAGCAGTGTGATGCAACTCAAAGAATAAATACGTGCAAAAACTTTTGCTTTGAGTAACAACTGGAAAGATTTTGATATTGGGCAACAATATCTTTCCTTGACTGCTTTCCTGATCCAGCTCAGAACATTTTGTTTGTAGTACATCAAAGAAGCACTTGACTACACTGTCAATATCTGCTGGTGAAGATGAAATATAGTAACCTAAAATTTAAGTGATTATGACAGAGACTAGTAGCACACTGTACTGTGAGAAAGGAATCTTGCTTGTACCATTGATTGTCCAACACAAGCTCACGAAGCCAAACAGCTTTTAGCTAAATTTACATTTTAGTTTGGGGTGGGCTTTTTGTGCTTTTTCCAGTAATTGGTTTCATGCATCAGCTAGATATATATCAACACATTTCAGATCACCTGGCTCAGATCTGTGACACCTACTTCAGAAGTTTCAAAGCAATCATTTTAAACACAGGGCTGTAAATTAATTTCAGCTACAATTTGGAATTCATTGACCTTGTGGGAATTTGCAGATCATGAATAATATAAGAATACAAACAGGCCATCCTGAAGCTGGCTTTCTAATTCATCTGTTTACAAATCTACAATCCAGGTTGTTCACATCTATCTAACCTCTGGCACCAGAGAAAAGGAGTAGAACATTAAAGTGCCTAGAAACACACAAAGGCTCATCGGTCTTACCGTCTTGCCCAAGCAATCCGTACCATGTGCTTACGAAGACCTTAAAGATGAACCTGAGTTGATGGATTTTCCGCTGGTGAGAGTCAAAGGCAGCCTTAGTTTGACTATTTTACTAGTAAGGGTTGAATTGTAGTCATGCACCACAATCTCTTATGTGCCTAATGACAACAAATTCTATGTTCAAAATAGAGCAAAGAGAATGGATCCAAATTTAATTATAACCGAATAGTATCAATAAATAAGAATAAGAGAATGAAACTGCAACCATATGAGAAAGTATCTTAATGTCCTCAAAAGGTTTACCTGACTGAACAGACACTGTAAAATACGAAAACACAGTACTTATTTGGAATTGCTATTTTCTTATTAGGTTTTCAGGAGAAACATGAAGCCTGTTGGTAGGCTCCTTATGCACCTTATTCCATCATCTCAATAGCACCTCAGGGACAGTATCTTCACAAAGAAGCAGTTTCCAACTAAAGGCCCAGCCACAGGCTTCATCATGATCATGCTTTTCTAGCTTTTTATTGTGTAAGAAGGGAGACTCTCTGAACGGAGTAATTCAGATGATTTTTTTTTTTTCCCAGTTGCAAAATTAAACACATTTAGCACCTTTGGGAAAAACACCTCAGGAAACATCTTGAAATCACTACTTCCTTGCTAAGGATCAATATTAGTGTGTGTGCCCATGTGCCTGCATATTAATTTATACTGCTGTTTTAACAAAACTACGTAATCCTAAGCACAAATTAATAAATTAATTCATACATGTTTAATATTATTTTAATTAATTTTTCTACTCTCTAAACAAAAAAGTCTCTTTCATAAATGAATAAGAGATAAATCTCCACTGAAATTTTTCACTTCTGTTTTTACAAGAATTTTAACTTTTTTTTTTTTTTACTGTAGGAGCTATAAACCTGAAGATCTTTCTCAAGTGGATTTAACAGTACTGCTCAAAAGAATATTTTGACATGAAGCTGTTACATAGTCAAATGAATCTTCTGAATTTGAATTCTCAAGACATTTGTATCAAACTTTTGCAACTTGTAAAAGTACAAAGTTTAAAGAGGTATTGATGGGACACGGGAGTGCTTGTAAAACTTCTTTGTTTTGTGAACAACATTCTTACACCATCAAGCAACTCATTAATCTAAATTTCATCATTTCAGAGCCTGATCAGTATTCAGATGAACAAACTCTAAGCAAGACTAGACTGAGAATCTCAAACAAGGAAAACAAAGCTAAATCCACTCCCTTCTCTCCTCCAAGATAATAAAAATCCAAATAAAAAGAGCTACTAAGCTGGGAGGAGGCTCACAATTCTCTTGCACATTTTCAAAGGGATTGGTTCCTATAATTCTTTGTTTTTCTTACAAGCTGTCTGTTTCATACCACAAAGTCAACCCCCTAAACAATGAAAATAATTGATAAATCATCTGATGCTTTTCCAAATACACTGTTAACTCCAAGTTCCATTTAAATTCCCTGTCAGATAGTTGCAGTCTGTAAATATCTCATAGAGGATATGATTTTTTTCACCTCACATTCATCTAGTACAGTGTGCATGTGGTTTAATTTTATTAAGTCTACATTTTCTCAAATATTACGACAAAATAATGTACTTTTTAATCTATTTGTACAGACCACAAAGCACTGAGTAATATTTTATCTCTAATTTTCATTTTGCTTCTAATCTTACTATTTTGTGTGATCATAGTATTGGCCATATTGAAGATCACATCAACACACTGGCGAGTAGCTTTTGTCCTCTGTTTCCCCAACGTGTTCACACTAAATAACCACAGCCTGTCATGTTGCCAGTCCCACAGAGAGTTTGAAGTACCGCATCAACGCATTATCCTGTTCCATGAAACGGATGGGAGACCAAAATTGCATAATTATATTCATGTTGGAAGGCTTTTCTCGGGGATGAAATACAGATCCTGCGCGTGGAAAATATTCTGATCTTGGAAATGAGCTATTTGCTAACAGAAAGTGACAGTTCACACAGCTTGCCTGTCCCAGTTGGGCAGCCCTTTGTTTATTCTAGGCAGCCAAAGAAACTTGCCTGTGAGCAGATGAAGGGAAGAACTTTAAGTTACATATACACACATGATGAAAGGTTGAGCAGCAGGTGTTAGAGCAGAATAACATGAACTTCATCATTGTCAAAGTTTGGTATGCCTGCTAATTGCACAAAGGTTATATCACTTTCTGAGGGACTCAGGAAAACTTCACAAGATTAGGGGAGAGGAAGAACAAAACCCAAGTGCTCTAGTGACCTACTGGAATGAAATGTTGAAGAGGCAGAAATAATTATGTTATTCTTGGGAGAATAACAATTATTTTGGTGGAAACAATTTATTTTTAGATTACCTGACTTAGTTTGAAAAAAATAACCATACTTTTCTTGTTTGAAGTCCCTGTATGAAGACTATGAAAGCTTTTCTTTGTTTTTTTGGATATAGCTTTACCATTTAACCTTTGCTTTCAAATTGTACTTCTGTATATGAAGCCACCATGTATAGAAAAGCTAAGAATGATTAAGACTAATTACAACATAATAAAGTGACAGGTTAACTGTTAGTGTTTAGGTGTCTGGAACAGAGCTTGAATGGTTTAGACTAAGGCCACTCTTAGTAGGCATGTCTTTGGATCCAGGTATCTCTGTCTCCAGATCTCTCTCTTACTTCCCAAAGCAAGAGCAAATCTAGAAAAGGCCAAAAAGAAGACCAATTTGTTGCCAAGCTTATAATTCAGCCTGTCAGACATTTCAGCTATTAATACAGTGTTTAAAAGTGAAGCCGTAGCCCTGTGTGATGTGATCTATTGGCTAAACAGGAGCTGTGACATTTTGCAAAAGCCAAAAGAGGTAATTATAATGCTAAGAGCTTTTAGATTGGAAGCTGGAAGGCAATAATAAAACTGAAGAGAGGATGAATCATTACAGCCTCTATTGTTTACCATGCAGGGAAAGACTGCAGGTTTTGCTTTTATTGGAAAAACTCTAGTTTTAGAACTTTCTTAAAAGCAGGATCAATTTTCCATTACATATGATCCATAGAAATATAGGGCATTTCTTGGGTTCTTTTAATTGTACATTTATAAGCATAAGAAATTCTATGCAGAAAAATCCTATTTTATTCCTCTTCCATGTGAAAACAAACATAATATAAAGTTATCTGTAAAGACACACACCAGTGCTATTTCTTTGATCTTTTCCCCTCACTTTAGCCAAAAAAAAAGGAGGATACAAACTGTATTATTGTAGTTGAGAATATTCTTGCATGGTAGCATATTGTGAATGAAGAATCTACATCATCATTAGATCATTCATCTTCCTAGGAGGCTACCCACCATCAGCTTAGGGAAAAAAAAAAAAGAAAAAGATTATCCTTGGTTAATAAATAGCCATATTACTCTGGCTGGAAGGCAGAGCTTTCATTCTCTCAGTCAATACATCATGGTACCCTGGGGTTTTGCTTTAATCGGAGAATTTTATTTATGCAAGCAAGATTAACACATCAGCCTTTGCAGAAGGGAGAAGAATTCTTGATTCCTCCATGTTCCCTATTATAGGGATTTAATTACAAACTATGCAAACCTGTATGATATAATGATATTGGAATACAAAACTCTATTCCTATTTATATGGTGTTTTTTTCCTCACAAAGTATAAGGAGGATGTCTAGGGATGGTTAAGATATTTTTTTTCCCCTAGACAAGAATGCATTTTTAATTTCTATTTGTTTGTTGTGTCAATTTATTGAAGTGCTCTGGCAGATAAGTTTCAGGTATTTAAAAGTCTTTTTCTAAACATTTAATTCATTATTTTGGAATCAGTTTTTTGGTGGGTTGACCCTGGCTGGAGGTCAGGTGCCCACCAAAGCCTCTCCGTCATTTCCCTCCTCAGCTGGACAAGGGAGCGAAAATGTAACAAAAGGGTCATGGGATAAGGACACGGAGAGATTGTTTACTAATTATCATCACAGGAAAAGCAGAGTCTCTTTGGGGAAAACAGTTTAAGTTCTTACCAACCAAATCAGAGTAGGATAGTGAGAAACCAAATCTTAACACTTTCCTCCCACCCATCCCTTCTTCCCAGGTACAACTTCACTCCTGATTTCTCTCCCTCCTCCCTCCTGAGCTGCACAAGGGACAGGGACAGGGAATAGGGATGATGTCTCTGCCACTCCTTCCTCCTTGGGGGAAGGAATCCTCACTCTCTTCCCCTGTTCCTGTGTGGGGTCCCTCCCATGGGGTGGAGATCTTCAGGAACAGATTGGTGCTATCATGGTTCCCCCTGAAGTGAAAAGTCCTGCCAGAAAAGCTGCTTCATCATTGACTTCTCATTGTCTCGCATCCTCCTTTGGACATTCCCTTGCTCCATTGTGGGTCCTCCACAGACTGCAGGTGGAATCTCTACTTTGTCATCATCCTCCATGGGTATAGAGGGGACAGCATGCCTCACCAGGGTGCTCTCCAAGGGCTTCAGGAAAATATCTGCTCTGGTGCCTGGACCACCTCCTCCCACTCCTTTTTCATTGACTTTGGTGTCTGCAGGGTTGTTCTCACATCTTCTCACTCCTCTCTCTGGCTGTAGCTTCTCTTGGTGTTTTTTTTCTTTGTTTTACCTTCCTAATTATGCTATCACAAAGCCACTATCACTGTTGCTGATGGCTTTGGTCTTGGCCAGAGGAGAGTCTGTCTTGAAGTCAGCTGGCACTGGCTCTATCAGACATGGGTAAAACTTCCAACAGCTTCTCACAGAAGCCACCCTTTTAGCCCTCCCACTACCAAAACCATGCCACATAAAACAAATACACAGTTCTACGTCAATGCTTCGTGGTGGTAAAAAAGATAAATAAAACCTAAAACCCTGCAATTTATTCTAAATTTATTGAAAGCCCAAACATTTTCTCCTGTGAATTATAATTGTGTAATCATGTGTTCACTAACAGAAGGAAATGTTCTCTAAACACATCCAAACTTACATATTTCTTCTTCCCTGTAGCTAAAAAGAAGACAAAGGAAAAATATAAGTTTAAGGGAAATCAAATCTTTTGTACCCTAGAGGAAATGTTCCTATGCTGAGCCTGCGTAAACTTTTTTTCTCTGAATATCTCTTTTGTCTATAACTGATTAAGCAAAGCACAGGAGGCTTCCCTTCTGTGAATCACAGGAGTGTGAAAGCAGTTTCAGTGGTGGGAGAGACAACAGCTCAAAATAATCTGAAACCATCTCTAGGACTTCTTAAATCGAGAACAGTCCCAGCAGCAAAGAGCTTACTTCAGAGGACTCAGCCACCTGTTATCTAGCAGTTTATTCAGAAATTATGATTATTTTTATCTTTACTCTGCCTCAACCTTCTCATATACCATTCTGTATCACACATACTTTCCATTCCGTATCACACATGCTTTCCATTCCTGTAGTATTGGTGTTCCTCAATATCTATACATTATCAAAACAAGCAAACACTTATATTCTACTTACAGGTGACAAACTGTAAAACTATGAACTGTGTTTCCTTGGGGGAGAAAAAAACACATGAGGTTCCCCTCCTCTTCCCAGTAAATTTAATAAGAATCAAAATCAATAAACAACTGAATTTTAAAAATAAATTTGTTAGCTTATCTCTGAGTTATTGCACCTTGTGCTGGCTGGAGGCCAGAAATATGAGCAACCTGTGTTGTACAGAAAGGCTGAGTCCTTAATCAGTGTAACAGAATATTTCCTTAGCCTCTCAGTACGATAAAAATCAGGCAATCAATTATTCTGTCATAAGCTAGGGCTGTTGTAAGCATGATTAAAATATTCCTGAAAAAATGCTGTGTACTGATCAAAAATTGTAGAAGATTTTTCCAAAGTGAATAACAAAAATCACTATTAAAATAATAAAACCCTGTCACACAGACCCATAAAGGCAGAACACATCAGAGCTAAGGGGAATATGTTAATCAAAGAATAACAAAATGAAAGGTGATTTTACTCTGCCTTTAACAAGCCCTTTTGTATGTGTACCGAAGCATGTATTGTTAGTTGTAGCCTTTCAGTTGGAAGGGGGATTGTCCTTGCAATTATGTTTCTAAATCAGAATAGACATGGGATTAAAAATATGCTCTTGGAAATTACAAAGTTGTAAAATATTATATTCTGTGAAAATTGCTCCATTAACTCCTTTGTTAACAGGCTGCTTCTGTTGCTTCATTCAAAATCAACAAAACTTATGGATTCAGCTAAAACAGCAGACAGCAGACTAGAGTTGCCACACAGTAGGATAAAATGTCAGGTTGCCTAAGAGATTCCTTCCAAAAATCCTTCAAAAAAGGATTAAAAAAAAAAAAAAAAGCAAGTTTATTTGAAGCTATGGATTTGCTTCTCAGGAAGTTTGAATTCAGATCCGGTTAATAATTTGTGTTATCTTGGTTGTCAGAACTGTAATGTCATTTTTAAGGAGCAGGGCTTAAGGCATTAGCATGAAAAAAAGGAAAGCTGAGGTGAGAAAGGACTCCATCATGGAAGAGAAAGATCAGGTGGAAAGAAAGATCAAAAATACGTCAAAAGTGTCAACAACAAAATTCTACCTACATGTTTCATATCAGATAGAGGGCCCAGAAAACTCTCCAAAGAAGACATTAACTCACCCCAAGCATACCAAAGACACTTTTAAGAGGGTTCTGTTATCAAGTCCTGTACCTAATGCCTGTAGTTTAGCTCTTGAAATGTAAAGTCCTTGTGCTACTATGGGAATAGATATAACGAGTAGGACTTGGAGAACATTTTTAATGGGCAAGGGTTTCTTTCTGTTGTATAGGTCTCAACTCACTTAACAGTGCTCAGCTCCCTTCATATCAAGAGGAAACATTACGTGCATTCTTCCTCAGGCAAATTTGGTACTGGCCTTCATGTCTTTATCCCTTTCCCAGTGAGGGCTGGACTGAATAATCCTGTGCCCCCTGACAGATCACAGTCCTCACAGATGTTAATGGAGATTTCAAATGTTAAAGCTACCATTAGTGTAATTTCTTTCCTGTTCCTACATAAAGATGGTTACGCCAGAGAACCAGTTAATTTTCACTACCTTCCCTCCCCATGAGCAATGAAGGGGCCTACATAAGAAGCAAGGCACTGGGGATCACCCACTCTCTTCCTAGGCTGCTTTTTGTCCTAGACATCTAATGAACTGTTCTGTGTTGCATTGTGACACAGAGGTGTGGTAGCTGTCCTAACACCAGAAGAGAGATGAGGAGATCACTGTCCAGGAATGTTCAGCCTTGGTTTCTCACACATTGTTAGATTTTTGCATAATCTGAGGGCTGTAGAGCATGGACTGCAGGTTAATGCCAGCTACTCTCTGTGATCTCAAGACAGGAACTAAAGGGTGATCTTCACAGAATCATGGAATGGTAGGGGTTAGAAAGGACCTCTGGAGATCATCTAGGCCAACCCCCCTGCTAAAGCAGGATCTCCTAGAGCAGGTTGCACAAGATAGTGTCCAGCAGGGTTTTGAATCTCTACAAAGGAGACTCCACAGCCTTTTTGGGAAGCCTGGAATTTTTTCCTCGCATTGGGATGGAACTTCTTGTGTTCCTGTTTGTGTCCATTGCCCCTTGTCCTGGCACTACTGAGAAGAGTCTGTCCCTGTCCTCTTGATGCCCACCCTTAAGACATTTACAAGTGTTGATGAGATCCTCTCTCTGTCTTCTCTTCGCCAGGCTAAACAGCCCCAGATCTCTAAGCCTGTCCTCATACAATAAATTCTGTGGTTCCCTCATCATCCTTGTAACCTATCTTCCCAACTCTTCCTTAGTGCTCACAGTATTATCATGGAATCAGAGAACATTAGAAGTTAGAAGGAACCTCAAAAGATCATCTAGTCCAACCCTCCTGCCAGAGCAGGATCACCTAGACTAAATCACACAGGAACACATCCTTATGTCTTTTTGAAAATCCTAAGGGAAGCTAGTCTTTGTTTAACAGCCCTTGCTCTTTGCATCCATCCATATTTGCCAGGCATGTATATATTTATATCTGTATCAAATAATATCATCTTGTCTCATAAATGATGCCTGGATACAGATACCACAAAGTGCTGAAATTTCAGAACCAGCAAAAAGATGCTGCTACCATCTGAGGCACTGCAGTCTTGAGCCAAACTGAAGCACGAGCAGAACTCTCAGGTAAAGCCAGGACATCTGTATTGTGCGGTGTGCTTGCACAGAACTGGAGATGCAACTGCTGTATGTGGCTTTTTATTTGGATTCTAAATCTTGCTAAATCAGACACAGTTCCACAAATCCAGTGTGGACACTCAGTCTCAGAACATATGTCAATTTATAAATAAATTATTCACACTGAAGAACCCCATATATTTTACTTTGATATTCTTTTGGTTTGTCTAAATAATTAATTATGTTTCTCTTCATTACAGTTTTCTCACATAAACCATTTTATTCCTTCTCAAAATGTTTTCATACAAGAAATATATTTCACTGCCTTTCTAATTCAATTCCCCAAGCACTGCATTCTTTCTAAGTAATTTCTTATGTTCATTCTTTCCCTGCATAAAAGACTTCGCCTGAGCATGTTTTCCATCATTGTTTTTTGTTTTCTTGGCTCAAAGTATTAGATCCTAGGCAGAGCCAAATCGAAACAGTTTGGACACAGATTCGGGAGGGATGGGTCACAGAAAAGAATAGGAGACAAAATAGTAAGGAAAATATTTTCGCATGAATGTATGCATTTATATGCATATATAAAATTTAAATAAGAGTCTTTAAGGCATAAACTTGCTAATAGTAAAAAATCATCCCCATGAATAAATTAATAGCCTAAATAGACCATAAATAAAATATGTCTCAGGTCTACTCTTGTATCAACAAACTGCCAATGTTAGGACTTGTGGGATGTTGCTTTACCTGAAATTCCAAAGGGATGAATGGAAAAACTGTGACAATAAGAACTCGTCTGCCTTGACAGAGTTATGTCAGTTTTACCAGAGATATCCAAGGATTTAGCAGGGTTAAAAAGCACGATCTGTAATGGAAGATCTTTCATCTCTAGGAAAAATGTCCTTCAAAGTTATGGAGGCCACTTGGAAAACTAACACCTGGAAAATAAAAGTAATACACCCATTTAGTTCTAAGCTTATCTGTTTCATCTTTGTCTATACATGACCCCATTACCAGGTGAAATAATGGAATTGCATTGCTTGCTTCCTAGTTTCCTTATCACAAACTTCCTCATCAGACTTTAATGAAAAAGACATAAGAAAAAAGCAACTTCCACAGCTCAGCACCAGTTTCTGTCCACCTTTACCAAATGGGTGAGACCTGGGATGAGACGAGGTAGGTATACAGGACTATACAATGATATGGACACATAAATGTATGAGAACAAAGCTGCTTTAAAGCAAAACCAAGGCTTTTCTCTCATTATTATCTAGCACTTGAAGATGTTAAAGCTAGTGATTCCTTGAAGACCATGAGGAGAGTTGGTCATCCTCTTTTGTTTTACTCAAACTGTTCAGCTGCTGCCTGCTGTCCTTGGTTTCTGTCCTTGGCTTCCTATGCTACTTCTGACAAACTCTTGCAACCTTGCCCAGCAGATGAAGGACAAAGATGGAAATCTAATCTGAGATATACACTACTGCAATGTTTCAACACAGAGATTGAATTTAGGTCCTGATGTGGTAGCTGAACATAAACCAAGATTCTGCTTCCTGTGATTCCTGTGATCGAACAGCTCTCAGCTGTGTTTCTGTTCAATCACTGTTGTCACTATTGCTACTAGGACTCTTTCAGAGGAACAGCAAGTGGAAAAGTGCTCGATATCAGAAGGATGAGGTGTAAGGGATGAGTTGAAGTCTTGTTTTCATGAAAATGATCAAGATTTAGACTATCATAAAAATCTTGATTCAGAAAAGCCAGCCCAGCTCCAGGCAAGAGCCTGGGACCCTCCTCCTTATCCATGGAGTATATTATATTTCAGAGAAAGTTGGCTTCTGTATTCAGCAGAAATAAAGAGCAGAATCAAGCTGGGAATAGAACACAGCCATATATTATTTTGATTGGGTAGCTTGCTAGTGCCTTGAGTCCCAAAATTCATTTGGAGGATGCTGACTATTGACACACAGAACTGACCTTTGATACACCTAAGGCTATCCGCAGTTTTGGCCATACAAAATTAAACTTTGTTTATGTTGTTCAGAAGCCTTGAGCAGGCCCTGCTAGCAAGAGCTCCCACTCCCAGCTACTCTCTGTTGCAACATAATGTTATTCTCTCTCTATTCCATTGAAAAATAGTACTTTTCTGTTCACTGAGAGAAATAAGCATTTGATCAGGATTTAGGCGTTTGTTCTCCAGAAGGCTGAGCAGAGAATTCTGAGGCATAGTCCTAGTCCTCTGGGTAGTTTTCTACCATGCAAATAAAGTACAGTAGCCATGCTTTGATAGATGTTACACTGCTATTCCTGTTTCACTGACATCTTACTAACCTTATGATTGAAAAGGATGATCTTAGTGTAAGACCAGATTTTTGTCCTGTACATAAGTGTATTGTAGCTGGCAGACTAGGGAAATTTACAAACATGCAGTATCCAAAGAACAGTTCCAAATATTTATCCAGCTAATTCACTCCCTTTTGCTTTTCTTAACCTTCACTGTGAACATATAACTTTTTCCTCTGCCAAGTCAAAGTGAGATTTTCATGGCAGCAAGAGTAGAACCTAAACCAGGTTTAGCTAATAGCAGTAAATGGTGTTGTGGAATTTTCCTTTTTCTTTTTCATTTATTTTTCTCTACCCTTGGATGACCTATGTGATGCTCTTGTTGTGAGAGAAATACTAAAAATTAGATCTTACTTCTCTTAACTTCAATGAAGACAGAGATAGATATTAGGAATCTGAAGACTACATTTGTTGTAGTAGATTTTAATCCTTTGCTATTTCTTTTTTTTCTCCTCCTTTATTTTGTAATGTAGCAACTGTGACTTTGGTGAATTTGAAAAGAATGCTTGTAAAATGTCAGAGTAAATATAATGAGGAAAACTTTCCAAATGATTCTAAGGAGCTATGTTCTCTTGGATAACTCTTACTGTCAATTTATGCTGCATCATTTGTGCTGAATCTCTGGGTGCATTACTGTGCCAAAAGGAGGTAACATGTCTGCTGTTGCAAAGGAGGCTGTTGTTTGGATGCTCATATGCCAACTGCCTACATACTCAGCCAATATAAAAATCACACGTGCTCTGTGATTAAAGGAGGTGATCCTTGAGAAAGTCAATGACATGCTACTATTAGAGTGAACAGTTGGCAATCTGAAAGCATAATATTAAAAAAAATTATTACCCTAATTTGCTCGGAAAATGGACCGTAGTTCAGAGTCAAACAAATATGCTGAAACCTATTCAGAGGGATTTAATTACAGTACTTAGTGCCTGGAGTCTCAAATTCAAGGAGAAACCTAGAAAATTGGTCATAATTTAGGGTCATAATAAAATTTCACTGCTCACAACATCCACCTTACAGCCTCTGTATTGGAGACATCACTGCCATTTACAAGAGCAGCACACATTCCTTCAGAAAACATTACTGACTTGCACTATTCTTCAAATCCCATGTTTTTCAAGTGGTTCTTTCTGTTCAATTCACTGGGAAGTTGCCTGAACAAGGACTGAATTAAAATGTCAGTTGCAAGCCTATCATCCCAAATAGTTCTGAACAACGCAATACAATTTTTGGAGAGAAATCTGACTGATACTGAGAGGTCCCCTTTAAGTTAATATGTATCTGCCTGGCCATGTCTACCTTTCCAGCATCATCTTGCAGCTGGATTATGTCCCTTGTTGAAATGGGAGGAAAGGCTCCCATTTACTTTAATGCTGCAGAATTGTGTCCATAAAGAACTGAAACTAGGGAAACACCAAAGCCAGACGTCTGCTTTACTCAAGATTGACACAGGTCTTTACCTGAACCCCTACCCATGGGGCCTGTAACATAAAAGGTGAGTTGCTGTGCAACACCAGACAACAACAAAAATAGGTAATTCTTCAAAAGTAGGCTGTCTTGTACAATTATGAAATAGCAAAGTATTCTGCCAAATTGTTTTTAGCTTCAGCAAGGTGACACTCAGTGTAGACATGGTGCTATCACATCCACTGCATGCAGCATTAATAACAGAATTATCTGAGTATGCTGTCAACAAAAAAAAAGCTTTATAGCTTTGTTAGTTTGCTATTACTAGCCTGAAATCAAAGTCTCCTGTCCTGAAATGATCAAAGGGCTCTTTTGATGTTGCTGAAGGCCTAAGTGGCTGTATGCTCTGAAGGATCTCTTCAGAGACCCTGGGAACCATGAATGTGCAGGTCTGTTCCAGCAATTCATGCTGATGTTATATCATGAGCTCAAAGCAGATTCACTGGGCAAGTGATGTGGGGCCTGATCTTACTTTGTGTGCAGCACGTGGTCTCTCTGCACAGAAGCACCTGGGCAGGTCAGACAGGGACTGTGCTAGTTGCAGCTTGGGAAATCAGAGCTTGGTCCTGGCAGTAAGATAACATCCAGAAAACTTGTGAGACTGGCAGACTCAGTTTGAATTTCAGATTATGGTGGGACAGACTCAGAATGAACTTATGTCAGTTTGGAAAGTTTACCTAAACTCAGTTTATGAGCATCACCGCATCTCACAAATGCATCCTAACTAGAATCAGACAATTTCGGTTAAAAGGGATCTTTGGATGTCATCTGGTCCAGCTCCTTGCTCAAAATTTCCACCTTCCACCCAAAAGCCTCAAAGTCATATCCAACTTCAAAGAGCTTTCCAGGCTAGTGACACATGAAGAGGAGTGAAAGCATACAGAGATAGTCCTCATTTGACTCAGTTTGCCTAAACATAAATATACAGTGAAGTATAAGAGACCTAGGATATTGTAACCTAGCAGTGAGGGTTGTCTGTGACTCGGGACAGTTTTATGAGTCACTACTGGGTGGGGAGGCGGGGTGTGAAAACTTATCTAGGATTTTAAACACTAAAGACAAAGAAGGCAAGGAAAATAAAACCACGAAAGTGGAATTTTTGGCTTAAGTATTAGTACTCATTAGCTGAAGGTCCCCAGAGAAAGACACCTACACAAAGAGCTATGAAAACCTGTGAGAAAAAAATAACAGAGAGCTGGAAGATGGCAATTCAGCAAGGTGGAACATCAGACCAAGTGCCATGGGGACTGCCATTTCCCCACCCATCTGATGTGTGCCAATTGACTGACCAGAAGAGATTCATTAGGAGTCTGTCATACAGATGCTAAGAATACTGATGTTAAGCCTACAACTGTAGTGCAGCTGTTTGCTTTGTGTGTTAACCAATAATTAAGATAATTGATATGTACTCATAAACTGTTTATGAACCTCTGTAAGTGTCTGAACATAGTAAAATGCCCAGAAGAGAAAGGGTTATGTGCTTAACCCCAGAAAATTCTCCTTGGGCTGTAGAATTTGTTACCTCTGTGCAAGTGTTTCAAACACCTGGGAAGTCCCAAAAAGCATGAGATGCCCATGAGTATGAAACTAAATCAAGGCATGCATTTATGTTGCCAACACAGAGATTGATATCATGTGGCACTGTGGATATAAAAGAAAAAAGGCTTTTTTCATGAATCAGTATGAAGTTCTTCTCAAAGTCTTTAACCAGGGCTTGGCATCTTTACTAAACAGATTTATCTATCTATCTATCTATCTATCTATATATTTCTTTCTAAATTTTTTATTTTTTTTTTTTAACTGAGAGAGAGAGAGACACCTGGACGGGTTAGAGAGAGAAACCTGAACATATTAGAGAGCTGGACAATCACCAACTGCATGAAGTTTAACAAGGGCAAGTGCCTATTCTGCACCTGGGAAGGGGCAACCCTGGCTACACATCCAGACTGGGGGATCAGGTGCTGAAGGCCAGCCATGCTGAGAGGGATTTGGGGGTCTTGGTCTACAGCAAGTTAAACACAGTGTGCTCAGGCAGTGTGCTCAGCCAGCCAGGAGGGCCAACCATATCCTGGGGTACATCAAGCACGGCATTGCCGGCTGGTCCAAGGAGGCGATTATCCTGCTCTGCACCGCACTGGTGCAGCCTCACCTCGAGTACTGGTGTCACAGTACAAAAGGGACATAAAAATATTGGAGAGTGTCCAGAGGAGGGCAATGATGATGGTGAGGGGTCTGGAGGGGAAGTCTTATGAGGAGAGGCTGAAGTCCGTTGGTTTGTTGAGCCTGGAGAAAAGGAGGCTGAGGGGAGACCTCATCGCGAACTGTGGCTTCCTGACAAGGGGCTGGCGCTGATCTCCTCTCTTTGGTGACCTGTGACAGAACCCGAAGGAATGGTATGAAGATGAGACAAGGGAGGTTTAGGTTGGATGTTAGGAAGAGGTTCTTTACTGAGAGGGTGGTTGGGCACTGGAACAGGCTCCCCGGGGAAGTGGTCATAGCACCGAGCTCAAGAAGTGTCTGGATGATGCGCTCATTCACACGCTCTGACTTGGCTGGTCCTGTGTGGAGCCAGGATTTGGGCTTGATGATACATATGGGTCCCTTCCAACTCAGGATATTCCATGATTCTATACTTTGAGGTTAATTTGATAAGTAGTTTTCAATGAAAAAATTAGCAGGCTGTGCAGAATTTGGGAAATATGTGCCTGGATGGGTGCAGGTAGATGCTGTCTCATTTGCCAGAGTTTAAACTCATCAGAGATGTGCCAACTCTGACTCAGGAGCCATATGGCCAGAGTGCCATGTCTCAGTGGCAATCCATAAACCTTCCAGCCTGAGGAGGAACCTGCTCCTGTTTACATCCCTCTCTGTAGACACATACTACAAACAATATGTGAATATATTGAACAGTGTATGGACAATAAAGATGATAGGGTTTTCTTCTTTGTGCTTTCTCAGAGCCTGAGAAATGTCCCTAAAACAAAGCAGAATCCGACCAAGGAAAACCATTTGCTGGTTCTCTACTTGTATCAGCAGATGTTAATGTTGGGTTGGTTTGTTGTGAGTTTCATACATGCATATACTGGATGGCTGTAACACAGTAGTAACGATTTATTTAGAGGCACAGGGATCCCCTACAGAGACTTCTGTTGAGTATCACAATCAGATAACACCTCAATGCAAACCACTAGCTCTGTGCTTATTAGGTTATAGTTCTGTCTTCAAGGACATCTACAAATACAGTATAACAGGAAAAATTCACTGTGCTCTGAGCCACTGAAAGATAATAAATAAATAAGTGCATCGAAGATTCTGTGTGAATGTTATTTTAGCTTCTCCTATCCTACTGCATACGAATGTGAAGCATAACTGAGAGGTAGGGAAAAAAGAAAAACAAGTGACCAAAATTTAAGAATTTGTTATATTAATATTTTATTTTCTATTGCATTGAATAAAAGAATATTTTTGAAATATTTATTTTTCTAAAGTTCCATTTAAACCAATTATTTTCTATGACAATAATAACACTCGAAAATCCATACTACAAAATAGTAATAAAAAAAGTATCAACCCTTGTCAGCAGAACAAACCCCAAAGGCCAGATGATGAACAGGTTATGAAAACATTCTGTGCTCACACTCATGCCTTTATATAATATGAGTTACAGAGTGGAATCTGAAGTGATTTGCTTGGTATCCTTCTCTTATAACTACTGTCTGTCACTGATAAGAGACAGAAATATCAGATATTTGTGACAGCATAATTTCACCTACAGACATCATATTTTGTATTACTGGAAAAAAAGATTTCTGAAGTATTTTTCTCTCATGTTATTGTTGTAATTCGCTTGCTATGAAATGAATTGTCTTACTGCTAAAGGTACAAATCAAAGTATGAGCATGAAGAAGGTTGTTTGGGTGTGACTCGATGAAGTCTGCTGTTATTAAACTTTTTAATAATTTAATACAAGGGGCTATATTAAAATAAAACCGAGGTCCTTGATTTACACTTAGAAAAAAAAACAAGAAATGCAACAATAAAGACATCTGCACAATCATCTCACCTAATATTATTTCTTAGTGAACAAATCTTGGAAGAATGAATGAATGATGACTATCCTTATATATGCATTGTTAGGAGTAGCAGGATGGATTATAGAAGGTAAGTCTCCATTGATGCTGTACTTCTTTCTCTTTTCCTGCATATTGTCTTTTATTTGCTCTGGTTTGTTTTGATTTTGATTACCTAATCTGAAGAATCACATTTGGGAACAGCATACATCTCTGAGTTTCACTGGCTGAACTTACACCTGAATGTGCACAGGTGGTATCTATAGACAGGCACGTATTAATACTCAGGCTATGCTGGTAGCAGTGCTAATTCAAAAAGCATTCCTAGCTTTTGTGTGAAGCTTTACCTTCAGATTCCCAAAGTGGATTTGGAAAACTGCTGCTGGTCTTCGGAGCCCTAATGTGAAGTCTGCATGTATCTGTGAGGCAACACTGAGCCAGACTTTTAGACGTGCTGGCAGAGAAAATTTTGATGATGATGATGATGATTCAAAATAATCACACAAATTAAAGAGAATAGTCTGATAAGACCCCTCAGAAGGGATAAGCACAGACCTCTGACTCCCACTCAATTGTCCAATATCTGCAGGAAGGGGCATCTGCAAAGAACAGTTTTAGTGATTCCTGAATGGTGTTAGTAGTGGAAATACAATATGTTGTGGCTGGTCAGAGTGCTGATGTGTAGAAACGAGAAATTCTCACCTGGTAGCTGGAAAACGGATCTATCCTCTGGCCTACAATGCAGTAACTTGTTTCCACACGATATTTCTTCTGATAAAGAAAAAATAAGTTACCATTTGGACCTTGACAGTTTATGAGAGCTTCCAGGAGCTATATCTCATCAGAAAAGCTGAGATGTTATGACACACTGACAGAAACATCCAACAAAACATAGTTTTTTGCAGAATCTGGACTCTGATCACATAAGTAGTATTTTTTTTCCTTCTTCTTGAGCTGTCCCTGCAGAGCAGGTTAATGTACAAGTCTGCCTGAACACCTCATCTTCGGAGTAATCCAGACACACATGGAGCTCTATGGGATGGATGTCTAATCCAAGTTGCTGACTGGAGTCAATAAAATGCTCACAACTTGCTGCAATTGTACTGCTTAAAAATAGCTTGGGCTAGCTTTTAGGTATTTACTAGGTATTCCTCAGACATGTTAGCCTGCAGATCCCTCCAAATAACTTAAAGCCTTTTTAATGTTATGTTTCAAAGTCAGCACTCCTGTACTTTGTGTAAACAATACTATTTTCTTTGGGTTTAAGAGCAGTTTGGTTTACTGCAATATCTTCCAGTCCTGCCAATGCCTATTCAGTTGCATGCTATCAGTAATCTGAGGGTTATTCAAATGAGAAATCAAAATGATAACTCTTTAAGAGCAAATATCAGTATACTGTTTGGTGATCATATTTTTTTTAATTGATTGTACCTGAGGTCAGATTAATGGTCACCTCAACATGTTTGAAACCTTACTCACAGTATAAGCACCTGTCAAAGTTTAATGGTCTCACTGATCAGAAAAAGCACCAATGCTGTCACTTTCCAAGACAAATTCAGGACAGTAAATATATATTATTAAGACTGTTCTGTCACTATTCTGTGCACCTCAGCTCCATACAGCCCAGCTGGTAAATAAGTTTAAGATATCTCTGTGCACAATGGAAGAAACCTGAAATGGAGTCAACAGGAATGAAAGTTTTCAAAGTATTATTAAATACCTGAAATGCTATCTTAAGTGATAATGCTTAAGAATTATAGTCTTGTCAGAACTTTTCACTGGAAATGAGAAGAGGGAAAAAAGCTATAAAGATGATTTTGATTCCATACTCTCAGCTTATTAAAATAACTCTCCAGTAAAACTAGTGGGGGAACCATTCAGCAGATGGGAGAACTAAACAGCTCAGAATTTCAATTCAGTTTATATATGCACACAAGACTTGGGATGTAAGCACTGAATTTCATCCACATATTTTTAAAAGTGACCCTGAAAGAAATAGTCTGGAAAATCTAAATGAATGGGTTTTTTTCTTGGGATTTCAAGACCTTTCTGCTTCTATTAAAATAAGAGCTTCTCCCAACAATTTCTGGCACTTTTAATACTAACAGAGGACCAAGAAGTGTATTGACATGTGAAGTTGAAAGTAAATGGGAAACAAAAGTGATCTAAATACCTTTGAACCATGCTAAGGCTTGGAGTCTGTTCAAGTTTTAAGTGAAATTTTGAATCGTTGATATCTTTATCTGGCTGGTAAGTCCGTATCTATATTAATATGCTGCATACAGTGTGTTCCTGGAGTGATCTCAGAAGGATCACATAGAAATAACACCATTTCCCAGCTGGCTATTGCAATAGCTGTGCTTATGCAGCTTGAAATTGATCTTGTATTCACCACAATGTACTGCCAGGACAGATGCAAACGGTTGTTCAACGTCAGGTCTTTCAGGGTAGTGCACCTTCCGATGCAGAATATGTTTCCTTCAGGAATTATCTTACACATTTTTTGAATGAGATTTCACCTTATTTCTATCCTCTTCCCATCCCCATCAAAAAGTTGGAGGGATTCAGGAAAAAAACCCTCACAAATAAAAAAGCAATAGAGAGAACCACCTTTTGGGATGGAATTGGACGAATTGTTCTTTCCTGCTGATACAAACTCTGACTAGATGCTGCTGTCATTACAGTTGGGATTTGTAAAACTGTAACTCTGTATAGAGTCTCCACTCTATGGCACACTTTCAAGAAATGAGAAACCAGAAGTGAACATTAGGAACAATTACCTGGACACTGAATTAGAAATATGGTCTAGTAGAATCCCTCTGTTTTCATTTGATCTTCATCTACATAATATGTACATGCACATATACATCTGCTGAGGATCTCTAAATTCCTAAAGATCTTGGGGTACAGACCTGCTGCAGCACATGATTTCAAAGTCTCTCTGATTTTGCCTTCCATTACAGACAGAAGACTCCCTAACAATCCAAATGACAAACCTGGAAGACTGACTTGATTTTCAGGCTGGTGAAATGCTGGCAAACTGTAGTTGAGGTCAAGTACTGGCGATATTGCTGTTTGATGCGAGGGTTGCTTGCCAAGTCAGGGATGGAAAAGAGATCTTATCTCTGACAGAGAAAAGGCATGCTGTGTTCAGGGGTGTGGGAGGTGGGGAAGGTGATAAACAGGGACATGGACCAAAAAAAGTCAGCTTCAGAGGGATTCAGCAAAGCAGTATCCCGCCCGTTCTCAGCAGAACTTTATAGATCTGCTTAACTCTCCCTTTATCAGTAATTTTTCTCCATGTATATTTTGGCAAGGGGAAAAACATTGTTCTCCACAAAAAAACCCTAAGTTGTCTTGGGAAAATATTTGGCCAAAGCAGCATAGATTGAGTAGGATTTAGGAGAAATGAGGAAGGAAATTAGAAGTCACCTCAAATCTATGTTGTGGGAAGGTCAGAAAAGAAGCCAGAAAATGAAGAAGAATAAATCCTTGTTCACATTTCCCAATATTTAGAACAATATGACCTCCCTCTCTGTGTGGAGAGCATGTGAAACTATATACAGGTAGTAACAAAACAGCATAGTCAAGTTTAACTTAGTATTTACTATGCACTAAGCAAAAAGCATGGATTTTAAAGTAAGATCATTAAAAATAAAAAATAAAAAAGATATCATGCTTACAGCTTTTTGAAAGAAGATGGAGTACTTATTTAATAAATCTGAAAACATACAATGGGCGATATAAAATGCATACAAAATTAAATCAAGCAGGTACATTCATCACTGACAATAGAATAAATGGACCCAAGCACCAAACATTTATTTTAATGACCTAAGGCAGCATAAGGATAATGACATAAGATAAAGAACACTGTGAAAAGTTTGTATTTTTTTCTGTAGCCTGTAGCACAAGGGCAAATAGGCACTGGAGTATAGTAGCACTTAACTTGACTATTTTGACTGTGATGGAGAACTAGGGTAGGGAGGTGGTTATTCTATTACCAGATTAATTGGAAATCCATTTATTTTGGGTGGCCAGTCTGGTTTTATTTTGTCAACATTGGCAGGACAACATGATGTTCTGATTTAACATTTTAGTACCCTCCATTATATGACACCACTAGTATAAAAATATTCTAAGATATTGAATTGAAAAGTCATTCTAAATTGATAGATATTTCATATAAAAAACTAAGAAAAGAAAATGTGACATGTTTTTTTAGTAAGTCTTACTCTAAAACAAAAGTTTAGCAAAATACTCTCTTTAAATGCCCCAAAAAATGTAATATGAGAGAGCAGTTCCAAAGAAGGGTGTTCTACTCCTTGCATTCTTCCTGCTTCTCCACTCTCAGTTCTCCATCCCTCTGTTCACAGGGTATTAAAACGCTTCTCTAGACTGACTATGGGCAAATGCAAGAAAAAGAAAGTAGCAGAAAATCCACCAGATAAATGACTGATTAGGAACTAGAAAGCAAGCATTAACACACAGAAAGACAGAACTATAAAAAAATTAAATGCATACTAAAGCATTTGTTAAGATTTGAAAAGTAATTTTAGATTCTTTTGTCCCAATAAAACAAATTTTAGAACCTATGTATAGTAAATGAGTCTGGATTATGTAATGTTATTTACATTCTCAAAAAACATCAGAAGCAGACGATCCTAAATGCTAATCTCATAGAATGCTTCTCAGATAGCTGGTATTATTTGTGGTGTTCGATTTCCTTGTAAAATCTTCACTTCCTTATTTTTGCCTCATTGATTAATATATTACTTCAGAACTTAATAGAATTTCCTAAAACCTTTAAAGAAGACATAAGCAATTAAGTGTGGTCTTTAAAAGCATCCTGGAGTTTAAAATATGTTTCCTCAGTACATCTTTAGTGGACTAGCATTCAAGAGTAAAAATTCTAACTTGCTGACTTTACTAATCATCTAAGTTAGAAATCCCTCTAATTTCATAGAATCATGGAAGGGTTTGGGTTGGAAGGGACCATTAAAGATCATCTAGTTCACCCTTCCTGCTACAAGGAGGAGGACATCTTTAAGTAGATCAGGTTGCTCAAAGTCCCATCCAATTTTCAGTATTTCCAAGGCCACTTCTGCTCTTAGTCTGTTCATTCCCCAATCTATAGTGACACTGGGGATTGCACCAACCCAGATATGGGACCTTGCAGTTGACTTTGTTGAACTTCGTAAGTTTTGCAGAGACCCACTCCTCAAGCTTCAATTTCATACTACTGATATGTCTTCTGAATTTGGGAGTTCAATTACATCTCTGAAAGTTAGTTTAGGAGGCAAGGGCATTAATTATGGGTTATGGTCCTGAGATATTCTGGTGATAGTTCACCTGCCTATGATAGCTACTTAGCTGCCTGACTCATATAGGTTTAGAGGAGCTAATAACCCTGCAGGCCTTCTCTGGTAGGAAAACTCTTGCAGGGTTTACAGAAATGGATTTAGTCTCAAATTATAGCACAAATAATAGATCAAGAGCTCTACATTGTCTTTCTTAAGCTTTTCACCTCCACTGAATGTTGTCTTTCCACATAAAAATATGTCTGGACTGAAGCAGTTGCAAAAGTAAGTGTGAGAGGGAATATTAACCAATACATAAAATTTCATTAATTATTATAGTTAGACATTATCTTAAGAAATTAATGTGATATTCTGTCCTCACTGAAACTGTCTTTCCACTGCTTTCAATCATATCTGAAATTAAAGAAGAGTCACCGATTTGGTGGTTTTCTTTTCCACAGAGAAATTGTTCCCAGTTGTGCTTCCTCTGAGATCTCCAGAAAGACTCAAGAGTGCCTATGTTCATGAAGTGACTATGCTGCTTCCATTTGGGGATCAAGAAATGTACATTTTCTACCAGAAGCCTTGGTGCTTTCTTCCCCAGCTGATGCTGTATGCTTTCACCCACAGCTATTCCCAATGCCCTTGTGAATGGCGCACCAACAGGATGCCCAGAAGACCTAGTTTGCGTAAGGACCAGCGTTGTGACTCCTGGTAGAAGAGTAAATGGGATCTGTGGGCAACTGAGCTCAGACTGACTGCAGTCTGCTTGTAAAATCTCATGCTGTGCCTTCCCAGGGATGTGGAGGATTCACAGCTCCTTTGGAAATGGGACTGTTTGGGTTTTTTTGAAGCTAAAATCAAGGAGCAGTCTTTCTGTTTCATATACTCACCTGTAAAAAGGGATGCTTACTCCACCTGAGAAAGACTGCATGTAAAGCCACCACAAATTGAGACAGGGTACCTCTACTGTAAGTTAGACGTTTAAATGGTCAGATCAGTCATTCCCTGGCAGTGCCTATTTCTCTTCACTGAGTACAAAGGGATTCTAGCATGACTAGCCCAGACTTAGACATCTATCTTTCTGACATTTAACTTAGGCAAGTGACTCCTGGGCCAAGGATGCTAAAAAATCATGGTAATAAGTCATAGCAAATAACGGGAAGAGAAATTTCATCTGAATTCCCCCAAAGGGCACTTTTTGACCCAAATCATTTCTTTAAGATTTCAGCTGCAACTTCTGTTCTGTTTGGTCAGAATACAGCATTATCAAAGTGCAGAAATGGGCAGTGAACAAATGAAGGGAATTAAGAACAGATTTGATGCCAAATTCATTAAAGTGTCTGAATTGCAAAAACAAATATTCATCTCTGCACACCTTCTGTTTTTTTCTCATTTTTATTTCTCTTTCCAATACTGTTTCTTATAAGAAATAAATGTATTTTACTTAGTTACAAGACATTCTATTATTTTTCCTTGAAAAGTAAAACTGAAAAGCTAATAATTACATTATCCAGAGTAAGACATTGGTTTGGAAAGTCTGCAAGAAAAAAAAACAAACCAGAAGTAAAGGTCATTTTTAGACTTGGTATAGATCATCGAAGAGCTTGCACACTTTTCTAAGTATTTTATATCCCAATGCCACAAAAAATAAAATAAAAACATTTTCCTCATTGTGTAAGTCATAAATTGTTTCTTCTGGGAAAATATCAATTGTGACATATTAGATAAGTTGAGGTGAAAACTGCAGGATTATTGAAGTCAACATGTTTCTCATCAGAATGTTCTTATTATTTAATGCTTATTGCTCTGTATTATGGGGATGAGGAAGCAGCTGTGGAAACAAAATGGGTTCCAGCAGTATTTCAGCCAGGGACAAGGGAACAGGGAACCTAACATCCCACATGCAGTGAGAACCACCAGGCTGCGGGTGGGGAGGAAGCAAACTTTTACTGGATTATTTTTTTGTCTTCTGCAGAAGGAGGAGGCTCGTTAAATTCCAGCAGATTAAAGGAGCAGAGTGTTCAATGTCTTTAGTGGAAAGAAAGGACCTGAGAGACAGAGTCCAAGAGAAATTTCATCTAACACTCAAGTACTACAAGGCTTAATTGGAGGGAATACCCTGTCAAATCAACCTCCTAATAAGCTTCAATTTAAGAATGACATTAATGATTCAATATAAACATTATTTTAAAGTAATTTACGCCTTATTTTTATCACATATTTAAAATTATTTGAGAGGTTTAGTGTGGTTGGGAAAAAAAGCCATGTTATAGGTCTTTGTTGTCACAAGAAGAAATTAATGTAAACTAGATAAAAATAAATTTAAGCTAAAAATGCAATGGTTTCTATCCATCAAAGTAACTATATCCTATGCTGGCCTTTTAGGAAAACAGAGGCAAAAATCCCTTTTAAATATAATGCTTTTTAAAAAGGATTATATGATGCCATTGTCTATGATGGAGATGAGACTAAATGACCCAAGAGGCCCTATACTTGTCCTACTGTCCGATGTTCTTAAATGCAACCATACACACATGCTCACTTCCAAGCTCAGCTGCTCTTTTTCAACCAGTGGCACAATGAAGTGTCTATATTTTTCTTTTTTTTTTTTTTTTCCTGTTTCTGAGGAAAAGATAAAGGACTGACTTAGGGGAGCCAAGTGAAACAGCAACAAGGAAAAAGTCTGGTGTGCTGATATGATGACATATGCATGTGGTTTCACACAGTAATGTGTAGTTCTAGGTGGTGGAAGGCTGTATGTTGTCGTGTTAAGTGCGATGGTATTGATTAAAGATAACAAGTGGAAAAATGTGCTTCAGCCTTCAGGATGCTGGTTTCCTGCTGCTATAAAACAAATGAAAGGTTTGGCTAGTTCTTACAGACCTGAAATATTAGAAAGGAGAGAAGTTTTCCAGTACTAATTGATGGATTCTACCTCTGGACTCCAGTCCCTCTCATTAAGCCATCTATCAGTGTATGTCAGGACCATGACTTCCTCCAGCACTTTAAATACCAGCCTTGTAATCACTTCCCTTATTCCCCTGACATACCTGATCTGCCATCTGCAGCTTTCCCCTTAGCTCTCTGCTGATATTGTGCAGAGTGCTAAGGGGAACATGGCTGGGTGCTGGGAAGCCTTGGCAGGCAAAGGCTCCAACTGGAGCACCTTACAGTTGCCCTGATGTCAAACCCTACTGACAGCATCACGAGCAGGGCTTGATTGCTGTGCAAAATTCAGCTGGGCTGAGACAGTAAAGCTAATCAAAATAACTCAGCCTTGGAAATAATGTGCCTCCTCCCCTCTTTGAGGTTCCCTTGACAGACAATGCAAATGAGCAGTGGCCTCTGAATTGCGAAATAGCTCATTAGCAGCCCCAGATGGCATTATTTGTGTGTACAACGCTGCACGTCGCGCTCTTACAGCTTGTGGTCTCAGAGTTAAGTTCTGCACAGACGGCGCAAGGTTGCACAGAGGAATGTGGAGTGCCCTGATAAAAAGTGCAACAGCTTCTCTCTGAACGTTGGATAAATTAGGTAATTAATAGGAGTTAAAAGTTAATAAAAATTGGTCCTCTAAAAAACAGTATAACTCCTGGCAGATGATTTATTTATCTTGAATAATACTTAATAAAAGAACAGTGCATGCTCTTCAGCCTTCACTTACAGTTAAAACCCACTGCCCTGTAAGAATGCAAGCTACATCTGAAGCATATTTTTAGTCCTTCATAACTGAAATCTCTGAAATTTTTTAATCTTTCCAGCCACCAAGGTGAAAATAATAATACAAATATTAACTTCATAGCCTTTATATATTTTTTTCAAAAAATACTAATATAGGGATTCTTCTTTTCTACTCTTGGATTTTGAAAACTTCATGTTTCTTTTTTCCTCTAAAAACATGAGGCATGAGAAATAGATTTAATTTTTTTTAAATGAAAGCATAAATTGTCACAAATTTTTAAATACCATAAAATATCACAAAATTACTCAGATACACTTCAGCTAGTTGGGGATCAAAATCACTAACACATTTCAGCCACAAGCTTCTGGCATATATTTCTTCTACAAGGTGGCCACTAATATATAGTGAAATAACCTTTAATATGGACTATTACTGACCTCAACAGAATAGTATGTTTAGTTAGTTATAAGTGCAAAATTGCCTCATTATTTCAATAGAGGCAGTGTACAAACCTGATTAAAATTGCAAAACTTCAACTTGTATTATTATAAGGCTATCTCAAGAAGTCTTTTATTAAGAAAATATGAGACTTTTATAAGAAAATGCAAATTTTGATTTCCTTTTACACATTTTTTTTAAAAAATTCTTCATAAGATACAGGACCTCTTCAAACTTCTTCCTCTGTTGATTATACACCCACGTGGCAGCCCAAGTCCGTCCCGTTTAAATTAAAGCAGGGATTTGACTATTGACCTTAACAACTTTAAGGGTGCATGATGTAATCAGGAGAATATCTAGATTGCCTTCTGATGTTCCTTCTACGCACAAACAGCCTTATGAATGTTCCGAATATATATTCTGAATATATTATTTTTAGAAGAGTTGCAGATGAAAAAAAATTACATTTTTAAGTTAAAAAAGTGACAAGCCCAATTTGATTATTCCATAGACTGCACAAATGTGCTAAATTATGCAGCTGTAGAAAATATACTACTGGTCATATATTAATAATAATTTCAAGAAATGTATCACATTTGATTTATTTTTATTTTTAAAAAGTTTTTTACTGGGATGAAAAAAGGATATAAACCTCTTATTTTCTTATGAATCAAGGAGGAGAAAGTTTTGCCAGAAAAAAAAAAAAGATAATACATGGATCTGAGTTACATTTCTTACTAATTTACAGGCAGATTTTGTCAATTTAAATTTCTTCTAAGCAAAAAAAAAATGCTACTGTGCTAGTTGCAGATCTTGGCTAATGTCTGCCTTTTGCAAACAAAGCCCCCTGATTTCATATAAACAGTTTGCCTTAAACTTTTACTGTTCCAAGTTTCCAATACTCCTTAGCAAGCCAAAAGCATTTATTTTAATGTTCAGTTATTAGACTTAATAAAGGCATAGTGAGAAAATACAGGGTGATAAATATTTTAGCTCATTGTATTTTCTGCAAAATATTAAATGTTACATTATTTATTGGGCAGGGAAAAAGAAGAAGCACCAATTGTTTAAATGAAGCCTTAGAAAATCCCAAAGACATTTGGTGTGCATAAGTGCTTTATTTTTGCATTACTGCTTGAAAATATTCTTGAGATTCCTTCTGTAAATGCTTATCATGAACATCTGCTTCCATGAATTTACAAGCTCTATGTTAACTTCCAAATGCTTGGCAGTGAGACATCTAATACTTGGGGGGCAGAGGGGGAGAAGTGCCTTTGAGGTGCTCTTCTGGCTTAGTTACTAAGAGCATCAATAGCAGAAGAGCCTGGTTCAGTTTAAAGCTTTCTCACAGCATCTCAGATTAAAAGTACCCATCAGGATTAGACATTCTGAAGGTGAAGATACACAAGACAGCTGACCTCATCTGAAAGTTTGTCCGACAAAACTTTGTTCATCCTCCCTTCACCTGTGCTCTCTTCTCTTGTCAACCTGCTTTCCCTTTTGCACTGTCTCTAGTAGATCATTGGTCCTTTCTTCACTGAATAAATTCAGCTCATTAATCCTAAGGAAAACTGGTCCTTTTTATTTGTGTACATATTGCTGGGGTAGTTTTCTTTTTGGTTAGTGAGTTGAATCCTATTATTGAGAACTGACTGACCAGTTAATTACCTGGACAAGCTGGAGAAACACCAGGACAATTGCGAGGTCCTGCACCTGGGTTGGAGCATCAATAGCCAACCTCATTACCAATGTAGGCTGAAGAGATAGAGAGCAGCCCTGCAGAGAAAGACTTGGGGGTGCTGGTGGATGAGAAGCTCAACATGAGCTGATAATGTGCACTCACAGCCCAGAAGGCCAGTTGTATCCTGGGCCACATCAAAAGGAGCATAGCCAGCAGTACAAAGGAGGTGATTCTGCCCCTGTACTCCACTCTCATGAGACCCCACCTGGAGTACTGTGTCCAGTTCTGGAGTCCCCAACATAAGAAGGACACGGAACTGTTGGAACAGGTCCAGAGGAGGGCCACAGAGATGACTGGAGGGCTGGAGCACCTCTTCTATGAAGACAGGCTGAGAGAGTTGGGGTTCTTCAGACAGAAAAGAAGGCTCTGGGAAGAACTTACAGTGGTCTTCCAACACCTGAAAGGGGCCTACAAGAAAGCTGGGGAGGGACTTTTTAGAAGGGCATGTAGTGATAGGATGAGGGGGAATAGTTATACTTTGGAAGGGGGTAGATTTAGATTGGATATTAGGAAGAAATCCTTCATTGTGAGGGTGGTGAGGCACTGGAACAGGTTGCTCAGGGAGGTGGTGGCTGCCCCCTCCCTGGAAGTGCTCAAGGCCAGGTTGGATGGAGCCTTCAGCAGCCTGGTCTAGTGAGAGGTGTCCCTGCCCATGGCAGGGAGGTTGGAACTTGATGATCTTTAAGGTCCCTTCCAGCCCTAGCCATTCTATCATTCTATGATTCTCTGAACTCATGAGGCTTCAGGCTAGACTCCAGGCAGTAGGAAGTGCCACAACACTTACCTAAATTAGAGCTAACCTCCATTAGCTTATCTTTGTGTATCTAACCTAACCGCACCCTTCGATGAGAACATGCTGGGTGAAAGGGCAAACCAGTATGAAACAAACACTGATCCTTCCTCTCCTCCTCAGGTTGCTTCCCATATACCAAGTAAGTCTGAACCAGTTTAAGTACCATTGCCACTGTTCACAAGCAAGCAGGCAAGTTTTCAATTTAATTGAATATGTAAAGCTGCAAACTGCAGTGGCTCAGGAGCAGCTCCTTTTTCTGTGCAGTGCTGCTCTTCCACAGCAGCAGTAAGGAAGATGTCTGGGAAATATCCACTTCAGTTAACAAAAGCATATCAGCTGACATTGTTTGCTCTAAACACGGTCTAAGATTCTATTCTAACTAATAAAATAACAGCACCTTCTTCTGCTTGATAATAAAGTATTGAAAAATGGAAAATAATTAATTGGGAAAACAATAGCTAATTTGTCACAAATAGCAGGCTTTTCTTAAGACACTTTGGAAGTCAAATACCAAAATCTCTGCAGTTAAGTACTGCTAACAGTTTGCATTTCATTATGATTTTAATTTTACAGCCCTAGAAGTACTGTAGCTATGTACAGTAAAAAGGGAACTTAGTCATTGTCCACAGGTGCTCTGTTGTATCAAGATAGCAATAAAAGCATCAAGCAAAATGTAATTAAATTTGACTCTAGTCCTGTATGTTGAATTGTATAGGATGGATATTTGGGGAGCAGATATGGTTGCAGACTCCCTCACATTACCGCCACTTGGTATATGATGCATATTTTGAGGGGTTGTATAATGGGGGAATTGTCATTGCCTTGAGCAACTCCTTCCCCATCATAACTGCCACAGGCAATGTTATTGGAATCATGGCCACTTCCTGACTGTGCCTGGCAAACATCATTTGATGCTAAAGAAATAAACACTATGATGAGTAGCTCCTTTCAGGAGAAAGAAGCACGTTTCAAATTGTAAAAGATGAGATGTTATTTTGTTCAGGATATAAAAATCAATATCAGTATTGTTTGTATCACAATGACCATAAAGAGATCCCTGCAGAGATCAGCACTGCAGCATGTGGAGGACTGTGCCTACAAAGGCAAGACCTACCCTAATAAACACATAAATACATGAGGTGTGTAAAAACCACGTTGTCTCAAAACACGTAAGAGTGAAGGTGAGAATCATGTCCTTTAACTTTAGCTCTGCAAGAATTCAGTGTCTTCTCTGAGGAAGTTACTTGAATTCTCTTTATGGTTAAGAGGCATGTGTGGAATTTCCCCATGAGTTAGTCCATTGTAAAATTAATGTCCTACACAGGTGGAATATTTTGCCCTATGGAGGTACTCACTCTCTGTATTGCTAGTAAAGAAAGTCTAGTTTTCCAGCTTAGACTAGGCAATTTCTGGACAGCTAAGTGAAGTGAGCTGTGCATGAGTCAAAATACAAGGGACAGAGAAAGTTCCTTCAGGAACAGAACCACACACTGTGCTGTGTCCAAGATGTCAGACACATGCACAGAACATTCCAAAGTAAAAAATAAAATAAAATGTGTAAAATAAAGCATTACCAAGTACTTTTTCAATTTACATAGTCTGATAAATAAAGGTTTTGCAATACAAAGCCACATAAAAGATCTTAAATCTATATGCTCTGTCTTCATTGAGCCACTCATGTTCACTCATGTTACATGCATGAGGGATCTCACTTGGAAATAAAGTCAACCTCCTCAATCACAAATTATCAAAGTAACTGCAGAGTGAATGTCCAAGCAGGAATGTCTTTATCGCCAGCAAATGCTTTAGGGACATTATTGGTCTATGCCTTCCTTGCTCAAGACACCTTGATTGTGGAAAAGGGTGATATTGTAGTGCTGATTCACAGCATGCACAGTGATGAAGGATGAAGATCTGATTAGGTTTGTCCCAAGACTGCCTAAAATCAGACAGAACATGGACCTGGCCCTGAGAATCCTGCGATGAAACTGTCATAGATAGAACCTTCTGACTGTTACTTCCTCAACTAAGACTGCGTGATTGACTGGCCTTTGATTCCCCAATCTAAAAAATCCCCCTACATTTGGTCAAGCTTCTAAAATCTGTAGCAACAGCTCAGTGAACTGAAAAAAAATAATGCAGGGAAAATAATCCTTCTTTTCTTGAGTGGATCAATGATTATAATGGTCTCATATTCCAACCTTTCTTTTTGACAAAACATGACGGAAGAAAGGGAAGGCCACAAGAAAATGCTGAACCTGTACTCTTCATCGGTGAAAATGTTTCCGGGGAGAAAAAGAACTGTGTTCACATCTTCCTGCAAGTTCCCCTGAGCTGTGGAGTGCAGTACAGAAGGCTGCCCATCCTTTATCTCAACTCTGTGTGCTGTGCAGTTAGCAAGAGAATGCATTGCTTGGTGCCGAGCAAATGCTCCACACTGAGTTAATCCTTACTGAACAAAAGAATACAAAGCCAATATCCTTCCCTGCAAGAATCATTAAGCTTCACTGTGGAACCAGGTAAAAGAAATACTGTATGTCCCCAGCCAAAACTCAGCCTAAAGCCACTGATCTATAAAGACGCATCTGTGAAGGTATTCAAGGTTTTAAACTGAGTAGACAGAGGACTGTCTGAGGAAAAGAATGAAAAAGTACTTTATCTCTTATAGAACGAAGTCCCAAAATCCCAATGGCTGAAAAAGAGACAAAAGGCTGCAAAAAGCACAAGACTCTGTGAGATGAGAACTCTAGAGTTAAAGTGCCAACAGGAAGAGGGTAGGAGCTGTGAAGAAATACATTATCTTCTGTTGCAATTTTCCTCTTCTTCTAGGGAACATAATTTGTGCATTCTTAATAAATAAAGAAGGATTATGCCCCAAAGAAATAGCTATCATTTTTTTTTTCTCCTAGAGGAAATAGCCAATAGAACCCTAAACTCTGGCTAACCACATAGGTTAGACAAAACAAACAGAAAAACCCCTGAAGAACTCAAATAAAAATTAATGAATTATTATCATTCTTATGTACATATATAACATAGTAATAATATAGATCTATCCATGTGTCTGCCCTTGCTAAATGACAAGCTGTCAATTAATTGAAGTGTAAGACGTTGACTGAATAAGATTTAGAAAACTGCCTGCTTTCTGCTTCTTCTGCACCAGAAAGTAGGTAACCAGAGTACTAGAAAACAAAATTCACTTGCTACAGAAGGTAATGATTTAAGTAGGAACACTGTGTGGTCCTAAAGGCACTGACAGATAAATCGTTGGAAAACACATTTGAAAAAACTGAAAGAACAAACCTACTCTCCCACCCAAAAGCTAAATAGTGATTGTTAGTCATGCACACTATGTCAAAACAGGTCATTTTTTTGTTATAAGCCAAGAAATTGAAACCATGGCAATATTATTTCTGGTAGCCCTATAAACAAAAGTAGCATAACCAATTGAACCTTTGTTAACTGGGAAAAAATGCGCATCTGGACTGTCAAACTGTAGAACATGTTTCAATGACACTATCATCAAAATTAATCTCTCTATGATCAACTGAGTCTGAGTAATTTCCCCCTTAAATCTGTACATTAACTCCTTGCAGTATGGACATGAAATGAGAAGATGCACAATAATTAACTACCATAATTTGTGTGACTCTGTCTAATAAGACAGAAAAGTAGCCATCTCTATTACAGTAGCCCTGAATACCAGCGTTTCTCTTCTCCAGTATTTCTGTGAAATGTTTTCCAGGACAGAGGAATCATTTAACAAAGTTTCAGCCCAGAGTCCTCTATTTTGGTTATGAACGTACGTGCCACTGGTCTTATCCAGCACATATTGCTTTCAAACTTATTTGCAGGAAGGCTTTATAGTCAATAAAGCAATGTTCTTCTCATTACTGTGAGGTTTGTAGGGCGCCTGTCCTTGGTGAGATCTCTAACGGGATAAAGCTGCAAAAAAGGGCCATCTGCCTTCAACAGTCCTTCTGATGATAGTGCCGGTAAAGTATGCTGTTACCATTAGCGGCCAGCTGGCCTCTTACATCATTATACGTTACAAATGTTTTACAGCAAGACAATATAACATCAAATGACATTTTTAAAAAAAAACATAGCGTGCTTTGAATTGTAAAAGCATCCTTACAGAGTGGGATTGGCTACCGTCCTCAAGGCAGCCTATCCAGGTTCATATTTGTTTATGCAAGCCTTTTAATTCTAACTTTGGGTATATTCCCTCTTTCCAAAAATGCAATGGTTCCTTTCATGCGTGGAAAAAAAATGCTGATGGAAGAAAAATGTCTAACAAAAGTGATTTTCTGAATTAGAATATAAGAGTTACTGCTTGCAGAATTTGGCATTTTGGGTCTTTTTTATGCTTCATGAAATGTGACTCTTTGTTTATGTGTCCTGATATGATAAACCTGTTGTAGTAGTTTTGCATGGCTGGGGGAGGGGAGCTGCAGGGGTGGCTTCTGCAAGAAATAGCTAGAAGCTCTCTGCAGGCCATACAGAGTAAACACCAGTCCATTCAAGGCTGAAGTTGTTGCTGACCAAGGCCGAGCCCATCAGCAGTGGTCACAGCTCCTCTGGGAATCACATTTAGGAGGAAAATAAACTGCCAGCAGCCTCTTTTTGCCACCAGAGAAGGGAGTGAGAAGATGTAAGAAACTGTGCAGACACCAAGGTCAGTGAAGGGAGGGGAGGAGGTGCCCCATGTGCCGGATAGAAAGATGCCCCTGCAGCCCATGGAGAAACCCATGGTGGAGCAGGTGTCCCCTGCAGCCCATGGAAAAGGCCAAGACCCCACCTGCAGTCCCACGCTGAAGCAGGTGGAGACATATGGAAGATGATGTGACCTGCGTTGAAGCAAGCCTCTGCCAGCACTTGCAGCCTGTGGAGAGAGACAGAGACATAGAGATGAGCAAGAGAGAGAGAGACCCATGCCAGAGCAGATTTGCTGTGGGGGAGGCTAGTGACCTCGTGGAGTACCAGCCTGGAGCACTCTGGGCCTGAGAGACTGAGAGGCATTCTATGATTTTATGACTGCACCACATAGAAGTGACCCAAGCTGGGGCACCTGGTGAAGAGCTAAGAAGGAAAACAACTCATGAGGATCTGACCGAAACCCCCATTCTCCCATTCCCTGCCCCTCCCCATGCCACAATGAGGGGGAAGAAGGGAGTGAAACCATGACTAAAGTGAAGTCTGCTAAGAAGAGTGGGGTGGGAGGAGGTGTTTTTAAGATCTGGTCACACTTCTCATTATCTGACTCTGGTGTCACTGGGTGTGCAGTGCAGTGTAACAAATTAGAGTTTTCTTTCTTTTATTCTGAGTCTGTTTTGCCCGTGATGCTCATTGTAGAATGATCTCTCCCTGTCCTTATCTTGACTCCTAAGCCTCTCAATATATATTTTCCAGCTGAAGAGGGGAGTGATAGAGCAACTTTGGTGGGCACCTGACCTCCAGCCAGGATCAAGCCACTGCACATGTATATATCAAAGAAGAAGTAATCCTCACAGCATTAGAGATTGAGGGACACTCTCTTACACTATATACTAAAAAAATACATCTATCTCAAATATAAAGGAAATATAATGTCATTTCCAGTTTTCACTTTGCAATTCCAGCCAGTTAATTTGTAATCACAGCAACGAAAACCCTGTGAGATAAGCAGTAGAAAAGTGGCCTTTGGGAAATTCCATATTAAAGTTTTAAGTAACAGAAGAAATACAAGGAATATGCAAATTTATTCTCTCCCATCCCCTCAAAAACCCTTTTTTTTTTTTAACAACGAAATTTTCAAGAAAAAAAATGCTTTTGAAATTAGCTGATCTGCAACCATGCCAATAAACTGACAAAAACTCCATAACATGAGGGAGAGAGAATTCATCTCAAAAAGTGTAAGCAAAATGTGGATTTACATTGTTCTGGAAGAAATTAAGAACTAATCTTAAGACTCCGTAATTTCTTTTGAATTATAATACTGCTCCTCTAGGGAGAAGACAATGGTTAAGGAGATAGAGAAGATAACTGAATTTATTTAATTTATTTTGTAACATTAAATTTATGTTGTAATTGTTGACAAAAGAGAAGAAATTTAGTGATTCCAGAAAAAAAAACCAAACCTGACAGGGAAACAGACAAAGATTTTTCTTAGTATTCAGGAAAATAAATCCTGCTTTGCAATAAAGAAATGTGAGAATTGTGCTGAGATCAGGCAGCCTCAAAGTTTTAGCAAAGGTCTGCTTATGTCCTGAATAGGTAATTAATGACAAGTCTGTGATCCACATTATTTTTTAGAAGACACTCATTCATGGCTACTCAAAAAATCAAGCCATCACTGAGTGTCCCATAATTACAGGAGTCATTATGCTGCTGATTACTTTGAATATCAGAGAGTGCTCTCGCTTTATAAATTATGCTGAAGTGCCTTGAGGAACAGAGCCTCTATGTAAGAAATCCATGGGCAAATATATGTAGCCACTTTAATCCATGCTGATGAATTTTAGAGGTCATCGTTATTTATTCCTTTTCGGAAGAGTGTATAATGCAGTAGCTACCATTCAAATATTTAAAAAGGAACATTAATAGCTTATTTGGTTTTCCATTCTAAAAATCTCTACAGTTCAATGTCTGGAAATAAGGGCAGATGTAATGAAGCCAGCTTTTCTTTGAAAAACATCTTGGACATGCAGAGGTTGCATTTTATTGTTATTTTTACTTTGTTTTTTAAATAATGTTCTTACTGTTAAAGAGAAAAATAGAGGTTGAAATGGAAGGAGGGATACCTCTGGCAAGAAAAAAATTACCAAGAATTATTAATATCCCAGAGATTCTATGAAAAGTCTACAAAACCTTCTACTTACAGGGGTACAGAAAAAATAGAGTCCACTGAGAGCCAAGCAACCAATTAGACCCAAATTGTTCTGGAAATGTCTTGAAATGATGGTGAGGTGTTTTCCATTTTTTGATACAGTACAGCTGATGGGAAATTCAGGACTTCCACTGTGCTCCTATGAAGGAAAAGCTACCCTGGAGTCATATACAGGAGGGCATGCTGGACAAACCAGACCAGAAGCCTGGGCTCTGCCATATGCATGTTGCAGCACCTGTTTAACTTTCTAACTTTCCTTCTTTTCACTGGAATACACGTGGCTAGTGATTAAATTTCATAATACATACACCACAAGAAACTGTCCTCCTCTGATATGCTTTATTCCTGTCTATAATTTGGAGGGTTGTTTTTTTTTTCTTTTTTAGTTTGTTACTACTTAACTGAATCAGCTCACTTAGAGGGATCAGGCAAGGTCCAGTGCTGTATGTGAAGAATCAATGGCCACGAATGGGAATGAGGAGGTGGGATCACTTATTTCTCCTATTCATTTTCATCATTCTACTTAACTCTCTAGGTTTCTAGATTTTTAATCAAGGAGGAGCTTGTCCTTCCTTCTGTGTCATACAAACCACAGATTAGAGAGGCTAACCCAGAAATTTCTGAATGAAGTATTAGTTTCTTATCGATTTGGTGCATGTGCAACTGAAAGATATGGTAAGGATACCTACTATTGATTAAAATATGTCAAGTGTTAAATGAAATTATTCTGGCATTAAGTGTACGTTCCCTATTCCTGATGTGAAGTTACTATTAGCTTTCAGCATTATCTTTTTTGCCTTCTTGGATTGTAGTACTCTATAATTTTCACATAACTGCACATCACCAGGTAATGCAGATTTCTCTATAAAACTGACACATTCAGGTTTTCTGTCTGTGGAAAGAAAGCTGTCTTCACATCTTTTACATGAGACATTTAGATACTTTCTGCAGACCTTTAACAAAGATATTCACTATATTCAACCCAGTCAGAGACCCAAACACAGCCTTCTAGAAAGCTCTCTTATTGATGATTACTTTTTGTGAAATGTCCAGTGAGTATAATTTGTCTAAATGTGATTTTTTCATGTTAATACTCAATGGAAGTCTGTGTTGTACTAATGAAAATTTCTTAGTAGAGCCTGTTATTTCAAAGCAGTAACCAAATTCATAATCTCATAAACATATATTTAAAATCTAATTATAACAGAACCATAAGGAATCCTAATAGTCATGCAACATGGTTCTGTAAGGAATTAATCAATTTTATGAGCATGCTCATGAAAAACACTGAATGTTTTTGATTCCTGGAGATACAGATGACACTAAGCTGGGTGGGGGTCTACACCCCTCTGCTTGAGGGTAGGGAGCCTCTGCAGAGGGACCCAAACCAGCTTGATCAACAGGCCAGAGCTAATTGTATGAGTTTCAACAAGGCCAAATGCTGGGTCCTGCACTTCAGCCACAATAACCCCCAGCAGTGCTACAAGCTTGGGGGAGAGTGGCTGGAGAGCTGCAGAGCAGAGATGGACATGAGGGTATTGACTGACACAAGGCTGGACATGAGTCAGCAGTGTGCCCAGGTGGCCAAGAAGGCCAATGACATCCTGGCCTCTCAGGAACAGCATGACCAGCAGGACCAAGGAGATGATCTTATCTCTGTACTCAGCCCTGGTGCGGCCACACCTCGAGTACTGTGTGCAGTTTTGGATGACACAGAATAGGAGGGACACTGAGGTGCTGGAGAGGGTGCAAAGAATGGCAACTAGGATGACTAGGGGTCTGAAGAACAGGTCTTATGAGGAGAGGCTGAGTGAGATGGGGCTGTTCATTCGGGAGAAGAGAAGGCTGAGTGGAGTCCTTATCACCTTCTACAGATACCTGAAAGTAGGCTGTAGTGGGGTGGGTTTGGTCTCTTCTCCTTAGTAACTAGTTGCAGGACAAGAATGAATGGGATCAAGTTGCACCAGGGGAGGTTCAGGTTGAGCACTGACGGTTGGATCTTGAAAGTGTTTTCCAACCATGATGATTCTGTGATTCTGTGATTTTATGATTCTATGATCTCAAGTCAGAAGCATTTGGAAGAGGCATTGGTCTGCTTTTACTAGCATTAAGTGTTTGCTTGCCAACTGTAAGACTAAATAGTGCATGTGCACGCCATGCCAAGTGACAAAGGTCTGCAGCTTTTTGAATTTTAATGAAAATCTTGTGAATGAGTCTAACAAGCCACCATTGACTCCTAAATGGATCACAATACTTTTCTGCAGTATGAAATGTCTCTGCAACATACAGTACTGAAGAAATGGAGGAGATCAATGGCAAATATATATAGGTAGTATAGATAGAGCCTTAAGTTCTTTTTTCTTTTTCAGGACATGCTTTTCCAAAGATAGAAAAGCATCTTGGACATGCTGGATGATTTCATGTGAAGTCTACAAAGCTCTGCTTCATAATACTCTGCTTTTTCCTCTTACTTTTCACCAAAAATCTATCTATCTATCTATCTATCTATCTATCTATCTATCTATCTATCTATCTATCTATCTTTCTATCTATCTTTACCAGATGCAAAGGAAGGTTATCCCTCAAACACCATCCAGACATCTAGCAATTCGAGTCATTACATGTTATCAGCCACATAGACCACACGGTGCATCACCACAGGTTTCTTGTTCCACACAGGTATGTTAACTTTGCAACGGTGTTCATGCACCACCCTTTTCTACAAGTTATAAGTGCACCATTAAAGGTGTCTCCTTTATGTGACAGTTTCAGGCGGATAGGCACAAACTCAGATCTCTGAGCAGTGTATGGGGAATTATGGATGCTGTCTGTGCTAGTAAATCAAACAAACTGAGGCAAATTGTCCTGCCCTAGTTACAACTGCCTTAGCAGGGTTGTAGCCATACAGTCACAATCTCTTACCTTTCCCCTGAAAAACTGTAGACAACCAAATGGTCCCCACTGCAGTTAAACCCCAAGTTGTTCTCAAAATTGCCCACTTCAAAGCTCTGTGCCAGGGTTTATGCTAACCATGTCACTGTAAGGACGGTTTGGGGCCATTACTGAGCCATAAGCCTCATCCTGTTTAGATTACCAAAGCAGATGTGACTGTAGGATACTTTGAGGCCACCTGGGAAATCCCTGAGTCAAATTTTAAAACCAAGGTGTCACACTATTAAAGTGAAAATAAACATATAAATGATGAGGCTACTTGTGGGGGAAGAGGAGAGATTTGTACACATCACTTAGTCTGGCTGTTAGCACCACTAGCTTAGATCAATAAAATCTATTCTCTTATTACATCTGTGGCTAGCCTTACATCTTCCCTTTCCAGAGGGAAAAAAATACGCCATCTGTTTTACTGCATCTCAGCTCTCTATCAGTCCCTAGGCTGGTTTTCTTTGCCTTGTCGATTCCTGAAGAGGGATGGTTGCAGACTTTGGTTACTCTAGTACTCTAGTCAGCACTTTCCCACAATGTTGTTTGGGTCTGTGGCTCCTCCACAGCTGTCTCTTCCTGTCTGCTTCTGAAGGAAGCTCAATATATTTATTATTTTTTTCTACATGCTGGCTCTCACCAAGCCACAATCTTCAAGAAAATATGCATATCTTCACTAGAGATTACAATTTTGGTGCCTGTGCTCTGTCATGATGCTCACAGACATTGTCTTGTGACTAGAAAGGCATTGAGGCCATGTGATCCTTTATCAGAATATGCATTTTACATTTGCTGTCTCAATTTGTTTGCACCAATTCACACTTGCCCTGTTTCCAGTATGGTATGCTATGTCCTGAGGCAGTCCAACTTTTAGTCTCTACTGCTGGCTCCTTCCTTTCTCTAATTCTCCTTTTGGCACTTGCCTGATTACAATATCTAAGTCAATTTATTAAGCTGGCAAGGTATTATCTCTTTTTTTCTTTATTAGATTAGTTTTCTAATCAGATGAATGCCAGGTCAGGCACCACAGTGTTGGTAAGAGTGCAGATTAGTGAAGAGGAGGGAAGGGAAGGAGGATGGGAAGAACAAGAAAAGAATCTCCCCCTTTTGATTGTGGGGAATTGTTAATTCAGTATTACGTAGGGTCCTCTGTTACAAAATTGTGTTTCTAGGTTTGAGGGAGGGCTGCTATTCCTTGCCTATTAGGTTATTCTGCATTTCTAAAGAAAATTTCAACACCTTTTTTCATAATACTAGAAGTCTTTTACTGTCTCAAATTCTAAATTATGTGCCGAAATCACATATTTTTTTTCAGAATATTTAATCTAGTGGGAATCTAATTGTTATCCTTTACCTGTCATTGTCATAGCAGGGATGTCACATCTGGCAAATGTAGATCTTAATAAGATTACATGTCCGAGAGTTATTTTCATGTTTTTTCTTGATGGTGAGAATAAGAAGCTAAAAATAGCATGCAATTTTTTTCTCTGGTGTGAGCAAACAAATGTGTGCCAGGCCTGGACAGGATAACGACAGTTTCATTGAACATACCTACCTGTGTAATACTGGACTAGTTATTTTTTGCCATTTCTTTCACATTCTTTAACAACACCAATGTTCTTAGCTTGTCATTTTCTGTATGACACTTCATCTTAGGGGAAGTTTTCTTTTTCTTGCCATGTCTTCACTTCTTTTGCTTTAGTTTCTAATTTTCTACATTTTTCTTTTTGTCTCCATAGGCTTCTCAAATCTTCTATATTGTACCCCTTTTGGGGACTCCTGGCAGGTTAACACACCTTACCTCACTATGTGGCCAATATAGACATTTTCTTCTGATCCCCTAGAACCCATTTACAGTTAATGGAGAGAAACAGTCATATTCTTTAATATAACCTCAGCCATTGCTATAACTGCAGTGCCAATAACGATCTCACAAGTAATGAAGATTTCAGTTCTGCCCCAGTTTACATCCCAGCTAATGGTAATACATAGTTCCTCTTCTCTTGTAAATTCATATTTTTGTTTCTGCAGCTCTGTCCAAAGACTGGACAATGCTTAGTGCATGTTTTCTTTCACACCTACTGTCTTCCATGTTGCTTCTCTTTGTCGCCTTGTCCTTTCTTTTGTTGATTATTTTTCTTTTTGGTGAAACAGCTGTGTCACACAGTCTAGTCTGCCTCTGCTCTATAGCCTGGAACCTTTCAGGGGTTTTCTACTTTTAATTCATCATTTTCTAACAGTATTTTTTCAGTCTTTGGTCCTCATTATACCCAATGTCAGATTCCGCAAGATTCTACAGACTGCACATCTGGCTTTACAAACTGAAGCCTGTTATAAATGTCCTCAGGGTTTCCCTGTAATTTCATTCTTTCACATAAAGCTAACAACTTCCAAAAGTTCATTGCTTTGGATATTATGCCATTTAGTGCAACCCTAGCTTACTGTCCTTGTGTTCTTTATTATTAAAGATATCTAGAGTCTCTGCATCAACAATATAAAAAAAAATCTTCCAGGAGCATTCACATTCCTGAAGAGACAGAACTCTTTTGATCCTCTTACAGTTTTGCAGAAGAAAGAGTTTTATTCTTGATGTCAGGTGTTCTTCTATCTGGTTAAAGAAAGCTCTGGATTGACATTAAAACTCTTCCTTGCGTTGGAAGATAAACGAAACGGCGATGAAGGAAACAGAGGCAGGGAGGGTGACGTCGGTGTTGTTTAACATCTACCAGCTCAAACTGCAGCTTCAAACCAGCGTGTTCCATTTCCATCAGAGAAACTACTCAGGATATCCTTGCCATAGTGGAGAGGGTTCAGACGAGGGCCACAAAGATGATTAGAGGCCTGGAGCACCTGCCCTACGAAGAGAGGCTGAGGGAGCTGGGCTTGTTCAGTCTGGAGAAGAGAAGGCTGCAGGGGGACCTCATTGCAGCCTTCCAGTACATGAAGGGAGCTTATAAGCAGGAGGGGATTCAACTTTTTAAAAGGATAGACAATGACAGGACAAGGGGGGATGGATTAAAACTAAAGGAAGGAAGGTTTAGATTAGATATTAGGGGGAAGTTTTTTACAGAAAGAGTGGTGAGGTGCTGGAACAGGCTGCCCAGAGAGGTAGTGGATGCCCCGTCCCTGGAAGTGTTCAAGGCCAGGTTGGATGGGGCCCTGGGCAACCTTGTGTAGATCCAGGCCTGAGGTTGGTGGCCCTGCCTGTGGCAGGGGGGTTGGAGCTCTGTGATCCTTGGGGTCCCTTCCAACTCATACCATTCTATGATTCTATGATTTCTTACACCAGTTTGGCTGTTGTATGAAATGGGAAATGAAATGACACGAGCTCTACCACACCTCCAATCTAGCATTCAAATGGCAATAGTTTTGAACTGGTTGCCTGGTCCAGAATTCAGCCAGTAATCTTTCTGGAGACACTGTCTGCTTTCCTCAGCATCGTCACTTCCAAGCTTCCTGTGCAGTGAACGTACCATAGGTACATCATCAAAAGCTCACAGTTTCAAGAGAGAATAAAGATTTTAGAGCTCCAGTCAGAATGCCTGGGCCCACCCAGCTCACCCCCCCCCCCCCTCCCCCCCCGGGGATCACTGCCCCCTTTTCTTTGCAACTAAAAAATTACAACTTGACTTAGTTGAAAGTCATATTTTTGAGGGGAGCTATGAAGAGCAGGGGTCTTGCCACCTAAAACCATACATTGACCCTCCCCTACCCCCTCACCACTACTCTTTCAGCATTCAGGTGCTTTTAGTTTTGGGATGGTGTCAGAGAGATGTGGCCCCTCAGAGGCCCCAGTTCCAGACAGTGTATCATAGTGTGCAGTAAATTAAATGCATTCTCTCAATTTGTGTCCTTTCTGTGCTACAGTGTCCCTGCGTGCTGCACTGTCCTTGAAATGCAATGTGAAATTAGCTCTCAATAGTGCAGCATGGCAGAAATCAATAACAGAATTATGCCAGCGCATAGGAAAAGCTGCTAAACCCTGGCAGCCCCAGCAGCATCTCAATGCACATCATGGAGAACGCTGAACTCTGGAAAAGAGAGATGTCTCTCTTGTTAACTGCTGTGGTTCTGGCTGATGTGTTCCCAGAATGGCTGAGATATTGGAAAAGTACTGAAATACATCACCTGGTGATTTCTAGCTTTTATAAGTACATTTCCTGACTATGTAAGCAGACTTAAACTCACTAAGAATACAACCCTCTGCTTTATTACTACACTGAAAATGATCAGATAAAAGGTTCTAAGGATAAATATTTTGGAGTATGTTTGTGCATTCCTTCAAGGAAGCGGAATAATCAGTCACAGTAGATCAAACTTCAATCAGATTTGATGACTTTTACATCAATTTACTAAGCAATCTGATTAAAGCCTCAAAGTCTTCTCACTATGATACTTAATTACTTGTTCTGGAAAAAAATGTAATACTCTCTAAAAAGATGTGATTAGGACTTCTGATTCTTTCTGGCTTCAAAATCCTTGAGGTACATGAATAAAGATGAATTTTACTGATAAAGTAATAGAAAATAATTATGAAATTATTTATACTTCTGTGATACTGTAGCTACAGAGATTAAAAACTTAGCAGAAAAGGTGATTTTCAAGGGAATTAGTTCTATAAAAAAGAAATAAATGTTTTAATTGTAGTGCAGTGGGCCAATTCCTGTCCTGGCAAGAACCCTTTTACCCAGATCCCTGATTGTTCTCCAGGAATTCCATGATTCCATGCTTATTAAAAAAAAAAAAAAGTCCAAATCTTTTAAACAGGCCCAGAAAAATTTCAAACTACTGCAGAGATTGCAAAAGTATATAGAATTTTTTAAAGAAAATATTCATTTTCTGGAAAACATTGACAAAAGAAAGCCTGAACTTTTGGAGGAAAGTGATTGCTTTGGAAAAATTACAGCAGTGTCGTATGTTGTTTGAGTATAGATGTTGCACAGCTTTGATATAATTTGTTTCTTGAACTAGTCTTGTCCTTAAGGAAATAAAGGCAGGCACTTGCCTTTTTCCATTTCTGGTTTCATCAAGGATTCCAGTGTGATGGGTGATTATGTATCCAAGGACCACCTTCGGATTGCAGTAAAAATGAGACCCAAGGGCGCCTGCAAGGGGCTGGTTTGTTAACATGTTGAACAGCCATGACAGGAAGAATGTCCCATTCCCTGATCTCTGTTTCTACACGCAGTCCCATATAAGCTCTTTGGCCAGTTTGGTGTAACCCTACATTGTAACTCAGCTGCTAGAGGAAAACAGAGGCAAACAGATGTACCACTGAATGTCTCCAGACAGACAGAAGACAGTCCTGCCAGCCTGCCTTCTGTGGATGACAGGTTTTAAGGACATCCTCAAGTGAAATGTCTTGTAAAAACAAAAGACCTGAGCAACTTTGTTGAAGTCAGGCAATGGTCAGAAATCCTTTTCAGGAAAAGTATAAGGTTACCTTTATTCCCTAGTACAACATCACTTTTTTTGTTGCCTTCTCTGAATCTTGTCACTCTGAGCTGAGCCCTCCAGTGCTATAACCAACCATGTGCAATTCCCCTCTCATTTTCCTTCTTCTTCCTGACCTAATTGCCAGGAAACACCCTGAAATAGCTCTCGATGGGTGTCTCCTCCCTGCTGACTCTCTCCTGCCAAGTCAGTCAGTGAGGGAGAAGGAAGAGAGGAAAGGAGGTGACTTTCCCATGCCTGCAGCCTTGTGGTGCTGGGGCCAGCCATGGCAAGAGCTTTACTGGCCTCCGAGACCTGCACTTGCACACACTCCTTCCCACAGAGCTGCCAAAATGCTTCAGTGAAGAGCCAACATCCCGGGGAGAAGGCGGGGATGTACCTAAATTATTTCCCTTCAGAAAATATCCAAGATGTTTAACGGCAGCAAATCAATTCTGATTACCACCAGGTGGATTTCAGATGGAAATTTCCTCAGCTTTCTGCCAGCCTATCCACCTCCCTGATCCCAAGGCAACCCTGCCAGGGCTGTCAGAAACTCCCATCTCTGAGGAGCCTTCCAGGCACACGGCCAGAGAAGTACCTTTGACTCTGGTTTCCATATTCTCCCGCTCTCCAATTCCCCAGACATTAAGGCTCCTGCACCGCCCACCAGGAAAGCTTTTAGTGGCACAGGGGATTCACAGCCATGCTGGTGGGCCGCCAGGGAAATGAAATTACTAAATACAGTGCTATTTAAACTTTTCCAGATATTTTTTTTGCTTCTCCCCTCAATGTTCTTGGTTGAATCTGAATGAAAATATAGATGGAGACGAAAATTTCCCACGAGTTGTCGACTCCAGTTTTTTTACAGATTAAGCTAAAAGCTTAGTTTTGGGATGGTACCTCAAGATATGCATTAGGTTAGCTGCTGATCAGTTTGGCAGATGGAATGGTGCAAAATCTCCAGCACCGAGATTTTTCAGGGGGAAGGAAATGCTGTAGAAAGACTACAGAGTGAGCCAAGAAAAACAGACAGAACTAGAGACAGGAGGATGCGGAGGTACAAGACAGGAAAAATTCAAGGTGAGAGGGAGGCATAGTTTTTGAAGTATATTATGAACTAGAGATCTTTGGGTTTGTTCTTTTCCTGCTATAAAACTTGTTACTTTTTCAGTTAGGGGAAAAAAACAAAACAAAACCCAACAAATCTGAAGAAGAACCTTAAATACATTTAAGACAGGTTTGTAAAAGTTTTACTATATTGAATCAGCTTTAATTAATGTCCCAGGGTGCATCTGGATGAGCCAATAAAGTCTGAATAATGAAAACAAAAAAGCTAGAAGTTCAGCTGCTACTCAGACAATGGCCTTGATCACTGTACAAGCTCCCTTTTGCTATCCCTGGGAGAGATACAATGGTAAATTCACTTCATTCTAGCATGGTGAGTTTATATCGTGCCTTCTGGATAATAATTGAGGAGAGAATCCTACCTTTCTATAAAGTAATTTTGACTTTGCTCACATAAATGAATCAAAGGGAAGACAAGGCTTTTAAACAGAACCTTTATTTGTGCTTGAAAATGTAGGTGTGAAAAATGAGGCAGTACTATAAAAATCTGTCTTTGTACAGTCTTGGGGCCAAATTACAAATTGATTTACATTCTCTCTTAACCCCATGTCAGGAAATTACTTATAATTTGTGCAACTCTTTTTTTCTCTCTGAACAGTTCCAAGTGCTGACTCTGATGATATCACCCCAATCCCAGTTCTCCAGCTGCAGAGTTCCAGGCAGAAGGAAGAAAATTCAAAATAAACACAGATAATAAAGCATTCAGGCTTTCTTCATTCATCAAAAGTCAAGGTAGAGAAGGCTGGAGAGGCCAGGGAATGCAAGCATAAACTTCCCCCCCCCTCCCTGTCTTGAATATCTTTTAAATGTTTTTATTGAGTGTTTTCTGGTATATTCTATTTAAACACATTTTAAATGTGTAGTTCTCAGCGCACAGCTAAGCATTAAATTTCAAGAAATCCTCAATAGGAAATTAATTTAATCAATTTGCTCTAAGATACTTGCAGCTCTTTGATATGCATTTGGAAATCTGAAAGTTGGCCACATCCGAGGCTTGACTATTTAAAGGAAGTTTCATTGATTTCAACAGAGCTGCACACATTTACACCAAATGAAGATTTGACCTATACTTCCTAATATGTTTTCTGAAAAGTGCTGAAAGAAAGGTCTGGATTTCTCTAAGTAACTGCTCCCTTTTCTTGGCTTAATATTGCACACATGTTTTCTCACTTAAACTTTGCCTCATTTGGCTTTGTTTTTTTTATGTAGCCTTTGAAACCATTTCTAATGGAAAAATGCAGCTGTTAGCAAGATTTCCTAAAATGTACATGGAACTAATTTTCCAGGCATTTCTCTCAAGGACTGTGATGTATCTACAGAAGACATTCAGCCAAAATTATTTTTAATGTAACTAAATGATGAAAAAAAGCAAAAAAGGAAAAAAAAATTGAGAGAGAACATCCACTTGTAAGTTTAACAAAAAAGTAAAATTATAGTTCACATTTAGATATTTGCTTTAAAGTAAACCTTGAACACCTCTCTGCCAACAATACGGCTTTACAGAAAATCAGTGAATTTTTCATGTGAATTAAAATAATGATAGAAGGATGCAGCAATGTGACGAGGTCTAGAGTAGTGTAAATATTGTCACCGTGGAATATGTTTTTATATGTTGCCTTTCTGCATCATATTTTCAAAGGCATCAGTGACAAAGACTATACAGTCCTCGGCACAGGATTCATTAAGAGTAGGCAAGCACATCATAAAGTGCCATCTTCTCGGCCCATGTGGCGGCACAAGGCCAGGGCAGTCAAAGGAATCAGTCCAGGGAGGAATATGTTCTCAGGATAAGAGGAAACAAGAGTCAGCTCATGTATTCTTCCTGTCACAGTGTCTTCTGAGGCAGCGGTGCTGCAAAATTTCCATGTCTACCTTCACATAAATCTCAGTATGAACCTGAGCTGACACAGGTGGAAAATAGACACGTTCCTAAACAATCCCATTGGGACAAGATAGCCATGTAGTCAAGTTTTAAATCCTTGATCTACTCTTGGCTCTGAACTGGCTCACTACAAATTAAGAATGAGTCTTAAATTCTCTGGGATTGATTCTTTGTTGCCCTTATTCTGCATTGCAATTGTCAACATTTCAAGAAACTGAACTGGAGATGTTAAACTGGAAGGCTCTTGTCCATTCTGCGGATAAGTTAGACGTTGCACGATGAAGTATAAAATTGTAGGGAATGAATCATAATTTAATTTCTTTATTAATCCCAGTAGTAAAATATATTTAAGATATTGTCTGGCTCCTGTAACTGATATATATAAACACATCATTAATTTTAATATATTTATGCTCATAACACAGAAAGGTGTTATTACTCCCATTTTATTGATGAGTAGTTGAGGACACAGGTTAATGTTAATGAAAAACCAAATTTTAAGTTGCTGCCAGAAGATACGTTCCTATTCCACTTTATGCACTTGCTCACTGTTTCTGCTTCTTCTCATACGCAAGTTTAAGTCCATATGTGCCTTGTGCAGCTAAAGCTGCTATCAGTTTAGCACCCGAAATGTACTTCATTCAATGGCAGGAAACTACTTCAAAATTAAAAGCCAATTTCAGCTTGCCCTAGAATGTGTGGGATATTTGTGATAGAGCAAAAAAATTAAACTTGAGCTCTCACCTTCTATGCCACTTTTCTACTGACTTGGTTCCTTCCTTTTTCTGTATGTACTTTAGGTATGAGATGAGTCTAAAGGGAAGACAAAACATAACAAATGAAAATCAGAATTATAAAAGTTAATATACTTTGTTACAAGTAGGAACAGTTCCACTTATCTCAGGATTTAGACTGAGATCATAGTTTCACAATACTGACACTCAAATAAATAAGGCTTGCTCATGGATTTCATGCCTCCTTCCTTCTTTTGGTGGCCTCCATTCAATTGCTCTTTACTGTTCTGTTTTACCACTGCAACTGCTTCAGGGGTCAAGTGGAAAATGGAATCAATTAAATGATCCAGGTTAAAGAAAGACCTTTTTCTATTTTGGAGGTCAGGAAAAGGTTACTTTTAAATTACCACATTTACTGCATAGTCCACAGTCATTTGTGTCTAAATAACTTGGATGGAGGAAGAATAGCAACACTGATCAGGTTGGGATTTGGAAGGCAGTGGGATAGAAACTGTGCACGTCATATTTCCATTAAAACTGGAATGATGGCTTTATATACTATCAGAGGCAGAGGCCACCAGAAGCATTTTTTGGATTGTTTTAGATGATCGAAAGCCTGATCAACAGAAATGTTAAATGCGTATTATATGCAAGTGTATATAGAAATAAGTCTGAATGATTGTTAGTAATAATGGTGATTTCCAGAATATAAACATAAAATTCAGGGAGAATAACTAAGAGATTACTGAAAAAATAAAAATAATTCATTGAGCCAACAATGTAATGTAGCCAGAGCAAAAAAATGTTTATTGTTAGGTGGTGAACACATGCCAATAGTGTTTTCCCAGCCATATATCTGCTGTTCTCCATACAGTCTTTCTGAATTACAACGGCTGGATGGCTGAAAGATCAGGTAGTTCAAGTATCAATTAATATCACGTGCATTTGAGGAAATGTCTGTACTAATTGTTTTCATGAGGTAAAGATGACAATTATTATAAACTAATGATCCAAAGCTGTGGAAATAAAATAAAATCAATTGAGATGTATTAGAGCACAAGCAACCACATTTGTCAGTAATTGATATTATTCTGACTGAACAATGAAAACCTTTAAGAAACTATGTTTATTGACTGCTTTTCTCAGGCATTTATTATGCTTATCACAAACGTACATAAAATAAAACACCTGTTCAAGGACACCTTTGTTCCATAAGACAGAGGTTAGAAACATTTCACAGCTACGTTACTTTTACAAACAAAGACTACTTAATGTTAGCTCAAAAAGTAATATATACTATATGGTGTGGCTGGGAACAAGTACTAGGTATGGGAAGTAGCATTAAAGTTGTTATTGCCAGAAAGCAAATATTTTATTAATTCTCATCCTGAAGTTTATTTCTCTGCATTAAGAATGCAGTGATAAAACCTTTCTGCATCTTGTCTCCATCAGATTTTTCATCCTGTTCTCAAATTTTTGATAGATGCCTTGCTATAAAAGCCCCTTTTTATTTCAGTGGTAAAGATTTAGCTTGTGCTCACCAAGCAAAGAACTGCAGTGGCTTAAGATGTTATTGCTGTCCAGTTTGTTACTGCTCCTCTGGCTGCTACTGACCCATTAAGAAAACAGTGAGAGGAAAAGTGTACGTTTGCTACTCGGGATAAGGGTCCGACACAAGGTTCATTCTTCTGTTCCTCTCTTTAAAAATTAATTCAGCCTCTTTGCAGTATTATGAATGCTCTATTCTCCAAACAGTAGAGCTGAGGGACATTTTAATAATGTCAAATGAAAACAACATCTTGATTCCGAAAGAAATTACTTGGAAACAAAAATTGTGCTTTGGTTACACTATACAAAGGATCATTTATAAAACGGGCCTCAGTTATTTATGGCAGGTCTGAGAGGAGGCAAGCATTCAGATTAGGAAAGGATGTCATTTGGAAAAAGGTCATGTTTATAGATATGTGTTCTCCTTGGTAGTGTGAATGAAGAGACAGAATTGGCAGTGTTCTTGATGTGACTTTTAAAGCTCACAGGTATGATTGCTTTGTCCATTGGGAAATAAATGTTATGGTCCCACTTTTTTTTTTGCAAAGAATTTGAAACAGAGATAATTACAAATTGCATAGTTTTCAACTGTTTAGAGCAATATAAAATTAGAATAGTGAATATTTTATATGAAAGCAAATGTTTTTTCAGAGAGATAGAACGAACTATAGAATCGGCTACTGACATGGGACCCCTATGTCAACAATTCAACACTGGCAATGGGAGAATTTAGAGATCTTCATGGGGATGGAGATGGATTGTGCAAGCCTCCTTTACCTGGCAGGTAGTTTATCTAACAAAAAATTCCTCAGGTCTATATGATCTCCAACTTTGTTATTTACCTTCCCCATGTCCTGTTTAGTTCTTACTGGTGGGTTTTTTCCAGTGACGTAGTTTAGACATTTGCCATATAGATGACAAAATCTGATTTAGTCATTTGTGCTCCTTTTATAAGGAAAGGAGAAAATAGACTCTTATAGCAGAGTCATCTGACATGTATTTCAGATGTCCACTGTGAAATTACATGAATCTCATGAGATGCAGGTGTCTGCCTTTGGGCAGATCAATCCTACTCACTGCTGCCAGGTATTGACTTCAGCTTCCTTATGCATACACCAAAGTAGTTTCTGAATTCGATTCAACATAAAGGCAAAGAAACAGAAGGAAATCATATAATGAGCAGATAAAAAAAAGTGAGTGAAAATGTTAGCAAAGCTTTTAGAGAAAGACAAATGCCAGTGGAATTATATGAATTTTAAAATACACACAGCTCAAAATGCAAGACAAAAAAATCCCAGCAGTTCATGGCCTCAAATATTCAGAGATAGATGCAATAGAGAACTTTTTTTTTTTAACTGTTCAATTCTGTAATGCTTACCTGGTAGGTTCCTATTCCCTAGATTTGAACAGAAAAATCCAGATTGAGGTAGTTTAAATCTAATACCTAATAACTAAACACTTATGCTTACCATCATCCTACATTAAATGGGAAGGATTCGGACAGTCTGAAAAAAATTTCAGTTAAACTAGATAGTAGAAAATGCTAAAAAGAGGACTGCAGCAAACCCCCATATTTTCTAAAGAGCTCATATACACAGATAAGCATCCAAGAAAGTTTCTTTATCAATTTTGAATCCAGCATTTTAATCTTCTCCTCAGAGATGGTATCTGATTATTCTCTCTCTAATTATTTTATGAAGTGCCTAGAGGAGAAAAAACCCACATTGCAGGTATCTGCAGAATATATAGGGGTTTGCTCTGTCTTATTCTGATTATTTCAGGTTTTTAGCCAGTGGCAGTTGCATTTACAATGACAGAACATTGTTGGGAGCAGAGGCAAGGGCATAGGTCTTGTCCTTCCTAGATGAAAGCCCCAAAATACTGTGTGACAGACACTGACTTCCTTCTTCAAACTCACCTTTCCCCCGTCTTCCCTGTGTATGAGTATTACATTTCCTTCTACGCAGGGGTACAGTGTAAAAAGAGGAGGTGATATGAAACTTCTGAGGAAGTCGCTAATCCTAGATGCCTTTTTCTGTGTCAATGCTGTAACCATTCTATAATTTAACACAACAACAAAAAAAAAGTCACACCATTTTCTCCTCTAGATACACATTTGGAAAAAGTGTAACCGTGTCTATATTTTACTTCATCCTTCATTGAGTTAATGGCTGTAATGACCACAAAAACCTCTAAACTCCAAGATTTTGTAGACACCAGGTGTGAGAGATTCGAAAATGATTTAAAAATGTGAACCTGTACACAAAAATATGGTTTCTTCTCCTTAACTTCACACATTTAACTGAGGCACACAAGCTCTGTTTCTCTATACAGATGAAAGCTGCTAAATTTGGTGTTTCAGACACCAAATGTCTAAGTAAGGAAAGATGAAGATCGGCCCACCCATATCTTGGCTTAGATGTCAAAATCCTTATTTTTAGATCACATTAATTTTTTGGATCCAGTCCTGACATCTCAAAAGAAAACAGACAAAGTAGAAAGAATGAATTAAGAAGAGCAGCAGCCAGCAAGGATTTTATTAGTTTACAAATACCAGGTTAGGTTGTCTGCTGGCATATCCTGAGGCAGCGCTTCTATTGGAACTATATCAATATGCATCCACTGAGATCTGACCTTATATTTTCAATAGATTATTCTGTTCTTTGAGAAATCTGAGTCTTTGGGCACAACTGTAATAAAACCAGCGAAACTACCAGAATACACATTTTTATATATATTGTCTGTTGTTGTATCAGTTGAATCTTCCTCCAACAAAGCATATAAAATGGAAAATCTGAATTATTGAAAGACTGTGTGTCTACCTGGTTAGAGGATGAATTGCATAGCAAAACAGTAGCTCCTTTATCATGTGACTGGGTGCATAAGTGATTATTAAACTCAATATGTCCCTGATATGCCCTTTCTCCATAGACACTCTTGTGGACTAAATCAATTACTGCTCTCAGCCTCCATGGAAATTCTGTGTAAATAGGTTTGCAGAGGCTTTTTCTTTTCCTTTGGTCTTGAAATAAAAGTAAACTTGTGAAATAAAGATAGACCATGAACAATAAAGTGTAAAGGATCTCCAAATACTTTATCAAAATGTTATCAGAAAATTACTTTAAAAATTAAAGCACAGAAAACCTGGAATCAGATGGCAGCACTGCCAACTCTAAAAATCAGTTTATTTCATATCATCTCTGTGAATGACATACCCCTGCACAGTTTCTAAGATGCTCTCTCTTTTTTACTCATATCTTCATAATTCAAAAATGACCTGTCTTCATTTTTAAATAATTTCCTGATTTTTCTCATAATTTCCCTCAGAATTGTTACAATTTTCACCAATACTTTGAATAAATGTGCACTAGACTTCTTCTAGTAGATAAGACCAGAAAGAATAGACTTAAATTGTTGATTCAGAAAATTATGAAGGGCTGGGAGAACTAGACAACATCTTGTAGTTCATCCGAGACCTATGCTTTTACAACAGTGGCCTGTGGCCAATGATGAAGCCATGACAGCATGGCAAGCCAAGCCTAAGCCTCACAGAATTTATGTCCCTGAAGAAAAATGCTAGCCTTCTGCAGAATATCTCATTTGACAATGCAAGAACTGACTGGTGGTCTTTGGTTCAGTAGGTATCTGAGTTCTCTGTTGCTTTGCATATACTGTGGTAATTCAACAGACAATGTCCTGAAGAAATGTTTATTTGGGCCTACAGCTGACATATTCTAATTCAGCCCATGTAAAAATATACACCTTTTGTACCCTTTCATCCACCAAAAAATGGCATAGTGGAGACTGCTTCAGGAAAGCTCCAGATAAGCTTTACTGTACCTTCTCTATTTTTTCCATGGTAGGATAGAGTGCTACCCATCCTCCTCAAGAACTGGTAACATATATTTTTCTTCTTTTCTACCCACCTTAAGACTGTAGCTATTTGCTGCCCACACAGAGTCTTTTAGGCAGAAGAGGGAATAGCAGTTTGCTGTCAACACTTTTCTCTCCTCTCTGACAAGTTGACAAGTCCATATAGGGGAAGAAAGTGTTACCTTAATCTCCTTACAGCTCTCTGCATGTGGCACCATTCTGAGCATAGTGTAGCTCATTAATATTTGCAGGCATGAAAAGGTATGAGCATTTAGATCATTCTTTTTTGTTTGTGCTTGCTTTATAAAGCTTACCACCAGGCTGTACTCAGCTCTCCAGCTTTGCACTGGATTCTCTTGGAGTATTGTGAGGAACTCTCCTTTTCTCTGTTTCTCCTTTTCTTTTTTTTTTTTTTTATGCTTGTCTAGAATTAAACAAATTGGTGAAGGTTAGCTGTTTCATTTTATGTTTTAAATTTAAACTGAGTCATGGGTTAACCACATTTCCACACCTGGGGTTTGTTTTTCTTGGGTCTAGTTTATATCTTTAATAATTATTAAAGCAAATGTGCTAAGGAAAACCTTTCCAGTTTTACTATTTTTATGTTGTTACACTGAACTTAGTTTCAATTTTTGTTTTGAAGTCAGTTTTATTTTCCTAATAAGTTCCTTTGAAAAGAAAAACTTCAATTTCAGTGCTGGGCTCTTCTCCCCTTCAAGTTGCCCCCTGCTCCCACTTCTTTTAAGTCTGGTGGTAATGAGTGAATTCACACGCAGGTGGGCACAGAAAGTTAGCAGATCCCATGGTTTATTTTTAATGTGGTTGGAATGGTGTTCCTTACACTCTCTTCTTGCCAAACTAAGAGTGAAAGTGTAGCGGTGATCTCATCCACAGAAAGGTGTGCCTACATGCTCCCTTTCGCAGGTGCACCTGTAGAAATCCTACGCGCTCGGTAACCAAACACCCGTCGTGTTTGCTCAGTATATTGCAGGCCCGCTTCAGCTCTTTGGGTGAGTGCTGGAATTGGCTCAAAACCAACATCAATTTATTACTGTTGCTTTTTAATCACAAGAACAACCCTGAAGTTTTTGGGATCTTGATTCAAAGTTTCATTTAACATCTCAAGGAGGTTCCATGAGGATGACAAAGCCTTTCTCTTTGCTGGGACAATATCACAGAATCACAGAATCACAGAATTGTAGGGGTTGGAAGGGACCTCGAGAGATCATCGGGTCCAACCCCCCTGCCAAAGCAGGCTCCCTAGCTCATATTGCTCAGATAGGCGTCCAGGCGGGTCTTGAATATCTCCAGTGAAGGAGACTCCACCACCCCCCTGGGCAGCCTATTCCAGTGCTCAGTCACCCTCACTGTGAAAAAGTTCTTCCGCATGTTGGTGTGGAACTTCCTATGCTCCAACTTGCAGCCATTGCCCCTTGTCCTATCCCCACAGACCACTGAAAAGGGGCTGGCTGATTCCCCCTGCATCCCCTGCTTCAGATAATTATAAACTTTGATTAGGTCCCCCCTTAGTCTTCTCTTCTCAAGGCTGAACAGTCCCAGCTTACTCAGCCTTTCCTCATAGGGGAGATGCTCTAGGCCCTTAATCATCTTCGTAGCCCTTCTTTGGACTCTTTCCAGGAGATCCCTGTCCTTTTTATACCAAGGAGCCCAGAACTGGACACAATACTCCAGGTGGGGCCTGACCAGGGCAGAGTAGAGAGGGAGGATCACCTCCTTTGACCTGCTGGCTACACTCCTCCTGATGCATCCCAGGATCCCATTGGCTCTCTTGGCCACCGAGGCACACTGCTGGCTCATGGCCAACCTGTCATCTACCAGGACCCCCATATATTCCTTGTTTATACTTCTACTTATAACCCTGACAATTATATTAAATAATTCTTGTTCACCATTGCTGTTTACATTTAGCAGGTACATATAGCCTTTTATCCAACCAATTTAAGTGCTATAACTGGAATAAATTAGCCCATAGCTGTTAGGACTGGATAAATAACAGGGGAAATTTTCAAACAATTATTTATACAGTCTGTATGCATCACATTTGCATAGCACATTTTGAAAACATCAAGGTAAACAAAGTTCTATCTGCATAAATGTGAATGGCAAGGGAAATTATTTGGAAGATTAGAAACAAAACCCATTTCAAGTATTTGCAGAAGTCAGGTGGTAACCATACTGACGTCTAGCTCAGCAAGGCTAGTGCAGGAAAAGCAGAGAAGTCACAAACAGTGCACAGTTTATTGCATGCAGCATGCATACAATACAAATCTGCTCAATTGTGACTGGAGACAGTGAGAGGACACCAGCAGTGGGGATAAAGTTCATCACATTTAACATGCACGTCTATGTACATTACAGCTTTGAGGCTCAAAGTGAACCCCATCAGCTGATGGTCCACAGAGCAAATATGTTGACTAACATTCTCTCTGTCCTCTGGGATCATCCAGCTGCTTCATTTGCCATGTAGAGGAAGGAAAAGGGGTATCTGCTAATTGAGACCTACCTCTACGAGCAGTATGGATAGAATTGTCACAAGGCACTCTGTTGTGGACTTGGTCATGAGATCAGCTATAAAAGACAGCATGGATTCACTAGCCACTTTCACAAAGGATATGTAAGAATAAAGCCCTCAACAGCTACCTAACTTTGTCCAAACTCTTTTGGCTATGCACATGGGCACACACGTAGCACTGGGACGGTTTACTTTCTAATTCATGAAGGAGTGATGCAATACACATGCTCTTCCTGTTCATCTAGGAAAAGTTAGGTTGGAAAATTTTCTTTCCAGTTTTGCCTTCAGTCATGTACTAATCTCCTCCCAATATCTTTGGAGAGTACTTTGGAGAGGAACCAAAAGCAGAGTTAGAAAGAGCCAAGTGGAGAAGCCAGAATCAATACTCAGGAGAGGCACAAACCACACGGCCCAGAAAGGCAGATTTATATCTCTATAATCAAGGCTTCACTGTGCATGCTGTTACTGCCTCTCTCTAATCTCCACAAAGGCTTTGCTATTGGACAGCCATTTCTGGATGCCAAATCACTGTACCACCCTAGAACTGTAGCTGTGAGACATTATATAGCACTTAACTAATAGCACAGAGCCCAAAAGGTCAAAAAGAGAATTGATATTAGCTTAATTTCAATTTTTATGCTTTTGCTTAAGGACAAAGGTAATGTAATTTTGGCAGAGAGCCATTATCTTTAATCTCCTAGCAAGCTGGAGGGGGGGAAAAAAGCCCCTTAACAAATACTGCATTTTAAAATGGAAATAATATGAATAATAGCACATTTAATTTCTGTGTGCCCTGTTTACAGGAATAGGTAGGAGGGAATTAATCAGAGGATATTGTGATCAACTGCACTTCAGTAAAACATCTACCATGTGACTGTATTGGCCCACCTGCCCACCTACTTGTTAACTGAAAGTTTGTATGCAGTGAAAGGGGGGAGAGACGGAGTAGGGAGAGGAAGTGGAAGCAGAGATTGCATGATGGAAAGTTGTTTCTGCATGAAAAGTGCAGGCCAAAACACCTGCATGACGAGCAGATCATCACCCCAGGACTACAGTGAGATTTATGAGACTTTTAAATATAGCTTCGCTCCAGGCCCTTAATTAACACACAGATCTGTCTGAAAGTAGAACTAAAATCTAATTAAACTTTTCATTTAAAAAGAGTTTACATTAAAAGCACTGAGCAACTGCAAGAGCAATTTTATGTATTGCCCTTTGAGCGAACACGGTAAGTACATGTTAATGTAAAGCTTGCAGATTCTGTTTTCTTTATGCAGTGATTCTTTCATCCATATGCTGACATGCACAGAAGGTCCCTATGGGTCCCTCAGTATGGCTGTATTCTTGAAATGGGGGAAAGGACAGATTCATCTCTAATTTCAGACATGGCTTCTTATGCCCACCTACAGTTTTATAACACTTCCCTGCCACAATGTATTTTACTTAACTGAAAGCTCACTGTCTAGCTTAGTTTTGCTGAGGTTCTCTTTACAGTCAATGAAAAGAAATATCTTTTTTAATGGAAATTCCTCCCACCCACATCAGATACCTCTTTTGGGACAGAAATCTCTCTATGGAAGGGCAAGTCATCTTCTATTCACTACAGAGTAAATTTAACACAACCAGCTTAGCTTAGATGTTGCCTTTCAGATGATTAAGGTTGGTTGAGTTGAATCCCCAGGCATGAATTATGCACCTTCATATTTCTGCCTGTATGTTGTGATAATTTGATGAGATACTTTATAATGAACAAGTTTGGACAATTGTAAGGCTAGAAATTTTAATCCAGAGGATCTTACTCTGAAGGTAACTTGCTTCTTACTCCAGGTATTTTCACTCATATTCAGAAAAATCTTTGCAGGTTCTCTCTGAGAGGAGGTGCTTGACTTGTGCAGATCTGGGTAGTATTACAAATGAAGGTCTGCAGTTTGTGGTAATGGAACAAAGGTTTTAAGTGATAACAACCTAGGAAGGAGGGAGTTAGAAAAAACATGCATCCATGTATATAAATATATACCTGTGTTTTTTGATTGTGGGTAGGTTTGAAACATCTAGGATGATGTATGAAGACAGGAAACTGGTTGGTTTCTGCTGCTGAAAGATGTTGAAGGCATGGAAATGAAGTGCAGCTTACTTTACATTGATGAAAAAGCACAGGGCACAGTGGAAGAAGCAAGAGCCAGCTCTTGGGCCTTTTGGATACTATTTTTAAGGTGAACTAAATATTCTCTGTTATGTAATATAACTTCTGTAATACTGATCTGAATTTGCATCATGAAAAGGCTGTGTACCTTATCACCTACGTAAGAGAAAAACAAATCTTTTTTGTCCTTCTTTTCTCCTTAGGTGTCACAAGAAGGGAAAGGCAAGCCATATGCTGTCAGTGTTGTTTTCATTTAAATCAGCAATGAGGGAAGAGGACACTTTCAGGCCTTGATGAAGGAGTAAGAAGGAATTTTCAAAAGGAGATAATAATAGTGTATGGTCTTACTCTTCCAAAGATCAGCTTATACACTAATATGAAATAATAATCCTCTAAATAACTGGAATATATTTTTCAGTGTAATACTGTACCCAGACCATTTTAAAGGTTCCTGTGGAAACATATAGAGGCATTAGCACAGAAAATTTTCCATCCAAGGATAGTTTTACTTGTAATTGAGAAGTACTTCTTGGAATTAGCCATTTGCTTGCAGCAGTGCACTTCCTGTAATAAAAAAAAACCTCAAGCCAAGAAAAAGCATTTTCATTGCATTAAGTGTATGCAGTGGTCACTGGGGTGAGACTCACATTTGGACAGGTGTATTCATTTTGCCTGCATTTATAACACCTATAAGATAGATGGCCAATTTAAGCTAGTTGTTTAGTCTCTCCCATTGCTCCATTGTAGTTCCCCTATTCTTCCTTTCTCACTCTCTGTCCCTCCCTGCTGACTGTGAAAGTAACTAACTTAAAACTAGATAATTAATGTACAGGCAGCTAAGGTACATGCAATGTGGTTCTGAGCTTGTGTATTTCTCCAGCCAACTGCAGAAAAGCTCACAGCCTTAGAAATGTCATCAAGGACAAACACTTTGGCAAATAATTGTCATACTCCATTCCCTGACTTTGCAGCTTTCTTTTTCCTCTGCATTTTTAAATCCTTGTAAATGCTCTACAGAGAACACAGAGGTCAGTGTTTTGTTATTTGAAATCATTTTGTTATTTAGAAATGCCTATAAGAAAACAACTTTATTCTCTTATAACTTTATGGGATATCCTATTACACTGCATTTTACTTTAAAACAGAATCAAGAATTTTCAGGCATTTTCACCAAATATGTGTCAAAATTGCTATTTTGTTTCTTTTTAAAAGCAGGTACTTCTCTGTTGTATTCTAACTCTCTGGTGAAAAATTATTAGATAGTTCTGCACTTAAATAATTTCAGTAACGAGATTTGTTGAGAGTCATAAATCCTCCCCAAATATTTATGCTTTGTTAAAACAGCCATCCCATCAAGGCCACTTTTTTTTTTTTTATTTCCAACCAGATCTACCTGCAAACAAATGTGCAGGAAATGTACTTTATCAGAATAGAGTTTGACATGAACAAGAGGAATTTGTGGTTGAAGGCAATAAGTAAACACGTGGATGTTTTTAATTACATTGCCAAAACTAACAGAGTTTTCTGTATTCTTAGATGAGTCCCACATTCAAATCCATAACTGTGTTCAGTTGGCATTCCACAGAATAATACAGAGTCCAAACTTTTGATTTAAAATATCTTTGCTGATTTAGGTGCTTTTGGAAATGTTTGTAATGGGAAGGTGGGATGATATTATGTGCTAACATCCTTTTGTTAATTTAGACAGACTAACACTGGTTGCACTGGCAGAGCACGGGCTTCGGCACATGAAAACAACCAAGGCTCTAATTATGAGCTCATTTAAAAACTGCATTGTCACAGCTCGACTCCTGTTGCTCTCTGACCTAATTAAATTAAGTTTTCACTAAGTAGCAACACATCTTCATGGTAAACATGTCCCACATCATCAGCCTTGGGGAAGCATTTCCTATCTGTGCAGTTGTGACCCTGCATATGTGGTGCAGTGCGGTGGGCCTGAAAGTGCTGACGACAGTAGGCCTGAGGCTTTCAGCAAGGCTGTGATAAGGGAATAGGTCTGGGATCCATAAGCTGGGTTACATCGTAGATAATACCTGACATTCCACTCTCCCTTTTGGCTTGATTGCCTTCCCATTGTGTGTGTGTGTGTGATTGCGTCTTCCCACACTAACCACACAGGGCATGCTTTTGGTAAGCATGCTCCTTACCTGCTTTCCCTTTTCTGCTGCAGTGCACACTGCCTTCCTCCAGGCAGCACACATCTCCTTTCTAGCCAGGAGGAACAAATGATCATTAAGAGTCTGGGACCCTCTTTCTCTGGCCAAGGGCCTCAAACCCATCTGGCCGGTGGCTTCACTCTGCAAGAGACATTAGGTACCTCGGGTGGTTCTGTTCCCCCCTGGCAGCATGGTGGCTGCAGCAGAAAGGCTCCCAGGTAATGCGTCACAGGGAGGTAGCCAGCCAAACACAAGCTGATCCGAGGGGCTCAGGAGGTGGACCGTGAAATATTCTCTTTAGGGAGAGCTCAGGTAAATCAGGAAATGGTAACACCAGCCTGAATAGAATAAAGCGTATGAAATAGCTTTTATGATTTTTGGGTAAATGTCTCTGCATATTAGCTCATTTCCCAATATCGCAAATGTCTTTCATTGCCGTTTACCTCGGGCTTACCACAGGGTCCAAGCACTCACACAGGCAGTTACGGGGGCCATTTGATACCTGAGCTTATCATACATGGTTACCTGTTCGTTTGCCCTGTCTTTAGCATAACACTGTGATGAAATTTTTTTCCTTGTTTCACATGTTTAATATTTATGTTGGGTAGCTGCAAGATATAATGAAAATTCATTTTCACAGCTGGTTTGAACCTGCTTTTGAAAGGCAAGGAGACAGAGAGATGAGATATCTCACACGGGAAGGTAAAAAAGGAAGGCAACAGTTAGAGAGAAAATAATGGCAGTGTTCTGCAGGTAAAAACAATATGAGAGAAAAGATTGATTTTTTTCTCTGAAATAAAACCTCCCCAAACATGCTCATTTATTTACCGTATAATGGCAGGGTATGTCCCTTGATACTGCTCCTTTATATGTCACCAGAGCCTGTCCACAAGGACCTGTCAGCTTGATTAGAACCCATCAATTAGCTTCAAGAGGCTGTGAATCAACCCCTGTGCTGTTTATTGGCTCTAGTTCTCCATCAGATCTGTGTAAAGAAGCCTCCTGCCAGCAGAGGGTGGATCTAGTCTGGAAATGGGGACAAACCAAAAACGCATCTTAATGCATCAGACACCACCCTGTTTTAATCATTATATTTATTTATAACAGTATAATAGGGAAAGTGCCAAGACATTATCTAATACATGGATGGTGCCGCAACAGCTTTTCATCTTAGTCTGGGAACCATTAGGACATTTTGCTGCATAAATAACACAGTGAATTAAGTCTTCTCCTTGTATCAGCACCATATGTTAATAACAAACATATTTATAATGTTTATTTGAATAGCTTCAAAAAGGGATATTACAACAGATCAGTTGAACTGTAAACACTATTAAAACACTTTTTAAACTTTGTTTCTAATGCATCTTCGTCGATGGAGAAAAATACTGGTGAGAAATTTCAGAAGTACTGGGGAAAGCACAACATTTCTACAAATGATAATTGAATTTCTAGCTACCTTTATTAGCTATGTGAATTCACTGGTCTCAGTAACCTGTGTGCTTACAATTCTCTCTTAGATGAATAACAGCAAAGGCAGAGCTGTGTTATTAGACTCTGCTCTTCCATCAGTAAAAACTTGTTCTATTACAGGGAGCTGCAATGCTGACATTTATAAGTTTCTGGGTGATATATTAGAGTTACCATAAATACAGCTGATAGTAGCAGTTGCTGTGGCCACAAATTAGGCTAGTAAATCAAATATAAGTACTCACGTGGCTATTTTTAAGAGATGCTGCAAATTAGCAGATTATTCTATGCAAGTTCACATATCACAGAAAAATGTTAGTGAGTTCAATCCAAGTGACACTCTAGTTTTTTTCCATTCTCCTTGTTTGTCAACAGTACCACTATCAGCATTTTTTTTCTGCCCTTTTTCAAAGAGACTCACCATTCATTTCCAAAGGCAGCATCAAACAGCAGGTCAGCTGCATTTTTTTGTGTGTGTGCTGTTTCCTTTAAATGCATTCTTGAGTGAATCCTGGTAGCTGTTAAGACAGTGATGGGACTACTCAGTGGGAAAGAATATTTAGCCTTCTGCAACACAGGGAAATGCTGGGTTTTTTTGTATTTGTATCCAGCCAGGTAAGTCAGCAGAAAATCTGGCTGCACAATAAAAACATTTTCAAAGGTTTCCACAATAGATTAAAAATTAATGCCAGAGGTTCATACATCCTGATTTAGTGCCTTAAAAGAAAAAAACTGATGATGCTAAAGTTTTGATTTAATGAAAGGAAACAAGTAAAATATTACATTGGCTTGGATTCACTTGCATAAGCATAGGCATCTCATGCCATTTAGAATGTGCTAAGATCTGTGAGACAGTTGTGTGTGGCTGGCATATATGATGTAGTAGCTATGGGGGACTCTTCCACAAAAATCACTTGGAGGTCTGACAAGACACCACAGAGCATCTGAAATGGCATTACATTCCTGTGCATTGGCAAGTGAATCCTATACTCACTGACAAAATCCTCACTTGCCAGAAAGAACATTTAAATGTCTAGGTAGGTTCAACAGTTTCTTTCTGCTTATGCTCCAGAGACATGCCTCCCTCCTTGGCTATTTCCTGCAATTTCATTCAGTCTGAGAAATTGGGTTCTTTCCAGATAATGAAAATCTCCCCACATATGTGACTGGTCTAATTATCTGTCCCAAATTTGAGGGACTAGTTTTTTTGAATGAGGGCTGTTTCTGGCTACAGGACTGCTAATCTCAACTTTGCAAAGGAGTCCAGGAATGGGTTTATGGGCTAAGCACTTGCTTGCAGAAATGCACTCACTAATCGTACTGCCTCACCATGCCTCTCACAAGTTGCACATGCAAAGCTCTTTAAAACAGCTGAGTCCTTCTGCAGCTTCTGCAGCTTCTAGTCTTCTACAGCGAAGCTTGTCTACCAAAATGGAGAGCCAGCACTAAAATAATTCAGCCGGACTTGGCAATTTTAAATGTAGTTGCACAAATACAGTATTTTCCATCCAAATCCATGAAATTTCATGACCTAGAAATAGATGCTCGCTGGTTGTTTCAGCATGTGTGGATAGATCTAGGGAACTGTGTCCCATGGACCTGACTCTTAGTGCGCATAATATGGCTTAGAAGCCAGATTTTTGAGCCAGTGCAAACTCAAAACAACAAAAAGGACATTTTGACATATGAACCTTAAAAAACAAGCTGTCGGAAAAGCATTAAAAGAACATACTATTGCAAAGCCAAAGACTCCAGGAGTTAGAAAATACCAGAAGTGGTCCCATTCTGGCAAGACACAACCCTAATTTCTTTTTCTTCAGGTATATGTATTAAGCGTGGTGTGTAATTACATTCAAAGCTGTCACAGAGCATGAACTATTTCAGAGCACAGGACAGCAAAGGTTCTGAGTAAAAATAAAACCATCAGATAGCTACTCATGCAGCGAGCACTGTCTATCAGAGAATGAAAAATAAAAGAGCAGTGTAAGGCTTTGTTTCAGTCTATTCGTTTGCTACCTTCCCAGGCCATAGATTTTAGTATGTTATGTGAGCTATGAAGGTATAAATTGAGGGATTCAACAGCTATAAACTAGATAGCAGATCCCTAATCTTGCACCTAGTCTCCTAACAACCCCATTATTGTACTGTATGTGTACTCCCCCTTAATACCCATAAAAGGTCTTTGTCAAAGATGGGTTAAGATTTGTTGAGTTCTTTTCTTCGTATCATAGATTCAGCGTGTGGCAAGAAAAGCTAATACAAAATATTGTGGCTACAATTGCATTTCATATGGGCTTTAATTCATATTTGTCTTCTTGCAAATAGTTTGCTGCTTTTAGAATAGTTCATGTCTTGTATCTCTAAACCAACAGGACAATACTTCAGAATATGTGGATGACACCAAGCTGCGTGGCGCTGTTATTCATTTGAGGGAAGGGATGCCATCCAGAGGGACCTTGACAGTTTTAAGTCCTACAAGAACCTCATGAAGTTCACAGAGTCAATTACAAGGTCCTGCAAATGGGTCAGGGCAATTCCCAATATCAGTACAGGCTGGGTGGAGAATGGATTGAGAGAAGCCCTGAGGAGAAGAATATGAGGATGTTAGTGGATGAAAAAACAGATGTGACCTGGAAATGTGCACTTGCAGCCCAGAAAATCAGCCATATCCTGGGCTGCATCAAAAGGAGTATGACCAGCAGGTTAAGGGAGGTGATTTGCACTACTCCCTCTACTCTGCTCTGGTGAGACTCCATCTGGAGTACTGCTCTGGGCTTCCCAGTACAAGAAAGACACGGAGCTGTTGAAGTGATTCCAGAAGAGGCCACAAAGATTATCAGAGGGCTAGAGAACCTCTCCTATGAAGAAAGGCTGAGAGAGTTGGGTTTGTTCAGCCTGAAGAAGAGAAAGCTCAAGGGAGACCTCATTGCAGCCTCTCAATACTTAAAGGGGGCCTATAAGAAAGACTTTAAGAGACTTTAAGGGGGAGACTGGCTGGAGAGCTGTCAGGCAGAGAAGGACCTGGGGATGTTGGTTGACTGCAGACTGAATATGAGTCAGCAGTGTGCCCAGGTGGCCAGGAAAGCCAATGCATCCTGGCTTGTATCAAAAACAGTGTGGCCAGTAGGTCTAGGGAGGTGATTGTGCCCCTGTACTCGGCATTGGTGAGGCCACACCTCGAGTACTGTGTCCAGTTCTGGGCTCCTCACCATAAGAAGGACATTGAGGTCCTCAAGTGAGTCCAGAGAAGGGCAACCAGGCTGGTGAAGGGGCTGGAGGGCAAATCCTATGAGGAGCGGCTGAGGGAGCTGGGCATGTTTAGTCTGGAGATTAACAGGCTGAGGGGAGGCCTTATCACCACCTACAATTACCTGAAGGGAGGTTATAGAGAGGTAGGTGATGGTCTCTTCAGCCAAGTAACAGGAGATAGGACAAGGGGGAATGGCATGAAGCTGTGTCAGGGCAGGGTCAGATTAGAAGTTAGGAAAAAATCTTTTACTGAAAGAGTTGCCAGGGCCTGGAACAGGCTGCCCAGGGAGGTGGTTGAGTCACCTTCCCTGGATGTGTTCAAAAAAAGAGTAGATCAGGTACTTAGGGATATGGTTTAGCATAGGACAGGAATGGTTGGACTTGATGATCTTAAAGGTCTTTTCCAACCTTGTGATTCTGTGATTCTGTGACTTATTACTAAAACCTATAGTGACAAGAAAAGGAACAGTGGTTTAAAACTAAAGGAGGGTAACTTTAGCTTGAATATAAGAAAGATGTTTTTTTATAATAAGGGTGGTGAGGCACTGGAACAGGTTGTCCAAGGAAGTTGTGGATGACCCCTCCCTGGCAGTATTCAAGGCCAGGTTGGATGAGGCTTTGGGCAACCTGGTGTAGTGGAGGGTGTCCCTGCCCATGGCAAGGGGTTGGAACTAGATGATCTTTAAAGGTCACTTCCAACCCAAATCATTCTGTGATTCTACAAATATAGCAATATGTAATCTGTCCTCTGATTTCTGTCAACCCTTTCCACTTCCCCTTGGAGCAGCAGAAATACATCTGCAAATGGTATTCTTGCTTCAGGGGCATGCAAGAGGTAGGTGCTTCAACGAAACCACAATAAAACAAAGATCTGTATTGGTTTACAATCCAGGAGTTTCCAGATTTTGATTTGAGCTTCTGAGCTGTGATCCTTACTTGTAACACCTAGCTGTGAATTCTGTAGTCCTGCTGGACTCTTGGATCCTTAGAAAGATCAGTTCGAGATGAGGAGCGTGAAGGAGGGGTGTCAGTTCCTGAATTTTCCTCTTCACATGCACTGTTGGATAGGAAAGAACATATGCTGTGACTACAATGGAATTATTCACTTAGCGTGGCAGGATCAAATTGCTGTTTTGAAATAACTTTTCCTGTATTAGCCATGCTAACATGCAGGAAGGAAGAAATAGCTCATATGAGTACTTAGATCATCCTCCAAGATGCAGTTTTGACTTTTGGTGTTTTCTCCAGTTTTGCAGACTCCCATGTGCTTTTAGTCTGATTACCAGAATCAAGTCTGAGAGCTCTGGTGACATCCACAGGGTATGTGGCCAATCTCTACAATGGCAGAGCTCATGCTAAATACAGCACTTAAATATGATATTTTTAAAGTATTTTTTTCATTATATTGTTTGAAGTGGAGCCACTCAGTCTGCCTTGTGCAGTCTGCCAACTTTTAATCATGAACTGAAATTTGAAATGCTTATTTTATTAGGGGAAAAAAATGCCAACATTGAAAATATGATTATTAATTTTAAAATAATGTTTTCATTATTTTACCTCCAAAAATGCAGTCAAATCTTCTGATCATAGTTTAAAAATGCATGCAACTTATTTTTCTCATTTCTCTAAACATGTAAGAAGTAGGGTTTTGTAATAAAATCTTCACGTGATTAGGGACAGAGTATCCAGTAAACACGTTATACCCAAAAGCACGATGGATATATAGGCTATTTAACCGATATTAACCCATTATGTCAAAACATTTAACAGCTGCCTGCTCTTCATTTTTGTTCCTCAGTTTAATGGAAATTCCTCCTGCTAAATTCTTTGCTATGCAGATGTTTTCCGTTGTGCACTTCTCTGCCATTGCTCTTTAAAAGGATTATTTTTACCAGTGCTTATTGGAATTTAATGACGGACAAGCCACCAAAAGTTCAAGTCTCAGAACGACCTCATTACTTAATTTTGGCCTCATACTTCCATATTTAAGGTTGAAACAAAAGACAAGTAAAGAACTCAGCTCGCTATACTATGAATCACCATGACCTTGAGAGCTGTATTTTTCCCTTTCATGTCCACCACCCATACATTTAATGTAATAGACTACTTTACCGACTTTGCTTGTTTTTTGCTCAGTAAGATACTTGACTAGGTCTATCTTATTGTCACATTTTCTGCCACGTTTATGTCTACTGCTGTGACCCTGTGAATCACATTTCTTCAGTAAAGCTCCAGTGATCCTGACAATTATACAGTAGGATATACTGCTGATAAGGGTTATTCATTTAAACATCTTATATATTTTAAGGGATCTCACAGAACTTTGCTACTGCCTGAAAACCATTGCTTATCTGTCTATATATTTGCATTATAAACAATTTAAGTTTTGGCTTACCATGAGAAATTTTCTCTCAGGGTTAAGTGCAATGCATTACCTCAGCTTATTGCTACTCTTAACTCAGGATATATCTAATGGAAGTCACAGGAGTGATTTACCCTTGGATTTTCTTATACAATTACAACTTTTTCTCAGTCCTTCCAGACTTTGGCAAAAAAAACCCAAACACACCAAAGAGAAAAGCCAAGTGCACAGGTAGCCCTTTGCAATTGATGCAGAAGAGAGAGAATCATTCTTTTATAAGAAGCAATATCCACTTTCATGTGAGTGGTACACCTTTAGGAGAAAGTGTGATAATTTCAACTGGATTCAACAATGTTTATCATGCAAATATACCTGAAGTAGTTCCTAGAGGATGAGGTTTTATAACATACAGGAGGGCCTCCTTCTCTGCAGGTTGTGTGGGGTGACACAAAGAGGCATCTCAGAGTGGGGTTGTGTCTTGGTTTCAGCCTCTGTCACACAGAATCACAGAATCACAGACACTGGAGTTGGAAGGGACCTCGAAAGATCTACTCCAACCCCCTTGCCAGAGCAAGATCACCTAGACTCAATCACACAGGAACACATCCAGGCGGGTTTTCAGTGTCTCCAGAGAAGCAGACTCCACGTCTCTGGGCAGCCTGTTCCAGTGTTCCATCACCCTCACAGTGAAAAAATTCCTCCTTATATTCACATGGAACTTCCTGTGCTCCAGCTTGCACCCACTGCCCCTTTTCCTATCACTGGCCATCACTGAGAAGAGCCTGGCTCCATCCTCCTTTACATATTTATAAACATTTATAGGGTCACCCCTCAGTCTCCCCTTCTCCAAGCTAGAGGCCCAGCTCCCTCAGCCTTTCTTCATAAGAAAGGTGTTCCACTCCCTTAATCATCTTGGTGGCCCTGTGCTGGACTCTTTCAAGTATCTTCCTGTCCTTTTTGAACTGAGGGACCCAGAACTGGACACAATATTCCAGGTGCAGTATCACCAGGCAGAGTAGAGGGGGGAGGAGAACTTCTCTTGACCTACTAACCACAGCCCTTCTAATACACCCCAGGATACCATCAGCCTTCTTAGCCACGAGGGCACATTGCTGGCTCATGGTCATCCTGCTGTCCACCAGGATCCCCAGGTCCCTCTGACCTATGCTACTCTCCAACAGGCCAGTTCCCAACCTATACTGGTACCTGGGGTTGTTCTTCCCTCGATGCAAGACCCTACACTTGCCCTTGTTAAATCTCATTAAATTCTCCCTGCCCAGCTCTTCAGCCAAAACCAGAACAGGCTGACAGCAGCAAGAGGCAAAGGAAGCATCCACCAAGAGGAAAGCAGTCAGGAAAGCTGTGCACAGACCTGTGTCAGTAAGTATTTCTGCCAGTATTTCCCTGGGACTTAGCTACACAGGAGGCACTTCAGGACTCACAGCCCAGCATCCACTCATGAGGTAAGTCCTTATGTGCTTCATCCCAAAACCAGAGAGAACTCTTTTTAATAATTTTATATAATAACTTAATGGATATTAACATGGGATATTGGCAATGATTTTGGATACTCACTCACAACCTTGAGGGAATTCTGATTTGCATTTCCCAGCACACCAGAGGTGCCTTCTGGTAAGCTGTGCTCTTCTTCCTCTGGTTAAAAGCCTTCTGCTGTTCACTGAAGAACTTGAGAACTATTGAGTTAAAAAGAAGGAACAAGGAGCAGACTGACCCTAGCTTTCCAAAAGGAAGGGTGTTGGTTCTTCCCCAGCACAGGATATAACTAGAAATAATACTGATTCCATAGATCAGAAGCCAGATTTTTCACCTGCCAGCTCAATACTCTCAAGCAACAAACTGGGAGAAGTCGAGTCATGTTCCACTGTGTTTCGTTTCTTTATTCACACTGGCCCAGGACCATAGTTATTGGCTCCACCACAACCGTACTTCACTGAGAGCAATGAATTGCTTCCCTGTCTGGACTACCTTATATCTTGGTGATAGGGGCAGTTCCTGGGAATAAAGGGAAGGGAATTTTTCTGACAAGAGAACTGTATCCAGATTCCAGCTCAAGGTAACAGTAGCATTCAGTGTCAAAGGTGTGTGGCTCCTGGTCTTCTAGGACAAACCTTCCATTTCTGTTTTATAAAAAGCCCACATCAACTGACAAAAAAAGCCTCCCTGTTCTGAATCCTGAGTGGAGAGCAGAGACACAGATCTACGTTTGATATTTATTAGTAGCTAAGTCTAAACAAGCCTTCCTTATGGGTGGAGGCTTTCTGGTTCTTTGAAGTGCCTGATTTCCTCCTATCAGCTATGCAAGGTATCAAGGTACTTAGCCTACTTTAATTGCCTTGGCAGGCCCCTATGTTTAAGGCTTTGAAATCTTTACACAGAGAACAAAACCTCAGGGTAAGATACTGACATTAGTTAAAATTTTACAAGAACTTACATTTTTTGGAAATCTAATCACCTGAATATAGCTGCTATAGAACTACACATTATATGGGACATTAGAGGCAAAATGCACTTCAAAGTGCAGCTTGCAGTAAATATAATCCACAATTATGATTCCAATTTTATCAAACAGACAAGAATTACTTGTCAAAAACATTTTTAAAGTCCTTTACATGATCCTCTCATGGCTATTACCATATTCTTGACAACTGAAGAATATAAAGTATTTAACTAGACATGGAAATTCAACGAGAAATGAGGAAGATAATTTAAAAATCCAATAAAAATTCCCTTGGGGGGAGGGGGAAATTAAATGTAAACCTGCTGAACTCACAGGTTTTGATTGATTAAAACAAAAGAGAATGTGTGTCCTTACTTGCATGATTGATCCAATTGCTTGTTATTGAAAAAGTTTCTCTTTTTTTCATGAAGAAATTTCTTTTCTTTTTTTCATGAATCATGAATTCTCAGCATTCCTGAGCTGTGCTGGAGGCAGTTCAGGCTCATGCAGTAAAATGAACTGCTAACATGCATTACCAGTATGGCTTGCTCCATTTTTGCCACTTCCTAACCCAAGGACCTGATAATCCATCCTTGAATAAAGGAGCAACTCACCATTCCCCGGTCTGATCAGGTTCAAATACAGAATCACATCCCTCAAGAGAATTTGGGGTAAATCTTAATGCTTCCTTGCTTGGATCTGTACACTGACACCATTTCATGTCAGAAACAGGCTGGTATTGAAAGGTCAGCATGGTCCTGCCTTCTTCTTCCTTTTGCTTCTATTTTCCATATGTAAAAAAAAAAAGAAACCTTTTTCTTCCTTTGCAGTTATGGTGTTGCCTATGTATAAAGTATTTTGTTAAAATAACTATGTATGAGTGTTCACCCCTGTGCTAAGGCATGCTTTCTACCTTCTTCAGGCTTGTAAAGAGCAGTACTTCACCCATCTTGTAGTGTCCAGTCATTGTAATGATGGAGACAGGCACTCTGTATGTGCAATGGGAAACAATGGGCCTACAATTTTAGTTCCTATAATGTGGGAAAAGTCCAAAATTCATGGGTAATGATCTGAAGTATAAAGTATATGGGTATCACCCCAAACTTGTTACTTGTTAGTCATGATTATGCTCTCATGCAAATAACTCAAATGGTTCATTTTTATTAGCAAAATATGGGACATAGGTGGGTTGGGGACAGAGCCCAGAGAGGGGGATCAGGGACACTCAGGGCTGACTGTGCCCTCAGGGACCATGGTAACAGCATAAAACTGATGAAGTTAAACATCACAACTAGTGAACAGGCTCACCAGCAATGCCCCAGACACACTCACACTTCTACTGAGCTATAAAAAGAGGTCAGGATCCGTAGGAGCATGTTCAGTGCACATCAAAGGCTCCTGCAAGAGCTTTACTATCTCTAGGCTCCCAAACAAACATTTGTAGTACTGAAGCCACTCCAGCAGCAAACTGGGCTCTGGAGAGTAGGTCCTTCATGCTGGCAGGGCTTGCTGCAAAATCAGCATGTCGTGCTTGTCACAGCCCTGACATGACAGAGATCTCTTCCTCTGGTGCTGCCTCTGCAGACACCGTAAATCATTTTCCCTGGCTACTGTTTGTGAGAATGAAGCCAAGGGAAAACTTTTAAGTTGTTACGAGGGTGACAATTCCTGGCAAAGATGAGTTATAGTACAGTAAAAAGAGCCAAGGAGCTGCTTTATGCGCTGCTCTGAGCAGTGATGGATATTCTGCACTAAGTTGCATTTAGGAGCTGAAGGGAAAGAAAGCATTTGCCTTTTTCTCCTCTTATTCCTCATTTTAGAGTCTCTCCAAATTAAAATTCATTAGTATATTTTTATTGTCAGAGTGATTTCAAGAAATATTCAAGCAATTATTGAAAAAAGATTTGCACGTCTTATTCATGCATTACAATAGCATTAGTAGAGTGACTCTGGAGACACAAAACAACAACATACCTATCTTTACCAGACAGTTAAGTGGGTAGAAGGTCCCTTTTTGGTACATCTGTCTGTTATGATTCACCTTCTTAAGCCTGTAGCCAACTTTACCTGTGCTGATGATGACAAATTGTACCCTTTGAGACCTAGGAGTCCCCTTCCCAGATCCTGCTCTAGAACTGTTTGTCATCAGTTTGACAGTACAGCCTTAGTTAAAGTCAGACAATAAGAATGGCACCCAAGCAGACTCTAGGTATGAATGGGTGAGATGAGAGAAAATGCAAAATAACACAAGCTTATTTCTCCTACTTGTCAGGTAGGAAGCTAAACGGAAGTGATTCAGTGGCTCTGTTTTCAAACATATTTTCTCTTGAGCACCCGCCAAATCAAGCATTCTAACAACCAGCATAACTTTATGCCTCGATCTAGGGCATCTTCCTCTATTTTGATTTACTGTAGAATTATAAAATGCAGTTGAATCTTGGTTACTTGAAATTCAATGATGCAAAATCATTTGTTATTTGAAACAGATTTTTGTTGCCTGAATACAGCAGTGAACTACTAAATTCTTGTTTACCTCAAGTTATGAAAATATCCAAGGTTACTGATAATTCTAAGTCTAACATTAAAAACAACTACTAAAATTTACAATATCAATAATAAAAATATCTAGCAAAAATTTCCTTAATATCTGAAGCAAAGTCAAGGGGCTTTCATACAGCTTACTCCACGCTTTGTCGCCCACCCACCCACTCTTTGACATGACAGGTCAAAAACTGATGGCTCATATTTAAAAATTTCTTTCTAGCTGGCTATTTTTTGGTGCCACCCACCTTTCTTAGCACTTAGCATCAAGAAGAAGAGTGAGTGAACTTTAAAATTTGTCCAGCGGGTAATGAAAAATGTGAGAAAAAGTCTTCTAGAGGCTTCAACTTCTTAAAGTAATTTACCTGTCCTTGAACAAACTGACTGCAAACTCTCACTTGGAGATTACATTACACAGATAAATTACTTTACATCACATGCACCCGGGGTTTTTGTCTGGTATAAGTTTGTGCATTGGTTTTTCTTTTTTAATAAAATCAATCACTTCTATCTGGTTTCAGAAAACTGTAGCAAACCACCTGTGCTGTGAAACAGCTGTACAGTCACAGAGAGGAAGAAAAATGATCAGACAATGTTTTAAACTACATGCTGGCTCACTTAATTACTATTGATATAAAGAAAAGCATGTTCGTTTTGTCACAAAAATCACAACTTTCTCAAGAAAGGTACTTTCTGCTCTTTCATGAGTCTTAAAGAAACAAGTACAAGTGAAAATAAGGCCACAGTGGCAATTACTTCCATGAACACCTGTCAAAATTTGGGAAGCAAACATGCATTTGAATTTTGCAGCATGAGGCTGTTTCCATTTTTAAAAAACATTTGGACTGTTTTTCCTCATCATCTTCTGTAAGTCAGAGCATTGGTTGTTGGTTTTCTTTTCCACGTTGCCTTAATTTTAAAGCTCATTAAGCTCATTTCTAGCTTTCCAATTTACTTTAATTGAACCATTCCTAAATTTACACCTGTGGAGTCTCTGAAAAGGGCTTATAGAGAAAGGTAGTTGGATCACTTGTGTGATCCTTTTCTTTTTCTTAATTTCACATTCTTGATATTCTGATGCAACTCCCCTCCCTTGAGTAGTTGCCTCACAAATATCAGGAAAGAATATTCCTTTCTCTTTTCCCTCAAGCTCTCAAGTAATTGAATCAGCAAGCCCCAAATAGTTAATTACTTTCTGATATATTTTTTCAATCATTTTAAAACCCCCTTCTGCTCACTTTTCACTGACAGTTTTGCCACTGCTGTCAAAGGCAGAAGATGTGACCAACAATATTTTTTTTCTCCTTATCCAAAGATAAGTTTTACCTTCTATTTCTTACTTAGTCTGTGTAGAACACACTTTCACCAGTTGGGTAGAGAACCCCTGTAGCTGATTATTTAATTCTCTAAATTCTATCAAAATATCTCTATATCTTTTATATGTGTAGGATTATTTGTAAGATTATTTTGTGAATATGAAATGACCAGTATGACTAGAACACATGGAACATCAGGTTTTGTGACAAAAACTGCCTGAAACCTACTCACTCACCAGGGAGCCATTAGCAACAATTAGAACTGTATCACTCTCAACTAATATTTTAAGTATCTTCTTTAAATTAGTCATCAAGGCTAATGAGACAAAATAAAGACTCATAGAATTAAAGAATAGTTTTGGGTTTGAAGGGACCTCAAAGATCACCTACTTCCAACCCCCTGGACACCTTCCACTACATCAGGTTGCCCGAAGCCCCATCCAGCCTGGCTTTGAACCCTGACAGGGAGAAGGCAGCCACAGCGTCTCTGGTTGGCCTGTGCCAGGGCCTCACCACCCTCACAGTGAAGAATTTCTTCCTAATATCAAATGTAAATCTACTGTCTTTTAGTTTAAAGACATTAACCCTTTTCCTCCTACTACATGCCCTTGTAAACATTCCATCTCTAGCTTCCTGCAGGCCCCTTCAAGTACTGGAAGGCCACTCTAAGGTCTCCCCAGAGCCTTCTGTTCTGAAGGCTCAAAAAGCCCAACTCTCTCAGCCTTTCCTCACAGGAAAAGTGCTCTAGTCCTCTAGTCATCTTTGTGGACCTTCTCTGGACTCACTTGAACAGCCATGACCTTCTTGTACTGGTGACCCCAAGTTGACTGCAGTGTCATGAGAGAAGAGTAGAGGGGAGAATCACCTTCTTTGACCTGCTGGTCATGTTTCTTTTGATGCAGCCCAGGATCTGGTTAGCTTTCTGGGCTGCAAATGCACATTGTTACCTCATGTCCATTTTTTCATCCACTAGCATCCCCAAGTCCTTCTCCTCAGGGCTGCTCTCAGTTTTTTCTCTGCCCAGCCTGTAGTTATGCTTGGGATTGTCCTTGCACTTGGCCTTGTTGAACTTCATGCAGTTTGCACAGGTGCACCTCTCAAGCCTGTCAAGGTTGCTCTGGATGGCATCCCTTCCCTCCAGCATGTCAACCACACACTGCTCGGTGTTGTCAACAAACTTGCTGAGGATGCACTCAATCCCATTGTCCATCTCACTGCTAAAGTTGTTAAACAGCAATGGTCCCATACCTACCCCTGAGGAATGTGAGGCACTTGTCAATGGGGAGAAGCAGACACTCACAGAATTTGATTAATTTAATTTGTTTCAAATGTATTTATTTTATTTTGGTGCAACATGTTTTGGAGGTATTTATAAGACAGGAAGGCACAGACTTTCACACAAGTCTGGACAAGCAGACCCATTGTTTTCTGAAGATTAAGTATAGATGATATGGACTCCGCCTTTCTGATTTGAACAACTCCTTGAAGCTTTTCACATGCATCCAGAATCCTTATAGGGCAGATCATTATATGTACAGTCAAATGAACAGGGTGGGTTTGTGGGGTATTTTTTTCTGTAGCAAGTAACATTTTCAACTATTTTCACCTGCTGAAATTTCTCTCACAGCAGTGACCTACAACAGTGTTTGCAACTCAGTCCTTTTTGTATCAACATTGCTTTTAAATGTCTGTAAATGCAGGGATCTGAGTATGTTGGTTTAAGTAGCCATTTCAAGTTTAAAATTTTAAAATTTATGGGATTTTGGGGGTGATTGGAAAGAAAATATTACAGATCAGTTCTTAGGGACCAAATAAGTGGTCAACTAAATCATGTCATATGCAAAAAATATCAATTTATGCCCATTGGTTTCGTTGGCATTATCTCAACAAAAGTATGTTTTCATGGATTATTTTATTTATTATTTTCTATTGTGGAAGAAGGAAAGAGAGGAAAATTCACAAAATAAAGGAAGAAGATAACAGTGGTAGGACATATAATGGCCACTATAACTCCTGGCGAAAGAACAGAGATCAGAATCATAACTTACAGGAACAAGAAAGGTGGAATTGTAAAGGGCATAAAAGGTTGCTTAGGGTGAGGAACCCTTGAGAACAAATGCAAGTCGAAGGAAAATAGCTAGAGATGCCAAAAAGATTACAGTCTTAACATAAAACCATATGTGGGATCTTTAGAAACAAGCTGGCATCTCTTCCCAATGCCAGGATTGAACAAGTGGTAGCAATGGACTTGTGAAGAAAGTAGAAAGCATTGAGCTTAGTCGTTTTATGTGTGGTGAATCAGAAGAATTTAGCAACAGTGAGAAGGTGGGAATGCCCAACTCGATTACTGGCTTGAGTAAACGTAGTACAATTGCTGGGGATTGCAGGATTGCACCCATAATCACAGGTTTCGCCATCGGGATTACAGTCTAGAGATTGTTTCTCCAAATTAGTCTTGCATTTATGTGGTTGTGTTTGCTTTGGCACCGCAATATGTGTACAATGTACTACATATCTCTGCCTTTAAGTCTTTTTAACAACTATATTGTTCTTGGCTTTTCTGAAACACCATTCTCATTGAGTCCAATTATGTGTTAAACTGCACACTTCTTTATTACAAGCATATCTAACTCTGTGATTTTTCCATGCTATAATTCTGTTGATGAGTTATAAAGGACAATGAAAGTCTCATTTTGAAGTATTTGATTTATTCCATTTATTCCTCTAGGCCTTTCAGTCAGCCAATATGACATTCGCTGTCTATTTTCGTAGCTCCTGCATTTCATTTTGAGATGTGTAAAATTGTTTCATTTTAGGATTTTTACAAAATTAAATCATATTTCTTGTTGTTTTATTGTAGCTGGCAATAAGAATAATATTGTCTGCTCTACGTATAGCTAATGACTGAAAAAGAAAAGAAGTTAAAAACATGTATTTAGTACACAACCCGGACTTCATCTTTAGTCTAAGTCTAATCTGTGATTACTAAATGATGGTACAGATGCTATTAGAAAAGTAAAATATGTGTTCAAAACCTGCTAGTATGTCCTTATTTTGGTTTTCCCCAACCACTGTTATAAAACATGCTGCTACAGGTTTGGGGATTTTTTAATAGCTAAGCTGCATATACCACCCCATTCCCAATTAGGATAGTTCTTACTTGTTCTGTTCTGCTGTTTCTTCCCCTTTTCTCCTGGCTTCTCCTGAGAACCTTCTCCCTCACCACCTTTGCTTCATCTTGGAATCTTGTTCTGATTAATGTTATGCCATTTCTTTTAGCTGAATTGACACCCAGTCAAACCAGAAGAGAAGCAGAAATAGCTTATGGAAGCAGCAGATGAAATCCAGCAAGAGACAGCAAGAATAGGTGTTAGCAACAAAAGTGGGACCTGACTCTGTTAGTCAAAGTTTGACCAATTTTGCTCCAGTTGGCCAGACTGCCCTCACCACCTTCTTCTTCCTGGTTTCATAGTGTATACTCTTCAAAATATTCTGTACCAATATCATGCATAACTAATCAAATATTTAGAAAACTGGGACACATACAGCAAAGGCATCATTTGGCCAGTGGAGATCTGGTAAAGTATGTCATGTTTCAGTTAATGTTAACTAATGTATTCAAAATTATTTATGCAAGCATTTATGCTGAGACAGCTAGCTGAGAGTATCAATAATGTTGGAATCAGCAACTTCGCAAACTTAGTTACAGGTCTCTTCAAAGTGCATGCTTAACCACAGGTATCTTCCTTTTTAAAGATGTCAGAAGAGTGCAGGCTTGTCCTACTAGAGAAGAAGAATGGAATAAAGATATCAGAAGGATTTAGTGAAAAAGAGAAAAAAACCACCCTACTTTTCTCTATTAATAAAACCTACACTACTCATAGTTTATGCCTTGACATCCCAGGTCTCGTGGGTAGAGTTTTCAAGAGCATTCATACATTCATAAACTATGACTTAAGCACTACAAAAATATAAATCCTAAGAGCTGACTGAAAGGGTCTTTAAGCTGTTACTGCTGCTTTTAAAAACTCTGGAAATACTGAAATAATTTCAGAAACTGGAAGAAATTTGATGTTGCACCAGTATTTAAAAGGGATAAACTAGATAACCTGCCTAAAGATATTCTGTCAGACTAATCTTGACCCTAAACAAAACAGTGGAACAGATGATGAATGATTACATCAATAAATAATAAAATATTATTAGTGTCATTCAAGCTACTGTTCTGGAAAATAGATTCTGTCAAGCTAACATGATTTTTTTCTGGTGGGATTACAAATTGAGTTGACACAGGTAGTTGTATTAGTGTATATAAGCAAAGCTCAGTCAAACCTTTGTCTATCTCAGGACATTTTGATTAAAAATATAGGATGATACAAAGTTAAGACAATGAAGAGTACATATATTATCCATTAACTAAGAGAAGTTATCATCAAGCAGGTATGCTTCTCGTGTGATCCCACTGGTAACTCATTGGTCATATATTTTAATGAGACTTTATCAATGACCTGGAGATAACATAAAAATGCCATTAACAAACTTTGCAGTTATCAGGAAGTGTTAGAGCTTAGCAAATAATAAAGAAATGCTACTAACAAACGGTGATCTTGATCGCTTGATAAGTTAGAAGCTTGCAAACAGTGTGTGTTTTGATTTGAACAACCTAAAAGAAATATATATAGAGAGACTAAATAATAAAGGACATAAACATATTAACAGGAGAGGAAATGCTAACACTGGAAAAAGTAATTCTGAGGAGATCCAGAGTTATGAGCATGCTCTGAACCTCTGAGCTTCACATGTGATCCTGTTTTTTGAAAAAGCCTAACAAGACCCTTGACTTTAGTAACTAGATGGTACTCAGCAACTGCAAAGAGTCAATAACACTTACGTATTTGTCTCAAAGTAACCGTTACTGGAATACTCAAGTAAATTCTTTTGCTTACAGTTAAAGGAGGATTGATATTTGGAAAGAGTTCAGAGATTTGCAAGAATAATTAAATTATAAGAAAACATGACTCATAGCAGAAAAAAACAACCCATGCAGCCTAATCACTTTATCAAAGATAAAATTAAGATATGAGGTGATCTTAGGTACACCTATGTGAGGGAAAAAAATTTAAAAGGCTTATTCTAAAGGTCATGGTCTAGCTACAGTAATGTCTAATTCAGGCTAGCCTGATGTTCTTTGTCAAGGTAGCTAACCACACTGGTCCTTTCTGAACATGTCATCTATGACTCCTGCAAAACTACTTATTTCAAACCAAGCAGAACTGCACGTTGGGTTTTAATAATTTGAAGGAAGTTTATATATGATTATATTGTTGAGACAGACTTCTGTGAAAGACTGTATCTTAAAGGATTTGTCTTGACTGAGATAGGACCTTCCAGACAGGAATGAAAACTGAAATATTTGTTAGACCGTAAGAATAATGAGGCTTAGTTATGGATGACATAACTCAAACATACAGTGAAAAGGACTAACATTTTTTTCAGGGAGCAGAAGAACATCTATAGGTACTTTCCTGGGTTTTAATGAAACTTAGAGGTCTAATACTTAATAATTTAGGATAATTAGGAATGAGAAAAGCAGTTCAACTAGAATTGAAGACGAACCACCTCTGTCTCAGATTCTAGCCAAAGATGGAAGACCATATGAAGAAGGTCAGGGACAAATGCTCCCATAGTTTAAAAAGAACAAGTAAGTCACATTCCTAGCTCTGCACTGAAAAAACAGAGTAAAAACAAGTCACAGCTGCCACCTAAACTACAAGCACAGTTGCATGCAGATATATAGAGGCAGCTTTAGAGAGAAATGTAGCATCACTTCTGCAACAACAGATAAATTGCTAGTCATACTGCTCAATAAGCTGCAATCACTGTGCCAAAGAGGATACTCACTGATGTTCAAAATGTTGCAGTGCGCAGAAGGGAACAATGAGAGGAACAGCAACATCACCATCAACTATTGCTCTGTTATGGGATGCTGCTTAACAACTGCAGTCTTTGCATACTTTGCTTTATGGTTAGAAAAGATAAAATCTCATTGACTAAATTCATTTTTTTCAACGGCCTGACCTGTGTGAGTGGAGGACCAGTCAGAGATGTCTGCAGAAGGAAATGCCCTACCCAGGAAGAGTAGATAATGAATCTGAACTCTTGTTTAGGTTGAGGAGAGGCAAAAGGAAAAAGCAGCTGATAAATATTCAAACTTTTGAATGCCTTAATGAAGCTTCTCTGGTCTGGAAGCAAGACTGGAAATATCTCAAACAGGATCTATTGAAAGATTTCCAGAAGCGCTTGGTTTTGGCTGAGTCAGAAGAACAGCAAGAATACCCTTTCTGGGATGTTTTGGTATTGTTTTTTCCTGTCTCAGACACAAACAGAATATTTGGTCTTTTTTCCTCCTCTCTCCTCTCCCCTCCCCTCCCCTCCCCTCCCCTCTCCTCTCCTCTCCTCTCCTCCCCTCTCCTCTCCTCCCCTCTCCTCTCCTCTCCTCTCCTCCCCTCTCCTCTCCTCTCCTCTCCTCTCCTCTCTCTCTTGTCTTCTTCTCCTTTTCTTCCCCTCTTCTTACCTCTTCCCTTCTTTCCTCCTCCTCCTTTTTTTTTCCTTCCTTCTTCTCCCTGCCCCCCTTTCAATGTTTCCAAACAGTTCAGGGTCTGGTTCAACTAGAGGTTAGGACAAAAGCTTGGATCAATCCCATTTATTTGATCGCACTACATGCTTCCTAAATAAGACTGTTACACACCAAAGCCCAGGACTCTTCAGAGAAATAAGAATGGTTTGTTCAGAAAGGAACCAGGAAGCTGAATAGTATTGTTCTCTTTACGACTACTGTATATACAGAAAGGCATATGTATACATATGTGTACTCACACAGAGCCAGATTCTATCCTCAGCTATGCATACACTGTTCCCATTGAAGAATGGAAGCCACACACATGCATCTGAGGGCAAAATGTGGAGCCAACAGCTGAATGTTTTAATGTAGCCACATTAATTACAGAGCTCAATGACCACTGCATGCAACTGCAACTCTGACCACACTTTGCAGAAGACCAGCTTTGTCGTGCTGTTCCAAACTCCTGGACGACAGACAGCAGTGTCTGAGTGAAAAAAAAACCCACAGTTTTGAAAATTTTCATCTGTTCTTTCTTTCCTTGCACATTAGCATTGGTCCCCATCCTTCCTTCGCTGAGGACCAATTGTTATGTACATGGCCACACACAAAGCCTGCCTCCAAGCCAAAATGCTCATAAACCAAGCACTAAAATCTCCTTTGCTGTCAGTACTTAGTGCTGTGGATGCAACTGGGGTAGTGGTGTTGCTGATTTGGCAAGACTTTCTTTTGGTGCTTCTGTTAACTTTTCAAGGTTTGGCTGGCGCGAGGCTCTCCCAGCTGCCTTCTTTCACTGACTTGGTTCAAAGGCCCAAATGAATTTAATGCTTATAGACTGGTTTTACTTTGTCTGGTATGTACATACACACACACAGAGAGCTGCATTTCTTGAGCTGAAAGTGGTCTGTCCGAACATATCCTTATTGACAGTTAAGCAAAGGCATATCAATTTACAACTTGTGATAACACACACACACACACACACACGCAAAATTAAAGTTATAAAAACTATGCAACTGGGCAAAAAGGATATAATGAAAAATCTGTGACATAAAATGAATACATAATAAATGTTCTGTATTTCTGGGTGTTGTATGATGCCTTAAATAGGAAATGCTCACCTGAACAAAGGCAATAAGACTTTTTTGGCATAGAAAAGAGTCTGACGTCATCCATTGGATTCTAGCCCCACCTTTGATGTCTTTGACAAAAAATACACATCTTATTCTGAAAGTCTAGTGGAATTACAGCAGGTTGAATTCTGCTCTCTGTGATTCATTGACTACTTGTTTACATCTTCCTTGTTTTAGTGAAGAAAAAAAAAGAAAAAACAAAAAAATTCATTCTTTGCATGCATCCTCTTCTTAAAAATAAAGGAAATGCAACTTACTCTTCCAGTAAGAATCTGCATCAGTGCACAGCGTTGAAGAGTTACTTTCTAACAGTGCATCATTAATTTTGCTTTACTTACCTAATGCTGAATACACCTTTGGAAGGTGGAAGAAAAGGTGAAAGTTACTTTAAAATATGAATAATTACCTGATTTCTTTGGATACAATTAAGAGTCAGAAAGACTGACCACATTTTACCAGCTGGAAATCTGACCCTACAATGCAAGAAGGGAGTAACACTCTAGCACCTAGAGGAATGAGACAACAAGAGAAAGCATTGCCACCACAAAAGCATCTCACATCAGTGGACATCTGCAGTTAATAACAGTTTTCAGGGATAGTTAATTCAATTGTGCACTAGTTGATTTTGGTTTTTCTCCCTGAAAGTTTTGCAAGATTGGCAACTTTTTTTTGATTTATTGACCCTAAGAGATATCCTGTGAATGAACAGACTCCAATACAGTGGATTCTGTAGCCCCAGGTCAAAAATCTTGCTCTATTCTGTAAGTTAAAAATAAATTCTAGTCCCATGATGTACTATGAAAATGATAAAAAAACCCCCAAAACCACAGAAAACCCACACCACAGAAACAGTGACATTCCAATAAGGAGTGAAGCTGTGTTTTTCACAGCAAGGAGCAGCACCCAATGCAATTAAAGTAGCAAAGAAAATACTTAAAGAATGGACGATAGCTATGAAGCACTTGCAGCTGAGATAGTTCCATTTTCTCAATGAAGACCTTGCATTCCAGATGCTCACTTAGCCCTCACCACCTGTCTCTGTTCTTTCACAGGTGAGATTCACCTGTTCGCTTCTGTTCTCTATACCTTTAGTGGAATGGGTCATCCCTTGAACCCATCCTTATGGCTAAGGTTCTCTATTTTCTTTTCCCTCTTAATGAGTACATCTAGACATTGTTTCAAGCTTCCTTCTTTAGACAAGGTATTTGTACTTGTTGATTTGAAAAGACAATGAAAAGAAAAAGAGAAAAAAATGGATCAGAGCCTGCCAAGCAAATAGATGTCACAAATCACATTCCTTTTGCTGATAGTAACTAAACACAACATAGATTTAAGTAGCATAACTTTTTAAATTTGGATTTTATCAATGTTTTCTCAAGCATATCACAGCACATATCCATTAAATACATGTTCCTCAATTTTCTAGTTTCCAGGATATGACAACCTTTGTTCTGAGACTGTAATATTCAGCATTAAAAACCTGATAATGTAGCAATGTCTGGATTCTAATATAGCTCTGCAAAGAAAAAACAAACCAAAAAAAATTATGTATTTTAACAAAATATTTTAAAATATTTAAATGATGGGTCTTTTTAAGGAATTGTATTTTGAAATGATGCACATAGATATACTGAAAGTATCTAGAAATATCAAGAAAATTCACTTTAACAATAACATCATCAAGCTTTTAAATTTTTGTAGAGGAAGACAGGGTAAAAATAGCAAAATATTTACAGTTAAATTCTTTCGTTCCCCTTTTTGCCTTATTTTCTCCATGGTAAAAAGAACCATAGAATCACAGAATCACAGAATAGTTTGGGTTGGAAGGGATCTCAAAGAACATCTAGTTCCATCTCCCCTGACATGGGCAGGGACAGCTTCCATTACACTAGGTTGCTCAAAGCCCCATCCATCCTGGTCTTGAACACTGCCAGGGAGGGGGCAGCCACAGCTTCTCTGGGCAGCCTGTGCCAGGGCCTCACCACCCTCACAGGGAAGAATTTCTGTTGCAATGATTTCATATGTATAGGAACAACCTCTGCTGTAGTTTGGATAATTCTGCTGAAGACATGGCTATGTGTGAGGGGGCAAAGCCATGAAGAAATACTGATGCATTAAACTATCTACTTTAGACACCAGGGCAGGAGAGTTTCTTTAGTGAGATATATTTTGTGAATTCAATGCTTCAATGGATAACCCTTGAAGGATAACTTCTTATAGCTTGGTCCAAGTCTGCTCTGTTTAATTTTGATTCAGAATGTGTGAAGTTTGGACTGTATCAAATATCTTGATGCAGAAGACAGCACATGTCACTTTTAATAGGACGAAAGAGACGATACTGCCTGCCTTGCAACCTGGTCAAGAAGCTGAAGGAGCAGATGGCAGAAAGATTTGCTGCACTGACTGTCTGATTTAACCTCACACTCCAGCAGTGATGGGTTAATGTCATATTGCTTTATGATTTCACTACCTCAACTGTTCCTTTTATCAAGAAACTCTGCAGCTAGACAGACAAGAGTATTTTCAGTTAAATATTTTAAATATTGTGATTTAAATTAAGTTAATTTTAATTAAAAAATTGAGAGAGTCAGGAATCACAGAATTGTAGGGGTTGGAAGGGAACTCAAGAGATCATCGAGTCCAACTCCCAAAGCAACCAACCCCCTGACATTTTTGAGCAATTGCCAATGTTCTCACCACCTGCTGAGTCACATATGCAAGTCTGTGCCTACAATATATCCACAAATGTATATACATAGATATATTTTCAGCTTTGTTAAAAAAAAGTGGGTTTTTTTCTTTTAAATAATTTTATATGCATGCTGCTTCCTTTATCCATAATCCTTATTGATTCACTTACATAAATATTTGATGGTGATATTCAAGCATATGATTAAATCACAGATCTGTATTGAAGCATAGTGGTCAATATTTGATTCTCATTCACTGATTCACAGCAGAAGTGTTAAAGACCCTGAGTACACAACACATGCACCCCTATCACCATAAGGTATGCCATGTTTTGGAACACAACCCTGTCACAATATCAAAAAATTTGTGCAAGATTTGAACATCTATAAAATTATAAGTTTGATTCATTTCAGTGAACTCTCAAGCACTGATGCAGCAGGCAGGTACATCTGACCTACTCAGGTAGATTCTTTTTATTGCTGTTCCAGAGAAAAAGGCATTAATAAATCACATTTTATCTGATATTTTAAATCTGTTAATCAGGATGAGATGAGGTGCTTTCTAGGAGTAGCTGTTTCTTACGCAGTCTGTAAAAGGAGGTGGGAATACCCTGTTAAGTAGAGATTTCTGCAGCGCAGTTACGTATGCTAGAGACAATTTGAAAACTACCAGTGTTGTCTCTGACTGTAAAGGTGTCTTTTGAAATACAGCCCTTCAGAGAGAGCTACAGTGGGTTCTTATGTACATACTTTAGGCTGTTAAGTTTAATTACCAATTTTCCCTGTGATTTCCTCCAATTCACTAGAACTACTTCTTGGCCATATTTTTTTTTTTCTATGAATAATGCAGATCACGTCCCTCTTTCCTCCTCTCATGAAAAAAATCCACAGTTATATCTCTGTATGTAAGGACTAAAGACAAGAAAACTAAATATAGTGAATTCTGTGTGGCAGACGTCTTCTGTAAATATATGCAAGATAAATAGCAAGATAGATAGATGAATGAACTTCTTGTACCCATTACCCTTCTTCAGGTGCAATCTGCTGCTAGTATAGCATTGACTTGTGATAAGAGTGTCTGCTGCCCACATAAGATAGGAGCTGACAAAGAAAATAAATGATTTATGTTCTGAAGGCCAATTGCCAGCCCGATGTTTTTTATTATGCCAGTACCCAATGGTATGTGAAATGGCTCATGTTAATTCAACAGAAACTTAGTCCAAAGACCTTTGCTTGTATCTTTTCCAAGCAGCACTACTAAACCATTCAGATCAAAATAAATAGGAAAATAGATCATAAAGGAATTACAATCCCAAAGGTAGTTGACTGAGGCTCAGATGCTCTTGGCAGCATTACAAATGATGTGCATATGATCAGTAAAAAGCATGGAAAAGATGCAAAGGATAATGACATATTTTGCTATTGTGTTTGTTTTTCTTCTATTTTGTTCATTATGTACAAAATTAGAGGTGGAAGCCACAGTCAGGGAGCAACAGCTCAATACAAAGCAAAACAGAAAGCCTGTCCAAATAGCCAGCTGAAATGAAATGGGAACAATAAGAAAAGCAGCAAAAACACAGAAAAGAGGCCTAGGTAGGGGAAAAACTCCAAAACCCAACCAACAGACAAACAACAAAAGAAAACAAAAGAAAACCTCATCTTTCCATGGCTGTCATCAGTGATGAAAAGATTGAGAAAATTAGTTTAAAATGAATTTAAAATGAGTTTACTTCTTGCATCAGCTTCAAGGCAAATTCCTCCCATATATCTCTGGGAGAACACTGCAGCCTCCCTGGGGTGCTGCTGGTTCCCATCTTCGTTTGACTGCGTAGCTATCCTTGCTGCATCATCACTACCTGCAAACAGGACAGTAGGCCCTGACAAGGAACTGCAGCCTAGTACACAAGACAAGTACAGGTGAACCTTGGGCAAGTCTGGGATGTGAATTTCACCCACTGTGTTGTGGTTGTGAGATGGTGGCTCCTGATAAAGGCTAACAGGAGGCACATCACTGAATCAGAATGCTATACAGTGCAATTTGGCAATGAAGATACGTAGAGATAGGTAGTAAGATACTACTTATCTCATTTATTCTACATTACAGTGGATTCAAAACCCCATAAAATGGCCTACAATGGCACCTTATACATCACTGTACCCTGAAAGAGCAAAGATGCAGCATTTCAGATAACCAAAGATAAACTGAGGGTTCTACCTCAGCCCCTGCACTACCGTTTCTATTTTGCTTAACAGCAGCCATCTTCCACTATCAGTCTGACATAAAACTGAAGAAAGCATACATATAATCATTTATGTGGGGTGGAAAATTTGCTGGTCCAACTGGGGAAAAGATCCTTCTTTAGTTATTGTGAAGGCTCATGAACACGTAGTTGTGGTGCTGATCAGTACTGGGAGAGGTGGGAAGTCCTGCCCTCTCACTGAGCATTGCTGTGGATGGCTAATCTTGGGGAGGGTCTTGGAAAGAAAGCAGTTTTTTCCTGAAAGTGATTGGAAGGATGAAGATTACCCTTCTTGGGATCTCAGTGTTTTGTGAAACCTTGGGGGAAAAAAAAAAACCAAAAAAGCTAAAAAACCCTCCAAAACCAGCCTTAAGAGCTATCTTAAAAGAAAGAAAGAAAAAAAAAAAAAAAAGGAAAAAAAAAAAGAGAGATTTGGGTTCCTTTTAGATCTGACTTTGCACATCACCTTGGACAAGTCAGTATATAGTCATCAGGTTTAGTTCCCCCACCAACGTAATTTGTATTATTATTTTCAGAAAAAGCAAATTACATTATTGCCAGAAAGCCTGTTGCAGGAGTTTGGCCAGCTAACAGAAATGGATGAGAGACTGGATCCCTATAAAAATCCCTTAAAATAGCATTGGGGGCTATTCCAGTGTAGGGAGGACTGCACTACTAGTGCTTGTGACATCCCTGTCAGGCACGTAAGGAGGGAAAATTGCTCTCTAGAACTGACAGAGCCATGAGCTATAAATTCACTACATAAACAGATAAAACGTTAAAGCACACTTCTTTCTCAGCATGGATTGCACTTGTAGCCTTCTCTTATCAGCTCAGGTCTCTACACACAAGCACGCACATAAAATTAAGGTGATTGTTAAAGACTTATAGGTTAAAACCATAAATAAACTGTAGTCAATCAATAGCTGTAATGTACCCCATCTTTTTCTTTTATCAGCCAAGTGTGAAACACAGGCGCAGCCACTGAACATCGGTTTAATTGAATCACAGTTGCTTAAGTGTTCTCAAGAGGTGATAAATTAAAAAGTGTTCTGCATGAAAGAAATAGGTTTCTGCAAGTTGGTGAAGCAATATGGCATGAACCTTGTAATAAATTGTTGGTTATCCACTAACACCAAATTGCTACCAATAAAAATCATCTGTGAGCATTTAAACAAGGAAGGGCGAGTAAATAGAAAATCCTACCCCAGACGTGATGTTGGTTTGCTCTTTATTTGTCAAATTAGTGCCAAGTTAACTGGAGAGCTGGACAAATTATATCTTGAAGACAATTATTTTAGCGAATCTAACTTATTTTCTCTTGAATTAATGTTCCCCAGAAGATTTCTGGTTAGATGATTTTACGACTGTTTTCCAAATTTTGGGAACATGATCTTTGATTTTTGGCGATTTTTTTCTGAAAAAATTCTTGTCAATTTTTTTAAAAAATTGGAATTCAAAAGTCAAACTACTCTATTTGTTTTCTCAAATCATATGGCACTGGTCATGTGAAGTCAGTGAATATGGTAAAAGGGTTTTCTATATTTTTTTTTCTATTTTTTAATGCCTTTTTTGTTTTGTTTTTTCTTAAAAGCTTTTGGGTTAACTCATGACCTTTCTAAAGCTAGCTGATTTCAGCAAGGGCAAGAGGTTATATTGCATGTCTTGTAAGTAATTTAGAATGATAATGGGGAGAAAAAACAAAATGGGAAAGGTGCTTAGAAAATAACCAAAAAGGATGTTTCAGGTAAATTTAACAATATTTCCTAATTATGATCCCACATTGCCTTTTCCCCATACTGTTTTTTGCTGGGATAGAGTTAATTTTCTTCATAGAAGCTTTCAAGTTTGTGTGTTTTGAATTAGAGCTGGAAACAGTGCTGGTAGCACAGGGATGTTTTCATCACTGCTGAGCAATGCTAACTCAGAGCCCAGGCCTTTTCTGCTCCTCACCCCACCCCACCAGTGATGGTGCTGGGGGTGTACAAGTTGTTGGGAGGGGACACAACCAGGACAGCTGACCCTAACTCACCACCGAGATATTCCGTACCAGCTTGGGGAAGGAGGAATTGAGGAATGTTCAGAGTGATGGTGCTTGTTTTCCCAGGTCACCATTACACAAGATGGCTCCCTGCTTTCCTGGAGATGGCTGAACCCCTAGCCGCCCATGGGATGTGGTGAATGAATTCCTTGTTTTGCTTTGCTTGTGTGTGTGGATTTTGCTTTGCCTGTTAAACTGTCTTTATGTCATCCCAAAAATTTTCTCACTTTCATTCTTCTGATTCTCTCCCCCATCCCGCTGGGGAAAAGTGAGTCAGCAACTGGGTGGTGCCTAGCTGCTGGCTGGGGTCAAACCACAACAGCCCCCTAAAATATGAAGCATTAAGGCTTCCAGCATATTTGGCTAACAGTCAGAGTAAAGTATGAGAAGATATTCAGTGCTGATGGAAATGAATGGAAAACCATCTCATGAGCATTAACTGTGCTATACTGGTATACTGTAGAAATATTTTACAGGGTAGAGCAGGACCCCAGTGGAAAAACTCCATCCCTTCAGTTGGTGATTAACTCCTCAGTTTCCAGCTCAAGCCAGTTGAGTACTTCAGCTGTAATCTTATCTGGACTTGTTCTTAGCAAACTTTATAGTTAGAAGAAAATCCAAATTCCTTTTGTCTTTTTTGGGTTCTGTAGATGTATTTTCCTCTCTTTTCTTAGAGATTTTTCACAACACTCTTCCTCCCTTTTCTCTTTTCACACACAAATAGAAGCCTGCTGTGGAAGCAAAGAACATAGCCATAGCTTTATTAAAAATAAAGTGTAGTGTAATCATATAATTTCTTCAGAGGACTGTTCAATAATGAAACACTTCCTGAATAATTCCAAACTGATAGATGTTCAGAGCTACTCCTCCTTCTCCCCTGCCTGCACATGGAGACTGATGCTGGCTTAGCTTTTAACACAATTCATTCAGCCACAAATTGCACTGTTCAGATGCCAGGGCTTGTTCTGCATCACACAGAGCCATCCACGCAAGGGACCAATGCCTGGCTCCAGATTCAGTGACACAGGGTGACCTGTGTGCATGCTGCTCAGGACAAGCTTTGCCACAAAACCCTATCACAAGTCCTACGGAATAGCTGTAAGCCTCAGTCTCCTCACCTCTTCCTTCCTTCCTTCCTTCCTTCCAAGGCTTCTGCTTCATCAGACAAACTGATAATGATGTTTGGATATTTCTGAAAATTTGAAGACCTTGTTAGGAAGCACCTCAAAATTTCACCAATGGAAACCAAAATTAAAGATATAAACTTCTGAAAAAAGCAAATAAAGTAAAATAAAATTACTTTTTTTCAGTCTTCAGCTATTTCAGAAGGTCAACAATTTTTCAGGATTTATTGATAGAGAACAATATTTTCTGTGGGGAAAAAAAATTGTTAATCTCTCTTTCCATTACATTTCTTAAAAAACACCTTATGTTTTGTTTATTTATCTGGGTGGTGGCATAAAGCTATAAGAGTTTCCAGCAACAAAACATATCTTTTTCCATTCAAACTTGCAAAATTAATTCCTATATAGTGGAACATTTTATGACAAAACAGTAAATTAAATACAGTACTGCTTCATGTTCTTTGGGCTCACTTCTCAGGATTCATAATCAGAGTGAATATATTAGGTCTTTGGGCAATGTGTGATAAAAACTGTGCCTGTTTTTACATTTCTGTGCTTAAACAAAGATTTTATAGTTCCATCCAATTTAATACTGAAACGCTAGCTGTCAGAACCTCATAGGTGAATACAACATTTCTCAATGTATGTGAGTGATAAAGCAGTCTCTCCATCATGTGCGAGGAGTGCTATGCAAAGCAAAAGCCCAGGAGCAATTCTTGCCAACCCAAAATGTTTCCCTAGGTGCCTGCCTCAAGCACATTTCATTGACATTAGAGAGATGCCAGCACTTCCAAAGGGGCATCTGGACATGATGGGCTCCGACGGCCTCTGCAAGCCAAGGATGACAATGCTTCTCTTAAAGTTCTCTTGTCAAGTGTTTCAGAAATGATAGAATGAATTACAATAAGAAAAGAATTAAATGTTCTTTCTCAATCTGTACAATTTCTCTAGGTGGTTTTGTGCTTAGCTGATGAGGGGTTTGAACAATCTTTTCAATTACAGAAGTATTACTAGGAAACTCAAACCGTTCTGCTTTGAGAAAACTAATTCTCTTCAGATGATGCTGGCTGCACACTACGTAAAGACAAAACCCTTCACTACATAAACAAAAGCAAAAATCAAAACAAACCCAAAAATCAAGAAGTAAGAGCTACCACAGATTAATCCTGCAGCTGCAGGGCAAGGCCACCTGCCTGATTTGTGAAATCACAATGAGTGTGAGGAAGACAGAAAAAAGAAGCATCTGGTGCACAAAAGCTGGACCTGAGGGCTGAAATAACCTGGAACTGGAGAATGCTGTGAAGCTGCCTCCAATTGCCCGAGGAATGACCCTTTCAAAGGGTCTGTAAGGCTTTTGCCTGCTTGGCCTTAGCTTCATGTCAGGACACAGAGAGGCATTTCATAAGCATCCGAGCATAGCAGCAGGGAAAATATTTCCACTTGAGGTTTGTAATTTGGGCAATTATAAACTTGGAGAAAAGACTGCATTTCTTTCATATGCATCTCATTTGAGAGCAAAAGGGAGATAAACAAGAAAAACAGGACCACTAAGTTTTGAAGGGACTTTAACTCTGTGAAAATACATTGAGAAAAGGATGTTTTCTGCCAAACACAACTAGGTTTCAGAATAATGCTTCTCTGGGGCCATACGTGGTAGGTCCCAGCTTCAGGGCATTTTCAACCACATACCACTTACTTTAGGATTAATTTCACCCAGTTTTACCGTCTAGCAATTGCTCCCTGTGATCACTGTGAAGAGTTTCCTGTGAAGAGAGAGATTCATCAGCAAATTCTGCCTCAGCAATGCCAGTTGTACGGAAGGCCCAGGGGAGCACCAGTATCACTGAGGAAAGGCTGGATGGTAACAAAGATGCCTTACTTCTAGGCAACAGAAGCACCATGAGGGAAATTCCAGCAACATGCAAATTTGGGGTAAAAAAAATGTCATCCAGTCATATGCTGTCTGTATCGAAGAAAGGTTCCTGAACCTCTGGATGGTCAGCAGCCGAAATGCCTGTCTTGAGTAAACCTAGGCAGAAAAGCATAAAGAGATTCCTACCTCTGCAAGCAAGCAGGTTTCAGAAGACCTTTCTAAGTGGACTGAAGGAGAAAAACCCAGGTGGCTTCTACAGATGAACATTTTCTGCAATAATTTATTTGTCACAGTATTGGCAAAACAGACTGAACTCTGTTTCTAGTTTTCCAGTCCTTCCTTCCTGTTATGAGCATTTAAAGTCAGCAGAAACAGGTCCCATGTTAATGATCTCAGCTTCAGCATCAGATGCACTGTAGCTTACAATTAAAAATCTGTTTTCTTGTTTGCCACTTTTACAAACCCGTTTGGGGCTTTCTGAAGTCAGCTGTACTGTGCCCTTTGTTCTCATTTCTAGTGAGGAACAAATATTGCTACATCAAGAGATTTACTCACCTAACCCTACGTGACCAAAAGTTAGGCTTTTAAATTAATCTGGTTGCCTATGATTGTTAGCAGAGGTGTGGGCAGCCTTGAACAGCAGTGCAGCTCCTCCTCATATGTAGGGTTTCAAAGACATGTAGGGAGAAGAATCTCCTGAGATACATTATCACTTATCCACTGAGTCCAGAAGCCACCAAGACAGTTACCAGAGACTAGAGGCCCAACTAAAGCTAATGTGAAGGAGGAAGAACCTGAGCCCTAAGTACCACTCGCATGCACTTTATGAGTTAAAACATATGGGGGGGACCTCATTTCAGCCTTCCAGTATCTGAAGGAAACATATAAACAGGAAGGAAATCAACTTTTTAAAAGGGTAGATAATGGCAGGACAAGGGCAAGTAGACTAAAGCTAAAGGAGGGAAGTTTTAGATTAGATACTAGGGGGAAGTTTTTTACAGAAAGAGTGGAAAGGTGCTGGAACAGGCTGCCCAGAGAAGCGGTGGGTGCCCCGTTCCTGGAGGTCAAGGCAGGAACCTTACTAAGTGGGAGCTAGTCTTGGGTGTCTTCTCTGCCCTGACACAAAAGAGGAACCAGGAGCAGCAGCAGGCATTACAACTTTACCGCTTAAGAGTAATTGTACTATTTGGGTCACCTTTTGGGCCGACTAGTTTTAAGTTATATAGGGCCTATTTTTTAAGCGTGACGTTTTGCAACATGTAGGGTAAAAGAAAATTTTTAAGTAGGCTAATTTTGAAGTCTGCTGAGAATAGACTTAAAAATTTTCCTTTAAATCAAATACTTTGATGGATGAGAGGACCTAGGTTTATGCATCGTCTGTTTGGGAAATGCTGGTTTAAATACTGATAAACATAAAACAGTACATAGCAGAAAAAAATTAGAATACTTACTGGTTAGACTTCCAATTAAGTTAGTTGATTTATTCTGCAAATTTTAAAGTCTAATAATCCTTTTCAGTTGACAATCCTCTTGCATATTAGTGAGCAGACAGTGTTTGAAATAAATATAAGCAAAAATACAATATACATACATTACCATGTTTTAAAAATTGTTTGTTTCCAAGCAGCTAAAGACAGAAAATACATGAAGACACTGATACTTTACGTTTTTACTTTTAGCAATACCTGACTTTTAAGTCTTTAACTGTGAAAATAAGCATTCTTTTAATGCTGGTTTTATGTGCAGCTCAGTGTTAGTCACTGTATCTGTGGAGTATACATGCTATTGTGTGCCGTAACTTGGTATTTTGTTCTAAATCATGTTTCTGCAATGATGATTGAAATAATAGCTAAGAAGGAGGTTCTTAGGCTGGGCTTATTATTTGGTGGTTTAGCAGTAATATTTCCTAGCACTGATTGTAAGAAGATATGATATTCATTAAATCAGTGTTCCCAGAGCCTGGCTTTCCTCTCAGGTAGTTCTGCAGAGTCAGACACCAAATTCTCTCTAAGATACCTCCAAAACATTTTGCCCTCAGCTGTTGTTTAACAACCTCTGAGTAGTCCTACACTGATGGATTCAAAGGGAGCAGCCAGAAACCATTAATTTATGGGGGAAGGATGGACTAAGTCCTTTCCTTGCCAGGCTCAGCACATGCTCAGGTGAAGGCCAGCTCCCACAGGGGAGACAGAAGGGTAGGCATGACCAGGCAGGCAGGTTGGATGGGGGCCACCTGGACAGCGTGGACCATTCGGTCGGGTTACCTGTATTGCTAAACATGACCTTACCTCTGAGTGGCCTAATGACAAAAGGAAAAAGGAAACACCCAGGCATCTTCGCCTCTTGGAACTGTTCACACAAAGAAAGGGGAAAGAAAAAGATGTTAGGACAGTGCACATCCTGACCTTGCCCAGCACTGTGGACCATCACCACGGTGCTCCAGCTGATTTCTCTCGAGGACAAGGGGCAGTTTGGCACAGCCCCCTGCGAAGCAGCAGCTGATGGTGGGTAGCTAAAATGGCTCTTTCATTATTATCTGAAGCACCGTTGTGAAACTTGGCATGGCCTACCAGGCCCAGCTTGTATGCATAGCAGTAACAGCCTACTCACTTCAATTTGCACACGCATTCTCTCTGTGAGACCTTGTTAGCAAGATTATATTTATTTTAATGAAGGGATTTCTTTTTTTTAATTTACTCCAAGTAGCTGAATTAAATCATGGAAGCGGTGAACTGCCTAGGGAATGCTTTAGGAAGAATGAGTACATGCAACCTCTACTCCCCACCCTGTGCGTACACGTGCGCGCGCACACACATACACTTTATTTATGACTTTGTTTCCACCTGCACTGACATGGCTGGGAATTTACAGCAGCACTGAAAAAGTTACAAGCAGTACCTCAGAAATTCCACATTTTACTGAGCTGCATTATTATGGTACATTTGTCAAGCAGCCAAATGCTATGTCAGCCCCCTAATTGATTTACAGAAACATCTGTAAGAATCTTTGAGGAAGAGGAGAAAACCGATGTCCACTTTTCAATCCCTTGTTTCAAACGAACTAACAGTGATGGGACATTCATGAACAGAAAGCATTAGAAATAAACATATCTAAAGGGATACATGCTAAATGTTACTGGGGGCGGGGGCAGAAAAAAAAGTGTGCGTTGCTTTCCAGACAGGAGAATAACCACAGTCTTTCCAGGCATGTTTTAACTTAGCTATATAAAACACCTGGCCCTAAAAAAGCAGACCTTTTTTCTGACTTTTTTTTTTTCCTGAGGAAAATATGAAAATTAAACAGGAAGCCCACATAGGCTCAAAACTCCTTTGTGAAAGACCTCATTAAAAAAAAAAAAAAAACACAAACCTCATCAAATTTATATAATAGTCACTTTGTAATTGCTACGAACTATAAGAACAAATCCCTACTTTTCCATTTAAGAATCTTATGTGAGAAGAAAAGAGGTCCACCATGATCGAAATGCTGGAAAGGTTTGGGTGGAGGAAAGAGGTTGGAAGGCCTTTCCCAGATCCCTCTCCTCAGCCTTCACACCCACAATAACTTGCATTTCTGTTTGCTTAATGAATATTTTCCCTGCAAGAGTAACACGTCAAAGAAAGCAGGGATGATAGCTGGTGATATTTGGGAATGCTGAATATGATTTATCCTGAAACATGGTGTGGTTGAAGGTGGTTCTTTTTTTAAAAGGAAATTGAGTTGATCAAACATGATAAACTTTAAGAAGTTTCTTCAAATGCTGGAGCAAGGTCACCCCTCTCACTGTAGCTCCCCTGCCTGCAGCACTTGTGCCAGCATCGCTAGACAGTGCACTCAGTGCTTGTTCAGAAGCAAACCCACCTTGGCTTATGCAGAAAGTGAAGGGACCAGTCTCAAAGTGTATGGAGACCAGGACATTTGTAATCACACAGAGAAATATTAAGCCTGACTCTTTACCACTGTAGAAACTTCGTGAGTCGGAACTGCTAAGGAGAAATCAGGAAGAGAAACATGCTCTGGCAGCAATAAGAATCAATCCACAGGGACTTGCCAAACTCAGATCAAATGAATTTGGGAAGAGGGATGTGTGGTGGGAAAAGAATGAGCAACAGCTCTGCCCACACCAGTCTCTGCGCCTGGTCTGTGTTGCCCTGATAACCCAAAGGGCTTTGCGCTCTGTATTACAGTTCTGAAGAGAAAGGCCAGATTTTAAAAATAAAAATAGTTTTTCATCAACAAGTAGTTTCAAAATGAAAAATCAAAGCTTTTCCATTTTTTCAAATTTTTTTGATGTTCCGATTTAAGAAATTTAGTAAAACTAGTTCAGTGGCTCAACATCACAAAGCTTTTTCATTTCTCTTTTTTTTTGTTTTCTTTTAAAACTACTATGAGTGAAAATGCTATTTCAGATGAAACTGTTAGTGTGCTGGTAGGTGAAATAACACAGTTGTCACAAGCTACAGAGCTATAAACAAACACATTTTTAAAATGAGGCACTTAAGAACTTCGGTTTACATTAAAGCGCAATTTTATTCATTAATACATCTTTCCGATTAGTCATACTTTCCATCACCACCAAGATTTCACTACTTTGCCTACTGTGTGGTCACAGTTATGTGAAATTTAATTCATTCTAAGCACTATTTTACCATAGGCTTTTGCCCCCTTGCCAAAATCTGAGAGCAGATTAACTTTTCCCTGCTTGCAGCAAACACCTACGAGGCCGCTGTGAGTGCCCCTGACACTTTCCATTCTTTAGCTTACATGGAAGGCTGTGTAAGCTAATTACGATGGGGGCCGTGTTTCCCCTTTCCTGAGGGAAGGTTAATAGAGAAAGAAGTTTACGCTAATAAAGCATCCGATCAGCGTGTGGCAGAAGCCAGGCTCTGGGCACTTGGCTGCTGTAGCGCTGATGCTTTCTTAATGCTGTTGGCATACAGACCCGCAGCAGGTAGCAGTGCAAGTACAGTTTATTTTAAGCCAAGAGTAGCTAGATTCAGTTGTAAAAGCTGGCTTAGAATCATAGAATCATAGAAAGTGTAAGGTTGGAAGGGACCTTTGGAGGTCATCTAGTCCAGCCCCCCCTGCAGTAAGCAGAGACATCTTCACTACATAAGGTCCTACACTACATAAGAGCCCTATCAAGCCTGACCGTGAAAATCACCAGGGATGGGGCCTCCACTACGTCTTTGGGCAACCTGTTCCAGTAATTACCACCCTCATATTGAAGAAATTTTTCCCAATATCCAACCTAAATGTCCCCTTTTCTAGCTTAAAACCATTATCTCTTGTCCTATTGCTACATGCCCTTGTGAACAGTTCTTCCTCAGCTTTCTTATAGGCACTGTTCAGGTACTGGAAGGCCACCTGGTGGGTTCTTTCTCAGAAACAGTTCTGGTATACACGGGCTGAGCATCAAACAAGCATCTCACCAAGTATTTCTGGTTGAAACCGTCCCTTGTAGAAAATGGCACATTCAAGGGCTGATAGAGTGGCAGCTCTAACTCCCTGGTAAACTTACTGAACTGTTTTACAAGCAATAAACGTTTAAACCTGCACAAGTTATTCCCTCAGAGCAAAGAAATTATTCAAGACAACTTTATGATATGACAAGAACTCCAGATTTCCTCCCTTACATGTACAGTAGAGTATCTCTGTAGCTCTGACTTACAGTAGCTCTGACTGCTACTTCCCTTACATGTGGTGTACCAGCAGGTTAGCAGCAGGACAGAATTAGATATGCCTTCAAGTGCTGGCACATCTAAGAAAAGCAGCGTGAAACCCCACTGTTTGTTGATGAACAGAGGCCGAAGCTCCATGTTATAGCAATGCAAAATGGAAAACAGAGCCATAACCAAAGCATAAGGACGTCAATGTCAATTTTTCCATTACAGTCGTCTTCACTAGATTTCTGAAATAAGTATACTGGACACCAGGATTAGTGCTGGTAAAGGTAATTTTTTAACTGGATAGGAACCATTGTTTTGCTGTAAAAGAAGCTAAAGCCTTACTGTTCAAGCAGATATTATTTCAAATGGCTGTATAATCAATACCCAAATTTTGGTTAGCCAGCAGTGGACCCAAATCGTGAGTAACAGTTTCTCCATGCACATGTACAGAGGAAGTGCTGAAAATCTTTAGGATGCACATTGCCAGGGTAAATGAGGAGGGGGTGTCTTTAGGCCATGTGGTATATAAGTCTTTCAAAGAAAAGTCCCACAAAATCTCCAAGCCTGTCTTATATTCAGGGGATCTTATTACCTCTTTCAAGTAAGTAAAATCTTAACATTCACTGCTATCATATTTGACAGGGTTTAAAATTAGTCACCATTCATTTCAGAACCTTGAACATACAGGTCCTCAGACCAACTCCTGCATTGCATTTGTTGGTGAACAGCCCATGGTCAAGGGGTGCAACACAAAAGCACTTGTTGATGGCTGAGGAAAAGTGATCATGCTGAAATGCTATCAGTAGTGCATAGTCTACTGCAATTTATGGCACTGTTCTCTGTTGTGTGGGAAATAAAATCCTGGACTCAAGTCACAAAGCCTAAATTTGTTTTACAAGCAGTGAACTTAAATTACTACCAACTTCACTCTCAGGTCCTGTTGTCCCACGGCCTTCTTGAGTCACACTGATCACAGACATTCTGACACAGTGGACCCCATGGACCACACGACTCTGGGAAACTATGCATTATACCAGCAATATTTAGTTTTGAACACAAACACAGAATAACTGTGGTGGAGGAGTGGGACTACAGAGGTGGCTTCTGCAAGAAGCAGTTAGAAGCTCTCTATAGGCCCCACAGAGTGGACACCAGCAGATTCAAGGCTGGAGTTGTTGACCAAGGCCGAGCCCATCAGCAACGGTCACGGTGCCTCTGTGAATCACAGCTAAGAAGTAAAAAAACTGCTAGCAGATGCTTTTTGCCACCAGAGAAGGGAGTGAGAAGATGTAATAAACTGCAGATACCAGGCCCATGGATGATGATGATGTGGAGTAGAGATCCCATCTACAGCCCATGGAAGACCCCATGCCAGAGAGGGTGGATACACTTGAAGGACACTGTGACCCCATGGGAAGTCCGTGTTGGAGCAAGTCCCTGGCAGTGAAATCTGCAGCTTGTGGAGAGACCCACCCACGTTGGAGCAGGTTTGCTGGGGGAACTTGTGACTCTGTGGGGGACCAGACTGGAGCAGTCTGTTCCTCAACATCTACTCTTCCAAAGGGACCCACGGTGGAGCAGTTCATGAAGAACTGCAGTCCACGGGAAGGACTCATGCTGGAGCAGGGGGAGAGTGTGAGGAATGTCCCCCTGGCTAAGAAAGAAAAGAACTTGCGAGGAGCTGACCAAAACCCCATTCCTCGCCCTTCCCTGTGCCACAACAGAAAGGGAGGAAGGGAACAAAATCATGACTAAAGTGAAGTCTGCTAAGAAGGGAGGGGTGGGGGGAGGTGCCTTAAGATCTGGTCACACTTCTCATTATTTGACTCTGGTGTCACTGGGTGTGCAGTGCAGTGTAATAAATTAGAGTTTTCTTTCCTTTATTCTGTGTTGAGTCTGTTTTGCCCGTGATGCTGATTGCAGAATGTTCTCTCCCTGTCCTTGTCTTGACTCCTAAGCCTCTCAATCTGTATTTTCTCCCCTGTCCAGCTGAAAAGGGGAATGATAGAGCTGCTTTGGTGGGTGTCTGGCCTCCAACCAGGGTCAAACCACCTTTTTGGTGCCCAAAGTGGGGCAGCTCAAACCCCTTGAGTCACACTGATCACACACAGAGTGGACCCCATGGACCACACGGCTCTGGGAAACTATGCATTATACCAGCAATATTTAGTTTTCAGCACAAATAACAAATGAATCTTGGTTTTTGTCTACCAGAAAAGGAGATTTTTGATGTAGCCAAGACATAAGTCTCCAGGTGATGTGCTCTTTGGTGCAGATGCTTTTGGCATTTCAGAGCCTGGACGATAAACAGAACTAAATCCACAATAAGTATTTTGGAGAGCACAGATATACCTGTATTGTGTTCTAAATATCTTGTATGTGTCACCTCAATCATGCATTTACTGCATACTAATACCAAGAGCTGCCTAAGGCTGCAGCCAGTCTGTTTCCCCATGCTTCCCCTCCACTCCTCTAGCACCCAACCACTTCAGACTTAAGCCTTGAGCTATGCTGTGCTCCATAAACTGAATTCCTTTGTCCATCCTGTAACCACAGTGACAGGGCAATAAAGTAGAAACAGCGTAGTGTGGGTTACCAAAAAGGGGTTCCCAAAGTACAAAGGAAAGGTATTGGGCCACAAGAGGAAATGTGCTTGGGAAATGGGAGAGGGCTCCTCTGCCTATTGGTGAGCAATAGGATGTGCACAGGTAGTTTCAGCCCAACTGCTGAACCGTAGTTCTTCGGTACAACCATCATGAGAGGAACTTTTCACCATAGGTAAGTGAACAAAGACACTATGGCTTTTATTCCCTGCTGTAACACTTCCCCAGAATATAATAAAGTGTCTGGTAAGTTCTTCATCTGAGTAAAACTACATACAAGAATTGCACCTTGTTATACGTTGATTTCCTCCCTTCGCTGAACAGGCCAAGGCTCTCTTCCCCCTTATTTTCTTAAGAAAATAATTTTGCCTAGCTGCTAAACTAACACCCAACTAGTCAGGCACATTGTGTATCGCTTTGTCACAGAGAAAGTCAGAAAAAAAGGGACAAGACTTCACTGAGAAAATAAAACTGTGAGATGTGTCACATCTGCAACAAGAAGCCTTGCAACCTGCAAGTAAAAATTCTGCTTACATCTATACTTGAAAAGAAACACAATCCTCAGTTATGGTCCTGGCTTGAAAGGTTGGCAGAACATAAACGTTTAGAGTATAAATCTTTGTGAATGCTTAATGGATCTTAAATGTTAAGTCTTAGTTTTAAGCTTTTTTGAAGCAGTTCAAGGAATGACTTAAATGTTAGAGATCCCTGAGACTGAAGTAAGAGATGTTTGGAGACACCAATGAATACTCAGTCGGAAAATCAGCGATCTTCTTCAGCAAAAAGTATAGGCCTAACTCTTTGCCATCATGACACAGTCGAGATCCACTCACAGTTATGGAAGGGGTTCTAAATTAAAGCATTTTCCTGGAATACTGTAGTGTTCCCTACAGGTTTATGTGTTTGAAGTAGTAACAGCCTAGGCAGGGATGACCCAGTGTCATCTCAGACACACCATTTAGGAAATGATTGCTCCAGACTCTGGTGAACAAGTTAACTCCATTTATCCAAAATTACTACAATTATTATTCAGGGCTTGCAGAAACCATACCTCAGCAATTGTTTGTATGAGTTCATAGGGTAAACCATTTTGCTGCGTGAAGCATTAAGCGAATACGGCCTTTAAAGAACATTTTACAAGTTTTAAGCCAGCCCACGAGAAGATCCCAGTTGCTGCTTGGTCACAAAACTGCAAACCCTTGTCATTCAGCGATGCTCACGTCTCACTCTGAGATGCAGCGTAAGCTTTACTCAGCGAGACCACAATCCATTTTCCCATCACATCAACTTATGATTTGGGTTTCAGCTGTGTAAATATCAAACTACCAGGTCCCGAATGTCTGGATCTTCAGAAAGGGAAAGAGGAGGAAAATAATATAAAATAAAAAATAAAGTACTTGCAAGGCTTTAAAACAGATGTTCGGTTACATCAGTGGCTTTGAAAGGAATTATTAAGATATTGCAAATATCATGCAGTTTACAGATTGCCCCTGCGTTTAAGCACGATCGAGTTACTAAACATGAATACTCACGCTGGCAGAATGGGGGACTCTGAAAGCTTCTTTCCATTAATGGCTATTTAAGCCATCGAATAAAATGTTAGTCGTTTGTATTTTTAGGATGCTAAATGAAACTTGATGGGAAGTGTTTAAAATTCAGTCGCTGACCCTGAACGTTTACTTGGGTACAGAGATCTATGTCCTTGAAAGATTAGGATCTTTATACTCTCCAACAGCAAGTAAAAAAAAAAAAAAAAAAAAAGTATTTTAAGGGAGAAAATTAAAAAGGAATAAAATGACATTGCCACAGTTCCCAGCCTTCCCCTGCTGCAGAAAATAAATTCAAAGCTTGTTTTTCATGATAGACCTTTAACATGGACTCTTAAGGATAAACATTAATTCTGGAATGAAAGATGTGCTTACTGTTTTTAACTTGCTTTTTTAGATATGTCAAAAAACACCGTCTGGTTACAAACACAAGCTATGACGGCCCCCAGGACTCCTGCCCCTAAAAGGCTAGGGTCACTGGGGGGTGGAAGGGAAAGGAGAGTGATTGAGTTAATCAAATTTAAGATTTCTTGCCTTACTGACTTACAGCTTTGTGCTTAACTCAGGAAAAATTAATCTCTTTCAAAATGCACTTAATTATAATCAAATACCCATATCAATGTCTGTCACCACATCAGCACATCTGGCAGCAATGAAGACAAATTAACAGTAAGAGTCAGAAAATCTGGCAATATGATCAACTAAAGCACGCAAAATCCATTCTCTACACTTAGACCACCAGTGACTAAGGATGGATTAACTTCCTGTCTCTAATACTGGCGCCTAAATTAAAGGGAAATTGCATCGCAATCTGGGTACCAGGTTTCTGGCTGCAAACAACAAAAAAACCCTTAGCTCAGCTAGGCCAGGCAGCACAACCTTCGCTCTAGCTTCAGCCATGATGTCAGCGATGGCCGACTTCAACAGCTGCTTTTAATTCAGTCTGAAAGAAGTGATTTGGCAGCTGTGCGAGTTTGCACCTTCAAAGAAGACAGATGTGAAAAGCCGATGTCCTGTAACATTAACCATTTTGGAATCTTGCTGGTTTAATGCAGTGATAAGAGGGTTCACAGCTTTCTAAAATAGGAGGCATCAGTACATAGAAAATCAAAACACAGTGTTTTCCCTTAACTGCCATTTTATAGAAAGCAATCCTCCTTCTCTGCCTCCATAAGGGTAAAGGCATCGGGTTCCTTACTGCGAATTTAATCCAGCATGAATTTGCCATTGCTCAACTCCACTCAGCAATTGAATGAAGCGCAGATCTCATCTCTAACCAGAAAAGGGCAGCTGAATAAAGATCAGAAGCATGAGTTAAACCAAAGAAAACATTATCTTGTACTTGGATTACCTTCTTGTGATGGGCGTGGAAGCGGCTGAAGAAGCAGAAAAGAGGGAGAAAGGGTATGGGAAAGCAAAGACTCGGGCATGCTCCGCATATTTGGCAAACACTTACCAGTAATCCACTTAGAAAAGAGTGATGCTACCAGGCAGGCATCCAGTGCCTTTTTAATTCCTTCACTAAACAGCTTGATGCGGATCTGTGCGTCAACTGCGCGTACTCTCCGCCAGATGCATGCGCAGTATTTGCACAGAGGCACTACAGCCTTGCGTGCACGACCGCTGAGACCAGGCACACACACACACCTGATCCCAGGAATTCTCCAAGGGGGAGATTTGCATGCTGCTTCTGGCACAAAGGGCTTCAACCCACTTTTACCAGCCAGCAGCTGCAGCAGGATCATACCCGCTCTTAGAAGCTGAACATATCGCCAGGGATGCAAGTCTCAGTCAAATAAAGGTGCAGACAGGCAACAGAAGGCACCTACAAATGCAAAGTTCCTCTGCGTACAAACATGACTCACACTTTTCCTTCTCCATACACTAATGTGGGCCACAGACCACATGGCAGCATATTTTATTAAAAGTAATGTGCAAATAAGATGCATGATACCTGCAAAGAGCATGGAGTTTCCATTTGTAAAAAGGTACAAGTAACAGTACAAAATTAGAATGATTACTGCTCGTTTCAATAAAATGAAGTCTGACATAGAAATACATATGCTGTATTATTTACACCATTAATTTACAAAAGATATCATTTGCATAAAACAAAGCTATAAAATAATTAGAAATATAGTATTTTTATAAGGACTGTTTTCCCAGTACAAAAATGTAGAACATTTTTGCCATTATGCTTTATTTGAATAAAAATGCATTTATTTGTTCTAAATTCATAGCACCACGTGGTTTCTTTCTTCCCTTCTTTCTTTCCTTGTTCCCTTTTTAAATAAAATTCCACACTGAGGTAGTAGTATGTCAAAGTATTCTTTGGTTCTAAAAATCAATGGCAGGTCCGAAAGGAGCTATGTATCCAAATCACAGGATTGGAAAGTTGAAGTCCTAAAGTTTTCAAAGGGCTGTTTGTAAGTATAAATGTTATTTTCTCCTCTAGAAACTGTCCTTTCCTTTCCATCTTCGTGTGCCTCTGCACTGAAGTCCAGCGAGGCGTGAGGATTATTATGGGAGGGTTTTGGTTGGCAATTTGCTGGCTGTCTGCAGCTTGAAAGAGAGTCCAGCTGAGGCCTCCATAAAGGCTTTCCAAACGTTCCTGAAAGACAGTAAATGAGTAAGTACGTGCAGGAATACTGATGCTAACAGTTGTGTCTCTCACTAAGGGCTGTGCTTTAGAATGCAAGCCAAGGATCAACACAAGCAAAAGTTCACCAAAGGCAAATTTTACTTAAAATTGTTGTTTTACACCTCAAGAGAAAACATCTGCGTGATCACAAGCATAAGATGAGATTCTGGCACCAGAGACATTAAAAACATTTCCAAGGTAAATGTATGGCTACACATAACTTCATCACAACTACTCCCATACCCACTTTTCTTTGGGGAAGGGGGTGGGGAGGGAGGTGGGCACACAGACCAAACCGCAAACGTATCACCAGACACTTTATAATACACAAGTCAGAACAGTCTTGTTTTGCTCTTCAGTGAAGAAATGGCACGTGAAATGTGCCATGCTGTTCAGCAAAAGTATTAGAAAAACCCCCTCCAATAGGGTTACACAGCATCCTCCTGCTGCATAATGAGAGTGCTAAGACAATCTCTTTCTGGTTAGTGTCTTTCATTAATAAGGAAGGTCCCACCAGCCAAATTCTCCATTCCCACCTGTTCATCTCTTTGCCCACAGACGGCTAGAACAGACACAGCCCAAAGAGAATCTGGCATTTGAGTTGAATCTTTATTAATAATTATCTGGATTCACTAGCCAGAACATAATTAGTATGCCTGTCACTCTTCACCACTGGGCAGGAATTAGCATCAACCCCTCTGCAAGGAAGGCCATCTCTTTTTTCACCGGAGAAAGATATGTTTGTCACAAGTCACAGTGTCTGTAAGTGACACTTAAAAGACTTTTTTTCAGAGGATGATGTGCCACAGGCTCATTTTGAAAATCTCAGTTTTTATTAATAACCAACCCTACAATCACTAATGAATTTTTCACCCACAAAGCCATACTTCAAATTTTGCTTAGTTGCTAGAAGCAAAGGTCTCATGCAAAACTGTCATCTCAGACGTTACTAAGAAAGGATTTGGACACGGTCCATATTTGCATCAATGACTTGCAGAACAATTTTGCTCCTAACACAATATGAAAAGATGTGCCTCACAGCACCAAAACTACAAATGAATCCTATCTTCTAAAAAAAAAAAAAAAAAAAAAAAATTCCAAGCTGTAAACTTTCTGGCTTATGCTTTAACAGTGATGCTAGTACCAGCTGTCTTCTTCATTGTGATTGCAGAGGCAAAAGGGGGGCTGAATTTGAAGACAATGATGCTGAAAAAGCAAATCCACAAGAAATGTATCAAGACTTCTTCCACATCCATCACCTCCAAGATCTAACCATAGGCTCTTTTGAGTGAAGAGTGCTAATGATTATGAAGTGTCCAAGGGAATGATGATGCAAGTTGGGTGGGGTACTAGCTCAGAGAACTGACCAAAAAAAAAGTAGCTCTACATAGATTTTTAGGGCAGAAAGGGGAATATAGCCCTCAAGATTGAATTAACTCCTGGGTATACCCACATGCAGTAGAAATACTTTCTTCAGGAGACATGTGGTTAAGCTCTATCTGCACAGTCCCACCACAGCAATAGTGGCAGGCAGCCAGGAGAACGTGCGTAGTCCCGGGGCCTCTGCCAGATGTCATGGCATCTGCAATGTTTTACAGTCCAAACATCTGGCTTTCGAAGGGGGAAAACTTCAGAGCTTGTACCTCCCTCCCCACTCCCTGAGAACAAAGAGCCCAGTGATGCACATTCCCCTAGGTCCCCTCACACAACCAGCAGACCCAGGCCTTGATCAACCATGCTGACACCAGCCGGGAGACAATCCATGGTACCAAGGCTGCACTTGGTGCTCATATACCACAGGGATGAAAGCAGTATATGGGTTTATATGCGTTTTAAATCAACCAACCAAACCAACACCCCAGATTTAGGGAACTTCAAAGGTAAAGCAACGCTTTTCTCCTCCTCCCCCGCCTCTCCCTGAAATCTGGACTGAAGTTGTAAACACCGAATTCAGCTTCAGAAACTTTTCTGTCATACACACCATGAGAAAAGAAGAAAAAGGAAGGGCAGAGAGGATGTTTTTCCACAATACCCTAACTTTGAAGGGTAAATAGTTCTGGCTTACTGTGTTATACAATATATCCTCATGCACCGGAGTTCAAGTCTCCTCACCTGCCCTGAACCCTCCTGGGATCGTGCACACCTTTTGCCTGTCAGGCAAAACTTCTGGTATGCCTCAAGTCTGTTAAGGTGTATTTACATAAGTATGCTAACATCTGTGGAAATCAGCCAGCTATATTAAGAGAAAAGATAAGAATCACACCACTGATGAGATTTTTATGAAAGCATGAACTATTAAGAACTCCTGGTAATCTAGATATGCTGGTTACACAGTATTGCTGTCATCTCTTTTCTGTTCCTGAATTTCAAACATTTGGGAGGTTGTATCTCATGGTCCCTGAAGCTGACTTTCCTGAGAAGCAGCAGAGGGCTCACAGTTATACCCAGCGGTGAACCACATCCCTGGATACACCACATTTGTCCTGACGACTCTTTTGATGTATGTCAGTTCTGCTTCTGACCGAGCCCCAAGCTGCTCCCTTTGTAAAGCAGGTCAGGGCACATCTCCTGGCTAACTCCTGGTTGGATCCCGAGGGCACCCTGAGTTCTGGGGCATCCAACTGTCCATGTGCACTGCAGCGGAGAGTGAGCCTACACGTACAGTTCAGTAGTGCAAGCCTTAACAAAATAGATACTGCAGTATCACCTTTTACTCATGGAGGAAGGGGTGGGAGGCAGGGGGGAGAAAAGAAGACGACAAACACACATGCAAAACGTCAGACAACTGTCAAATTGCCTTTCCTCAGAGACTTCCTGACTCTCCTCTCCTCCTTTCTGAAGTATTTATATCCCACATGCTGTATTACCTTACTAAATTCATAGACACACAGAAGCCCATGCAAAATTGACAAAATTATTTTTTTCACAGTGCTAGCTATATGAGTATCTAAACACTACTACAGGATTACTTATTGTAGGAGTGTGAAGAGAAAAAGCTGAGAAATCAGCTTTGCTTAGTGCTGGAAGTAGGAAATGAGACAGTGAACAGCAGCTTGAATAAAAAAACAATAGGTGAAACATACCCATGAAAGTGCTGTTACTGATGATAGCTGAGGGTTCCAAACTTCTGTTTAAATCAAATGTGTCCAAGTTCAGACTTTTGCTTTTTAGTCCAGTTCCTTCATTTTGAGTATAAATGGAGTTAATCAATTTGCTACTTGTAGCCTGCATCCCAATTATGCCAACACAGTGATCAAAGGTATCTTCCAGTGGTGGTGAGTATTGATAGCATTCCTTTTTCTTTAGATATGTAGACTCATAGGGGTCCAGACATGCTGTTCTTTGGTCAGGGCTGCAACCTAAAAGAAAATGAAAAATTGTTTTTACATATATTCACCACAGTACAAGATCAAATTAGGACTGAAACTTTCCCCCTCCTGCCCCCAACTTACTTGCACTGTATGCTTCAAAGGCCTCAGAGCCATATGTGTTTCCTTTTAAATACAAAGTCCCTGAAGTCCCCAGATAGTGACACAGAAACGGATCTGCCACACCCTCCAAGTCTGTTTCACTGCTGTTATCTAGATGGCAAATGCCTTAAAAATAAAATTGACATGTCAGTGTATGGTCTTTTTTAAGCTTCAGCTTTATGGTTTTTGTTAAGTTTTGTTCTTTTAAGAACCCTGACTGTTCAACTAAATTTCATGGTGTATTTCGAGCTTGCTGAAGTTTAACGCAACCTTTTGATGACAACTCCAATACTACCAAGCGTCCAATTAATTAGCTTGACAGAGAACATGTCACAGTTTGCTTGATTATGGAGTTCTTGGATAACAGAACAAACACCGTCACAGTGTTCAAAAGCAGGGACTGACTTCATCTCAAGCGCTGGAAGCCAGGCTCATGCTCTCTCTCACAGAGCCACCTTTCAGAACACGGAGCACTAACGAGAAAGTCCCATGTGGAAGAGTCTGAGAATTCACTGCCTGCTTGAACAGTGATACTGATTTTCAGGTGAATGGTTCCTGAAAGCTGTGGACATGGTCTGTGGTTCTTCCTCCATAAAAAGGCTGCTCCTCTCACCACCCCACAATTCTCACCACTGCTCCATTCCCACCTGCCCCAGCTCCTGACTTTATCTCGACCCTTTCCCAGCAAGGTGCCTTTTCCTCCCTAACCCAGGTAATGTTCTGAACCTCCTGAGTCCAGATGTACAGGCATTAAGTACTGCAGCTTTTAACTTGTAGTCATCTTAAATCCTTTATTGACTCTGACCCTAGTGACTTTTCTAACAGGAATGTTTAATCAGTTATATTATGCTGAAGTTACATGAGTGTTACCACCCACTCCTGCATTCTATTACCAGTATCCTTTTCAAGCTGTAACAGAAGACGTGCTGTTCTAATTCCTGTTGGATGCTCTTGTTTTGGAAATGTGATCATCAGTTTAAATCTACCCTTGAAACTAGAGAAAATCCTTATGATTTTAGCAAAGCCATAATGTCATTAGGATGAACGGAACCAACTGTCTGTTATTATCTCATTGAAGCAATCCTAAGCAATAAATTTTACACCCTCTCTAACTTCAGGGAAGACATTTATTTAGTGTTATTTCTGTCAGTTAGAAAGACAATAGCCAAACTGCAGCTACTCAAGAAACGTGGAAATTCTGCTTAATGTTTTACACCTACCATTACTGTCCCTCTGCTGCAAGAAATACCCTCCCATGGAAGATGTGAGGAACTGATGATGACTACCATTTTCAGATGAACCATATCCATCCTGCCTTTCCGCCAGTGTCCCCTGGGATGACAGATAACTTGGAATGTCAGCAGGCAAATTTGTTTCATCTGCGGGGTAGTAGAAGACCAAAGCATACTTTAAGAGTTTGGAGAAGCATTTTTAAACTTGTCAGCAAAGTGCTGAAGTTAGCAAACAATACAGTCTTCTGACTCTGAGTCAAAGCACACAAACATTCCTACAATAAATTCACTGTAAAGCAACCACAAACATTTTTGTACCTTTCCAAGGCAAACATTCAGTTTACACACCTGTATTTGTGATGCTGCAATCCTCATTTCTCCTTCTGGTGTGGTAGATGATGACCACCCACACCAAGGAAGTGCCCACCACACAGCAAACCACAGCTATGATCACAATGCCAACTGTGGCCCATCCATCATCATCAAGTGACGGGGCAATATTTTGAGGAGAATCACAGGTGGGAGTAGGAATTACACTGAGACGGATGTTGCCTCGTTCTGTTCCAAGCGTATTAGACATTTCACAAGTGTACTTCCCAGCATCTTCTACATCTGTATCCACAATAATTAGTAACTGATTGCCTGCAGCAAAGAAATGCCTTTCCGTTACCACGAGAGGGCTGTCATCCTTAGTCCAGTTCAGTCGGGGTAGAGGGCTACCACCAGCAATACACTGCAAGACGGCAGTTTCACCTTTGGTTACAGTTCTATCCAGCAAAGGCCGCAAAAATGAAGGTGTTTCTGAAAAGAAAGCATAAGCCTTATATTCTAAATGACCTTGCAAGAATGGCAACGTGTCCCTTTCCTTCACAGTTCAAAAGGAAAATCTCAATTAAATGCATCAGTAAGGCCTAATGAGGCTTACACTCATTCTCAGAAAAAAAACCACATGGAAGGAATATGAAGGAAGAGCCTGCAGTTTACTTGTCAATTGATCAGACCTAGATACTTGATTACCTCAGAAGGTAAAAAGGCCAAAACATACACGCTCAAGATTACAGAGAACTAGATTAAAAATGGTTAACAAAATGTCAGGAAATTAAAAGTTCAACAAAATACCCTGTCGCTAAACAAAAACAGCCCCCTTCCTCCCTGCACTGCTTCCCCCCTGCATATCAGACATTGTGTAGTACACACTGAGAAACATAACTTTTATTATTTTGCATCATAAAAGTGATTATGTAAGGGAGTACACATTTCTGATCTATAACTATATGCCAATACAAATCATTTCAGAGTATTTTTATTTCTATACAGCACTTTGGTATGTTTTAGTAGCTGCATTTAATCAGCTGATGATTTTAAAAGTGCTCACTGATAGCTCCGTTCGAGGAGATTGAGCCATCAAGGATTGCCACTGCCTTACCTAGTACTGTTAAGGTTGCGTTAGCTGAAATGCTTCCAGCAGTGTTTTGAGCTGTACAGCTATAGACGCCTGTGTCCTCAATCTTTACATCAACAATGAAGAACACGTCGTCTTCAGGCATGACATGCATGCGCCTCTTACGCGCTGCAGGAAAATCTGTTCCACCGTCTTTCTGCCAAGCGATCTGTGGGACAGGATGTCCAACTGCAGCACACTCCAAGCGTGCCATTGCCCCAGCACGAATGGTTAAGTCCATCGGGATCTTTGTAAACGAAGGCAGCACTAAAGGAAAGTTAAGTGACACCAAAATGAGTAAGGGAAACACATTCTTCCTTTTTTGCACAGTATATTATTAACATCATTCTTGGGCCTAAAAATGAGGAAGAGGCATACAACCTAAATTTATCAGTAGCCAAAGAGAGAAGGAGGGAGCTGTGAAGTATGAGACCACCTAGGACAAAATCTTGTTTATGCTAACAGTGTCTTACAAGACTATTCCACAGTACCTTAAAACAGAGTACACGCTTACCTCCTGTGAAGAAGAAATTAGTCTTTTCCCACCTTACACAGATTTTGTCAGATTTACTACAGATTTGGTCTGTTTTTTGTTTTTTCCTATACTATGGTTCAGCACAATGGGGCCAGATGTAAAACTGCATGGTGATCTTGCAACTAGATACATTCTAAGAAATAACCTCAGCTTATTAAGGGATCTTCTACAAGAGACAGATGATGAGAATAAAAAAAACCCAGTTTACATATCCTGATTAAAATCATTCTACTTTAAGTCCACAGGCAAAAGGTAACATACTTACTGTTTACTGTAAGTTTGGCTTTGACAGAGTAGGATGAACCAAAATGATTTGAAATAACACACTGGTATTTCCCTTCATTACTGAATTCAACATTGCGCAGTCGAAGGATAGTCGTGTACTCCATCACTTCACCGCCCTGTGCCCGGAGGTGTGCATAATTCTCCATTTCAGCATCTTGCAGTAATTCATTGTCTTTCTTCCATGCAAAAGTCATTGGGGAGTCACTGCTGCTGGCTGCCGAACATACGAAACTTAAATTGGAGCCTTTGATTGCTGACTGGGTTTCGGGCTGGACAGTGATCTGTGGTTTAGGAAAATCATCTGCACAGAAAGGAGAAAAAGTAACACAGAGGAAGAGAGAAAAATATTTGTGAGGCCCAAGGACTCTATTTAGAAAGAGTTTGTAAGCCTTGTTTTATAGGTTGGAGAAAAGAGTCAGATAAGTATTTATAGAATGGATACACAATGCTTTCATTTTAAATTTCACTAGCCTTAGGGCATTTAAAGACACAGTATTTATGAGTTTATTGTGCCAAACCGTCTCAGAGAGCACATTTAAAGGCAGACTGTGTGTACAGTTTGTTCAACAGCAGCACTAAGGAGGAGAGAACTACTCCCCAACATCCGTAAGAACTATTCTGAATGTCGGTTGTGAAGCCTACCCTTCATTTTTACACCACCTCCGGCTGCAGTGAGTTTTTCTTTATTGAAAGAATAGTTCTTCTGCCATCAGAAACTGCAAGTTAAAGTCATGGGTCTTCCCCAAACCCACAAAAAACAATCAGGTACAAATGTCATTGCTCCAGTGATTTGTGGCTGTTTGGTCCACCCTATACACGCTGCAGTGCTGAAAATCTCTTAAGCAGGGCAGCACACAAGGATTTAAAGAGATTAGTTTCTGGAGGTCCCTTTACTACTGGAAAGTTACCTTCAAAGTGCCATTTTGTGATTTTACAGAATTAGTTGTCTTCTGAACTATTTATTCTGTCAACTGTGTGTACACTGCATGTACAAAAGGAACAGGCAATTAAATGCTTGGTCTCCCAGAAGCAAGAGCCTTAGCCTATTCCCAACTTTCAAGATGTCTCCTACCTCCTGACAGAGACACAGACTCAAACTTCACAGGCACTGCAGGAAAACCCCCGTGCCCAAAATCCCCCTTACTACAGACCCTGCCTGAACTGCAGCGTCAGGCTCTACCTGGCCACTTTGCCTTCTCATGTCTCTCTTGTTTGGGAACAACATACCAGGGTCAAAGAATTATTTCCTTGAAGAACCTCCACGCTGCATGTTGCAAAAGAAAATGAGATGTGCAGGTAGCCTGAACTTCAGCTGCCTGCAGAACCCTTGCAGCTCTGGAGCTGCTCTCCAGCACAAAGTGGATTCCCCCCAGTCTGGGATCCTAAGCACAGGCTTCAAGAGCTTCCCAGCACATTTGGTTTTCGATGCTTCATACCCAGCCTGAAGTACTCTATGCAAGCTACTTTTGCAAAGTGAGGTGATAGTTATCCTGTGTAACATTAAGGAAAGTAAGTAAAACACTGTAAATGAGCCTCGTGAAAGGACAGGAGAACACACTTCACTCTGGTTTAGTTGTACCATCAATGGAATAATAAAATATTTTTTAAATCTTATTTGGCAGAAAGGGGGGATGGATCAGGGTCACTCAAGTAAGAAGATACTATAGAATACAGAAGAACACTCTAGTGTAAAAGTGGCAACATGTTTTGCCAGAACTGAATAATTTGAGAGTATAATTAAATACACGTATCACAGGAACACGTGCACAGACATACACACACAACGGACACATTCTGAGAAATTTATTTCTTATTTTACAGAACCACTTGACTACCATATATAGAAGCCACCTGGCTAGTATGTAACAGCAAACAATCTATGCATCATCTAGAAGGTACTCTCTTAGCATCAATGTTAAACTGAAGTAATTAATACATATCAAAAAAGCATATATTCCATTTTCATTCCACAGTTATCTTTACTACAGACCAGTCTTATGACTCATTTCAGCTTGAAAGACATGATCTTAGGAAATTACGTAGTTTATTGTGGTTTTTTTTTGTTTTATTTGTGTTTGGGTTTTTGGGGTTTTTTTTGTTTGGGGTTTATTTTTTGGGTTTCTTTTTAGCTTTGCAGATATGTAGCCCTTGCCTGACACGTGACTTCCTTTAAGAATTTCCACCTATCTCCCAGCTGTTTCCAGAAATCTAACTTGTTACAATTTGGAGGTTCTACATACTCATATAAATTAAATATAATAGATTAAAATTATCTCAGACAAAATTTAACATATTTCTCTTGAAAATTCTCTAAAAGCAGAGGTTGTCATTGTTAACTTATAAGGAAAGGTATTACACCCCAACGTCTAATAATCACATTTAATACAAGTGTGATTGATTAAATCACACTTATCACACTTTAATCAATCACACTTAATACAATCAGTGTGTGGAACACACATTGATTGTATTAAGAGATTCTAGTTACTTCTACATGACAATTACTTTATGCATTAAATGTAACAACTTACTCAGTACATCCCTTTTTGCTAATACATCTTAAAGGTTTTGAAATTAATTCACTGCAAATGGCATTCAGCAGTTAAAAGAAAAATCATGATACATCTAAATCCTCCAATTCAATTTCTTGCCAGAATGAGTTTATCATAAATAAGGATCTATACTTCATGTATACTCCATTAACTATTGAGTAATCTGCAATTTCCTGCACTATGTCAACTCCTTTTCAGCCATAGCTAGATTATGCACCATCTACTCATTATTTAGCATTCCTATACTAAACATTGGACTTGTAACAGGAAGGGAGAAAACAACGTTTTTGTACTCTATTTTATGTTCTGTGCCTGCTTTCCTACTTAAGAAAGGGTATGAGTAGCAACAGTAAAAATCAAGCAAAGTTGTTACAAAACTTATTGAGAAGACAAATATTGTTACTGTTTTGTCTCCAAAGAATACAAAGTTTGAATTTTCTTGTATACAACAGAAATACCTAAAATCCAGTTAACTTTCAATTTCCTGGCATTTTCCAAGTTCCCACTTAATGTACTCAAACCTAGATCTTCACCAGGAATGCTTAGCTTCACTTTGCTTTAATTAGGGAATATAACACAGAGGTGATAATGAATGTTACTAAACACACACAAAAATTTTGTTTTTAAGGCAGATGTCCTAATCTCAATTATCAAGTTTTAAAGTAAAAATCTTTTACTAGTATTTATCTGCTATGCTGAAATACAAAATACCAGTAGCATAACTGTGGTAAAGGGATGTTTTAAAATAGTTTATATGCATGCGATGATGTCCTGGTTTCAGCTATGATGGAGTTAAATTTTTTTTTTTTTAGCAGTGAATGGAATGCCATGTTTGGGTGTTAGCATGAGAATAATGCTGATAGCACCCTGATGTCTCCGATTTGTTGCCGGGCAATCAAGTACCTTTCTCAGCTCTGCATACTTCCTTACTAGTGAGAAAGGAGGGGACGCAGCCAGGACAGGTGACCCGAATTGGCCAAAGAGGATATTCCATACCAGTTACGTCATGTTCAGTATAAGGGGGGAAGAGGGGGAGACAACGCCAGGACGTGCAGTTTTCTGGGGCGGTCGGGTTGTCCGGGACGGGCTCTGAGCTGTGCGGCCTGAGTTGTGTGGTTTGGTGAGAAATTGCATTGTGTATCACCAGTTTCATCTATTTTGTGCTTTAAACTTCTGTTATTGTTATATCTAGTTTTCTGTTATTGTTTAGTAAACTATCCTTATCCCAACCTGCGTGGTTCTGGTTTCTAGGTTGTGGTTTATTTTCCTCCTTTTCCCCTTCCCTTTTCCCCTTCCCCCAACTTCCCTTCCCCCTTCCTTTTAAAAGTACAAGCGACTGTGTGGGGTGCGGCCCCTGGCTGGGGCAAAACCACGACAGTTATTTTGGCGCCCAACGTGGGGCACGAACGGTTGGGATAACGGTAGATCTGACCCTAACTATCGCAATTAAGATAAGCACTGTTGTTTAAGCAATCTCTGGTCACGATGTTGTGGTATTTATTTACAAGGCTGTGGCAGCAAAACCACCGCATGCTGTATACAATCCTGGCAGGATTCTTTACTCTCTCAGGTCTGTGGCTCCCGTATTTGTTCCCATACTTCATTATAGTGTATTTTATGATATCGGTCTATGATACAATAATATCGATGATCATGAGCTTAAGCTGGTACTTGTATGAGGTTTTGCTGTCCTGTCCATTCTTTGGACAGAGAGGGGTTAATAACAGCAGCCGGTATGGTGGGGGCACTGCTTTCTTTTCCTTTGGGCTAAATACAACAGCTCTTAGGGCAGTTTTTGAAAATCTTCAATATCTCTGGGATATTCAAACTAGCATTTTGCTATTGGTAGGTTTGGTGCAGATGGTTCAGTTTTTGTTATATATCAAGCATAGGTTTATGAATACCACTGAAGAGCTTTCTCCGAGACAGAATAATCACGAGTGGCAGGGCATGTGGCAAAGTATGGGCAAGTACCTAGGTACTTTCTCACGCCCGACGGTTTGGAATTTCACTCCTGAACAGCTACAAGACCCCGATCAAGTGACTGCATACCTAAGGAAAAATTGCTGTAGGTTTCCCAGAGATGGACACCTTACTGCACTGTGCTGGGCTCTGGCCACTATTTATCAAACACTGCTTGATAGCAGGCAGCACTGTCAGCACTGTCAGCACTGTCAGGGAGAAGGGAAAGGAAACAGACTGGCAGATACTATAGCTGCTGCAACCACTGGGGCTGACACTGCAGCTACTGCAACCCCTGTGACCAATACTGCAGCTACTGTAATCTCTACAGCAGACACTGCAGATGATCCGAAAAACCAATCCACACCAGTGTCTCTTGCTCCCGTACAAAAGAGGAAAGGCACAAAGAAATCAGTTCGCATAGTGACGGATAAGGATGATGATCAACCAGGATCATCTCGAGGATATCAGGATGAGGCAGAACCAGAGATTGTTACCCGATCCCTGACTCTGAGTGAGCTGCGTGAGGTTCGAAAAGATTTCACTCGCCACCCAAGTGAGCACATTATCACTTGGTTTCTCCGATGCTGGGATCACGGGGCCAGTAGTTTGGAATTAGAAGGCAGAGAGGCCAAGCAGTTGGGATCCCTAGCTAGAGAAGGAGGAATTGACAAAGCAATTGGGAGGAGGCCGGAAATCCTCAGCCTCTGGAGGCGACTACTGTCAAGTGTGCAGGAAAGATATCCCATAAAGGAATATATTACATGCCAGACACCCAAGTGTAACAGCATAGAGACATCTGTCCAGCACCTGAGAGAATTAGCTGTACGGGAGATAATTTATTATGATCTGGACAATTCACGGCTTCCCGCTGATCCCGATGAAGTCCTATGCACTCCAGATATGTGGCGTAAGGTTGTACGAAGTGCACCAGCAGGGTATACCAATTCACTGGCAGCAATTGACTGGAATGATATGGATCCGCCAACCGTAAATGAGGTGGCCTGCCGACTCCGGAAATACCAAGACAATGTTTCCCTCTCCGTCATTGCAGCAGTAGAGAAACTGGTTCAACGACTTGACAACAATGTGTCCAACTCCCAACCCGTATGGAGCAATGTTGCAGCTACTGGGAGAAAGCGTCCATCGTTCCAAGAGGGAGAATACACACCACGACGTACATTGTGGTTTTACCTGCTTGATCATGGAGAGGACATGAGGAAATGGGATATGCAGCCCACCTCAGCCCTTCGAGCACGAGTAAATGAGCTGCGGGGTAAAACATTCGCACAACGAGATTCTGCCAGGAAGAAGGCTGCACCAGTTTCTACTGGGCAGTTCCCTAGACCAACTGGAAGGCCTACCTATATGTCTGATGTGCCTGATCCTTTTGAAGGGACCTCTAAGTCCTTTATACAACCAGTGGAAAACAAATATGATCAGCAGCAATAGAGGGGCCCTGCCTCCAGCCAGGTGGAGGAGAGGGATAATCGGGTTTATTGGACTGTGTGGATCCGATGGCCTGGCACATCAGACCCACAAGAGTACAAAGCTCTGGTGGATACTGGTGCCCAGTGTACTCTAATGCCATCGAATCATGAAGGGGTAGAACCCGTTTGTATTTCTGGAGTGACAGGGGGATCCCAACAACTAACTGTGCTAGAGGCTGAGGTAAGCCTAACTGGGAAGGACTGGGAAAAACACCCCATTGTGACTGGTCCAGAAGCTCCGTGCATTTTAGGTATAGATTATCTACGTAGAGGGTATTTTAAAGACCCAAAAGGGTACCGATGGGCTTTTGGAATAGCTGCTTTGGAAACAGAAGAAATTGAACAATTGTGTGCCTTGCCTGGACTCTCGGAGGATTCTGCTGTTGTGGGGTTGTTGAAGGGTGAAGACAGCAAGTGCCAGTTGCTACGACGACGGTGCACAGACGACAATACCGTACTAACCGAGATTCCCTGATTCCCATCCATAAGCTGATTCGTCAACTGGAGGATCAGGGAGTGATCAGCCGAACCCACTCACCCTTTAATAGTCCCATATGGCCAGTGAGGAAGTCCAATGGAGAGTGGAGGTTGACAGTAGATTATCGTGGCCTAAATGAAGTCACTCCAGGTATGAGTGCTGCTGTGCCAGACATGTTAGAGCTCCAGTATGAATTGGAATCGAAGGCAGCCAAGTGGTACGCCACAATCGACATTGCGAATGCTTTCTTCTCAATCCCAATGGCACCAGAGTGCAGGCCACAGTTTGCTTTCACTTGGAGAGGCATCCAATACACGTGGAATCGTCTGCCCCAGGGGTGGAAACATAGCCCCACCATCTGCCATGGACTAATCCAGAATACACTGGAAAAGGGTGAAGCACCAGAGCACCTGCAGTATATTGATGACATCATTGTATGGGGCAACACAGCAGAGGAAGTTTTTGAAAAAGGAAACAGGGTAATTAAAATCCTTTTAGAAGCCGGTTTTGCTATAAAACGAAGTAAAGTCAAGGGGCCTACGCAAGAAATCCAGTTTTTAGGAATAAAATGGCAGGATGGGCGTCGTCAGATCCCAATGGACATTATTAATAAAATAGCAGCTATGTCTCCACCAAGCAACAAAAAGGAAACACAAGCTTTCTTAGGTGTTATAGGTTTTTGGCGAATGCATGTCCCAAACTACAGTCTCATTGTGAGCCCACTCTACCATGTAACTCGAAAGAAGAATGATTTCCATGGGGCCCTGAGCAACAGCAAGCCTTTGAGCAGATCAAACGCGAGATAGTCCATGCAGTGGCCCTTGGGCCTGTCCGGACAGGGACAGATATTAAAAATGTGCTCTACACTGCAGCTGGGGAGAACGGCCCGACCTGGAGTCTCTGGCAGAAAGCACAAGGGGAGACTCGAGGTCGACCGCTGGGGTTTTGGAGTCGGGCCTACAAAGGATCTGAGGCCAATTATACTCCAACAGAAAAGGAAATACTGGCCGCCTATGAAGGGGTTCGAGCCGCCTCAGAAGTGATTGGAACTGAAGCCCAGCTCCTCCTGGCACCCCGACTGCCGGTGCTGGGCTGGATGTTCAAAGGGAAGGTTCCTTCTACACACCATGCCACTGATGCTACGTGGAGCAAGTGGGTTGCACTAATTACACAGCGGGCTCGAATAGGAAACCCCAATCACCCAGGAATCGTGGAGGTGATCACAGACTGGCCAGAAGGCAAAGATTTTGGGATGTCACCAGAGGATGAGGAGGTAACACGCGCTGAAGAAGCCCCACCCTACAACAAACTGCCAGAGAATGAGAAGCGATATGCCCTGTTCACTGATGGGTCTTGTCGCATTGTGGGTAAGCATCGGAGATGGAAAGCCGCTGTATGGAATCCTATAAGAAGAGTAGCAGAAGCCACTGAAGGAAAAGGTGAATCAAGCCAGTTCGCTGAGGTGAAGGCCATCCAGTTAGCCCTGGACATTGCTGAGAGAGAAAAGTGGCCAAGGCTCTACCTTTATACTGATTCATGGATGGTGGCGAATGCCCTGTGGGAGTGGTTGCAGCAGTGGAAAAAGAACAACTGGCAGCGTAGAGGCAAACCTATATGGGCTGATGACTTATGGCAAGATATCTCTGCTCGGTTAGAGAAACTTGTTGTAAAAGTACGTCATGTCGACGCCCATGTACCTAAGAGTCGGGCCATGGAGGAACATGAAAACAACCATCAGGTAGATAAGGCTGCTAGGATTAAAGTGGCTCAGGTAGATCTAGACTGGCAACGTAAGGGTGAATTATTCATGGCTCGATGGGCTCATGATACCTCGGGTCATCAAGGGAGAGATGCAACATATAGATGGGCTCGGGATCGAGGGGTGGACTTGACCATGGACGCCATCGCACAAGTTGTCCACGAATGTGAGACATGTGCTGCAATCAAGCAAGCTAAGCGGTTAAAGCCCCTTTGGTATGGAGGACGGTGGATGAAATATAAATATGGGGAGGCTTGGCAGATTGATTACATCACCCTCCCACAAACCCGCCATGGCAAACGTTATGTGCTTACAATGGTGGAGGCAACTACCAGCTGGCTAGAAACATATCCCGTACCCCATGCCACTGCTCGAAATACAATTCTGGGCCTTGAGAGGCAAGTCCTCTGGCGACATGGTACTCCAGAAAGAATCGAGTCAGACAATGGGACTCATTTCCGAAACACTCTTATAGACACCTGGGCCAAAGAGCATGGCATTGAGTGGGTGTACCACATTCCTTATCATGCACCGGCCTCTGGGAAAATTGAACGATATAATGGACTTTTAAAAACTACACTGAAAGCAATGTGTGGTGGGACATTCAAGCATTGGGATACACATTTGGCCAAAGCCACGTGGTTAGTTAACTCTAGGGGATCTACCAATCGGGCTGGCCCTGCCCAGGCAAAATTTCCACGTACTGTAGAGGGAGACAGAGTCCCAGTAGTGCATATGAAGAGTGTATTGGGAAAGAGAGTTTGGGTCATCCCTGCTTCAGGCAAAGGTAAACCCATGTCTGCAATTGTTTTTGCTCAAGGACCTGGCTGTACTTGGTGGGTAATGCAGAGGGATGGAGAAGTTCGATGTGTACCTCAAGGGGATTTGATTTTGGGTGAGAATAGCCAATATAAGTAATAAAGTAGAAATTATAATAATTGCCAAATAACCCATTATTGTATATTCATTATTGTTATGATTGCTGTATGTTGTACCATAGCATTATAGCCGGAGTCATACAAGTTAATGAAGGAGGAGTGCCATGATGATGGAACTAAAGCCTGGCCTCTCAAGAACTTTTTTTCTCCCTTTGAAAATAAACTCTGACCCACAGACTATGAGCATGGACCATGCCAGGTGTATCAGTCAAGAGCCTGAGATGCAGCATGCAACGAGCCAATGGAACATACAATTATCCTGAGAAACTGTTACGACAAATGGAGCCTGAAAATCATGGACTAAATGAACTCAACAACTTCAGAGGGATGATTCACAGACTGAGGGAATAAGATCTGTATGCACGTATGTGTGCATACATGTGTACATACATATATGGGTGTGTGAAACACGAAACTGGTTGTACCCAAAGAAAATTGTTGGATCTGGTCATGACGTAAATGGTATGGAATAAGGGGTGGATAATGTCCTGGTTTCAGCTATGATGGAGTTAAATTTTTTTTTTTAGCAGTGAATGGAATGCCATGTTTGGGTGTTAGCATGAGAATAATGCTGATAGCACCCTGATGTCTCCGATTTGTTGCCGGGCAATCAAGTACCTTTCTCAGCTCTGCATACTTCCTTACTAGTGAGAAAGGAGGGGACGCAGCCAGGACAGGTGACCCGAATTGGCCAAAGAGGATATTCCATACCAGTTACGTCATGTTCAGTATAAGGGGGGAAGAGGGGGAGACAACGCCAGGACGTGCAGTTTTCTGGGGCGGTCGGGTTGTCCGGGACGGGCTCTGAGCTGTGCGGCCTGAGTTGTGTGGTTTGGTGAGAAATTGCATTGTGTATCACCAGTTTCATCTATTTTGTGCTTTAAACTTCTGTTATTGTTATATCTAGTTTTCTGTTATTGTTTAGTAAACTATCCTTATCCCAACCTGCGTGGTTCTGGTTTCTAGGTTGTGGTTTATTTTCCTCCTTTTCCCCTTCCCTTTTCCCCTTCCCCCAACTTCCCTTCCCCCTTCCTTTTAAAAGTACAAGCGACTGTGTGGGGTGCGGCCCCTGGCTGGGGCAAAACCACGACAGATGAGTTACATGTTTTAAGTAATTTTCAAGTAGACAACACACACACATAGAAGTGGTCAGAGCTGAGGCCAGTCAGGCTAATTTATCTTTACACTTTCTTAGCTCTGAAATAACCTCAAGACTGATGAAGTATGAAAATAATTGTATTAGGTTTCCATGGAAAGGTTTGAGTAGCAGGGTGGCTTCTGTGAGAAACTAGTAGAAGCTTCCCCCATATCCAATGCAGCCAATACAAGCTGGCTCCAAGATGGACCCATGGCTGGCCAAAGCCAAGCCCATCAGCGATGGTGGTAGTGCCTTAGGGATAACACAGATAAGGAGGGAGGAAAAAACCCAAACACAGCAACATTTGCAGCCAGAGAGAGGAGTGAGAAGATGACAGAGGAACAACCCTGCAGACATCAAGGTGACTGAAAGGGGAGTTGGAGAAGGCAGTCCAGGCATCAGAGCAGAGACTCCCCTGCAGCCCCCGGAGAAGACCATGGTGAGGCAGGGCTGTCCCACTGCAGCCCATGGAGGTTGACGGTGGAGCAGATATCCACCTGCAACCTATGCAGGACCTACGCTGGAACAGGAGGATGGACCTGAAGGAGGCTGTGACCCTATGGGATGCCCATACTGGAGCAGGCTCCTGGCAGAACCTATGGCCCCATAGAGACAGGAGATCATGCCAGAGCAGGTTTGCTGGCAGGATTTGTGACCTCACGGGGGACCTACATTGAAGCAGTCTGTTCATGACAATCTGCACCCCATGAAAGGGACCCACGCTGAAGCAGTTCGTGAAGAACTGCAGCCCATGGGAAGGATTCAAGTAGGAGAACCTGGTGGACTGTCTCCTGTGGGAGAGACCTCACACTGGAGCAGGGGAAGAGTGTGAGGAGTCCTCCCTCCTGAGGAGGAACTAGAATTAGAGACAACATATAATGAACTGACCCTAACCCCCATTCCCCATCTCCCTGTGATGCGGGGAGGGAGGAGGAAGAGAAATGAGGAGTAAAGATGAGCCTGAGAAGAAGGGAGGGGTGGAGGGAGGTGATGTTAAGGTTTGGTTTTATTTCTCATTACTTGACTTGATTTTGACTGGGAATAAGTTAAATTAATTTTCTCTCAGTCAAGTCTGGTTTGACTACAATGGTAACTGGTGAATGATCTCTCCCTGTCCTTATCTCATCCCACGAGCATTTCACTGTATCTCCTGTACCCTGTCCAGCAGAGGCAGGGAGTAATAGAAAGGCTCTGGTGGGTGCCTGGCATCCAGCCAGGGTCAGCCCACCAAAATAATTTCAAAATAATCAAAACCAAATATTGCATCTTAAGTGTGCCAAAATCTCTCTCACTTAAAAATTATAGTTATCCAAACAATATCCATCTTCTAAATCTAGAGGCATATACATTTACCACCACAAACTGTTGAGCTTTCCCTTGCACGCTATGCAATGTACTAAGTAAGCAAGCTGTACATGAAATGAAAGTCAGAAAACTGTCACTCCCCATCTTGTACAGAGCCAGAAGCTTTGAACATCTACATCACAGTTTAGGAACAGAGAAGAAAACATTAACAAACATTAAATCCTCTCCATTTTTTTAGAGAAATCAAAACGTATCAAAAAAACCACAATAAAAATCAATGCATTCAGCAAAGTTTGTTCTATGGAATGAGGAATAGAGGCTATACTCACCACAGACAAACCCATCCAGACTGACAGCAAAAATACTTCTTCCTTTTAGCAGCTGAGGATGGGCACAACTGGCATTTACAAAGCTCTGAAAATTGTTCTCTGACATCCACTGTGGTAGCCATTTTAACTGGCAGTCACACAAGAGACTTGATGTGTTTAGGTGCCTAAAAAAAAAAGCAATTACATTCAAAGCCTGTCTCTTGTTTTTTTCTGCTTGCAATGCAGATCTATAGGAGTGCACATCAGTAACTAAAACTAAATTTTTAGGGTAAATCCATATATCACAAGAGAGAGTAACATTATTAGGCTTAGATGTGGTGACACCATTGTCATGACTCATACATTATACACAGCAGACATGTTAGTTACCCCAAACTCTCAGCTTCTGCTACAAATATGAGTCCGAGCACATATGTACTGTCTTTGGTACAAAACCACAGTCAGCTGTAGGACACATTCAATGGGCACAGACAGTAGTCCAGAAGGGAGGCGCCCTGGAAGCTAACATGAAAATTTATGAAAAAATTTCATTCCCTCATTTCCATTTCAGTCAGAATTTATCCTGAGGAAGACTGATAAAAAGATGAGTGGGGAGACTAATATTCAAGTGTGGAAATAACAAGTGCAGAACTGGTTATCTGCTTACCTAACCTATGTGAATAGCTACACTCAGATAAGGGAAAAAAAGAGTCAGAAAGCAAAGTGATTCTGTAAAGCATCTAGAATCAGGAATTGAAGTATGGAGAGTTCTCAGTTTTGGCTGAAAACTCAGAATCACACTTGAAAAAAGGTATTATAAAACACAGTCAGTAATAAAATTCCTCTCTTTAAATCTTATGTGTTCTTGGAGGAAAAGCAAAAATAACTTCTAGATCCAGGGAGAGAAACAGCCTTAAAGACAAATGAAGACATACCAATTCTTGGAATTTTTTTTCTTGAAGAAAAGTAAGTGTCTCTACTTTTTTTTTTTCCCCACACTAACACTGCACAGATAAAACCTAGCAATGCCAGCTCACATTGAGATGAAACAGGCCATCTCTCACTGAACTTCTATGGGCATTCTTGTTATTCTAGTGTTTTGCTATTCACAGTGGTTTTTTGCTGCCCCAATGCAGTGGGTATCCATTATGTTATTTTCAGATATGCTCTCTAGGGGCCTCAGAATAGAATTAAAAAATGTGCATTTTTACTAAATAATCTTAGTTCTGGGAAAGTACTTTCTACCATCTGTCCACATCTTCCGCAGACAGAAGGATGTCTACCAAGTGCTTCAAGAAAAGTACAGAAAAAAACTATCCCAACAAATCTTGAATAGTTATTACGTTGATGTTCAGAGCTTGGTCTCTTGTAGCATCTTACACTTCCTTGGAGCAGCGTTAGCCTGTCACTCCATCCCATTTGATCACTCTTCAAATCATCTGTATCAGTCCCTAATTGTCAGCACTGTGCTCCCACCGCTTCTCTTGTGCCAAATGTAGCAATTGCCCTGCAGCGGGCTAAGCGAGTTCAGCAAACTAATCAAACAATACAACCAGATCCAATTCAACGAAGAGGAAAGGCAGTAGAGCAGCTGCAGCTACACCAGGATATCCAACATCAAACTGAACTTTGAATTAACCAAATACTGTTATTGAAGTAAGTATTCTGATGCATGAACAAGCACACACTGGAACAACCTCCTCAGAGATATGGTGGAATCCCCAGTGCTGGAGGTTTTGCAGGACACGACTACACAGGGTGCTAGACAATCTAATCTCATCTAGGCTCCCTTTTCAAAGAAAGGATGGACCAGATGACATTCTGAGGTTCCTTCCAACCTGAGCTGTTCTGTGATCGAATGAAATACACAAGGCTCCTCACTCAACCCGGCATAATACTGTAAGATGAAATAAAGCACCAGCTCCTAGGTTTGTATTCGATGGGAATCTGGAGAACACAAATTAAAAGCTCCAGAAAGTTTCTACTCATAATGAAAACAGCATATATTTTTGTTCTTCTGTAGGTTGTTGACAGATTATCCACAGAGCAGTGCAAGAGAATAGATCAGACTAGAGAAGGATGATACGAATAGAGGAGATGTAAGATACATAAGCAAGAGGAAGAATTAACTGTGCTCAAATCTCAGGGAATAGTGACAGCAGTGTTCTGCATTGGCCAACAGAGAAAGAGGGTAAGTGGACAAAAAAACCCCTAAATACATTCTTCCCAGTGACCGCTTCACGACTTCTCTGAAAATCTACCCCTTTGCTACTACAGGATAGAAGGACCCAATTACAGGCACTGACATCCAAGTCTTTACAAAAGAATTATAGCACTGCATTTCACTGGTCCAGTAAGCTTTAGCTCAGTGATAGCACTGCTGATCTTACAGCACATTACATCAATCACCCTTATCTGATACCTATTAGAGATCAGACAATTCAAAATAAGGACTCTAGACACCGAATGTAGCAGAAAATTAACATCTCCTATCCTACACTATCTCACTTAAATACAGTCATCACATGGAAAATAAAAACCACAAAACACTGACATACCCTTTTTAGATGAGTTCAGAGAGATTACAATAGGAGTTAGTCATTGCATCAGGCACCATTTTACAAGACTTTTAATTATATATTTATATACGTTTATATATTTAACAGAGGTGATGTCTTTAGATAGAAACTTACAATTCTTTGAGTTTCTTCATTTGTGAAAATGCATTTCCTTGAACTGACATAATTGCATTGTTACTGAGATCTCTAGGAAAAATAAAAATCAAAATAACATTAGAGGAGTAAAGAGAATGGATGTACTTGGATGTACTTAAGACTCAAGGAATAGTTTGCTACCTTAGTGATATACAAAGGATTCCCTATCTCAAAAACAAAAGAGACTGGACTAAGGAGTTTTATACCATGCCTAATACATAAGATTTTCTGCATTCATTACAAAATGCATATTTAGTATGACTTCAAAATAAATGAACCTTCTCAAGATCCCAGTAGGGTAACCAAGGTAACCAGGGTACAGCAGGGTAAGTGTATTTCATTCAAAGTCACAAGTAAAGCTTGTTGATCATCATTTTATTTCAATTAGTATCAAAATTCCTTTTTTCCAATGTTGGATTAAATATTAATTTCTACTACTTACAGGTGTTCAAGTGCATCCAAACCAGAAAATGCTTTCTTTGTAATGGATCTAATCCTGTTTCCTTGGAGTATCCTGGAAAATATTAGTACACGATGCAAAAAAAGATGCAGTAAAATGCAAGCATTTTTTGAGCTAAAAAATTGCATTTTTGGTATTTATTTCTAACCCATGACTAATATTCACCACTCAGCCTTCCCCAATGCAGCAAAATGTCTCACCTTTAAAAGATACCCATTTAATCCCCGCCAGCAAACATCTAGATTTTACAATGATTTTAGACAATGTTTAATGTGTACATTCAGAGGTATAGATTATTTTAACTGTATACACATCTTTTAACTTCATAGATGTGCATTTCAAAATTTCAGTGCAATGAAGCCACTTCTATTGGATGCTGCATTACTTTTTCAAAAACTCTGCCGGTCACTGTGCCTTTGCAATGTAATGCACTTATTACTTCCTATTATGAAAAAGCCTCATTCTTTAAGAAATCTTTCTATAAGCAGTAATAATATTAAAAATAATTCAGATCAGTTTTGCTTTAAAAAAATCTGTAATTTCTTTCACAGAAACAGAACATTTTATAGAGACAAAATGATAAGGGAGGAAAAAAAATTACCTCAACTATGGAAAATATAACATCATTAAATGTTGTTCTTGTCCCTTGAAACATGCATAATCTAAGCTAAATTTTTTTAGGAATCATGAGATAAAAATGTTGCAGCAATACTCACAGCTTCCTAAGTTTATCTAGACCAGAGAAGGCACCATTCATATCTTCAATAGTCCATGATATTTCATTGTTTTTCAGATCCCTGTTTGAGGAGGGGGAAGGGAAATCAAACCAAAAGAGCTATTAAAAAGAACAAGGTATGTACTTCTTCAAGAGCATGTATTACTGTAAACAGTTTCTAGAATTGCCTTCTGGTAGGTTGAGGTTTTGTTTGTTTGGGGTTGGCTGTTGGGTTTTTCTTCTTTATTTTTAAGGGAAGCTTTTCCTAATTATCTATTTCATTTTGTACTGAGAGTCTTTGACGACTCTTAGTACTTTTTCCAAGGATAATTAAAAAGATCAATACCCCCCAAATTTTTCGAATCATTAGAAAACAAGCCCACATTTCCCTAAAAGGGTGTTCACATATGTGACTATCATAAGAGAAGTGTCATAAGAAGGGAGGGGATCAACTGTTTCCCTTTTGAAACAAAATACACTCATGCCTTTTAAGTTCACTATATTAACACACAGAGAACGCAGAGAGTTATTAATAAAAATTAATCACTTTTACATTCTACAATATCCACAACACTGGCTTAATTATCTGTGAAGCATAAAGAGATTAGAGATTTCTGAAAAGAATGGCATGTCAGCAAAGAATCAACAGGGTAGGGCTAGGAGGAAAAAAAAATCTAGTAGGGTAAAGTCTAACACTTAATTCCCAGACACCCTGCAAGTGTCTTACTTCCTCCGTATGATTGATAGTTCTCTGTATGCTTAAAAAACATAGCATACACCCCTCTGAATTTCATCTTTGCTAGATGCCTAAAGTGTGAGTATGTGAGCAAACCCCTGAAAGTAAAATGTAAGCAAGCGCCCTTTTCAAAGCCTAGAGGGAAAGGCAACTGTTTGCTTCATCTGGCTAACAGATGGGTCAATGGTACACAACTGGAAGATTTTAATGAAGTGGAATATATTTAGATTAGTTTACTTCTTTCTCCCCCTTTCATTAAGAAATGCTATTTCAAACAAATTCCAAATGCTTAAAGCAATTGCTCAGTCACGAAAAGCATCAGCATCCATAGTAGTACAAGTTTTGAGTTTTGTCTTCTTATTTCTACCGTGAGAAAAAATGTTGATTCAGTTAAGACACAACTATGATCCAGACGCCTAGAGCTGTGGGTAACAGTGCTGCTTGCTGCCTTCAAATGGAGGTATGCTTTTCCCATAATGCTACTGAAAGTTTGTATTGTAATTATCACCATCTACTGTGCACAACTTTAATGAAAGAGGAAGTCCTTCTCCCAACTATTCTTAAAAAAAATCCTACCATAAAAATAAAAACCCAAATAACCCTTCCCCTAAACCCCCAAAACAACCACCCTGAACTAGGAAAGTTAGCATACTGTATATTTTGTAAGGAAAAAATTATTAAATTTTTCTTAAGGCCTGAAGGGTTTTTTTACCTTAAAAAAATTAGTTTGTCTACTTACAAAGTCTGTAGACTGGAAAGTCCCCGAAAAGCACAATCAGCAATGTAGTTTACTTTGTTGTTTCCAATGTACAGTCCAACCAGCACACTTAAACCAACGAAGCTTGAATCATCTAACCTTGCTAAGTGATTGAATGTCAAATCTCTGCATATTCAAGGAAAAAATGTATTTTAATGTTTGCACTGCAGTGCTTATGACTCATTCAACCCAGGAGAATGGGAGGGGCGAAGTTTCTCCCCTCCCCCTTACAACTGTCATAAAACCTACTACCCCCCTTTTTACCACAGCTTGTGTATTATTTCCAATAATTCACAAATTACTGGAGAGTTAATGTCTTTAGTTTGAAAACAACTGTTACAGTTTAAGTACAACTGCACAGTGAAATGAAGCTGTAACGGTTGCCTTCAACTTCTTTAAACAGAATATAACTGTCCCACATACAAAAAAATTGTTGTCACCTTGGAAACTTTGTTATGAAAAATTCACAGATCAGTGGTAAGAAGCTCATGCTTTGGCATGTACCCGGCTTTCAAAACTGGAATAGAATAAAAGCTACTCACAGCTCACTGAGTTTTTGGCAAAATTCCCAGGCATCAGGACTGATCCTACTGATGGCATTCTGGCTGAGATGAAGCTGCTGCAGCATCAGCAGGCCATAAAGCCAGCCCTTGGTTACCTCTGTAAGGTTGTTATGGTCCAGCTGCCTACAAACACACACAAACATATACAAACAGATAAAAGACATAAGCTTCAAAAACTCAGCGAGGTGCAGGCTCTGCCACAGGTCTGTATCTGACTTCACGACACTGGCTGGATAGCTGCAGCCTCTATCCACACAGAGTTGGATGCATGCGTTCAGAATGGGCTGCCCCACACATTCAACAATGACTGCTTGTTGCTTTTCAATCCACACTAAAATAATTTAATTCAAAAATCACCTTTAAATTTCATCAATTCTATTCACCTTGCACAATTCTACTTAACATCTTACCAGCTGAAAGTTGATACTTACAAGACTTCCATGTTGGTTAATCCCCAGAAAGCGCCATCCATGAGCCTAGTAACCCCGTTCCTCTGCAGTTTTAATGATTTCAAAGCTGGAAGTCCTTGGAAAGTAAGCCCATCTATTTTTTTAATTCTGTTGCGATTCAGTTCCCTGCATCAATAAAATTCATAGTTACAGCAGACTAAGTTCACCTGCACGCCAACAACCTTCCTTCCCTCCCTGGTAAGAAACCTTATTTAAATACTTTTCTTGCACATAAAACAACAGGACAAGATGTAATAAAAATCTAACATTTTACTGTAATACATTATGTTTAACCATGCTAGTAGTGTTCTGCCTTTCTGACATTGAGGACAAGCACGTGGTAGTTCCTTGATTTTCCGATTTAAAGACTCCTTGTAGACCTAGAATGTCATGGTTAGTCCTGCTTGCAAATTCAAAAGCAAGTTCCTGGTGTTTATCCAGCAGTAGAGCTGTTCAGATTAGCTTGTAATTGCACTCAACAATCAGAAAGAAAAAGTTAAATTTTTTAGTTGCGATAACTAGGCAAAACTGAATTTCCTGGCTGATCCCCCTCTTCCTTCATCTGGAGTCAACTGTTCATTACACATTCTGTCCTCATTCTCCACAACTAGTTACAAATAGGTCCTTCCCTCTTTCTCAAGTGGTCTCGGCTGTCACCTTTCAGACACTACATACACTCCTTGCAGGTCAGAAGCTGGGACCCATGTGTGTCCTGGAAGGGAGTTATCAGATATACCTGGCTGAAGGGCAAGCTGCAGTGACAGCAGAACTCAGTATTTTCTATTTTCCTGCTGTCCATAACACTTTTTTGGCTTTGATCCTTTTTAACTCTGAACCCTGCACCAACTACAAGCTGCTTTCTGACTTTCTGAGTTAAATAAAAGCAATGTCTAGCCTCACACAGGCACAAAGAACAATATTAACTTACAGAAGTGAATTTTAAACTAGCTATCATTTTCTAAATTAACAGTTTAATTTATTAGCAACAATAGCAGTAATTGCTTTATAGTATAAAGACACAGTATTAGACAACACTGAGAAAAGGCCCTCAAACAACAAGTGATCATCTGCCCCTTCAAGATTTTAGATCTATCAACCTACACCCTACCAAGCCAAGAAGCATCCCCTCCTTCCCCATGGGAAGTAAAGACCTAAATAATTCTCTCTTCATAGTTATGCCACAATTCTTTTTCACAGTCTCAGTCTTCTAAGAAGAATTCAGCTTTCCTCTGTGGTAGCCTGATATGAACTCTACCTAATAAAAGACATGATAGAGAACCCTACTCCTCCTGTGTTTAAATGTGCATAAGCACTGAAAAATATTCAGTAAGAACAGCCTCCTGTTCTGCCCTACTTCTCTGAACAGTTTTTTCAGGTGATAACACAAATTTTTGATCCCCACTGGAGTTTAGCTATTTAAAGTAACTACATCAGCCTATCAACTAAATTATGACCAAGTAGAATTTGGTGATGTTCTTGCCTAGCTCTAAATTACAGTTGAGTTTGAAGATCAGAAAATCCACTAAGATCATTAACAATTCCTGAGCTTTGCAGGACTGTTCTCACACTCTTCCACTGAGGTTCGAGTCAAACTCTTCCTACATTTGCATATAGAAAAAAGACACAGTCAGTGTTTCCAGATGTGTCAAGCATCCTAACACTTCACTGTTTTATGATCTTTCAAGGTTAACTTAAAACTCTCTTAAGTCATCATTTTTACCTCCTGACAATGTAATATGGAAAACAATTATTCAGGATTCGACAAAGCACAGTCCTAGCCCACACTTCTTGTTAACTTCTTGTTTTCCATTTAAAAAAAAGAAAACCAAACAACAACGCAGGAAAAAGATATTTTCCCATCCTCTAAGTAACTTTATTATTTATAAGGTAAAACATTTATAGATGGCATTGTATCAGTAAAGCTGATGGAAGATGATTTACTCAAGCATATTGCTTACTGTTATGTTATACCTTCTGAAAGCAAATTAATTCTCCCTTCCTTACACTGTGAAAGCACAATATAAGAGACTGCTGTAGTGAACTACATAAGCTCACTTCACTTAATATTTTTCCAATGCTTTCTTAAAGAAATACTTCTATTATTCCTCCTCCTGCCTTTCTTTTTTCTTTTAACAGGCAAATAGGATTTTAAACACAAAGACTATTCACATCTCACCAATACATAAGACTAGTTTTATTCAGTACAAAGCTGCAGTTAGTAAGGGCTGTAGTAATATGTTTTCTGTGTCTGTCTCCCTCTGCCTCTGGTTAAATTAAAGGTGAAAGTTCAATCACTGCCAGTGCTTTGGAAAACCTGAAAACAATTAGTCAATTGTAGGTTGCACTTACAGGTGCTGCAGATGGAAGAGTTTAAACATCTTTTGAGGGATTGCTGAAATTTTGTTCCTGTTCAGTTTCAATACTTGAAGTGTGGTAGACAAATTGTCAAAGGTACCAGGCTCCATGGAGGTTATTCGGTTACTGTTAATGTACCTGTTGAAACAACGTCTAGAAGGTTAAATTTACAGTTATTTAATAAATTCCTAATACCACATAGTGAAACACAAAGCTCTTGCACCGTCTATTCCTTCATAAATGGAATTTCATTTATCATATTCATTAGAGCTCTTGACAGCTCAGTCTATGGTCAAGTAGCATTTCACCATAAACTCTGCTCCACTCTGCAGGAGTGTGTTACTGGCAGATGTTAGCATGTTGCAACTCCATTAACTGTCTAACTCTGTACAACTCTGGCACTACAGTATTACTGAATAAAGATTTGGGTAGATTCAAAAAACATCCACCAAACTCCATGTAACTCGAGACTACCACGACCGTGGGGAACATAAGTCTGTTTTGTTACACAACTATTTCTCTAAAACTGTTTATTTCGGGATAATGATCTTCACTTTTTATGAAGTAAAACATCTCATTGCAACAACTCATATTCAAATTAGCAGTTTATGTTAAACTCAACAAGTGAAAGTGAGAATAAATATTTAATGCAAGTCTAACTGAAAGATTTAGTACCTTAACAAACAGCTGCCAATCTTAAGTTTTCCAAAAAGGTTTTCTTGAAAGTAACCTTAAAGGAAAAGTACTATTCAGTTTTACTTACAGATACTTGAGCTGTAATGATGGAAACGATGATATTTTTAGCTCTGATATGTTGTTGTTGCTCAAGTCCAAAGTTTCTAGATTTTGAAATGGCTTCAGATGTTCAGACAAGATGTTGGCAATCTTGTTACTGGTCCTGAAATTTAATGACAGTAGTCAAAAGACTGTCATTTCCAGAGTAAGCCCTTATTAACTACACATGACTCTGATGAAAGTTAGTTCTTAATTCCCTCACTTGAAAATAGTTTCTAGCTAAAGAAAACCAATAAAGTATGTTCTCTAGACAAAACATTCATTTCTAGCCATCCCAAATCACAAATTGGAATGTTCTAAATAAATTTATTCACCAACATTACTTAACACATTTCCAGCAAACAAGATGAAGAAAAGTTCTGTTATAATCAAGTAACTGTCATTCATGGTTCTTAAAGTAAGATGTAAAGCTTGATCATTTATTTCTAAACAGTAGAAATACCTGGTATTTGCATTGAACAGTATGTCACAGTACTGTAACAAAATGAGATTAGAGTTTTCTGTTTCTACCAAATTAACATCATATTAGCTAGGCATGTTTCATTGCAGAGCTTTGGGACTTCATGTCTGGTCAAACAGCTAAGCATCACACCCAATTCCACAACAAAAAATGTGCAACTACTTAAAGACTTGGGTACCCCAGTCTACTATAACGAACAGCCCCCTTCCTTCACTTCCAATGAAATGTACTTTTTCCAGTGATCGTATTTCATGTCCATATCCAGCAACTGACCAGTTTTTCCATCCCAGCTGCATAATGTACAATCATACACCTCACATAAAGTTGCACATCAGCAACATTAATAGGGTTATTAGTTTGTGACTGATGGTACATCACAACTTAACTGAATAACATAACCCAAAATGATCTTTGTTACCCTAGGAAGTTCAAGTCAGTTCTGGCTGTGGTACATTCTGTACCTAACATGATGAATGATCAAAATTTAGGAGCTTTCCCCAGCTTGTAGAGATTTCAGGCAAAGGCAATTTCAGTAAAACTATCAACAAGAATGTTGATTCTGGAAGGTGTTTGCCTTTATTGGAAATACTTGCTCTGGATCAAATAGCAAGCCACACTTTTAGGACAGCATAAACAACCGTCACATATTCAAGGGGTGTGGGGGGATTACTGCTCAAGACAAAAAAGTCCTGACTCAAAAACTGAACCAGAAGTCAGATTAATGGGCCTTCTGACCACATGTGGGAACGAGTAAGTGATCTTGCAGCCCCTCCAACGCTGCGCTTGTATCATGTTTCATTCCTCAGGCTGTCTGGTAGAGGTACTCTGCATTTTTTTAACTCTTAGCTGAAAGTATTTATAATAAATGGAAACAAATTACTTTAATAAAAAACAACAACAAACACCACCACCATGTGTCAGTTCCACTGGCCAAATAAGACTGCAAGTTAGATAACAGGTCATAGAGCCTCGCCTTTATGCATTAGTTTGTTTATAAGGTAATTACTAACAAGGTATTAAAACTGTCAATTACTTGAGCGATGAATAAAATTTTCCTTGCAGTAAAAGTGTGCTCCAGCAGAAGCCAGCAATTTCCTGAACTGCACGCCTCCTAAATTGCAGTGTGAAAGTGTTCAGTTATAGAGACGGCTTGCACAGTGCTGTCTTTGTGTCAGCATTGCTCCATAAAACAGAAATTCCTCACAACTGGCAGGATAATAGCCCCTGTATTACAAAGTTTAGTTGGACCTAATGGAACCGAATAAAACTCTTATATAGCCTTCAGATTAGCACTTAAACTAACTGGCAAATTACCTGACACCGATCAGGTTACAGCTAAAACAAACAAACAAAACCCCACAGCTTGTTTGTTTCAGGGAATGTTTTTCTTTTTTGGTGATGGCAATGTCATACTGTGGGGAGACAGCAACTTCTTTTGTTCACTGAAACAGAGCTACACATGAAAGTCTCAGTATCACAGACTGCTTTGGGCTGGAAGGGACCTCAAAGACCATCAAGTTCCAACTCCCCTGCCATGGGCAGGGACACCCTCCACTACACCAGGTTGCCCAAAGCCCCATCCAACCTGGCCTTGAACACTGCCAGGGAGGGGGCAGCCACAGCTTCTCTAGGCAACCTGTGCCACGGCCTCACTGCCTTCACAGGGAAGGATTTTTTCCTAATATCCAATTTTAATCTACACCCTTTCTGTTTAAATACTATCATATCTCACAATGCAAATCAAACCAGCCCTTACTGCACCTTCCTTTCCTGCTTACTTACATTTGTAGAAGCTACTCAAATGCAAAATGGCTGAATGGTGCACTCCTTATTGCCCCATCCTCCTAGCCCAGTTTTCTCTTCAAAAAAAATTGAAGTGCCATAATTCACATCTAGAAGGAGATAATCCAGTGTTGAACATATCCACATAGTTCTACTTTAAGATCCCGATTTAGTTAAAATGAGAAAGTTCAATTCTAATCTGATTTCTCTGAACAATCCTCGCTCAAATAAATCAAATAAAAACAATGTATCAGCTTCCTCAAAAGTGCCAAATGAACAAAGTTTGTCAAGGAGGACATGTTTGAAGATACAAACCTATCTAACTGTCAAGAAAGAATCAGTTTGTTCACTGTGTAAGAAAAACCTCGGAACTTTCTATTTAAGTGTTGTTATTACTGTGCTCAGACAAAAGCAGCTGCACAGAACACACTGGTTTTATCTCACAGGCTCTCAAGGGGGGAATTAGAGCAACAGAGAACCAGTGCATCAAGTTCTCACAGAAGCAGACCTGAAGGAATCCCATCACAAATCCACCCGAGGGTGCTAAGGGAGCTGGCAGATGTGACTGGGAGCTGCTCTCATCATCTATCAGAGGTCATGGTCAACTGGAGAGGTACCAGATGACTAGAGACATGTTAATGTGATGACCATCTATAAGAAGGGTTGTAAGGAAGATCCAGGGACTGACCTCAGTGCCAGGTAAGATTATGGCGCAAGTCATCCTGAGTGCAATCACAGAGCAAATATGGGACAACCAGGTGATCAGGCCCAGCCAGTATGGGTTCATGAAAGGCAATTCCTGCCTGACCAGCCTCATCTCCTTCTATGACCAAGTGACTCACCTGGTGGATGAGGGAAAGGCTGTTGACATAGGCTACAGCAAAGCCTTTGACAGTCTCCCACACTATTCTCCTGAAGAAGCTGACAGCCCATGGCTTGAACAGCTACGTTCTTTGCTGAGTTAAAGGCTGGATGGAAAGCTGGGCCCAGAGAGCAGTGGCAAATGGAGTTAAATCCAACTGGCAACTGGTCACAAGTGGTGTTCCCCAGGGGCCAGTATTGGGGCCCATCCTCTTTAATATCTTTATTCATGATTTGGATGAGGGAATTGAGTGCACCCTCAGTAAGTCTGCAGATGACACTAAGTTGGGGGGAAATATCAATCTGCCAGAGGGTAGGGAAGGCCCTCCAGAGGGACCTGGACAGGTTGGATCGATGGACAGAGGACAATGGGATGAAGTTCAACATGGCAAAGTGCTGGGTCCTGCACTTTGGTCATAACAACCCCAGGCAACGCTACAGGCTTGGGCCAGGGTGGCTGGAAAGTTGTACAGAGGAAAAAGATCTGGGAATGTTGGTTGACACTTGCCTGAACATGAGCAGCAGTGTGCCCAGGTGGCCAAGAAGGCTAATGGCATCCTGGCTTGTATTGGGAATAGCATAGCCAGCAGGAGCAGGGAGGTCATCATTCCCCCTGTGCTCAGCTCTGGTGAGGCTGCACCTCAGGTGCTGTGTTCAGTTTTGGGCCCCTCACTACAAGAAAGACATCAAGGCCCTGCAGCATGTCCACAGAAGGGCAACAAAGCTGATGAAGGGTCTGGAACACAAGTCATATGAGGAGTGGCTCAAGGGAACTGGAACTGTTTAGTCTAGGGAAGAGGAGGCTCAGGGGAGACCTTGCTGTTCTCTAGAACTACCTGAAAGGAAGCTGTAGTAAGCAGGGGGTCAACATCTTCTCAGAGATAACTAGTAATAGAACAAGAGGGAATGGCTGCAAGTTGTACCAGGGGAGGTTCAGGTTAGAAATGAGGAGAAAATTCTTCTGAGAAAGAGTCTTTAGGCACTGGAATGGGTTGCCCAGGGAGGTGGTGGAGTCACCATACCTCGAGGTGTTCAGTGAAAGGCTGGAGGAGGTACTTAGGAACATGGTTTAGTGAGTAATATAAGTGGTAGGGGGATGGCTGAACTAGATGATCTTGGAGGTCTTTTCCAACCTTAATGATTCTATAATTCTAAGTGCAAGACCAGTAACATGCTGCAGTGTCCTTGCAATTTCTCCCATTACAATTAAAGCAGCAGGAGCACTGAGGAACACAGATAAAACCACCAAAAATACCTGCATAAATTTGAACATGCCTTTTGCAATTTGAATGTCTACAGCCTGACTTGCAGCAAAAAAACCCCAACAACCCAAGAGTGCATGCAGACTGATTTAATTATTTTTACATAAGCCTGCATGCATACCAGCTTAAGACAGCATATCAGTTTTCCATTACGGGTATGAGAAACCTTAGCTATCTGTCTCAGTATTCATGACTTGAACCACACCACTAGGCCAAAGCATCTGTAACTGCCACCACAGTCCTATCAATGGTAACCTCATGTACAACAGCTACAATGTATCTGGCATATTGACTTGAATGTTCCTTGCCTCTAGGGAAGCAGCAACTTCTGTATCCATTTTGTTAAGGTTCTACTTAACAACAATTAGACATAATAGTTCTTTTGTGCTGAAAAACCCACAGTTAAAGTTCTGAGATAGTATGACTAAGTATCACTTGATAAAGATCGTCAATATGTAACGTTTCTTTCTAAGAGAAATATCTATGCAAGCTTTTTTACTCTGATCCTGTAACATGGAAGCCCTAACTCTTCAATAAATTAAGATTTACATTCCTTTCCTTTATTTCAATTCAAAGTCTTAAAAAAACCCCCCACTTTTGCATTTCCTTCTCCAGCATAACTCTTTCTTCCAGGTAGATCTTGTTCTACTGTGTTTTGAGAACCTCTTCGTCCTGACAAGGAGCACATATAAAAGTCTGGAGGTGAAACAATTTGGTAAAAACCAGGTTGCCTACACCAATTTTGGAGAGCTGTGCCTGTGCAGTCTGCCTGTTCTCCAAAGCTCTGAGATGTTAAAACAGCAATTTTACATCTGTGTGATTCTGGACTAAGACAGTATCTTCTGTCTCTTAACTAAGCCCTGAGAGGCTGAATATATTGAATTTGCTTCTAAAACAGGCAAATGAAATCATAGTCAAGTCTCTTGCTAGAGACTAAGAGAATATGTGAAGAGAAGAAAGTACTCTTTAGGGCTACATATATCTTTCTGAGCAGTGCTGAAGCCAAAATGCTGGAGTTCATAGATGTTTAGTTTGACTGTCTTGTGTTTACATGGCTTCCAGATCAGAGCTGCCCTGAAGGCCGCCATGTCAGAGCACTGGCCAAGCAGACGTGACTGTGCACATCTGAACACGTACCGGGTGGTCTCTGTTACGTGCCACTACAGCTCACAAGCTCTGTTTTTCATATTTCCTGAAAAATGTGTGGTTGTTTCACCTGTTTTTCCCTCCACTCACCCAATGACATCATACAATTTGTTTGCATAACATCTGTTGTTTCTTGCACACCCCCCTCCTATCCTCCCAAACTCCTGTGGACATTTGGAGCTCTTGTAAGAAACAAGGAAGTAAGGACACAAAATAGAAAATTTAAAGAAAAAAAAAATTCCAGTAAAGATGGAAGATCAATACTATAATAAACTTCCTCAAAAAGTGCTGGAAGACTCATGTTTTGTGGCTTTTAGGATAGTTGGACAACTTCAAGGAGCACACGCTACAAGGAAAAGTCTCAGGAACTTCTACAAGAGCGGAAAAAAAAAAAAAAAAAGGTTTTCCCCTTCAATTTCTACTCATCTGACAACTAAAATTAGCCAGACTAATGAACAATTAAGTCATTTAAAATATTGCAATTACAGTTTTCAAGCTGAACACTACCTTTACAAAAATCCCCTATGTGAACAGAATATGTTCTTCTTACCAACAGGCACCCAACTGCACTGAACTAAGAACATCCCTATTTTTTAATCCTTTCAACTGTTAGATACAGAAATATTTTAAATGGAACTGTTTTTCTCCAAGATGAGAAATGCCAGACATCAAGCCAGGATTCTGGCTCACTTCCAGTCCTACTGGTAGTTCTACAAGTCTGATGCCTCCTTCAACACAGGCTTCTCACGTTCCTTGTGGCAAGCAGCTGTTCTTTCTTTTTGAAGGTCTCTATTCTATGATCCATGTCTGTCAGTGCTCTTTCAAGCCAGATATCATTAAGTCTCTGCTCTTTTTTTTTTTTCTGATTTTGTGGTATATAGTCATGAAGTACAAAATGAAAACTCAGAACTCTGTAGGCTACTGATACCCTGTCCATAACTTGAGACTAGTTTATTGATTCCTAAACCAAACAAACTAGGAAAAGGGGAAGAAAAGCAACTTTGGAATCAAATTTTTCATCACCAAGACGACAACAAAGGCAAATCTAAACTTCCAAACTCATGAGATATCCACAGACATTCTCTCCTCATTCCAGTTGTAATACCAATATGTAATTAATTAAACTTTCCTTTCAATCTTCATACCTTGAAGTCTGTTTCCTATTATAATTTCTGACCTTTCTAAAATAATCATAAATTACTTAGCATATGACAGCCAAGTGAATGTGTGAGTTCATTAACTTTATTTTAATGAAGGTAAACAATGCAGGCATATCTATTTCAGCATAAGCTGACAAGAGTAATAATAATCCATTGCAGATGTGGTGCACTCCATGACTCTTAGATAATGCTAAAATCTTGGGACAGTTATAAGCATGACCTAGACTAATCCCAGAATAATGCCCTCCAATATTATAAATCATATAAGTAAAAGCACCTATTCACCCAAAAGGGAAGGTGTAAAGTCTAGGCACTTCAGACTACACACCCTTCTAGATCTGCTCCTTGTCTCGATTGTTACTACCAGTTGTTCTCCTGCCCACTTTATTTCACCCAAGGCACCAAGTCATTATACTTCATTGCTCTATTGGAATAACCATCTACCACTTCTCTAAGATACAACCCCAGTGCTTACGCCTGACCTCTTAACTTCATCCTGACTTCCCTCATTCTCTATACTGTATGCTCTACAACTTGGCATCTCCACCTTGGTAAAAGTTCCTACCACTCCTCCATTTTGTCACACAGGAACCTCATTTTCTTTTTTCTCTGACCCATTAATATTCTTTTTGATTCATCTTTTTCTTCAACACTGTTGATTAGAAAAGCATGCTTTCCCCACACACACTTCAAATAGCTCATAAAATTTACATTCTTTTCCATTCTCGAATGCTTTTGCAATATCTAGGCTCTCGCTACTTCATATTTTTTTGCTACAACAAACTCTGGGTGTCTACATACTTCTTCCCTTTCCCATCATTCAGCTTCAATTGCTGCCATAAAAATCTAGTTTCCATGTCTGCAAGCCTGACTAAGACAGGTTCCTTTTCAAATTCTTTCATTTACTTTCTCTTAGTCTCCACACCAAATGTCAAAGACTGCAAGAACTAATTCCAGTAAGTTTCTTCTCTCTAGCTTTTTGCTTGCAACTTCAGCCCAAGTCACACATGGTTTACCACCAGTCTCATTTTTGGGACTTTCTCCAAGTCGCCTTATGCCTGAAGCCCAGTCTGGCATTCCTCTATCCTTTCTTTCAATCCTTCTTCAAAACAAACTCCTCCAGGCAGCATCCAAATCTTAATCCTTCCCATAATAAAGTGGTAGCTGAAGAGATGACAAGGATGTAAAATATTTGACCAACATTTTCTTAATATTGGGATCCAGATTCCAGTTTAGTATGCTAGCTTTATAAACACACAATACCACTTTCTCTGGCAAGCTTAGAAGTGAAAGGCATCCACTCCCACTGAGTGTAAGCTTTCATTTTCAGGACTTTGTCTAAACTTCTTTCTTGAGACTGCTGCGTTCTAAATGAGAACTGAGACAGCATTCGCCTGGATTTTACACATTGTTTCTATTCCCAGACTATGGTGACAAAGAGGCAGATTTCTCATACCTACTCCTATTCCAAATAATATAGCAAACCAGGATTATGAAAAAAACCTTCTGCTTTTACAGAAGGCCCTTTGTAGGAGTTCTCCTTATTAAGATACAGCCACATAGTCAAAACTATTACTCTTATTTCTACATTGCCAGCTGTGGCAAATGTATCATCTATTTTGCGTATTTCTTTCAATCAACTGAATTTTACTTCTCAAGATGACTCTTTAAAGCATCATCTGGTATGCCTATTATTGTAAAACTTATTTAAAATATGGAAAAATATATTTAAGCAGATATGGATACACAATACTAAAATAAAATCCTTTCTAAAGAGTATAAAGGATTAATCACTTTTCAGTACCTATGTTTGTGAATCAAGTTAGGTATTCAAGCTTTACATTGACAAGTCAAAGCTAGGATTTGACAGCGCATGCTCAAATTTTGGCAGAGTATCTTTTTGGTGACAATACATTTTTTTTTAAACCAAGAAGCAAAACCAGTGACCAGTATATGCTCTGTTATTCCCCTGCAAATAAAGAAGGCAAGGGTTTCTTTAACTCTTACTGGTAAGAATGGAAAAAAGCATGAAGCTGCCGAAAATACAGATGAATTTACAAATCTTTAGTCACAAGCTCAGCATTTTGTTTAGCAAAGATATAAGAGAAGCCACTTCAACTTAAGAGTTAGTTTACTTAGATTTGAGAGCTATAAAGAAAAGTCCTTTTTCAGATGACATATTTAAATTAGGTAGCATGCACAATCCCATTCACCCAGAAAGCCTTTTAAGTAAAGATGGTGACACTGCATTATCATAAGCTCATGTAATAAAGGTCTGTATCACATTGAAGTCAGCTCCATCTCCACTGCCTGACAGCGCAATGCTTTACCAATCTCAAGGAACAACCCACTGTAACCAGGTCTTTCATCAACAGGATTTTATTCACATTGGAGCAAAACGTGCTGTCGCTGAAGAAGGTTTACTGATGACCGAAATCAGGATTAATGAACAACTAAGCAGGTTAGCAGGAAGAAGCTAGTATAGGAAGACACAAAGCTAAACCTGGACTCTTCTGATAATTTGAAATTTTAAACCTTATCTATGAAGCCTAGTATACACTAAAACTTGCAGATCATCTTCTCCAGTAAATTCCCTGCTGCAGCTGTGTGGGTTAAACGAGCCACATCGAGAACCTCCCATTCAGAGCACACACCACTGTCTGAACCTAAAAAACCCTGGGTTTGGCATTCCCTGGGATTTTGTTTGTTTTCAGTGATCAAAATAATAATTTTTTTTTTTTAAATCATTCTTGATGGCTTAGATATTTTTGTTATTTATTTTTCCTTTGAAGAGAATGACTTTGTACTTTTGCAGTACAGCAATTCACTTTTAGCTTTTAGGTTTGTTTTTGAGAAGTGTTTATTGAACACAAAAGAACTAAGATTACTTGGTTATGATTACTTGATTAATAATCTGAGTCATTTTATAGTGGATGATCAGAAAGCTACATTAAAAGAATTTTGCTTACTATGAAAATCTGTGACCCCTGCAGTCACCTAAGACTGGCTTCTTCACAGTCCTTTTGTCCTGTTTTTATCTCCTGACCAATCTTTTTTGTTAATACATTAATGCTCAAAGCTGTGTTCTGTCTCTTTAAAGTCACTGCTGCCTTCCATTTTCCACAATACTCAAGGACTGATGTTGGACAGTGACTACAATTATGTATTTCAAAGTGTTGCAGGTAAAGTTGCATGTGTTTCTTACTTAAACTGTATATACTTACAAAAGCATTTGCAAATCAGTCTGTCTTCTATACAAAGCGTTAATCATGCTAACAGTAGTTAACCTTTTCTGAGGAATTTTAAAGTAAAATCTTTATGCAAATGGTAACTGACAGTTAAACTTCTATGTAAGGCTACTGTATTTATATTATTTGGTTTCAATCTACTTGTTTCAATCTATTTCACTTTTTCACAGTGGAGGGTGACAGAGCACTGGCACAGGCTGCCCAGAGAGGTTGTGGAGTCTCCTTCTCTGGCGACAGTCAAAACCTGCCTGGATGCGTTCCTGTGCAACCTGCTCTAGGTGATCCTGCTCTGGCAGGAGGTTTGGACTAGGTATCTCCAGAGGTCCCTTCCAACCCCTACCAGTCTGTGATTTCTATACTGAACCTACATACAAAACTTTACAGCAATGACAGACATAAAAGGCAATACTAGTTTTCTTCTCATGTATTAACATCACAGATTCTAGCATATTTTGAGGATAAATAGGACAGGACTGGAACATCCAATAAGGAATGTCATTAGAATGGGAACCAAATTCAGAATCTTTGCTTGTTCTCCTAGAAGAAGGGCATTTGCTCCCATTTCTCTACCTAACACAAAAGTGAGACACCTATCTAGAAACAATAGAAAGTAACTTGCTTATTCTCCCAGAACTGCAGAATTTTCTACCACAACCATTTAAGTTTTTTACAAGCACTTCAGGAATGCAAATTAGGAAATATTAACATATTTTACTTCTAGGGATATCTATAGTTTCTGTGAGTGGTATCTGTACCTCCTGGCCGGAGGAGCTGTTAATCTCTGGCAAACGGCTAAACTTCTCATTTTCTGCACTGATAAACTGCTCTCTTCCCACCTTCTCTCACAGAAGACAGAAAAAAGGTCTGGGTGGCTGAGCAAAAGGAACACCCTGCAATTTCAATTTCAAATCATGGTTAAACATGCTTAAAGATGCAATCAGACCTTTGCAAGTAGCATCACTGTAAGACAGACATGTCCAAGTACATTGGCCAAACAGTTCAAAAGAAACCCAACTTTAAACTTCCAAACGTTAGTTTAAAATAGGTATCTAGATGGGCTTCACTGTAGGAAGCCATCTGAACTATCCTGGGGAAGACAAATCACTTCAGGGAGAGCCTTTTATTCTCCACTCATCCTGAAGAGGATCTACAGTTAGTAACTCCTGATGTCAAACTTTCAAGAATTTAGGGTTGGGAAGATGAATCCTACTCTTTTATTATATCTGTTAGCATCAGGCAAGCTACCATAGCTTCACAACCTAATGCCTCCTGACCAGATTTAGACCAAAGTACCACTCATTTAGTTCACAGCAGTTTCCAGATTCCCAGTAAGCTCAGCAGCTCTCCTATGCCATGTGACAAGATAAACACTCATGACGAATAAAATCGTAGATGCATCTCCAGCCGTGTAATGAGTGTGTCTGTATTTGCTTGTACACACCTTCAGAAAGACACATGGTCTTTCCAGGGTGAGGGGGGAGTGACTGCCTGATATTTTTCTTTCCCATGGCATTCAACTCTCAACTGGCATCTGTAAAATCAAAATGCTAGCATCACTGTTTCATGTTACTGATAGACAGTGACCATGAGACTGGGAACATCTACTGCTCCAGGTATGTTTAGCCTGCATAATTCAACAGCAAGTAAATATTTAAGTTAGGTAAGTATCAATTAGATAGTTAGAAACAAGGTAGCTCCAGAAATGGAAACTACACTAACATCATAATCCACCCATGCTTGTTTATACTGCTCAAAGAATTTAGACACGCAGAGCTATATGGAGATACCCGCACTATTATTCACTGTAGACATACCAGCAGTATAATTTCCTTTGCAGAGCAAAGAAAATTCTTGCAGAACAGGTACAGTTCTAAGGCTCTACAGCCAACTGACAAGTGGAAAAAAAAAGAATCTTGAAAGAGTTTCTTCAACAGTGCAGATTTTGGCAAGAAAGGAATGCACCACCTCCACAGCACTGCTTGAAGACCCCTTGGGAAAAAAACCCTGTCTTTTCAAATTACAGTAAAGAACCAACATGTATGTGCCTCATAAAATACGCAATCAAATCAAGCTTCAGAAGACTACCATTCTCTTTTCTGATATTATTTGAAAGTCAGAAGAAAGACTCAACAAGGAAACAGTGGTATGTTTTGGAAAGGCTCCACAAGCTCCTTTCATAGAGAAGTTTAAAATCCTGAAGTAAGTCATGTCATGTTTCAAGTACAGTTATTCTTTGAAGACTGGTTCTAAAATGTGTATTCTAATTGTTCCATATGTGTTCTCTTCGCATAACTTAGACATATTAAATCAGTTTGATTCAATCTCTCCAAATGACATCTAACAGAAAAAAAATAGGTGAACATATTTTTTCACTTTAAAATAAAAGTACATTTTTCCATCTATACCACTAGATTACATACAACTTTATGTTAGACAACTGCTAAAAATTAATTCTTCTCTATCCACACTCTTTCCTGTAAAATTAGATTTAAAATCTTTACACGAACAACTTTGAACTAGTCAGAAGAGGAAGCTGAGGGGAGAATTTACATTCGCTACAATGAAGTTATAGCCAGGTGGGTGATGGTCTTTTCTCTCAAGTAACAATCAATAGAAGAGGAAACAGCGTCAAGTTCCATGAGGGGAGGTTTAGATTGGATATCATGAAAAAATTTTTCACCAGAAGGGTTAGAGTGCTGGAACATACTGCAGGGAAGTGGCTGAGTCACCATCCCTGGAGGTATTTAAAAAACGCTCAGATGTGGTGCTTGGAGACATGGCTTAGAGGTGGACTTGGCAGTGCTGGGTTAACGGCTGGACTTGATCCTAAAGGTCTTTTCCAACCAAAATGATTCTATGATTCTATTGCATATTTTCAAGAGAAACCTTTGCAAAAGAAGCAAAATGCTTTATTTTTTGAACAATGCAATACCACTCTCTAATTTTATGTTCTGTGTACACCCATTTTGATATGGAACTGTCTTAACTATTACATGCTGATATTCATGAGTTAACATAAAACCTTTACATTGCTTAAAGAATTATTTCTACTGTGTTAGTCTTAAGGAATCTCTGCTGCAGTCACAGAATAGATACGAAACCTCAGCTGGAGCACACTTACATTCAGTAATCTCCCAAAACCACACAGAAGTAATGGAATTTGTAATGAGAACAAGCTAGCACACAAGCAGATCAACTTTAACTGCACTGGTAGTATGATAACAGCTTTCAGAAATCCTCCCTCCCCCCCGCTGCTTTTAATTGTCAGTATATATAGTGCAGAGCACAGGTCTGACAAAGGTTTTTCCATGTTTGACCACCTGAGTAAATGAACCAAGCTAGTGACCTAAGGATGTCGAACAGCCGATCCAGCAGTGTCTGACTTTCATATATTCTCTCAAAGGAATGTAAAAGTCTGTGCACAGCTGCAGAAGGATGATTTTAGGTTTACCAAAACCAGTTAAGTTTTCATGCGAAAGACTAGGGTAGATGCTAAGACAAATTCTCAACTTTGTATTCATCAGGGGTAAGGCAAGAGGTTATAAACCACTTTATTATGGTAGTATTTCCAACCTTGTAGTAAAAAGAACCTCAACGAAGTGGTAGAAACGAAAAATATATTCTTTAGATCAATCAGATGCTTAAACTACAGAATGCTATTGTTAGCACTAATACAAAATAGAAGATATGCTTAAATTCAACAGCTATTTGTCAGACACCGTCTGCTTTTTCTTTCGTTCTTTTCTGATTCTCATCTGTAAGAAACCACATCAGTATCAAATGTCACTTAGTTCTTATTCAAACAGAGCAGTCCAGACACAGCGGCTGCACCAGCTGACTTAGCTGACCTGGGCCTAGAGTAAAAACAAACCCCTATAAATCACCACATGTAAGCAATTGAATAGTGATCAATTTAATTAACTGAACAGCTTTCCAAAGTTTACTGTATTGTTTTAACCCTTCAGGCTTCTTCAAGAAAGGTAACTTGCAATTTGTATTCAGGGTCAGGATTTGGCCAGAGGGCTACATATTACTGGCTTTAGACACGTTAGATTCCCATTAGTAAAACCCAAATCTCACACATTAAAATGTGTCCTTTTTTCCAATTAATACTATTTTTTTAGCAGTTACTTCAACATTTTAGAGAAACTAGATTGCAGGGGAAAAAAAATAAATCAAACTGATTTTAAGTGAAAACCTTAGGAATAAAATTGCCTTTCGAATCAGCTGTTTTGGTTATGGGTCCTACATGCCTTTTACAACTTCATACTCGTATTACAGATGCCACATCAAGTAACCTACTAATTTCTTTCAAACAAAACAATGACCATAGACATAATTGCATGTCACAATTATATGTATTAACTGCAGCCATAAAAAAAATTATGCCACACATTAAAAAGGGCTCAAAAAGACATTTTAAAGATATTGGCAAAACATCTTCTAACCTAGATACTTGTCCTGAAGCTGTGTCTCAAGGGGATTTCCCCATGTTGCCCACTGAAATTAATGGAATTCTGCCATGATTCAACACAAGTGGGATTTCAGCCAAGATGCATAATGATAGAGTGTAACTCTTGTTTTAAAGTCTTTGTGCAGGTTTGCATAACGTTTACTAATGTTTGTACAGTGTCTAGCACAACAGGGCTGAGGCTTCTGGGCACTACCACAACATAAATTAATTCTAATGCAGTCTTTGTATCTGAGGGAAGCATAAAAACTACGAGGATTAAGCTCAATTATACACATTTTAAGCAACCTGCTAAATAATATGACATAATCAACTTCCTAACCACAAGCTGCTCTATTTCCAATCATTTCACTTTAATCTCTGTAATACACGTATTTCCACAAACCCTGTAGAGTTAGTTCCACTAGCTATGGACAAGAGTAAGATCTACTTACAAAGACAGAAGAGTTAAATTTGCGGAGACTGATCCCAGATCTGGAATGACCTCCAGTTCATTGTTGTTCAACTTCCTATAGATATTAGAAAAAAGAGAGTCAGCTTTGATGTTAATCAGAAGTTTGTACGTTGGATTTGCTGAATCGCTGAACAGTGCTACCCCAAAATTCAAAAACACACTCAATGTAAAATATCAGAACAGCAAACATGCATGGTGTGCAACCAATCATCCTCATATCATAGAAACAGCTATGCAATTACCATGTTGGTTGGTTTGGTGTTGGGTTTTTTGGTTTGTTTTAATTTGTCTTAATAAAATAAATAATAAACTTACACTTCCCGAAGACTATGAAGGTGATCCAAAAGACTGGTCTTGATTGAAGATAACTTGTTATGACTTAAGTCCCTATGAAGTTACAAAAATAAACAGCCTGTCAGTTTTGCCATAAAATACTAGGTCAAGAAACAAAATTTCAATCCAAATTATGTTATCATTTGTTTCCAAGTATGTAAGAAGGTTTTTTATATATATATTAGTAAAATTAGAATAGAAACTCATTTGAGCATGCAAGGTATAATTAAGTGTAAATCCCTTGATCACTGTCATCAGCGTCAAAGAATTTCCTATACCTCTAAACAGTTTAGAACTGTTCACTGGGGTGTACCTAAGACCCATGAAAAACATCTTAAGATTCTAACTCATACACACCAACAACCACCCCTTGCCACCAGCCCTTCACAACACAAGATCTGGCTAAAACAGCCTTGTTGTTACAAGGAAAATACATAAATCACAGGAAGGCCAAATTATTTTCTGAGTAAAAAGATATAAAGTATTCTGTATACTAGTCACATTAACACAGCACTTAATCACACTTAAGAGATAGCTTGAACACTTAGGTTGTGTTCCTCTGTACTGAAGATCCCAAATACGTAAAGATGTAGTTTATAAGAAATCTTGTTAGTGTTTTGCAGTGTTTGTTACAAAACAAGCCAGGGTACTATAAATGCAACACATTTCCTTGACCACTGTCAAGGAAGTCTTTTCCCTCCTGACATCATGCATCTTTACCTTATGTCCGCTCAAACATTTGACATCATAAAACAGAATCCTAAGAAACTCTTGCTGTAGCCTGAGAGTACTAGAAACATCACAGATATAAAACAATAACCATGTAATAGAAAGCAGAGAAGCTAATTACAGGAACTCAAACTTGCATGTCTACAGAGATCTGCACAAGAGGTACAGATCCACAGCAAATCACTCTCTCACATGCATGGATTCAGCCATCTGCAAAGAGCTTGCTGAACATTCTAACAGAATGTATTCAAGCCAGCAAACAAGAACTGCAATAATTTTAAGGCGTTCTTAAACTCAACTCCACTGAGTCTGGAATGCAGACACACAAAGAATTGCAGCAGCGACCTGCTGTAGCATCAGGTAAAGGCAAAGAAATTTCTCACACTTCATGACGCTTTTTGCCACGCTATTTAAGTGCTGAACAGTCATCCAACAATGCCCGAGGTCCTCATCAGGCCATGCTGGCATGAAGTGTATTTCAAGTTGAATCTATGAGGCAACTCTGGGATTCCTCACTTTTTCTAGGTAATATGATTCAGTACAGTCACCTGTACTGAGCATACCAAACACAGGCCTGACTGCCATAGATGTGTCTACTCTACAGTTCTGGAAGTTAAGAAACCTTATCATCAGCATATCCTTGCTGCACGCAGATGAGACCTGGCCTAAATCAAGGTCTATGCTAGGTGTTCTGCTCAGTGATTAAGTCTTGAGTAACTGCAGATCCAGAGAACTCTGGTTGCTTTGCATCCACCTTCACATATCCTGCGACACAGGTATAATGCTGCAATGCTGTCATGCACCTATGCTTCTTCCACAGTGCATGGGGATGGTAAATCCACAATTTAAGAGTCCCCCCCACCTGTCTGGTGCTTTAGCAATGTTTGGTCAATGTTGCCAGGACAATTCCACAGTCCTTTTTGTCCTCCCCAGTCAGCAGCTAAAAATAATCACATAATCACAGAATCACAAGGTTGGAAAAGACCTTTAAGATCATCAAGTCCAACCATTCCCATCCTATGCTAAACCATATCCCTAAGTACCTCATCAACCCTTTTTTTAAACACATCCAGGGAAGGTGACTCGACCACGTCCCTGGGCAGCCTGTTCCAGGCCCTGACAACTCTTTCACAGTAAAAAATTTTTTTCTAACATCCAATCTAAACCTGCCCTGGCACAGCTTCATGCCATTTCCCTTTGTCCTATCGCCTGTCACCTGGCTGAAGAGACCATCACCCATCTCTCTATAACCTCCCTTCAGATAGTTGTAGGTGGTGATAAAGTCTCCCCTCAGCCTCCTCTTCTCTAAGCTAAACAGCTTACTAGGGACTAGAAAGCTAGAAATCAAACATTAAAAATTCACACAAGGCACATACGGGCATTACAAGGGGTGCCACGGGTACTCATGTTACAAGGTGTGCTCCAAGCCAGCCAACTGGATTGGGCCCAGCTGAGGCACCAGGTGCCCAGCTCACGACCACGGAGCAGGAAGGAGACCCAAACAGTACAGGAGCATGCACAGGGCAGACGTGCAGGTATAAAAGGCATATCCCTGCCCAAAAAATGAGGTATGAGGAGAGCCACCTAGAGAAAGAGAACACCCGCTACCACCTTCAGAACACCCTTTCTCTAGAGAAAGAGAACAGCCCACCTTCAGGGGGGCCACGGAGGGGCTATTTTCCAAGACACAGCCCTGGACTCACGCACTTAATATATATCCACACCTTCTTCCAGGCATCTAAACCCCTACAGATTTTCCTCTTAAAGATGGAGAACCAATACAGTGTTAACATTTTCAAAAACCCACAAATTATAAGTTCCATGATTTTGAGTTCTCTTGTAAATGAGGTTAACCACACTCAAGTTAGAGGTCTGTATCATTCGCTGCTTAAAGATCTAGTGCAAATGTTCGCCCAGCCATAGCCTGGAGAAAAATCCCTTTGTTTAACACCTGAAGACATTAGCTACATACATTTGAAATTCTCACGCTATGTTCTTAAACATAGGGACTGAAAAAGTTTGCCGTTAAGAAGATTTAGATGGGAGTTTTAACTTGGCCCTTTAACACAGACTTAGTAGAAACCATTTTTAACCTTAAACTTAATTCAATATGCGGTTTTAGTCTGTAGGGATTATAAGAACTATGCAAATAAACAGCCAAAATTCAGCGAAGTTATGGCTGCTAGTGCCTACTATGTTACCGTTCTTCATGCTTCAGACAAGACTTAGGAATCAGTAATTATTTCAACAAAGAGCTTTCAACATTAGCGCTAAAAACCCGCATTTCTTCATTTCATCTAAAAAACCCTGCAAAAGGTTTATTTAAAACATGTTTGCCTAAAGGACCTACCAGACAGTAACAGACGTGAGTAGATTTGTTCTGCTGGAGTTATAACATGTTAGAAAAAAAAAAATATCTGGCAGAGTCCTTAAACTATAAAAATCCTGCAATTACAACCACTGCTGTGCATGATCACCACACTGGAGCCAGACACTTTCACTCATAGCTCAAGCTCACATCCATCTGGAGTCTATCAAGGCAACTGTGAGCATAACAACTTACACTAGGTTTCAAACTAAATTTTTTTCTGTTTGTTTTTTAACACTAAAGATACCCTCAGATTTTCCATGTAGCACCTACTTTAAAAAATAATGTACATACAAAATCCTCAATCCTGGCTTACTTACAGCAGGTTGTCAGACACGAGCTGCAAAATACTCAAAGCAAACCAAAACAAAACCCCAAAAAAAACCCAACCCAGACAATACTGAATCGCCTGTTTCACACAGCTGTATACATGTTTGTCTACCAAATGTTGGATAAAGTATAAATTATAAATATTTTATTAAACATTATTTCAGTGCTACTGGCATAAGAAACTTCATCAAAGCCTTGCAAGTTACATTTTTAAGTTAAATCAGAGTGGTTGGAAATGAACCAAGAGTTAAAATCTTAGTCTTTTACTAACATTTTTGATGAAGCTTAAACCCATACAAGTTTCTGAAACTTTCAAGCACTGGATCTGAGGCATTTTTAAAATATAAAAAAATCTATCATCACTGTCACAAAGCTAGGAGTACGTTTCAGTCCAATGCATTTCTCAAGGTTATCTTCAAACAAACGTGAATTAAAGGTTTGAAGATTAATCACTGTTTTTCCTTCACAGAAATGGAACCAAAGATGTTAGAACACCAGGGTTATTCCTATGCATTTTCCATTTCTGAATTTTCCTCGTCTGTTAAAACCACATTACAAGTGGAGAGAAAATCTCCTGTGATTACTTTTGCTACTAGAATTTCAAAAGCCATGAAGGATATAACAGTGAATGCACTCAGAAACCAGATTTATATTAGAAATTCTTTATAACAATAGAGTAATATATATATACCTGTTCTTCACCTCGGATTCCTAATAAAAGTGAGCTTTTAAGTAGAATTACCTCCACTTGAAAAAGCATGCCATAGTTTTTGAGGCCCTTCAAGAACCCGTTTTACAAAAGAAACTATTTTCTATATTCCATTATGTTTGTATGACCATCTTTGGTAACTTGCAAGTCTCTGTGTTAGAAAGCTGAAAGCAACTCTGAACACCAATGTTTTGTGTGATAAGGAATTGAAAAAAGAGGCCTAATGTATAAAGGGAAAGGGTGTTTCTTCACACATTTTATATATCTAACTTTAGACTCTAACTTAATTTACAACACTTAGTCGCAATTATCATCTTCTTCCTTAGAGAACTCAGAAACCTGAGCCCCAAGTCAAATTTTAAAATGCAAATCCAGCAACAGCTTCTTAATCAGTCCCACTGGGGCCTATAGAGCTGCTAATTCAGCAGAAATCAGGAGAGCTGAAAAACAAAAAGCCAGGCTGTAGCTGTTTTAAGACACTGATCCAAAGTGACTCATAAATCAGCTTGCTATGTTCAAGTTTTAGTCTGGAAAATATTGAAAAACAGCTGTGAAAACCATATGGCCCTTTTTTTCTGGCAATTCTGGTAGAGAACGAGAGGATTTATAAAATGTAACTACTAAAGATGTAATACAAACACAAGGGAAAACCATCTTTCAGACTTTCCCTCTCGCCCCACCGGCAGTTTTAGCATTCCTGAACCTGGCGAGGGGTACAGCAGTGCCACCGGGAGCTTGCACACACGGAGGACAGCACTCTTCACTCCCTCCCTCCACCACCAGCTCTAACAAAGCCACGTTCTTGCAAGCTCAGGACATGCTTTCTTGAAAGCAAATTGAACTCTTAACTTCTCAACTATTTGTGCATGAAGGCATTACAGACGTTTCTCTCCGTTTTCAGAGGACTGTCACCTCCCATGAAGGTAGGGTTACAGAAGATGGTATCTGGGGCTAAAATCACAGTAGAACTGGCAATTAAAGCCTGTTTACACCCATTTTGTGAAGCCACTTCCATACAAAGCAGTACCCTCACACTTGCCACGGAAAATAAGATCTCTAGTAGTACTCAGGCTCATCTTCTGTAATTTCCCTCACTGCCCACTCCTGAGGTCACACAGCCTTTCCACATCAGACACTCTTGTTTTATTTCACCAGGGACTCTGAACACTGAAGGCATGAAAGTGAAATGAAGCTTCAAAAAACCAACTTCACCTGCCCTGCTGTCCTCTGTCTCAGCAAGCAGACAGATGGCCAGAGGAAGGTGTAAAGCCTAACACTAGCCTGGACCTTCTCAGGCACAAAAGCTTGGGAGATCCCACCTGCGTACGTCGAGAACATGGTGTAAGAGTTGTTTTCTGAGAAGGATTGGAAAGCCTGCGATTAAACTACTAGCCTTTGGCTATACGCACTATGGTCTTTCATGGAAAACACAGTAAACATATACCAATAACGTTCATAAACAGTCTTTTACAATTTCTAAGTGCACAGTTTGCTTCAACAATAATCCAGGCTAGCCAAACCTTTTTTTTTTTTTTTTTTTTTTTGGGGTATGTAAAACTGAAACGCATTATAATCTGATATTGCACAATCCCAGCTCCAAGTACTGGAGTAGCTGGAGGTAACAGACAACACCGCACTCTTCCTCACTCTCTTATTAAGAGGAGAGGAGGGAAGAAAGAGCAGGGTACTTCTAAGGCATTTGACAGGAACAAAAGAAATATTTACACAAAAGCGGCCAGACCACATGGTTTGGTGACACCTACAAAGATGTACTCCTGTGAGTTTAAGAGCGAGCGACACAGCTGTCCAATGAGTAATCACAGCAGGGTTTCTTACAACAGACCAGAGCTTATTTATACAAGTGGAACTTATTTTCTCACACTTTTAAAGGAATGTGAACTTACATAAGGACAATTTACGCTACCAAGGGAATTCTAATTAGAAAAACCTCCCTTGTGCTAACAAAAAAGCCCTGCAACGTGTTTTATTGTCTCTCAGTAACTTAAGTGGAAAAGACAAATTTGGATTACTGCTAATGCAAAATGCGTTTTAAAGTAACTAAAAATTAAAGTAGCTCTGTGGGTTTCCTCCCACCCTTGATTTTTATTTAGCACGCTGTCACAACTTAAAATTCAGGTATCAGCGATAAAGCACACTAAGCTAAGAAACTAAGCTATGAAGCTTAGCTTAGTATCAAAAAAGCCTTAGGGTTCATTAAAAAAAAAAAAAAAAGCCCAAACCCTATGTTGGTGTACTGAAATAGTTCAAAAGAACAGGAGGGATGAAATTTAACAGGAAGCAAAGCCAGTCGTTGAATGTAAAGCAGATCTGGTATTTTGATTCGTACGCTTCAATCACATAAGCGGGGGAAAAAAAGAAAAAAAAAAGTTTCTTTCCTCTCACACTTTCCTATACCACTCCTGGAAATATTCATCTCCCAGAGCCATTCCTGTGTTCAGTTCCATATGGTGTCAATACAGCCATCCACATTTCATCAGTAAAGCAGCATGACCTCCAGACGAGGCAATTGAACAGAATTAGCCACAACTAATTGAAAGTCTTCCTGTTTACTTTAAAGCCCTTATCTCAATCTGCTTTGGAAATGTAATAGAAAATTAATACGACTAATACAGAAGATCTCTGAGTGACAAGAAATTGAAAACAAATGTGAAAAGTCCCTCAGCTATTTTCAGGCTTTTAGAAAGCTCACGTAATTTATGCTTTGCCCACAAAAGTTTTGTCACCGAAAGTAAGTTTTCGGCGGATGGCACTTGGGGCCGCGTTGCTGAGGGAAGGGTCAGTGATCCGTGCCGCCGGGCCGAAGAGGGCAAGCTCCAGGGCTAACACACTCATCCAGCCCAAAACACCCGGGGAACGAAGACGAACAACTGCACAAATACAACCGAGACCGGTTTTTCCCGACACACACAGATCGACGTTCGCTTGATGATTACGGCACGTTTTCCAAGAAAGTCATCAGAACTTTTTTTCCCCTCCCTCCCCCCCTCGCATCGCTGAGCAGCGCTCGCGGGCCCGGTTTCAGTCCGGGTGCCTGTGACCACCACCTCCCGGGGCCCGCCCGAGGGACGCTGCCCCGCCGCGGCCGCCGCCCCCGCCGCGCTTGCTGACAGCTCGGCCGCCGGCCGCAGGGGCTGCGCCCTCCCGCCCCGCGACACCTCGCTGCTGGCATCTCCCGCTTCGCCACCGCCACGAAACCCGGCCGCGGACGGGACCCCAGCACCCGAGGGGAGAAGATGGCGGACGGACTCGGGCCGGCACCCCCAGCCCCTCTCCCGGTGCCCGCCGCCCCGATACTCACAGCTGCACCGCCCCCCGCGGCAGCCGCTCGGGCAGGCGGCTCAGCTCCAGGCGGCTGCAGGCGATGAGATGCCCGGCGCAGCGGCAGGGTGCGGGGCAGCGAGCGGCGCGGCCCCCCAGCAGCAGCAGCGGAGGCAACAGCAGCAGCAGCGCCAGGAGGGCGGCGGGCGTCGCTCGGGGCCGGCGGGGCATGGCGGGCTCGAAGCCGCTGCCCGCGCTCCCGTCCTTGGTGCTCCCTCACTGACAGAGCCGGGCGCGGCGCGACCTCCCGCCTTTCAGTGCGGGTGGCGGCTCCTGCTCATGTCCCGAAGCCGCCGCCAAGGGGGAAAGACGGCGGGGAAAAGGGGCGGGGGGGATGGTGTGTGTGTGTGTGTGTGCAGGAAAAAGTAAAGAGAAAAATCCAGGAGGGGGACCGCAGCGCCGCCGGCCGCCAGCCACTCCGCAAACTTTCCGCCGCCTCAGCCCGCCTCCGCGCGGCCGGGGGAGCCCCGACCGCGGCCCGCCCCGTCGCAGCCCCCTCCCCCTGACATGTGACGGCCGCAACCCCCGCCTGCTCGCCGCGGCCCGGGGCGGCGAGCTTGAGCGCGGAGGGGCAGGGGAGTGCGGGACGGTGCACGGGCGTAGGGCTGGCTTGGCGTGGCAGGGCTGGCTTGGCGTGGCGCCTCACTGCTGCCAGGCCTAGGTGGTGGCAGCCCCGAGCCCCCTGCCCACCCCGGGGTGCAGCCGACGGCAGGCCTCTCGGCACGGCGGGCGCACGTGTGGGCCTTCCTCGGGCACAGCGGGGCCGACGGCAGCGGGCAGCGGGGCCTGGGTGCCCTGAGCATCGCGCCCTGGGTGCCCTGAGCGCCACCCACCAAACACGGGCCGAGGCGCGAAGGCAGTGCGGAGGCCCTGCCTGTGCAGGATTTCCCTTCGTCGTCGCGCGGTTAGCACGAGTCGGAGCAATCCAGAAGCTGCTCCAGAGGCCCCAACAAGTTCCCAGCCAAGCCTGGGGTCACTGGCATGTAAAAGGTGAGGTGAGGTTAACTCCTGCCTTCCGGGTCCTGCACGGCTAGTCCAGACACCATAATTAAGCCCATTATATTCCCCACAGGATCCCAGCTCCAGAGGTTCAGGGAAGTGGGCAGGGCATACAGATTCCACATCTCTGAGGTAATCTATGTAATTTAAGTAAATACCTATTGTTCAAGTTCCATATGTAAGCCCGGACCCTGAGATGGATTCAATTACTGTAGGCTTCACACACCCCGACACGGCAGCAACAGCAGCAGACGTCAGACTGCTTGCAGACACTGCTTTCTCTCCCACCTCCATATGTTTCACCTGAAGTGAAAGTGTACACACCTTGGACACTCAGAACCTTGAGCATCAAAAACCTGAAGGCTCAGATGCCAAGATTTGTACAGCTGAAACTTTGTCCCTGTAAAACCATTGTTCCCATCTGTATTTTAGGACACGGATTAAACTGATGACACTAAATTTTAAGTGAGGAAGCATAAATTTGCAAGCCAAGCAGGTAAGTCCTGAGTAACTACAAACATTCACATGCAGCTGCCAACACAACTGTTTCAGGTACATGGGGTGTGCAGAGCTGTGTGGTGTTTTGTCCACTGGTGTTTCAGCTTGTACTCCACTGACCATCACTGGTTTTTTAAGGAATTTACTGTGGGAAAACAAACACTGCAGGAACACACATTTTTTGCTACACATAACGCAATCAAATACATTAAATTATATAAAGTAATTAATATGCATTTACAAGTCACTCTCATTTATTTCTTGTAAAGGGGAGCTGTTGGCAGCACTGGCAGGTCATAGTTCACTTTCTTTGCAGCCACATTTTTCCTTTAAAATGTGATGGTGACAAAGCCAGTGAAACACTAAGCTGTTCTAAAGATCCAGTAGGACAGTGCCAAATTCAGCTGTTCAAAACCATCCATCATTAGCCTGTACTTGTTTCCCTTGAAGTTAGTGGGAAAGCTTCCTTCTGTTCCAACTTCCTTCTGTTCCACAAAAGTGCCAACATTTGTTCTCTGTCCACTTGTTTCACACCATCATTATAAGATACAGAGATGCTTGAACACGTTGTGTTTATATTTAGGTAAAATAGGTTATACTTGCTACTTTTGCAAAGTAATAAAAAATTCAAGAGGAAGACCTTCATGTTTATGTTGCTCCAGAGAATTAGTGAGAACCTTACTAAAATTAGAATGGATTTAAAGTAACTAAACCTTGTACTACAGTTCCCAGAGTGCACAGCAAAGGGCCTTTTACTTGGGAAAAGTGAGCTTGTCTTCTCTTGAGTGTTGGCAAGGGCAGTGATTCACTAGTAAGTGGCAACAGAGTCATTAAACTGTCAGTTTTAACATCCAAGGGAAAGGAAAAATAGAAACAAAGCCTTTTGAACTTCTTTTATTGTAGCAGTCAGTAATATACGTGGTGCATATGCGAACTATGGAACGAGAGAGAATCTGAGAACAGCAGAAAAAAAGATGAGAATGTTGAAAAGGGCAAGAACTTTTGGTTTTGTAATTTTGAAAACCATTCATGCAGTCATGAAATACTGTGCCCTTAGAAAAAACTAATGCATATTTAGTGCTAATAATATATGAACCTGTTTTAAATTAGGAAAGGTAAATCAATTCAGAAAATTAATCCATTTGTCTTTGCAGCTTCTTTTCTCAAAATACTCGACAAAACATTTTAAAACTGATTATATTATGAATTCTAAAATGCTTTTACGCTGTACTTCAGAACCCATGGCAGGAAGTCTTTCTTCCCACAGGGAGACTTGTTCTCTTCAGAACTCTCAGGGACCGATTCTGTATTCTGCAACAGCTCACAGCCCCCAAGCCCAGGGGTCTCTTCATCATTGATTTTTGTTTGAGAGAACACCATGATTGTACATAGGCAAATATAAATGTCTTCTTCACAGTTTCCACCCTAACGAAGTTTATATCAAAATGGGAGGTCTCCTGTTCCTCTACGCTGTTGTCTTCAGACTAAGCGAGGGATTTCTCCCAACCCTTGTTTGGCATCAGCATTAGTGTAAATGCATATTCAACAGGATTAAGGGACTTATTTGACTAAAACCTCAACACATACCTCCTTTAGTTCTGAGTTGGAATAATTCCCTCGTCCAGTTTTCCTCCTAGCTGCACAAGGAAGTGGGATTGTTCATGGTAAATATGCCAAGACAGGGCCTTTCCATGGCAGCGTGAATATAGGTCAGCCTGAGGGAATAATGGGGGCAGGGAAGCATGCTGTGGAGAAAAGTTCTTGTAAAACTAGACCCTCAAGCTCCCTCTTTCACTGATGGGATTAGTTTCCTCCAGGAGACTACCAAATGTGGATGAGTTGGTAGGGAAGGGGAGGGAAAGGAAGTTGCATAATGAACTGTAGACCCCTCGTTTGGATGTTATGGTTGACTCTAATGGTGTCTTTTTCAGTCCCTGGTTATTTTAAATCAGATAAACATCAGTTTACGGATTCAAGTCCAAACATATTGTTTAAAATATGCATTCACTTCAGGCAAAAGACACACCCAGAAGCAAAGTATGATTTTTTTTTACATATCATTAAGGCATTGAAATCAGGCTCTGCTTTCAAGTAACCTACCTCCAGAAAAGGTCAAACTTAAATCAAGTTGGTTTTAGCAGATTATTAAAAGTAATTTACCTACTGCTAACTTAAGCAAAAGCAAATTAAAATCCTATACATTTTCTGTTCTGAGTTAAAATTAGAGTACCTGATAGAAAATTAATAACTTTAACAGTCTGATTAATCTAAATTTACGTTTTTAGTCAGTTTTGAAAGGACTACCAACCTACTACAAGATGTAGTTGCATACGAGTGTATGTAGTTACAAATAGTTAAATCTGCAGGATTTATGTCAGTTGGTCTAAAGGAGTGAGCAGTTATGTGTACTAGCTTATGTCCACTAAGGCCACCAAGAGAATTAAGAGTGTCCACCTGGATCACCAGGTAATCCAAATCTTTGCCTAATATCCATCTCAAATTTTCTACTTTTCATGGGTAAATAAGGTGATAGAGCAGAAAAAGGCAGAGCAACATTGCTTATGCTCTGGCACATCTCATTTCTGATAGAGTGACAGAGAAAATGGCCCATCAACCCACCTTCCTATCAGTAAATGGCCCTATAGGAGTATTGGCAGAATTCATGTCCTGCCTATTTATCCCTCAATCTTCCTACTTCCATTTGATTTCTAGTCAAAGAAGATGTTTAGGACTACCTGGGAGAAGGAAATAGAGTTCATCCTCTCAAGATCATCACTCCCTAGTGCAGGTTCCCCAATTTAATTCATAAAAAGAAAAACCAAAAACCAAAACAAAACCCACACAAAAAACCCCAACCCTTAACAACATTTTTTTGAAAGCCATAACTGGAGAGAGCTAAGAACCAATGAGACTCATCCTGCTTAAAAAACAGTAGAGCAGGACATGCTTTTTGTTTCCCACCTTCCTTCTGCCCACTGGGTATAGCAATTGGTATTTATAGTAGCAGTAAGACTTCATGACCATTTATTTCAATTGCTGTGATTAACCATTGCAATTTCACTTGAATTTGAGGAAAACAATAAAAAGTTCTTAAATAATTTCCTAGTAATTTTGGATCTTCCACTAGTGTGTCATAAGTCCATGGTGAATATCCCAAGGTGCATACAGAAATTTATTTTTGGTAGTAATTATACTTGACTTTATGCGATCCAACACTGAAACCATGAAAACCAAATTATGCATAATTTGAATAGTCTGATTACAACCAGAAAAAAGAAACACACGAACTCTTTCTGAAAACTTTGCCTAGGGCAGAAAATGTTCAGCTTTTATAGAATTCATCCAAACAGGGAGCGTTTGCCTCCATTACAAATAAACTTAAACAACCCGAGGCAATCCACATTAGTGACGACTGTTAATGTCTTCAAGTCATGTCCTGCATGGGGCTAAGTGGGAAGTTAAGTGCATGATTGGAAGGACAATTAAACAATCAACATCTACAATGATGTAACTTCAAAGAGGAAAAAAGAAGAGTTAGTTTTATGTCATTAAGGAACACTCAAGTTAAAATGTTGTCAATTTGAATAAAAATAAGTGGATGTAATTTCAGGATGGTGCTACTGTAATAAAACACCTGCCAGATCTGTTCTACTCGTTGTTTTATTTTGTTGGTTTTGTTGTTTTGTGGTGGTTTTTTTTCTTTTTTAAAAAACTCTTAAAATAAGTAAACGTTTTGTGGTAAGAAACATCAAGAAGTGGCCAAAAGGGGAATCTGACAGGGATGCACTGTCGAATCTATTGGTGGCTCTCCCAGGCAGTTACAGCTCTTCCTTCCTCCCCTTCCTTGGGGTGGAGAGTTATTGCACCGGAGGAAGGAACACTTGTTCCCTTCCACAGTGGGGATTGAAATTCCTGCCAGAGGAAGGGCATGGGCTGTACCTGCCTAAAGTCACGGGCAGATTTGGTAAGGCTTTTTTGGTAAGTATTTACCACGTTTAGGAGTGTCACTCGCATTGAAGTCAACGACTAAAACAACCTCAAAGTGAGAAATCAGTGGGATTTAGGGCCTAAATCTCTGAAGAATTTAGGTCTGATTGCCTGTTCTAGAGGGGGAACAAGCTGCAGCTGGGACTCATCTTGTGCAATTTTAGCAATTTGGAAGTTTGGTATCTATTCTAAAGCAGTTGTCTCAGCTTCTTCTATAGTCAGTGCAGAGAGACACATGCAGAGAGTGATTACTACCGTTCTAAAATAAGCAATCAAGGCATTTGGAATGAATCAGCCTCGAGGACTTTCTTCTTCTCTGTTGAAGAAAGAGCCTTATGACTCGTTTAGACTAGACCCTGGATTTTTAGATGATTCTCACTCTGTGCCTTCAAACACATTAAATACCTTAATGGACTAACACCTAACATATTTCTCAAACTTTTTCAATTATAGTCACCTTAAATATCATTGTAATAATAGAAATCAGTAAAATTTCTCACAAATATGAATTGTTCTAGTTTTTAATTTTATTATACTCCTGTAATAGTTTGCTTTGCTGTCTGATGATGTAGCAAGTTCTATTAAGGATTTATTAACAAATTAAATCTTAGAAGATTTAGTAAAACAAAGGGAAATGCTGTGCTTAAGTGAAGTATCATGTACAAACACTACATGGAGGACCCATGGAAAAGGATCCATAGTGCATCACAAGCTACTTAAGTGTGTCAACAATGAAGCATCACAGGTAGCATGTTGGGCTTTATCAGTCAGAGTTTTCTATGTGAGTGAACGAAATAATGTTCTGGTGAGGGCTGATATGAAGTACTGTACTCCATTTGGGGGTCAGATATAAAAGGAGAGGAGAGGGCTACGGAAAGCCAGTAACAGGCTCAGGAGGACACAGTTTACAACTCTCAGGAAATGAACAGCCAGTGTCATGGCACAGCAAGCAGCACTTGAGGTTTAGCACAAAACTATCCCATTGCCATCATTGAGAAAACAGTGAGTCTAGCAGACTGGCGTGTCACCTGGGCTTGCCCCCCCTTCCCTCCTCCACTCTCTGACGCCTGTTGCTTTCCCAATCATTATATAAAACAAAATAAGCAAGCACCGTCCTGGTAAGAAGTTGGCCAAACACACATTGCACCAGTTCCACAGCTGCTCAGGTTGTTACTTGGGATTGCCATGTTTGCCACTAAAGTCTGACTTTCTGAGCCAGAGCATCAAGGAGCAGGCTGGATCAGACGGCAGCAGAGACAGCCTGCAGGTCTGGATGGCCTGGTCACCAGCTATAGCTGCAGAAAACACCAGCACTGTGCACCAGCTGGCCAGGCTGGTGAAGAATAGTCTGCAACATGCTCTTTGTATTGGTCATGTTAGCACGGAGCTGAGAGATGCATCCTGTTTGTGACTGGGACTTTTGGGGAATATTAAACAAGCAAAATTTTCTCTGACCTTTTACATCTCTCACATTCAGGCAGTGTGGTTTGGGAAGCCTTGAAATGCCGATGTCACCTTCCAAATAGCCCTGTTAGCTGCCAGCCAACACTAGGAGACAGGTTTCTCTGTTTCCTAGCGGCCATGCACTTCTCGTGGCTCTCAGTGACTTTCTCCAGTGGGTTTTTGGCTAGGGTAAGCTAAAAGAACAACCAGCACACTTTTCCGTGAAAGTTGGCTGTTGGGAAGGAAGTTTTTTCCTTTGTTGTTTTCCCTCCCAGGTTTGCAGAGTAGTCATCACAGTCGCTGCTCCCTTTTGCTGGCCCCACTACACTCTCCCATTTATCAAAGGAGATATTTAGCAGCACAGAGATCTGCACATGTTGAATCTTGAAATACTTTTCTGTTTGCATGCTGTCATCTCCAAACACGAAACTTCTGGTTCAGGGCCTCTCCTTGTGTTTCTGTTCTCTTGCTGCAGCTTATGAAGAGAAAATAACTGGGGTAAACAGGGTGCGATGCTTTAGCAGTGCTGCAAAGCAAATAGTTTCTTGGGCAGTTCTCTTTGGATTGTACTGACCTTAGTGGCAGAAAAAGCAACTTTCTAGAGAGAAGCCTACAATAGTGTTGGCATCCTACTGCATCCGAGGCAGTGCCTTGGCCCCACATGTATAGTATCCAAATCCAAGCGGTACTGCCACATACGTGACCAAGCTGGGCACCAGTCTGGCAGCTGTGATTGAGAAACCGTGGCCTTTGCTGAATTGCAGACACTCTGTAATTGACTTATCCTTTATAATAAGAAAAGTCTCCATAAGGTTGGCTAAGCTACTTCTACAGCATGGATTTCCCAATTTTGTGGAGAAAGGGGGGGAAAAGAGCTAGTGAGTAAACAGGAAGAGGTTTGCTGATCTTTTTAAACTTTGGGAAAATGGCATCTTTTTTAAACCATAATGAATTTCACCGCTAATACACCATGTTACCCGAGCTAATATTTTTCATTCTGATTTTTTGTTAGAAAAAATCTGCTAATGATAGACACAAAATTACTTTCCTAAACGTTTGGAAAAATCATACACACATTCACTGACTATCACATGTGAATAATATTTCAGTTATCCCACTGATGTCACTGAGATGGAATTAAAAGCGCTGAAATTTTCAATGATGGATATTTCACCGCAGCTGTGAGCAATGTGTTCCTTGGAGACTGTAATTCTCCTGGGGCAATGTTAAACCCGTGGACTTGCATCTTACTAGTAAAATAATACAATTTAAAAATAGCATCAAAAGAGATCTAGCCAAGAAGATATAGCCTTGTGTATATTTCAGTTTGTATATAAATGTATCTCTTAAATTATAAATAAATGTGCTTTTTAAACATATATATGACTGTGTGTCATAAAAAATAAACCATAAAGTATGATAAAATAAAAATCAACAAGAAAATGGCATTCAGAGTTAAAACTAAAACCATAATATCTTACATGGCTTTTGAATGTATGTTGTTGTCTAACAAATGGCAACATTTAAATATGAAGTGGTAGGTTGTTTTGTTTCGGTTTTAATTTTTAAACTTACTCTAATGCTTTTCAAATACTTTGTTCTTTAATTAATTTTCTTAAACAGATGTTTTAAAGTAAAGCTTATATTTAATTATAAAATATATCAGCACAGCTCACACAAATGAATAATTCTACAAAAGAAACTACTACTGGCTACTCTGCAAGTGCAAACAACACTTTGTTGCTGTCATTAATTAGTGGAATACGCTGATCTTCAGAACTGTCTTGTAGAAAGTCCTGACCAAGAAAAGCATGCATTTGAGAAGGTTTAGACACGAAAGGGAAAGCCAGGTGAGGTGGATGGTGAGAACCTGTGCTGACCAGAACCCCTTCATGAACTACAAGCCTTCCATAACCATGAGTAGCTCAAAGCTGTCTCTAGCACTACTCCTTCAGCAAATCAGATGTGCCTGAATAGCTTCAGGACCTTTCCACACCCATGGACAACTTTTGAAGTGGGGGGTGCAAACGAGTATCCCTGTGAAGGGTACCTCACATGTTTTCTCAAGCAGAGGTAGCTCTCAGATTTTCCCATCCAGCGCACAGCCTGCTCAGACCTGCTCCTACGAACCTTTCCATGGTGCAAGCACACCTGCTTGCCATGCTGTACAGGAAGCCAGATCATGATTTTCTGATGGAGTTATTTTTAACCTGGGTCTGTTAATTCGCTTGGGTTTTGGCCCCACAATAATGCTAGGTGTCATGATATGGACCAGGGAACAAGGGGCGGGGCATTAGGGGTCCTGGGTGCTCTGTTGTTACCACTGAAAACAGCCTATCAGAGAGATAACTTGTGGCAAGAAGAATCTCTTTTAGTTTGATGGTAAATCTGAGTTTTGGGCACTGAGTCTGAGATTAGAAACAGCACAATCCCTTGAACATAAAAAATCCTCATTCCGCTTCTTCAAATGCATTCGATATTTTTTTGATAGGTATCATAGGATCATAGAGATCATAGGATCATAAGCTCTGCTGGTTCAAATGTTTCAACCTTATGCTGGATGGGAATGGATCTGGCACATAGCTCAAAAAACCCTAGCATAAGATACTAAAGATAGCATTAAACATTATACTTTGCAGTTAATCTGGATGTATGCATATTCACACCTGATCTGGCTCCACTTGCCTTTACTCCAGTAATGCGCAGGACTGCTATTAATGATCATGGAACCTGCAGTACCAGAAAAACAAGCTCATTTTCACAAGCCTGACAGGCGTTCATATTGGCAGTAAAAAATGTATAGGCCCTCAAAAACTGAGTAGCAGCTGAAAGCAAACCAGACAGCATGCATCAGTGCTTGTACTTTACGTTCTTCTTCCATTTCTAGTGCTGAAGAAGCTTGTCTAAAGCCGCAAACTTTGCATGTGTGGCATGGGTCTTTAATAAACATTTTTAAATCCTGCTTTCTTAATTTGAACTATGTGCAGTTAATGCTCAGACCTTTTTTTCTTTTTTTTTTTTTATTGTACTGGTAAGTTTGTATACACATCAATGTATACATATAGTCGCAAATACATTTCATATGTTTCAACTTCCAACTTTTTGCACACAGAATATATAACTTCATGGGGCTGCATTCATTTTCATCAGGAGGAGTCCAGAGGCTTCTAAGCACAGCCAGCGCAGCCTTCAGCTGAGCCCATCTATGGCAGCCTCAGGCTCACCATCCTGGCAGGAAAACCTGCAAATCCAGCTTCACTCCAAAGGTTTCTGTGCTGATAGAAGTATCAGCCCTGATGAGGCGTTGGAAGTTCCCAAATAAGGAACCTTTGCTTCAGTCTTTCAAACTCACCAAATTGCCCCATAGCACAGGGCTATCTCATTGTGTCTAATGGTGACCTGACAGAGAGTCCTTCAGCTGCCATGGGTTTGGTGAACTGTTCTGGGGAGGTATTTGGTGCATTCTAGGAACTGAAGTAGAGCACTCGATACACTGAATCATGAAGTCTAGTTTATTTATTAATATGATCTGTCACACCAGCTGCAGACTTCAGGAAAGACCAGCAAAGGTTCTGAAGAGACACTGGAGAGAAATTTTCCTGTAGGATCTCAAGGCTTGTATTCCTTATTTACCTCTGTGGTCTGAAGGAATGGGCAATTTATAATTGGTAAGCACCACAAACACGACGAAGGACAGTGAATAATAAATGCAACCTGGAGGCATTAGAGACACGAGGTGATCTAGGCCACTGTTCTGCCAACAGTGGTACATACACATGCTTAATTTCAGGAGTGTGAGCGGTCTTCTAATTCGAGCTGACGGGTCCCAAATCTAAACTTATCCAAAGCCGTGAGAGCAGTGGGTCTGTTTTCTGAAAGAAATCAATCATACAAAACATCCAATCAGTGTATATAGCGAATCGCCCTCCGAAATCTAGATTGCAGTAAAGGATAATACTTAGAAGGGGAAAAAAAAAAAAATAAAAGAGCACAAAAGGTACACTTTTGGGTTTACCACACAGCACAGACAAAAGATTCAGTCCTGTTTCGCCCAGCGGGACATTTGACATTTTCCTTTCTTCAAATTCGTACGAGGTGTGACAAGCCACCTAAAAGTTCAGAAGCCTTTGCAAAGAAATCACGTTACTCGTAAGAAAGAGGCAGTCTCCCTCTGTTACACCGAGTAGTAATTATAACCGGGCTTTAAAAAAAAATATTTATCTGCTCTTTATTTGCCGTTTGCGGTTGCCTTCTACCGAGAGATCCTCAGAAGCTTTCAGGAGCTATTTCCAATGCATTGCACTAATTAGAGCTTGAAAGCGCAGGCCTATTAGCACTTGCTTTGGCAAAATGCGAGGCAGTTTGAGATGCTGAATGCCCTCGGTCACTGGCCGGTGTAGGGGCACGGCGGAGGGCTTACGGGCGGCAGCACAATGCGGCTCTTACGATCCCTGGGGATGCCGGCGGGGACCACAGGCTCCCGACAGCGCTCTCATCGAAGTCCGCGGGATGTTTGTCGCCCGCTCCTGGGAGGGTAAGAAAGCCCCATAATAAAAGTATTCAGCCACACAGCAGAGGAGGACAATAAACGTGTTGCTGAGCACTTTTTCCTTTCTGAAAATAATTACATTTGTGCAATTACACACACTTCAGGTATTAATCACTTTAAATTTTTCAAATGCCATTATACGCCAGCAAGCCTTTACTTCGAAAGATTTACTCAGGGACCTTCGCTATTTAAAATCAGCATATTAAAGGCCAGTAATCCTGCTACAAAGTCCCTTGGTAATTACTTTCTCAGACCATCACTGGCAGCTTCAAGGCTGTTTATTCCTCTGAGCTCGGCAGACCAAAAAAGCTTTTAGTATGGAGAAGTGTTTGCAGCTTTTCGCGCCGGCTGAAAGAGGTAATAAACTCTTTAAACGTTTTCACTAAACGAATGAGAGACCTGTTGTGAAGTGTCAAGATGTGTATTGTGCAGTGTCGTCGTCCCCCCCCCCTCCTCCATCTTTGAACACTTCTCGTTAGGTGTTATTTAAATTTTAAATTAATTTAGGATAACTATGACGTATTGAAATAGAATGAGGAAAAAAATTTGAAGCATGATTATTACTGTTAAGAATTTTAAGAAATTTGTAACTTGTAAAAAATTTTTTTTTATTCTAAAGGAATAGACCAAAATGGAATTAAGACAACTGCATTTATGTACTGAAGGGAAGTATGATCAAACCAATTGCACTTGAGGACAAGGAAGCCTAGACCCTGATAGATTTAAAGGGAACCTCAAGTAAGAGGTAAGAGTTATTGAGGGAAATTATTCATGTGAAAAACAATTTTATCTCTGGTTGTGCTGGTGGGAATTTGCCAAGGAATGTATTCATCGAGCGCTTTACTTTCTACCACTAAAAGGGAAAGGCCTAGTTTAGGGCAACAAGGTTTTGAATTTAAGTAATGAGAAAAGAGTGCACGGACTTTTGTTAATAAAATCCATTGTTAAAAAAACCGCACCAATTCAAGTTCAACAATGGGTGCCAGTAATGATCCTGTAGTGCTTTAGTTCTAACTAGTTAATTTCTTTGCTTTTTGATCAAATAATCTGAGTGATCTAACAGAGGATGGTGCCTTATACAAATGGGAAAACAGATTATAAACCCCTGAGTCTTCAGGATGAATTGTGAATAGGCAGATGCCCACTTACTTCACGCAGGTTTTTGTGAATGCTCAGACTTTTGAAAGGATGGAACTCATGGCAGGACTAAGGGGCCTATATGTTTAGAGCCAGTGATTTCATAGATAACTTGTCAAAGCTGAACAAAATAGATGTAAGATCTCAATCAAACAGATTTTAAACCGTTTTAAGGAAATAAACAATAAAACTAACTTCTTTGACGTTTCTGAGTTAAAATCCAGTAACTGAAGTACTAGGACATATTTTTTTTTCAAACTAAACAAGACCCATTTCCCATCACCTGCAGAATAAATGTGGTAATTTTCAAGCCAAGGCAAGTCAAAGGTATAAAACAGCTTAAAAAAGAGCTTCATAATGGATGCAAACCTAATTACAGGTAGTCTATTGCCTCTCCAAAATAAACAAGTAATAAAATAATAAGTAATAAATATGTAGTAATTACCTCATACCTATGTATAATAAATCAGGTATTTCAGTACAGTGCCTGATGGTGCTGTCTGGGAATCACGTAGCCTGTGGAGGTGTAAGTTCACTTCTGGAATAATTTTGTCAAATTTCAATAACAAGAGAAGGTTGTGCTTTGTTTTTATTTAGATGTAGGTAGGTATTTGTGATTCTTTGATTCACAGGAATGAGGAAAGATAGAGTCCGGTTTAGAGCCTGTTCTTCACTGTTCCTGGCGCAGTCCCTGCAGCGTGGCCACACAAGCTGGCTGCCACATGCTAAGAGCCCTGGCAGCTCTGGGTTGCAGCCAGGTAGAGTGGAAGCAAAGTTATCTGTGCCTCAGGCTTTGATGCAGGCGTTAACAGCTCCTTGGATTTCCAGGTGGAAATATGTGAGGTCAGCAGGGGAAGCTCCTGTGGCTAGCAGATGGTCTCCCTCTCCTTCTTTTTTCTATCTTTTGTGTTATCTAAAAGCTGGAGCTTCCACAGAGTGAAGAGACATAAGGTCACGGAGAGTCTATAGATATCTGTAGACAGATCGAGTCAGTCTCAGTAGTCTCCCTTACACAAGCAGAAAAGACTGTCTTAATATTGGGCAAAATGGTTGTTACAATTTGATCAAAATTTTATGTATAGAAAAGTAAAATCTGTATTTGCAAAATAATTTTGAAAGTGAACTGCTGATGTCCCTTCCCTACCTCCCTCTCCCAAAAGACTAAAAAAAAAGCCCAAACAACCCCCAAAACCCCCACACATAAAAGTGTAGAACAAAGTCATTATCAGAAAAAAAAGGGAAAGAGAGTTTATTGCTGCTTTATGATAAGCAAGGACACTGTTCCACATATATTTTCTAGATCATGAGCCTGGTAATTTCAGTTTCCACTCAATCACATAAGAGTGGCCTCGGCACAAAGTTCTAGGATGTAAGTCAAAACTCAGTTCCAACTCTGCCACTGACTTCAAAGACACCTTTGAATAACTGACTTAGGCCCACAGAACCAGTCAGGTACCATAAATTAAAATTAAGTTCCTAATCCCAAGACTACTGTTATCAAAATCCTGCCAAGATTTTGGCTGCTGGAGTTCCCTAGTGCACACTGCACACTGCCTGGAGCAGCAAGCTAGGAACAGTTGCTTGCTTTGCAAGCAGTTAATTCACCAAGCAAAGATTCCTAGATTCTTAAAGAATATAGTTACGGGTAGACAAATATCTGCAGCCAACATTTGAAAAACTTTTTAACCATTTCCCTGTATCTGTCAACACTCCCTTAATTGATTTCCTCATTTGGTTGTTGTAAATCTGCTTCAGTGTAATGTAAATTCTAATACATATATATATATAATTTACCCTATTTTAATAAGGCATGCTCTCACACTATTTGTTTTCACCTCTGGATGAAGAAGGAAAAATGCTGGCTGCCTCCAACACGACCATCAGAACTGTCTGGAGAATTTCATGGACAGGCCCAGAGAAAATCCTCTCTTAGCGCTAACACAGGGTGTGAGGTCTGGATTGGAGGTGTTTCCGAGAGGCTGGGTTTGGATAATGCACATCTTAGTACTGGTCCCTTTCCTGAGAAAATATAAACAGCCCTTGCTTCATGCCTGTTTATAGTTTATCCCCACTCAGTATGAGCTCAGCATGTATTTTTTGAACAGCTTTGCCATAAGGGAACCTCTCTACACAGTTTAGGCAGCAGCTAGTGAACAGTTCCAGGCTGTATCTCTCCCTTTGAGTCGCAGATGCAAGTTCCTTTAATAACTATTTGTGTGTTCTCTGTGAAAGCCATTCTTGACTTGCTGGGGCCAGACATTAGCAGTGTGCAGATGTTCTGGCAACCCAGCCTTTCCCTTCATGTCATCGTGGTTTTACTAGCCTTTTCTATGTGCATGGTTTGGGTTCGATGTAATGCAGCCTCCGGCTTGCTCCTCATGTCATTTGCTATTATCTGAAGGTGTTTGCAAGCCTTGAAGAAAAATCAGTTTTGGGAGTCACTGACCATTGAGATTCTTGTTCAGTTCAGATCCTGACCTTGGCCTAACTATATATGAGAAGACCTATCACTGACAGCTCTTCATGGCCATGCCACCTGTCTCTCTGTTCCTGTGCTGCCCTGGCATTTTCCCATTCCTTAAGGGCAGTACCCAGATCTGATGACTTGAGTACATGGGTCTTTGAAACATTATGGTCCCCTATAATTTACAGGTTTTTTGCTCTTTCATTCTTCTGCTAGATTGTGAAATAAAACCATGTTTCTTTGATGCATCTTTTTTTCTGAGGTCCCTCCTTGTAAGGTTGATAACTGCTGTGACACTCTTAAAATGCCTTGCAACTCTGTCTTCATTTGCTTTCAAAGCAGCTATTAGATGACTATTTGTGCTTAAGTTTCCCAATTGACACTGATTTGTGTTCTACCACAGGGCATGGAGGCCTGTTGTCTCAACAAGTCAGGTTCCCTACACATCTTTTCAAAGATCAAAAAGATTAGCCTGTAAGCTGAGAATCAGTGCACACAGTTAGAAATGGTGATAGGGAAGCGCAAAGAAGCAATAAGACTCTTCGTCGGTGTAGTGTTAGTGGTCCCAAGAAAATCAGAGCAACCAGATGCTTTATAAGCATCACAGACATTTTTGCTGGTGACCTTTGTTTTGCCCTCCATTCAGCCCACTGCCTAGAAAATGGAGTAATAATCTGTTGATGCCTTGTAATTTCTGTAACTGTTAATAATGGAAAGATCTCTTACAAATCTCCTGCTTCTGTTGATTGCTGGATGATGAAAATTTTTCATAGATCTACGTATGCTACTGATTTAGCATTTTTGCTTGTGAAGTAGCTGTTCCTTCAGATCATCTCAGACATGTCTCTTTCTCCAAATGTGATGAATGCATTTGTGCTGACTTCCAAATTCTCTGGAACTGCTGCTTTGTCCCTGCCTTTTTAAACAAAACTCCATCTTGCAGCTTTGTCTCCAAGAGGGAACAACTCCTGAGGCATTTGCTTCTTGAGACATGGCGATATCTGGAGTATAAACTCTACTGTCTGCCATTCTCAATACTCACCAAAAAAAAAAAAGAAACAAAGGTATTTAATTTTGCATACATTTTCTGTTTTATAGAGCTGGAAAAATACTTGTGTCCAAAAGGCATGCTTTGATGTGTATCTCTGTCATTAGTAATGCTGTTAGTGAGCTGTTCCTTATCCTTGCAGCATAATACCAGGGTCTCAGCAACATGTATTGTGCTCAGTCTTGCAGCGTGTGGTGTTTTCTTTGTTAGGGCTAGCAGTGATGAGACCACACATGCCACTAACTCATCCCTTTCCAGAGAACATGGCCTCGGGTTTTCATGCTGTGCTAATGCAGCTTTGGGCAGTGCAGCTCTCTCCCCCCTGTAGGGACTGTGTACCTCAGGACTAACACTTTGCTTATGTTCTTGTGTCTCTGTCTGCTTTCACACTGCATAATTAATAGCCTGAAGGATGCATTGATTTCTCATAGGTTATTCCAGTATCTGAAAAGATACATCACCGCGTTCTGTTTTCAGTTTTTCTTCTGGGCACTGCAGTCATGGCTGGCTGTGTCTCACCGTCTGAATAGTTTTCCTCCAGTTTGCTTTCAGACTGATATTTCTGCCTTAGTATCTGCATAGGCATCTGCTGAAGCTTGAATGCTGTGATCGTGGGCTGCTTCTCTCCAGACCTCTCTCCTCCAGTAATAAGAATGTTCCCAGCTGCTGTCTTGATTCATGGGAGTCCCTTTGATGCCTGCTTCAGTTTACAGTGAACACCTTCCGGCGTTGGGATGATGCCCATTGGCATCCACACCAAGTGCTACCTGCCAAAAACGGTGGGAAAGGTTGTCAGGTGGTGGGGTGGCTCATCTGGCCTGACAAACAAGAGACCATTCTTGAGGAGAGCTGGTTGGGAATTTTCCAGTGAAACTCACTTTATTGGAATATATAGAAATTGGTATGTATTGACCAGGTGGCATGGCTGGTCAGAACTGGAGGCCAGCAGACCCACCACAGAACAGCCTGGCCAGTAACGCAGCAGTGTATATCATTCATATCCATGCTTTGCACAACTAGGTCTTTACACAGCCCTGTGGATGTCCTAACCACAGGATCACCGAGTCACACCTCTCAGCCCCTCATGGTGCAGCTGCTAGAGTTTGTATAAGCAGTTCAGAAACATAAACCGAGAGTTCTTATGCCGTACTGACCTCTCACAGCTACCGGCTGCTCTGCTGTCTTTATGCTTGTTTTGATCAAAAACTCCATGCTGAAAAACTCCCCTTTAAAAGCTTTTCATTAAAACTTCATTTTCTCTCTCAAGAAAGATCAGAAACCATATGATGTCTTCTGAAAAAATCATGTAAAAATCTAAAGATCTAAAAATTCCAGATGAAATCTCTAAGTGCCCTCATCACTGGAAGCATTGCTGCTTTCTACACTCATTATGGCATTAAGATATAATGGTTCTGGTTTTCATAGTTTTAGTATAGGTCATTTTATTCTGTCTTTGTTTTGCTTTCCACGATATGGAATTGTACCATTCTAGCCAAGACTTTGCAGTCAGACTGTCTCTGTCTTGCATTCCTTTATCCTTGCTTCTTCACTAGGAATAACTTCAAATTGGAAATTGAGAAAGGAAAGTTTGTTCCTTGATTGAAACAATTTGTTTTATTTTCACAGATGGATCAAGAAATTATGTCATTTGATAACAGTGATATTCATTAATGTCATCACTTCCAGACCAATCCATAATACTTTACTCTTACATAAGTTATGTGTTTATAAGAGATACTTTCTCTGTCATCTTCTAGCATATGAATTGATGCTGACAGAAGCTCAGGAAAACCAAATACAGCAAAACTTTTGAATCTTGCACTAAAATACTTACTAATTCCCAAGGAAAGTGGCAGAAGTGCCTTTATTGTGGCATGTGAAAGTCTAACATACAGCAGTAACAATTCAATTTTCCATGTGGGATATGCTTCCAGGACTGTGTGCTCTCTGGAGGTTCTCAGATGGAACTGGCAATTTTAAAATTTTTATATTTTTCTGGTTTTGTTGTTTCGCTTAATGTAAAATTACTTATTCCAGAAAAGAAAATATTGTGCCTTTTTCTTGGTGGAAAACATAACATTTCACATATTCTTTAAGTTTGGAAACACTGAGCTGTTATTTAAACTTGCTTAATGAAAGGGAATTTCTGATACTAGCAGAGAATAATTCAGCGGAAATATCTTCCTCTCTGCAGTAATCTTTAAGGATTTAAATTGCCCAAGTACTCAATACTTTCAAAGTACCATTAGCATTTTCACTTTTCAGATTTCAATTTCTGCAAATCCAAGAAAACGAAGGAATAATTTTCTCGGGTTTATTCCTTTGCAGGGTTTCAGCACCTCTTTGCTTCAACTCTGTTCCTTTAGCTCTGTTTGCGCAGGTAACTTAAAACCAAAATGAAAGTGAATGGTTTTAAAGAAAGATATTTGCTTAACAGATAGAGGCTCCAGCTAAAAAAAAAAAATTCTGCAGTGTCCCATTGCTCTCACATGCTGAGTGAGGCAGCCTGGGTTTGACTACAAAGCTTATAAAGCACTGGGCATTTCTTCTTTAAAACAGTTACTTTTTTGAATCTTCTGCTGTAAGTTTGGTGATGGATTTGATGTTTTAGCCTTTGTTTTCCTAAAGAGATGAAGTTTAGAGGATTAAGCAGTCCTGCCTTTTTGCCTGCCAGATAGCCCCTATCATTTTTTAACCTACTATCACTATCGATCTTATCCAAAACAGAGGAGCAGCAGGTTATATGTCAGGAAACTTCCAGAAAATAGACAGATGAAGAGGAGAGGGACCATTGCAAATAGAATGAAGAGAACGGTTGAGTGAGTAGCTTACATTTAGTTGATACAGGAGAACTCATGCAGGGCAGTGCCGTTAGACACTCACTGTTAGACATCTTCTTCTGAGATGGGCAATGAGGCATTTGCCTTCCTCAGTTTAGAAAGTTACAATATGCTCATTGCATCAAACTCTCACTACAGCCAACAGGGAAAAATGAGCATTTGTGGAGCTAGACTCCATTGATTTTGTTGACTGGATCTCCACTAATCATAAGGAGTGCACTTTTGCCCCCACTTTCCCTGCGTTAGTTCACATTGACAATGTGTTTCAGGAATCCTCTTGGGCGGCTCTCGGAAGGTTTAATGGGCATTCAGTACACAGGACCAGACTAGAAATGGCCCAAAATAAACACCTCTGAAATACAGACAGCACCAGCTTGCATCTACTGGTCCACATTACTTGCTCATGTAGCATGAATGTAGAACACAGTTTTTTCTTCAATAGATTATTGAAAAAGCATCCTTTTTCAGCTCTCGTTGTTGCTAGATCATGCCAATTTATAAGCAGTGTGTAATAATGTTCTGCTATGCTTGTTCTGCTTAGCATCAGGCAGATCAATTGCAGTTAAACTTTCAGTATTGGGGTATTTTCTCATTTTCTATTGCTCTGCTGCAATTGCTATAGCAAGAGGGCAAGTTAAAGTAGTCCAATTAAAAAGATTTTAACCACTTGCTTTTGTCTAAATTAATTTTATGGTAAGAAATTTGAGGTCCATTTGTTACAACTCTTATGCTATTGCTGCTCTAAGGGAATAAAACCAAATTATTCTAGTGTCAACAGTCTTTGGTTATGGTGTGGAAGAGACTTTACCACCATAAAAAGTCTAAGATTTGTTATGTTTTTCATTCAAAAACAAGCCCTGGGGTAATTTTGCAGAGCTGATTTTCAATGGAAGTATCTAGCTTGGGTGTGATTCAAAGCTACACACTTAAGTAGAAACCTAAATTTGTTACAGCTAATGTAACAAAAGAGTTATTCAGATCACTTATATTAGCCTCCATTCTCATACAAGAAACATGATGGAGAAGGGCTGCATGGCTCATAAAATCCATTCCCTTGCACACAGCTGAACGTAGATTTTGCTCAGTCCCCAGTTTCCAAGTCCTTGAGCAAATTTTCATGGAGCTAAATGTTTGGGGTCTTGAGAAACCGGTGACCTGAGCTTTCTCTGCTTTCTGTGAAAGATGCGAAGTTTTCTGTGTATATACCCGGAAGTCTTGTATGGTCCAGGCACAGGTCACCGAAGTGTTTCTTGTTGTTTGATGCCACTGGCAGCAGGATGTCAGGGCACATCACATGTAGCAGTGGCAGCTCCAGCATGCTGTGCCTGCACATATGCTCACTTCAACATGTGTGACTCACGGATCATGTCTGCTCTGCAGCTTGATTTCTGCTGTATGGTGGAGGAAAAGAACCCCCTACTTTCAGGTTCTCTGGTGCAAGTTTATAATGACTCCACGTGTTTCAAAAGAGGCAAATAGTTGCCAGTGCAATTTAAAGCCAAATCAGGTTCTTTGCCCTTGGAGTAACAGCAGAGTGGTTCATGGTTATAAACTGTTGTTTGGAAAAGTGTGTTGCATTAAAGATCAAGTTTCGTACAATGTCACAATTGTTCTGTGAATACCAACTACCTCTGTGTGCTAGTTAAGGAAAACTAGTCATTTATTTGAGAAACCCATTATTTTGACATAAAGGATCCAATGGTACGAGTGACAGAGATGTAAGTAGCTGCCCAATTAATTTTTTTCCTTATAGGACTTTTATGTTTGTCATGATTAAAATGGAGAGGGTAAAATAACTGGCATTGAAAATTAATTAGTACATAGAATGATAAATATTTTAGAGCGCAAACTGAAAAGAAAATATTTCTATTATCTGTTCTGAAATCTTCATATATTTCTCTATTATTTTCCAGTTTTCACTGCTGCTTTTTTTCTGGAGTAAGTTCACTTGACTGTATGTAAACCTCTGATGAGCCTATATTGCTCTCATTGATACAAAAAAAAAGGTCAGAAATACCGAAGGCCAAATTAATCATTTAGACTGTTCACTTCATTTGCCCAGTCCATTTATGTAGCACTCTCACCACATGTACATTGTATGGTTACAGGTACACAATCAAGCTCCTCTCTAGGTCAAAACATATGTTCAATTAAGCTCGCATTTCAAAATAAGTGATGCGTTAATGTTCTATAGCTTATTAACTTGATATGGTTTTAGGCAGTTAATAGCTTCAGTAGTAAAAAAGAGATAGAGAAATGTGGCAAAATGGGTTAGCATGAAGCCATGAATAATTTTGGAAACTGTCTTTGGAAACATGGAGAGCTTTGTAACTGATATTGTTGTGTCACATCATTTTCTCTGAATGTGAAAACCTTAACACCCCCCCTAAAAAACATAGTTGTTCCTTCTGCCTGAATAAGATAGACTTAATCTTCATCTCCAAGCATCCTCTGTTTGGTACAACTCTAAGAAAATGGTCTGTGAAGCTGTTCTGTATACTCTTCCTCTCAGGAGGGGTTACGGTTGTGATGAGAATCAGCACTGTCATTGAAACTGTTGATGGACTATGCATTATGAACTGGAATAAAGGAGTTAATCAGGAAAAAATGTGTTGAAAAGGTAAGATAAAATATCTTTTCACATAACCCATGTTGTCATTTCCTCTTAATTTCCAGCCTATAATCTACCATATATCTCCTGCCCTTTTCTCTCTTAAAACCCATCTCCCCTTGTGAGCATGTGCCTATCTCCCTGCATGTCATTACCTCTTTTACTTAACTTGTATCAAGAAAATACTGTGGTGGTTAGCTTCTGAAGGGTAGAACCTCTTAAGACATCCTCTGAATGTGTTTTGTAATGGATGCTGCTCGTAGGTCGTAGGCTCGTTTTGGTTTCAAGGACTGTATTGTTTTCTTTCAGAATATTGGAAGATAATGTCTGATTCCAGCTCTCTTCACTCAGGTAAAAGCTTTACTAAAGTGGAGTTTCCCTGTTACTCCAGATCCAATGTCAGACAAGCACTTAATTGCAAACTCTTCTTGAAGAATACCCAAATATCCAATTCACAGGCAGTTAGTGGAACACCAAGTGCAAGAAAAACAGGCTGGATTTATACTTTCAATGACTGTGCACTGACATGAGAAACTAAAAGATCATTCATTTTGTCAGATAGATTTTTCACAACAACTAGCACTTCTCATTTCAATGTGTACAGACGTTCCTGGATTTTTCAAGACTGCCCACATGCCAGAGACCTTAATGACAATAATGAGAGTGGGAAGGCACTGACCTATCTTGATAACTCCCTGTTTTCCCTTCAGAGCCTTCAGGTTTTGAAAATCTGAATTCAGATCTTCCAGTAAAGCATATTTGTCCATATCAGCTTATATCCTTTAAATGGGCAGAAATATTTTAAGTATCATTTGCAGTATTCTGAAGGAAAATTGTATCAATGCTCATTGTTTTCAGTGTTGGAATAATTTCAAGGACCAAAAAAAAGCATATTTAGAGGTGTGACCCAGGATTCATGTCAGAATGTAGACTCCATACTCTGAGTACTTGGAGAATATTGAAAGGACTTCTTCTTCTTTGTAGTAAGAGAGATTTACATTTCTTTCCCATGCAATGAAACAATGATATTTTAAAGGAAGAACAGCCAGATTCACTGATAGTCAAAATGAACATGAAATATGAACTGGCAAAGTCTGTTAAACATATGATAGAGCAACCATATATTTTACTTAAAATACTGTCACTGTATGTACTAGACTCCTGTGTTTAATTCATGGAACCATTAATTACACTGCTAAACTTCTCCTGACAGGCAAAGTATAACAAGTCTTTAAATAATAAAACACACCTAATTTCATCTCAACCCCTTTTCTATAAACAAATGCATGAGTGTGTCTCCAGAAGTACACAGTCTCATCTACATGGAAACCTAAATATTTAAAATTAGAATTTCTATTGAGGGGGAGGGCTACAATGGAGGGACTTGATCTGCAGCTGCTGTTTAATACCAGCCAACTTAAATCTCATGCCAAAAATGTCTAGTGTTTGTTTTCTTTTGTGAAGAAGCAGATGATTGTCCAGATGATATCCAGATGATTAAAAGGAAGCTGAATCTGTATCCTATCAAAGCCTCTCTGAAGCTCATCCATATTTTCTCCTTTCTCCCACTATATTTACTTCTTTCGTGTGCAAAAAGTTACAGAAGTTTCAGACAAACCAAAGACTATTCACTAAGTGAAAAAGTACAATATTGTACCAAAACTGCATCTCTACAGCACATGGCTAGGTGATCACAATGTATACTGCTAGGTGATACAGCAAATATTTTCTCTGTGTTCTACCCAACTTCATAAATGACCCCAGAAAGAGCAGCTGATGTAAGTATCTTTTCGGTTCAGGCCAACATTTGCAATATTTTACATTCACCAAATAATAATGTATTTGTAGTAAATTTGTTTGCCAGAGAAATCTTTTGTAAAGGGCTTGTTTTCAAAGACCAAACCCTTCCAAACCTGTTCAGCCAAAGACATGAGATTCTGCAGTTGAGAACAGATTTTTTTGAAAAATTGTTTTAAGGTTATTTTTAGGGACCATGACACAAATTTAGCACCTTAGAATGCACCTTTGCATACCTTCTTTTCAAAATAAGCACACTTCAGCTGTATTTTTATTTTACAAGTTTTAACAAATCCCACTTTGGAGTTCTATGTAATTTACAGGAGGCATTATTTTTGTCCAAGTTTTTCAGTACAAATAACTATGCTACGCTATATTGAAATAGGCAACTTGAGAGCATGGCTCATGTTGCCTGTTTCAGACAGTTACTTTAGGATGGGGTAAATAACTCTTTAGATGCCACTGATTATATAAATAAGATTTCAAATTGTTATAAAGGGAGCTTAAGCATAAAGACATGTCAGTATGATCAAATGATAGATTTTAATGCACACTGCATCCTGTCTTCTGTTACCTGACTTCACGGGAGAAGGAACATAAAAAAATCTCCCTCAACAGAATTTTATGAGCATCTCTCACATGGGTAAAGGCTGAGGGAGCTGGGACTGTTCAGCCTGCAGGAGACTCAGGGAGGTCTCACCAATGTATACAAATATCTGAAGGGAGGGTGTAAAGAAGACAAACCCAGACCCTTTTCAGTGGTGCCCAGTGACAGACCCAGGGGCAATGGGCACAAAACAAAACAGAGAACATCAAGAAACATTTTTTGTACTGTAAGGATGACAGAGAACTGCCAGAGGCTGCACAGAGAGGGTGTGGAATTTCAATCCTTGGAGACGAGGTCCTGTGCAACCAGGTCTAGGTGTCCCTGCTTGAGCAGGAGGGTTGGACTAGAAAAGTTTCAGAGGACCCTTCCAACCTCAACCATTCTGTCATCCCATGATATCACATCTGGATTCTATTAGTGATATTTAAGTAAGGATGTTGCTGATTGCAGACTATTTAAATAATATGTAGGACTTATGAGGGTGCAATTTTGCTTTACAGAAAGTCTTGTTGTCCCTCAACTTATGCTTCTTCTGCTCCTCTTGCATAATCACTGATATTTTGGCTGACTTGAGTGAGTTGTTTTTCTCTTAAATGAACTGGTTCAACTTTCTGGTCAGTAGCATGTCAAACATGAGAGCAATGCTGAGGGCAACAAGGATGGTAAAAGGTGGTGAAGGGTCTAGAGGGGAAGTCTTATGAGGGGAGGCTGGTGTCCCTTGGTATGTACAGCCTGGAGAAGAGACCTAATCTCGATCTATGGCTTCCTGACAAGGGGGAGTGAAGGGACAGGCACCTATCTCCCCTCTTTGATGTCCAGTGATATAACTCGAGGGAATGGTATGAAGCTGTGCTGTGATAGGGGAGGTTTAGGTTGGATGTTAGGAAGAGGTTCTTTACTGAGAAGGTGGTCAGGCCCTGGAACAGGCTCCCCGGGGAAGTGGTCATAGCACTGAGCTTGACTGAGTTCAAGAAGCATCTGGATGATGCGCTCAGTCACATGCTTTGACTTGTCTGGCCCTATGTGGAGCCAGGAGTTGGGCTTGATGATCTCTATGGGACACTTCCAACTCAGTATATTTCATGATTCTATGATACCTGTGGAAAAAAAAAAGAAAAATTGTTTAACTTCTTGACCTGACTCAAATGCATCACTTAAATGTCAGCGGTGTAAGGGAATTCACAGCCAATGGCAGAAAGTAGTTTTCCCTTCCTTTTGCTATTGTCTACAATGCCAAACTTACTCCTAAGAAAAGGAGCAGCTTACATAGTGACTGTGTAATTTGTCTGTGCATCCAGCTAAATTCTGTGCGGTCAACAGTACTGATGGCAGTACTGATCTAGCAAATGGGTACCAGCAATTTAATGTACCCACTGGTAAAGAGCTTGAGGTACTTGTACTCACTAGTGTCCTGGCTTAATGCCTCAGTCCGTCTTGGTTTAATGTCTCAGTCTGGACCCACGTACTCCAAATCTCTGCCCAGGTTGGCTGGAATCTTCTTAGAAACCCCATTTGGGTAACTTCATTCATTACCAACTCTAAAAATAATGTGCCTGGTTTTGCATGATTTCAGCATGAAACCAAGTGAAACTCAGTGTTTGTGATTTCGTTTTGCTTAGCACTCCTGGGTGCGTGTGGGTCTGGAAGCCGGAGCTGGGGCTGGCAGCGCAGGGAGCAGCGCCGAGCGGAGCAGGACCAACGGAACGAGCAAATGAACCAAATAGGCAGCTCCAGTCTTGCAAAGGGAAACTGCAACTTCACAGGCAATTTAGCTAGTACAATTTATCCTAATTTATTACAGTAAGCTACATATTAGCAAACATTAACAAATCAGGGGCAGATTTATGACAGAGAAGGCTACTGTGCTAATGAGCGGCCCCCTCATTAGCATTGCCTGGAGCAGCATATGCTCTCTCTCAGCCTTTCCTTACCTCGTTTTCCCATTACCATCACAGCAGAAACAAGCTTTTCATATCCTGTAATCCCTGACTGGGAGGAACCTCGGTTGGAAGCTACAGAAGGGAACTGGCAGACGGCTTTTTAGATGAACTACAAAGCTGGTTGGTTCCATTTGGGCATTCACTTGAAGATGCACAGGAGTTACTGGGTAGTGGGCACCTCTCAAAATTTGGGTCCCAGGGTGGTTACTGCTAGAGTTATCATGGCTTTTACTAAATGGTGGGACTATCAACTTCTCTACTGTTTTATTCCTTCACATACAAAACAGCACTTACCTATCATAGAGAAAGATTTTTATTTTGTAAGATTTGTAAGATTTTTTTTCCAGTATGCAGGTTTTTTTTTTTCATTGGTATGCATCAAGTATTTGCATTTTCAGCATTACTGTATCTGGCTTAAAGGGCAAGGAAGGGTCTGTGGGTTTCTCTGATCAATTACTGTAAAACATTGGAGATCTTGGATCGTCAGGTGCTGTCAAAGTGTAAAATATGATCAACACACCTTTAAATCAATGAAAGACCCAGAGTATCACAATTCAAAGAGCAAACAAACCTAATTGTTTACTCTTCACTCTGCTGCAGTCTGTTAAGCACAGACTTAAAATTAATGTAGTATACCTTGGCCACCCAGCTAAAACCCACAAAAATCCATATAAAACACCTTCCAAATTCCTCAACCCGAGATTGTATGAGTTTAAGAAAAGTCTTTCTATGATATCTTTTCTCCCTTAAAATGCGTGGTCTTTAATTAAGTGCATGGTGATTTGAAACGATTGGAGTGATTTTTCTGTCACAGATTCATAACCCAGCTGTTGATAAAGCTACTGCTGAACGTCTCTAACTGCAGGCTCTGCATTCCCCCTACTCTCTTCCTTGTAACAACTCTAAAAAACCCCAAAACTTTCCATACTGAATATCACCAAACTATCTAAGGAGAGCTCTGTGTGGGTTTTTTTTTGTTTCTGCATTTGTTTGGGGGTTTTCTGTTTTGTTTTTTTTTAGCCTGTAGAACATGATTAAGTCCTGGTTTATAACAATCATTTAATTAATTGTTTTTCCTTTCTTCTGGCAGTCTGGATTTCAGCGTACAGACATGTGCAAAGTTCCTTTTTTATTATTTTTTTCCCCCCCCGTTCAAGACAATTTACATTTGCAACGTAACACTTCATTGAAGACAGGGGAAAGGAGGGCGAAGCAAACGTCCAGATTTTTCCAAACTGCTCTGACTGCTTTGAACCACCCCATAAAACTTCCAGATCCCTCTTCCTTGGGGAAAAGTGCAGGTGGTGGTGGGTTGCAGGAGTTCCTCCTAAGCTGAGCTCCCCCTGCTCGGCCACCAGCAGAGAGGGTGCAGAGGGGAGGGAGGGAGGGAGGAGGTGTTGCTGGGGCTGTGGGTGTCTGGCCCTCCTGCCATTACCCTGTGTGGGTCTTGGCAGCTGGGAGGAGAGGGGGCTGCTTGGAGCGGTGCTTGGGGAAAACAGCCAGGACCTGCCAGAGTGGAGGCCTTCAGTTTTCCTTGAACTACTCTGTAACGTTTGCAAAACTGAGGAATTTCTGAGAATAACAGAGAGAGAAGGGAAAACATAAAATAAAAGGACTAGAAATGGAGTGCAGCATGATTCCACTCCGCCCTGAGCATCACTCATTCAGTAGTGAAGGGGAGTAGGGAAAGGAAAACACAGGAATGCAAAGTTTTAAGCAGTTGACATTTTGAAATGTACAGTTTGGAAAATGTTGTATTATCTGAAAATATATTAGTATATGTTTGCAATTTTCTTGTTAAAATAATAACTAGAAACTTAATTACTATTCGTTGTATGCTCCGCTGGTCCTCTCGGGATGGATAAAGCTTTAGTGAGGGTAAATTTTTTCCCCCCATACATAAATTAATATATTTTAAGACCAGAAGGGACTGTTCATCTGACCTCATACATAACAAAGGCAACTGATTTGCTGTATATTAATTCCTGCTTCAAGTCAGCTCTGATTCGGTTGCCGCATACTACAGAGAAATCTTCCCACTTAAAACCATTATTCCCTTGTTTATACGTCAATGAGCTCTATTATCCTTTTCATCACTTTGGGAAGTCGAATCCACCAGGGACTCTGACACACAGTAGAGGTTCCCTCCCCTTGGTTTCCCTCTCCACTGCTTGGGGAGCGGTCTTTATTCTGTGATTAAGTACATGACTTTACTTTTGATCATGACAGAAGTCATATCATTACCTAAGCAACCAAATTAAACAATGGCAGTAAACCAGCCCATTGCACATTTGTTCCACAAGCAATCTATTGTGATATCTGGGGGTTTTATTGTTTTGGTTTGGTTTTCTTTGGGGGTGTGTGGTGTGTGTGTTCCTTTCTCCCCCCTTCTTTTTTTCCCTCTTTAATTCATTAACTAAAATGTAAATTAAAATTAGGGTCAAAGGTTATCCCTGTGGGACTTTACTCAACAATTACTCCAAGTTTATAGTTGCATTTCAAGACCTGCTGGTTTCTAATTCATTTACTAAGTGCCCTGTTGAGTTTACAGCATTCTAGTTTATTGTTCATGATATTGTGTGGTGTCCTGCCAAATATTTGATTTATTTACATTGTTACCTCTATCAAATCTATAATTTCACTTGTTATCAAATAATTATTTACTGTGGCAGACAAATTGCCTCGTGGGATATTTATTTATTTATTTATTTATTTTCAGCTAGGAGGGAAAACAGAGGTATCAGCCAGGAGCAGTGGCAAGGCAGGAGCCAGGGAAGGACACAAAGCAGGCGATCTGACTGAGGGCAGAATGACGGGAATGCTTCAGACAGGGGCCCAAGTGAACATCCTGGCCTCCTCCCCGGGAGGCGCAAGAGAGGAAGCTCTATGGTTCCTGATAGAAGTGCAGAGGCAGCATCTCCACCAGACAGGCAGGGCTGAACATCTGGAGGCCTCAGAGTCTGTGAGGAATTCCTATGAATCTAAAAGAGATGTCCGAGTGACTCCATACCTTTCTCTCCTGTGTTCAGTCTGGCCTCCGCTAATGACTCCACAATAAATGTATTACAGCAGAACCATAAGATTTCTCCAGTTTCATATTTCCTGTAAGTTATCACATCTACCATGTGATGGGATTATATAGTTGCTTATTTTTTTCATGTGCAGCATATTCAGGTCATAAACTCAATTTGTGCTCTTGGAACAGCAATGTATTGGTTTCTCCAGTAATGCATTCCTCTTCCAGCCTAGAAAAACATAAGAAATCAAGAATGCCATTTATGTTGTATCACAATCACCACCCCCTGATTTCACAAACTTTTGATAATAGTCACAATAAGACAGCCTGCTGCTTTTTTGAAAACTACACTTTGCAAAATCCCTGCTAACGGTAACCAAACAGAGATCATCCACACAAATATTTTTATTAAGTGGAAACTCTGATATAAATCTTCTGTATTTAACCACTAACCTCAAATGAATACAGCACACTGGAAAAAAATCTATTTTCTTTGAGTGGGTTACTTTCACTGGCTCCACTAATGCCCTTCAATATATATTCTCTGCTCACTTTACCCACAAGCAACTTTTGGCGGATTTATTTTTTTTCTGCGAACACAGGCATGATCAGAAGGCACAGCAGCAGGGCATTGAAGTTTCTCTCACTTTGATTTGCTTCACCTAGAAGGGAACAGAGCCAGTAAAGTGCCAGCCTAAGGCACTTTCCAAGTTGTACGCCTTAGAAACTATGCCAGAGCAGGGAGTAATGCATTGCATTCCCTAATCATAAGAAAGGTCCTAGGATGTGTTTGTGTAGCGAGAGAGGAGGAAAAAGATGAAGGAGATGAGATATTGTGAGGAGCCTGGTGAGAAGATAGAGTTTCTGAACAAATGGACCAAGTCTCCAAAGCATTAAAAAAAAACCTTATGTAGAATAAGAAAAAAAAAAAAACCCAAACCCCGAAACATTAATTCTATCAGTGCACAGTCAAGATTAAAAGGTTTATGACTATGCAAATGTAGGGGAGGGGGTGTCCACTTGATTTCTTGATTTATACCCTTTTTTTTAAGGCAGGAACAGGGTGTTTTCTTCCAAGCTGAAACAGCATGTCTCTCCACACATGCACACACATGTGAAGGGGAAATCATGGAGATATTTCACATGGTGCTCAGCAAGTGGCAATTCCTGGGGTCAAAGTCCTGGGCTCCTATTCTGAGAAGATCCTCAGGGCCAGCCTGTGGTCAGTCCCATGCCAGCCATGCCACGTCAGGCAGTCATGACAATCACACAGAGCAAGATGGACTCTTTGGATGCCCGTTGCCTATAGGTAGTGGCTATCAGTGTGTGCATCAGATAGATGTATATTAAGTGCCATCTCATTAAGTGCACAAATTCATAAAGGTCCCCCTAAGCTCCTGTAGGTTTTATAATTAACTTCAGGTTTGTTTACACTCTGTTGTATTTCCCTTACATTCCCTTGCTGGGTAAATAAGATTTTACTTTCATTCTAACTCTTATGGAGTCTCTGCTTTACCGGGTGACCCAGTGGTACAAACAGGATAAGATTAGGTATGGACAAATGATCACATCTATGATGAATTACTCTGGGGGCACAACAAACAAATTATGTTGGCTTTCTGCTTCTATGCTGGCTTTCTGGCAGCTGCAGGTGCTGCAAGGTGCTACCTGATCTGACACAAAGTGAGAGTGGGGTGACAGACAATACCTGTTTCTTCATAAAGCCTGAAAGAACAAAAAGAACTGTGGGATTATTATTTTTTTAAATCAAGCTTGCAGTGGATTGAGTCTGCGCTGTATTAAAGGGTTATTTTTTGTAATTATTCCATGGCCAAGATATTTTTAGGACAGAGTACTAAAATCCCTAATCTAGAATTACTGTATCGTCAAACAATATCCTGAGTTTCATGGGAAAAAAGGTTGTTGAGACAACATATTCCAAGTCAATAGTACAAAATCATTTGGAAAACATGGTTCGCTTATCAGTTTTTCTGTTGCAATTAGTGGCTCTCAAGAGTCAGCTGGAAGAGTAGAAAATTGCTGGTTGTGGCCTCCTGATTGAAAAAGCAGCCTACTATTTATTCAGCATTATTTAAGGCTACCTGCTTTTAAAATATGCCAAGTGTGAATTTATACCTACAAATCACTGAATCGTCGGGGCACATCCTGCTTCCTTGAACTGGCCTCTGTGTTAGGGTTCCTTACATGGAAAACAGCACTGCCAGTTCCTGTCATCTGGTTTTATCTTCTCCCTGTCTCTCATAAAGTGAAAATGTGGCAAACTTCATCAAGTTAATCACCATGAATTATAATCTTACTCTGTCTTGATTCTCTAAAATACCGGTGGTTCAAATGCTGTGGTACCCACTAGAAGAGGACAGAGCTCAGTTGAAGAAAGTGGGCCGTTATTTATAAATGAGGCATCACAGCACTTAACTGTTCTGAGTCCAAAGTTTAGAGTGAAATCCAAGTTCAGTTAATTTCTTGTCCTTCCCATACAGGCCTGGGGAAACACATACTTCACAGGGAACCCCAAATGCTGTATTCTGTGCAGAGACCTGCTCAGGATCATTAGAGAGGTCAGGTATATATATTAAGATGACATACTTTGAGGTGCTTGATACATGTCTGCCAAAAAGTGCTTCTGTCTGTTCGAGTTCTGCTGCTCGCTCCCCTTTCCCCTGCAGTGGAAACTTGAAACCATTCCCTTAAGTAATGGAGCAGGGTTCGTGCTTTTCTTCTGCAAGTTATTGACTGGACAAGGACCTTTTTACATAACAGCCTGGAGATTATAGCAGTTGCAAAGGAAGCACTTTAATTAATTTTGCTTCTCAGCCTGAAAGAATTCACATGCATACCTGCCACCTCCCAGGGAAATGTGAGCCCCTGCCAGCCGCACACTGGCAGAGGATGAGGAGGGGAGCAGCAAGAAGACACACAATGTGCTCACCGACCATTCTGTTGGAGCTGGACCATGCAATTTCACAAGTCAGTGAGCCATGCAAACCTGGCTTTAGAGTCCAGTGGTTAGTCACTCATATGGAAAAGAGGCAACCTGGGTTTTGATTCCTCTATTTTCCACTGTCTGTATGAGGATTTGTGCATCCACCCCTGCCTCCCCACTTCCGAGCCACAGTGCTGATGGCTGAGAAATTCACAGGTCAGTGCCAGCACCAATGCTGCAACTTCGTTTCCACTGCAGGTATGTGCTTGTTGCATGGAGTCCTGCATCCATACAGGAGCCATGGTTGCAGCAAAATTTATGCTTCTCTAGACCTTCAAGGATCCTCAAAGATATACAACTAAAAACCAATTTAATCTAGAGTAGCACAGTCCTGCTTTCACCCTATCCTGTGTTCCCTCTCAAGTACATCAATCACCTGACTTCTATAGATGCTGCTGCTGCAGCTGGTTCCGGGATCTAGAGCTTTGGAGTTATATACCTTGTTCTCCCCTGATATTTCTTCACATGCGTAAGTTCTTTAGGTACATGGATCCAGGTCTGGAAAACACTCTTTGTGAAATGTAGTGGTAATAATAACTGTAGGATTGTTCACATTTATATAAAATCATGCAATCACAGAATCATAGAATGGTTAGGGCTGGAAGGGACCTTAAAGATCATCAAGTTCCAACCCCCCTGTCACTAGACCAGGCTGCTCAAGGTCCCATCCAATCTGGCCTTGAACACCTCCAGGGAGGGGGCAGCTACCACGTCCCTGGGTAACATGTTCCAGTGCCTCACCACCCTCATAGTGAAGAATTTCTTCCTAATATCCAATCTAAATCTACTCCCTTCCAATGTAAAACCATTCCCACCACATCCTATCACTATATGCCCTTCTAAAAAGTCCCTCCCCAGCTTTCCTGCAGGCCGCTTGCAGGTACTGGAAGGCTGCTATAAGGTCTCCCCAGAGCCTTCTTTTTTCTCTGAACAACCCCAACCGTCTCAGCCTGTCTTAATAGGAGAGGTGCTCCAGCCCTCCAGTCATCTTTGTGGCTCTCCTCTGGACCTCTTCCAAGAATTCCATGTCCTTCTTATGTTGGGGAATCCAAAACTGGACACAGTACTCCAGGTGGGGTCTCAAGAGAGTGGAGTAGATGGGGACAATCACCTCCCTTAACCTTCTGGCCACTCTCCTTTTGATGCAGCCCAGGATACTATTAGCCTTCTGGGCTGCGAGCGAACATTGTCAGCTTATGTTGAGCTTCTCGTCCACTAGCAGCCGCAAGTTCTTCTCTGCAGGGCTGCTCTCTATCACATTGCATTATATAAACAAATATAAAAGCAGGTAAGAGGATTTCATCAGGTTTCTTGCTATTTACATAGCATAGAAGGCACATGACACAGTAAAAGAAGAAAAAAATCAGAGTTATACTGCTTCCTGTCTGAGGAGAAATCTAAAGTGGTCAAATGTAATAGACATCTTACATTAGTGGGAGGAGATGGCTGCAATCAGACACAATAAGAAAAACAAAAGAAATCAGATTCTAATGACATTGGTATTTCAGGATTAATTAAACCTTTGGCATTTTGAAAGTGTCCTACATGTGTTTCAAGCCTATGGCCTCTACCATATTCATAAGAAACTTTAGAAATATGGTGGTAATGGTCCCAGTTGTTTTGTGTCATTTTAATTGATTGTAGTTTTACTTAAGCAGAGTTATGCCTTCAGAAGCATGGCTGGTTTGTTTGTGTGCAAATCCTGCCAGCACTTCCTCTACTTTTGCCATTAACTTATGTTGTGGGCCTGACTTCATCATTTAGCTGCTGATCTCACTGGAATTGGAGCTCTGCCACTGAGTTCAATGGAGAAAACGTAGACCTTCAGCCATTTTGCCTCCTTGCTTCCATGTTACCAAGAACTAACAGACAAGAAGCTATTGTGCAGAAGCCACCCTGCAGCCCTGTCCCCTCCACCGGAACCTTGCCACGCAAAATGACAACAGATGTTAAAACAGTGGTCAGGTGGGAGCTGATGAGATGTAGCTGGATATCAAAAAGCGTAGGTGTTTTCCCTGCCTGGGGAAAAAAAGCAGTGCTGGAAGTGGGGGCCTAGCCCTGCCCCTCCAAACTGAGGGTGTGGATGCGTGGGCTGCTGCAGGGATGCCTCTGATCTGCTCTTCCCGCCCCAGCATTCCTGCCAGCCCAGTGGCTTAACTTCCCCAGGAAATTTGAACGTCTCCAAGTTACCCTGTTGCTTGGTACCTAGCCACTAGTGTGATGGAGATGTATGTTTACTCCCCTGGGCTAATTAAGAGCTAATTTTCAGTTCTCTCACTTCCTGGGTGAATATTCTAGCAACTAAACAATTATGCACCCAGTGCTACCATGGCTTCAGATGTGGTTACTTAAAGTCCTGGCCACAAATAACATTTCAGTCTTCTCCAGGAACTTTTAACTGAGTTCAAGTACCAATCCAACAAACCTATTAAATGAGAGGTGTAGGTAGAAGATAAGCATCCATTTTTCCACTTCTGAGTATATGTGGGAGACTAAAGGTAAATACCTCTGCAGTTTTCAAGCTAAGAAGGGAGGGACCTAATGAATTTATGTAGCTATACATGAGACAATCCTGGAAAGTAGGACAGACTGTATTTCTCTCTGAGACTGCGGTGAAGTTTGGGCACCCATTTCAAATTTTAGCAGAACTTGTTCAGGCTGGATCTAAGAGAATCAGTGGGAAAATTAACAATAATATTCCCTGCGCCCTCCCCCCCCCCCCCCGCCCCGATTTACAAATGTATGTTAACTATAATAATATGTTATCTTTTAACAGTATTCCTTCTTCAGATTTCTCCTGGCCTTTAGGTCTTCATACATGTATGGCTTTAGTGCACTGTCTGCATCACTTGCTTCCTTACAAAAGAGCAGATACTAGTGGGTGGTGGACAGGAACTCTTATACAATTTTCCTCAGACTTTAAGTGTTCCATACTGTCAACATTAAATAGTAATAACTTGTGTCAGATAGGAGGCCTTGGAAGCCCAGAAACTTCAAAAACAATTATACTGCAATATCCTAGATGCTAGAAGAACAGCAAATGGTAAGAGAGAAGGAAAAAAAAAAGGTTATCTTTCCAGTGCTGTGCTATGTATTAATGTATTAATGTATTATATTCCCAGTTCACTGGAGAGAGAGATTAATGCAAATTCCCCAGACAGGTAAACAAGTCTGGGAAAGCACCACCCTCTGGGAAAGTTGCCCTAGTTCACAAAGCCAGATAAACATAGAATTTTTTTAAAGAGACAGGCTGGAGACAGGACCCCAGCCTGGAGAGGAATGGAGAGGACAGGTAAAGAGACAAACTAGAACAGTTTCATGAATTTATGTTTATAGCTACTGGCACACCTAACAGTAAGCTGAAGATGCGTGCAGACTGTTGACTATCTTATGGCCTGTTTTCTCTCTATCTCTTTGTCCTAAAATAAACACAAATTGCTGGAAGAGTTCAGAGTGAGGACCTGGTCTGAACAGAAACAGTAATTTTAGCATGCAGCAGAGGGCTGGAGAAGACAGCCAGGAACAACAGTATAACCAGCTGTAGGAAGAATTGCTGGAAGCTGTTGATCAGCACTCTAATACAAGTCCACACTTTCTCTTCTAGCCCTTCTGCAATTCATATGGCTTTTGGATATCTACTAGCCTACATGATACGTAGTATTCTCGGTCTGGCCTGCCTGCAGGAATATAACTTGAAAAAACCTAGTCTGAATTCCTCATTACTTTTGCCAAATGAGAATTATTGTTTTAGCTGAGCATTTCCCATTGTCTTCTAAATCAGCAGGCCTTTGTATAATGTGTATGATTGAATACTTTGTAAATAGCTTTATGTTTAATGAGATTCTACAAGGAAGGACTTTTGATAAATTACATGATAAATTGCTTTTGATAAATTTTCTGGGGTCATAAAGTATTTTCATACCTAGTCTGGAATGTATTTTGTTCCTTGTGATGCATTCAGTTGAAGCATTGGTATCTCCTTAAAGAAATACCTTTAGGTTATAAGGTAGTGGCTATATTCACTGCACAGTGATATTAGCAGTTCCCATCCAATTCACAAGGTCTTTATAATCTGGCATAGGATAATTCTCTTTCTTATATGAAGGACCTAAGTAAAGTCTATTGAATCTAAACCCACTGATCAGTACAGTATACTGCTACTAAATCTTCTGTAATGTGAGTATAAAAAGGAAGTCATGTGGACTATTATTTTTCAGCCAGTCCCTTTTTTAATGGGACACAGGTGACATTAGTATATATAAAAATCTTTTCCAAAATCCTTGCAAAATTTCTTCTGTGAACTCAAGGGATCAGCTCCTTCAACAACCCCCATGAAGTCCTTACAACAATACCTTGGTGAACAGACACCAACTGCCCTTACTGATTTCAGCTGATCCAGACGTTGCTGTGTGCGGTGCTTTAGTGTACAGGGCACGAGCTTCCAGGGTTCACGAAGTCTCCTGCAGTGGTGGTGGGCTCACGAGGTGCTAGAAAAAGTCCATCCCAAAATGGGCACTCAAGCATAGTGCTTGGATACAAGACTGGGCTGAGGTTTGTCTCCACAGTTACCAGTGTGAAAGGTATTACTTGCCCCAGAAAATAAGCAGTTGTCACTCAAATGATAGGAAAGGAGTTTTCATTTTGTGTGATTCTTCTTTGTGATTAAGTCTTGGTTAGGTAGGAAGTAGAACAGGGGTTATTTAGTAAAATCTCTTGAAGTCTGGTTCTTCTAACAGAGAGCTAACATTGAAATACTGTAATCTCCTCGCCTGCCCGGACTTCATGAGAATAAATCCATATGGGGTCGCCTCTTTACAGATCTGATAAATCTGGTGCCATGACTGAAGCAATAATTCCAGTAAACCACATAGCTTAAATGCTACTCCTTGGTTAATAAGAGCAGTGTATAGAATGTGCTCAATGGACTAATAGCTCAGCAACCAGTAGCAAAGCTCCCGGATAAGAAAAAGAGCGATGCTAATGTTTTGTGGGAAAACATCGTACAGTTTGAGGCACACTGTAGTTCTGCCCACACTTGGTAATAAGAAGGCAATGTAGTAAAATGTTATGGTAATGGTTGCACAGAACTATCAGTGAAGTATAAGCACTTGCATATTCCAGTTCCCTTCTTTAAATTAATTGTCAAAAAGCCCAACAAGTTAACAATGTTTGGCCTCACAGCAGTCAATAAGAATTTTGTCACTGACTTGTAAAGGGCCCCAAGGAGAGCCTTCCCAGGCATGTCTGGCCTTTCAGCAGTACCATCTGGCTCCTCCAGCCCAAGAAATCTGATGAACATCAAAAGATCCTGTTTAAAAGGTTTAAGAGACCTTATTACAGCTAGTATTTCCTACAGCTCAGTTTGTCTTCTTATGCTGTTTTCAAAGACCACCCATATTTGACCACCCAGTTCAGAGATTAGTGTCTCATGAGACTATTTCCATATTTGTATGCAATTAAAAGCAATTCCCACCTTCTCCTTTGCATGACATACAGCCATGATCTTCATTATTGTTACGGTATCTGCAAACAGTTACACAATGCTTCAGATCTTCAAAAGGTCCAGTGTTATTTAAAGGATTGTGGACATATGTGTGATAGAAATACCAGAGGGAGAATGATGACATCTACATTGGAATCACTAAAAGTAATCTAGCTGCCTTCAGTGGAAAGAAATTTATCTGAATGTGATCTGAATTAGATGTTCAAGGAAAATGTTCAAATTTGAGGCATTTCTTGTGATTTCAAAGTTCAGTTTTATTGTCAGAAGGAAATATTTTTTTATGGGATTCCCACAGAAGCTCAGATATTTGACATGGTACGATTAAGCACATAAAGTCAGAAGAGCCAGTCAGAGTGAAGCACCTTGTCTCTATGCGCGTGGAAAGTGGTGGTTGCTTTGGGAAAAGGCATCATGCTATGATGCTTCCTCTGTCTTTTCTTCCAGCCTTCTGCAGTGCATATATTTCCTGAACTATTATCTGTTGTAGTTTTTTTCATTTATGACCATGGATGCATTTTTTTTCCTATATTTTTTTCTATTGTTGTTTAACTGTTTCAGATCTCAGGTTCTATACCATTCTTCAGTGTGAATTCTATGGCTTGCTTAGTTACACATGTTGAATGCACACCTCTTTCTTTTTGCTTCCAAACTATTGTCTAATAATTTCATTTGTTGCCCCACAATTTTGTCTATACATTTCTAAATAACTACATACTTTTAATCTTCTCCTGCTTACAACTATCACCACTGATTTCTAGCGCAGTGCTCCGAGCCTTCTCTTTTCCATGCTTGCAAGTTCTAGCCTACTTAACCTCTACTGATATGGAAGGAAACCTGTATTTTTGATTGTAATTGTTGCTTCTGTACCTGTTCTTATGCCACTATATTCTTTTGACATGAAAGAACAGAAAATAATAATAAAAATGACCACCTATCATAGATTTATAATAATAGCATAATGATTTTGCTTTTGTTTTCTATTCTAAGAGTACAAAGAGTACCAGGCATTGAGCAGATTTTTATGTCCTTATTCACTAACTCCAAGATATCTTTCTATAGTAGTAATAGTTAATTTAGAGTGCACTGTTGTATAGATCTAGCTAGGACTGGTTTTGTTTATGATCCTGCATGTGTAAGTATTACATTTCCCCTGACAGTTCATTACGCAGCAAGCAAGGAACATGAATATTCATTTTTAAAACCTTGAATTACCAGCAAATGTCATTGCCTTACAATCTTCTCCCTTTTCTAGATGATTTATTATTATACTGAACAACAGAAGCTTCAGCACAGATCCTGGTGATGTTCTTTTCCTGTGAAATCAGCTCGTTATTTCTACTCTTTGTTTCTACACTGTGATCAGATCTGAAATTCTGAGGGGATCTTCTGTGCTGCAATGCCAGCTTAGTTTCTTGGAGATGAATCCTGTAAAATTGTTTGAAAGTCTACACTTGCTACATACATAGCCTGGATTTCCCACATCTGCCTGCTCCTGAGCACTATTCAAAACCTCCTGTAAATTTCTGAGGTACAATTTCCCTGTGCAAAAGTATTTCCACTCTTCCCTATTATAAAATGTTAATCACTTTTTGATTGATGATGGGATATTTTTATGACAAGCTTCTTACAGTTTTCCTACTGTGAACATAAGGTTTCCTAGTCTGCGGTTCCTTACATCCATTTTGGAAGGTTTTTAAAAATCTTTGTCACATCGATCATTTGCCATTACCCTGTTGTTGAGACCATTTCAAATGTTAGCTCTTCATAATCAATAAAGGGAATCCAGCTCCCTTTGCAAAAACATGCAGAGCTGCCTTTAACTGTGCTGTGTAATTCAAAACAGGATGCAGATTTCTAGGTGCTCTCTGTGTAGTAAAAACAATCATGAAATTCTGCCTTTTTTAAAACAGTTACCTTGTCCCACTGAACAGCCCCTGAGCAGTTTTTCCTTCTCAAAGGAAACGACCAGGTATTAGTAATGCAGTTAGTCACTGCGGTCACATCCTTGCGATCTGTAGACCGAGGCAAGCTGAGAACCCAGCTGAATCGATGACTTCACCTCTGTTTACGTCAGTGGACAGGAATTAAGGACTCACTTAATTGTACTGGGAGTTGGATACCTGCATAGTCACAGAATATGCTGAGAAGGATTGCCAAAATAAATTTCCAGTCTTCAGCCAGGCGAGATTTTTATTTGCTATGTTTATTGCCACCGATTCCTGTGTCATCTTTGAGTAATACCTAAAGAGGTTTGGTTCACTGATTCTCATGAAGAGCAAACTGATTTCAGGATTTCAGGATTCCATGTTAGGGTTAGGATTTGGATTTACAGGACTGGAAGCCTTGGGCATCTCTGACCAAAATTCTGTATATGTTTACAACTTATTTTTAATGTGGCAGTGATTTGGGGAGTTTGGGAGTTTCTCCCTCATTGTTTTGATTTTAGAAAGCACTAGCCCCTGTGGCTGCTATAATCTTCTGCCTTATTAAATTGTGTATGCTCCCATCAGCTTCTTAGGAAAATTTAACTGTATAAACAGATTTCTCTGGCCAAGACAGCTCAGAATGTCTACAGCATAGTGAGCTGCCATCAGGAAAACAGGGTTTGGAATTGAGAATGTTTTTGCTGGGCTGATGGAAACTTGGCACGCTGCATGATAACTTAAAGTTAATGAATGCTGGTGGAAAACAGGCCCCAAACTCCTTGGCAGCAGAAGGTAATCCTGGACTGGAGGTTTAGTAAACAAGCTGCTCACACACAACCCCAGCTCCAAAGGTTGGAATCAGTGGTGGTCACTGGAACTTCAAGTGCTGCCATGAAGGGGGAAAAGACCAAAGCAGAGATGAGCTGTGCAGTCCATGCTTCTGTGGGATGGACTGCACCAGCGAGGTCTCCCAGATCTTTCCTTATCCCTCCCCTCCCTGAAGCCATGTGCTGGAGGGTAGCTGTCCTACAACCACCGTCCTCTAAGGGGCTGAAACTGTGCTTTAGGCCAGAGGCTACTTTTAGGGTTTTACCTTTGATATACAAAATGGATTCAGGTATCTGAGTGCCTTTCAAGTTTGCAAAGTTTAAAATACATAGCCTCAAAGTGCCAACTCGGCAGAGGTTGATTATTATAAGGACTGAAGTTTCTATCACTTGCATTTCTTCCATGTCTAAGTGTTTGCAACTGTTCATACCCTGGAGTTGCCAAAAAATCATCACGTGAGCATCCTCAGCTTAGGTTTCAAACATATTTGAGGTATATAAATTAGACATCATTCTGCCTGGCTGGCTGGCAGAGCCTAATCCAGTCAGAAAACTCAGATCAAATCTTAATTTCTGCTCTTCATTTAAAGCGAGACCAGACAGTATAATGCCCCTTTTACTTTTGTGGTTACAGAATTTATCCTGCAGTTAATTTTCTTCTTTGCTTGAGTGCTTATCTCAGCAAGCGGACGATGAGGTGTTCATTCTGAGAGTGCTGGGTCACACAGCTGCTGTCTGGGGGCATCTTGTGGATGGTCAGTAAGGAGGGACTCCTGTTTCAGTTAAACAATGAGTATTCATCAGACAGGTGGAGCAGGCCTGAACTCTTGACCTTTCCCATCCTGGGTGAATATGCCAAGCTCTAGATGACAAGAATTTCACTAGGTGGTGAGAGTTTACGTATCCTGCTTTAGATTTTATTGCTGAAGGAAGGATGAAGTATTCTGCTTTGAAATCATAGAATGTGTTAAGTTGGAAGGGACCTTTAAAAGTTATCTAGTCCACCCCCCTTGCAGTAAGCAGGGACACCTTTAACTAGAACAGATTGCTCAGAGCTTCATCAAACCTGACCTGAATGTTTCCAAGGATGGGCCCTTCACCACCTCTCTGGGCAACCTGCTCCAGTGATCTACCACCCTTATCATGAAGAACTTCTTCCTCATGTCTAATCTAAACCTACTCTGCTCTAGTTTAAAACCAATGCCCCTTGTCCTATTGCTACGTGCCCTTACACACAGTCCTTTCCCACCTTTCCTATAGGCCCCTTCAGGTACTAGAAAGCTGCTGTAAGGTCTCCCCCAAGCCGTCTCTTCTCCAGGCTGAGCAATCCCAACTCTCTCAGCCTGTCTTCATAGGAGAGGTGCTCCAGCTCCGTAATCTGAACATTTGACATCCAAAGCATGTAGATGCACATTCTCTGTGCAGGAAAAGTATTAAAACTCTCTCATTCTGAGATGAGGGCTTTAATCATTATTCTGTAGAGCAGGATGGGGGGTAATGTATTCCTCCTACTGTGTTTTGTGAGAAGGGGTTTGGTTTAGATACTTGCAATCAAGAATGGATGCTTTCTGCTGGGTCCAGGGGTGCTAGTTCTGGTTCACAGCAGCTGCTCATTCCTACCCTTCTTCAGGCTGCTAACACATACATGTACTAATTTGCTTCAGGCACAACAAAGGAGATCAGCTCAAATAGTGCAGATTGTTGGCATGAACTTGGCTGAATTTCCTTGGGGTGAGGTAGGGAGTTGCCCCACAGACTGAGTCAGTCACAGGTGGGATGGAGCAAGAATCTTCAGCTGGGGAAAAAACATCTGCTCCTGTCCTAACTTTAGGAGGGAGTTCAAAGCTAAAACTACCTCAGGCAGAGGGTTCCTCCTATTATTCCAGTATTCTATGCTGAAATTTCTGGCAAAATGTGTTTAAATTCTCTGGATTCACCCAAGTTCCTTGTTGCCAGAGTCCACTACCTCATCAAGTCTTTCTGCAAGAATGCCCTTTCTTGTTCACTTGGAGTCCAATTCTGGCCTCCTTGAAACTATTGCAAAGTTGCCTCTTAATGTGGCAGGAAAAAGATTACGGAATGCAGAGACAGTTGCTCTGTAGTCAGTTACTTCTGCTGTCTTGGATGCTTCTGGGTGGCCTGAGGTCCCTGTCCCGAACAATCTGTGCAGTACCCAAAGCCTGGCTTCTTCTTAAACCTCACCTCCTCTCCCTCATGTTCCTTCTTGGTTACTTTTTCTTGTCACCTCTCTTTTGCCAGCTCTGGTGTTTGGCTGGTCCTGCACTCAGCTATTTTCTGCAGACTTGGGAGTTTCAAGAAGTTCTGTCAGGGCCAGAGGAAGGGACAATAAAGGAAGGCAGATGGTTGGGATGTATCAGGATTGCACCAGCCAGAAGTTAGCCAGTTAAGGAACTGCAGCCCAGATCCATTGCCACAACTCCTCGTGTAATTGCTCCTTAACCCAGTTCAGTCAGACAGACATCAGTTTCAACAGATTTAATGCCACATAACTTGGATTGTTTTGACCAAACTGGGTGGAAATGAATTACATTAGCACTTTATCCTGACAGATCTGAAGGTTGTAATGAAAAGAGGAGGTGGAACTTGGGGTAAAATGAGCAATAGGTGCCTATAAATTATGACCAGGCTTAACTTTGTCCAGAAGGGAAAGTGCAACGTCAGTCCTATCTGCCAGCAAGGTCGTTGCTGACATGAGACTACATCTCACTAATATTAAGCATTTTCAGAAGAAGGTATCATCCTGGAGTAAATTCTAAGGGTGCATTTTTAGGTTTATAACCTCGAGGTTACAGTTTTCTTGATACAAGCTTTTAGTATGTTTACTAGGGGTCAGCTGATACATATTTATTTTGTAGAGATAAAGCAGCTTTTCCATATTCCAACTGTCATTTCAACCTTCATATATTTTTTCTCTACTCTGCTAAGAATGAAAGACATTATGAATTGTATAAAAGTGAGAGAGAAAGAGAGAGAAAATTATTCACAACAAAAAAAAGTCTTAGATGCCAACAATGGGAAAGTAGGAGGGGAGTTTTCTATGTGGTCTCATAGAGTCACAGGCTGTGATTTTCCCAGATAGTAAAATTAGCATCTATATTGCTAGGACAAAGCTCCAGATTATCTCCTGCTAAGAAGACAAAGGGAAAGGTAAATAGGAGCTTTAAATATGGGTATGCTTATTTCCTTTCAGACTTGAGTCATCAAAAGAAAGTTAAATTTAATTTCATTTGGAAGGTTAGACCAATTACTTACTGTGTGGCAGAAGAGAGAACTAATATATCTTTAGACTTTGGTTTCATTTGTCTGGGAAGTGACTGTACAACCATGTGAACAGAGTTTTAAATAATTTTATAATCTTTAGTGTACTATGAAAGTTGGCAAAAAGATAACTTCCCTCTTCATATCAGCAGAAGAAATAAAAATGTATTTATCACATCAATGGGGTTAATTTATTTAAATTAAAAGAGGATTGTACTGCATGACTACCTCTAAAAGTTTTCTCATAGGGTACAGAAAGCATGAATCCCCATGAATTAATTAAAGAAATTATATTACTGGTAAAATAATGGACTTTTCTTTAACTTGATGTTCTTTAAAACACTAGTTGGATGAACTTTGTTTTAATCAGGGTTGAATCTAATTCTTATAATATTATATATCAATTAGATTATAAATTAAAATGCATATTCCCTATGAATATCACAGTAAGGTTTAAGTTAGGCTTCGTCTTGCATCTATGTTACATATTTAAAATAGCTTGGTCTTTCCTCTGTAACTTTCTTGTTGATTCTTTGCTAAGCATAAAGCAGACTTTATGTAATTTAAAGTTGTTATGCGTTCTAATTCTTTAGAACATTATTTTTTTATGAGGTAAATATGTATTCCAGCAATCATCATTTCATAAGCCTCTGATATGCAATGATTGTTAATCTGTTGCATCCTTTAGTTTGCCAAAATTCATTTGCACTATCATTGATATTGATGGCATTATTTTTAAGAGACTCTAAGTGAGCAATTCATCAAGAGGACAACAAAAGCTAGAATTGAAAGATAAAACATCCAGGTCAGTAACTCATTGAGCATCTCACAGCTGAAAATGTGCTGGAACATACTGAAACCACAAGCTGATTTGATACCTGAATGTGCCAGGATGGTCAGCAGTGGGAGTGTCAGTGCGTGTAAGGGTGCAAGGGTGCCTTGGAGTTCTTGCTGTAAACTCTCACACTCACATTATTACATATTAGTACAAAAAGCCTGTTGGCAAAAGACCGAAGGGAGGGAAAAAAAAGAATGCAAGAGACCTGTTAACCAATATCCAGTGATTTCCAAACTCACTTTTATGTAATAAATTTCTAAATGCAGACTTTTAACAAGCATGCTCAGATGGAGCAGTATTCAGCCATCTAAAGACACAGGCATCCACTGAGAGAGACTTACAGAAATAATTTAGGACCAGATTTCCTAACGTATTTACAGCAGATGATGGTCTCGAAAGGAGTTCAGGGCCTTAGGAACCCAATAAGATTGATTGGGAGAGATGTCCAAGCTCATGATATGGTCAATGGAAAGTATTAGCAAGACCACTGAAATCTCTCTTTCCACTGGCTATAAAATGCCCCTCTCTGCATTTTTAGTGTCTGCTTGCTGGAGCAAGCTGATGGGAAAAGGGTTTATTTAGCATTGAAAATCCCATTATGTATGCTCACCCCACACTTTCCAGTTACTAAATCCATATGTAAGTCTACCTTTAAGTACAGTGCTGCTGATTTTATAACAATATTTTGGGACTGAAAGTGCTGCTCTTCCATTAAGACAACCAAGAATGAGACTTAAGGAAGTCGGAGCTATTTCAAAGGCACAAGAAAATAACCACACTTTGCATTAATTAACGTTAACTGGCAGTTAGATGAAACAAGCCTGAAATGAGGGAATAATATTTTGTTGTTTAAGATAAGAGTATGAATACCTGGCATGGTATTTCGATTCTGATTATTAGTCAACGTTGTGGCCAGTAGCCAGGTCACATCACAGAAACATTAAACTGCAACGCTTATGAGGAACTGATAGCCTAATTTCCAGAGTATATTTTATGAATTTGCCTCTTTATAAATTTAAAAATGTAAAAAGGAAAAAAAAAGAGATAATCAAGAGTCATCAATTTTTCCCTGTTAGTGGCTAAGGTAAAAGTTGAACAGCTCAATGCCAGGATTAGGGCAACTTAGGTTTGAGCTCACGTTCTGTTTTTCCAGTTGTGTCCTTTACGGCCCTTGAGCATCTCCCATTATTATGACATCAGTTTTATTTCTTAGAAATGTAAATGCAAATGACTAGGCAGGACAGAAAGGAGATAGGTCTTTTTCTGGCATTTTACCACAGTGATGATGATGATGTCTTCCTCAATGTAATTACGTGCCTAATTTTCTGCATGTCCTGAATTTTTCAATGTGCTTGTACTCCCCAACTTCTGTTTTGCAGAATGCAGGCAGCGCTTCAGAGGTGGGTTTCATTCCTTTTCAGCTCAGGCCAACATAACAAGCCAGGGATCTTGAATTGCAAATATTCTCTAACCAGATTTCTCCACTGGTAAGTTGTCACTTAGGAGTTTGGCTGCTTTTATTCTTTTTTCTTTCCCCAGAAAAAAAGAATTGTCTTACTGAAATCATACACCTTTCCAGAGGGATGTATCCTGCCTTTGGATGAATGTGTGCCACTATTGGAAGAAACCCTTTTTTTCTGCAACAAGCTTTGAATTTTGCATAATCATTCTAACATGTTTTGGTTTCTATATCATCAGGCCTATGACAAAAACATCCCCCCACAAAAAAAACCCAAAACCTCTCAAACCCAAGAAACACAGGACAACTTTATTTTGTTTGAACCTAAAATATAACTCTCACTACAACCAAGTTCCCAAGTTAAGTACATGATCCGAGACCCTTGATCTTTGATCACTTGGGAAAACTTGTGAAAGAAAAAGGTGCACTGTTCCACCTACTATCTGGTTTGCTTTGAAAAAACAGAATAAATATGTATGAGTTAAGGGGATAAAAAGATAAAAGAATATTTTCTGTTCTTACTAATTTTACTCCACATTTCAGATGGCTCACAAGGACTGTATTATGTACTAAAGTAAATAAAATGGTGGAGCAGTATTTCAGTAGTGAAATTTGACATTTTGTGGTCATGGGTATCACTTATTTTTTGAATTACCAATCAGTAATTCAGTGGTTTGTTACTTAAATCTCTGCCCTGCCCTCCCCGGACTATACATGAGGTGCCAGTTTCCTTGCTGTAACCTGAATTTGTCTGACTCCACACATATCTTTTACCCCTTCTTTGCCTTCTCAGTGTGCTTACAATTAGGGAGCTCGTTGAAGTCTGTCCTTGCTTATAAATACACTAAGAACGGAAAGAAGTGAGCAGCTGAAAAAAGACAGGCACAGGCAGAGGAAAGAGAAACTGCTATCAAAGTGTTTTCAATAAAGTGGAATATTTGTTAAAGTTCAATGTCTGTCCTTGCAGTGAAATGCTGCAGTTGGTTGCAGCTTCCCTTTCTATCCTGTGATCAGAGCAGTGCTGGGATTGACAGCCTGATCTATAGCATAACTGCTGACATTGAGCTGGCAGGATTTAGCAGTTTTATATTTGTTCATAAGCTACTCCAGAAAAATGGCTGTTTACCGCGGTGATCGCTTATTTTTTTATTAACAGAAGATCACAGAATTGTAGGGGTTGGAAGGGACCTCAAGAGATTATAGAGTCCAACCCCCAAATAAGATTCAAATGTGATCTGGGATGCAGCTTAGACTCTGAAACAAAACCTACTGCTACTTAAGCATTTTCAGCACGGATAACAGGATTTTTTTTCCCTTTTTTTTTATTCTAGCATGGTAGCCAAGTAAACCCATCATCTGGCATAATGAGTCACACCATATGGAGTCACTCTATCTTTGGTCTCAAAGACCTAAAGTGTCTGTAATGACCAGAATGCCTAAATTGTGATTGCTTTTCACAAGCAGTTTATTCCCTGTTCTTTTTTTTTTTTTTTTAACTTACCCATTATTCTTCTCATTAAAACTGAAAATACAAGCTGTTGACAAATAGTGTCTTCCTTTGACTTAGTGTTGCTTACCCTCCTCATTCTGATAGATAACCCTCTACTGTGTCCCCTCAGAGTATTGTGTAACAAGAGTAATTAATAACAAATAATGTGCACAAAAGATCAACGGTAAAACAAACAGCAACATAAAAAGCAAACTGGTAAATGCTCACTTTGGGTGTGTCCATGCATGACTATATCTTCATACAGATACTCATGGTGTGTGTGACTGACTGTTTCACCAAGCACCTTCAGATGATTTCTTCCATTTTGGGCATGATGCCAGTTAGAGAGCAGAGACCTTCCAAGCAACCTACTTACCTTACTGATGTCCTGCATGACAATCTTTATAAGTCATCTTAACTCCTTTCACACTTCTGTATTGAGCAGCAAGGGGTACAGAAGAAGGCTGAAGCACAGCCAACAGCAATTCTCTCTTCAGGAAAACCCCAAACCATTAAAACACTGTTTAAGATCATGTATAAGCCTAGCAGTATCTGTCACTGTGGAAATTATGCTACAGTCTGCTGATAATAATTACAGAAAGCTGCGAAGTCCAGTTTGATTGGCAAATCCAACGAATTTTGTACCACCTTCTTAAACGGTTTTGCTGAGCTGATCACCTAGTTACAACCGTGCTGCAATTGTGGGTACTAAATCCTTTATTACATCATTTCCAAGGAATTTAAAGTAAATCTGAAGCTAGCAAGGGCTTGTCTTAACTTGAATAAAAAAAGAAATGTATATCTCCAAGCAAGAAGACTGATAGTTGTGGGTTTGGATTTTTTTTTTTTCTTTTTCCCCTGAAACAATTCTGAATTTCCATTTTTTTCTCCCTGCACCAGTTATTGAAGAAAAAAAGGTAACCCTCTGCCAGCCCTGTGGAGATCTGCGTTTCTCTGCAAGCTTCAGTTACTGCTGAAAGCTAACCAGCAATTCTATCACTTGCATTTCTGAACTCTGGATTATGAATCTGGAAAAAAACCCCACTAGTTACGTTCAGCTATTAAATTTAAAATGCAAAACAGGACTGAAAGTTGTCAGTGGTTATTCATCCAGATACATTTAGTATTGAAAGCAGTTGGAAGATACATAGCATATAAGCCTTCAAATGAAAAGTAGAACTTTCCCTGTTGCTGACATACTGAGATAACTTTTTCAACTGGACTCTAATGGCTAACATTTCTTGATAAAGGAGAGAAAGAATTGTTTTGTTCCGTTTCCTATGCAACTGATAAGCAGAAAAGTGTGTGTTTGACAAAAATTCCTCTCCTGCATTTGGGCAAAAAGACAGATTATATATTTTTTCCATATGACAATTATTATTTAAAAAAATATTCCAGATATACCTAAAGTAGGTACTGTTAGAGTTTTTGTCTGTAAATTGGTGTTATGGAGAATTTGGATCTTAGATCTTTTAAAGTGATACCTATCACCTGCTTATGTCTTTCTAATAAGATTCATAAACCATGAAAATTTTCAGCAATTGTAATAATGTTACTGTTTCCAATGAGTTTTGAAAGGAGAAAGTGAAGATCCATTTTATTTTAGGTATGTTTTCTTAAGTCTTAAATAAGCAGCTAGACATCTGACAGAATAAGTAATATGATGTGGTTGACTGACCTGGCTGGAGACCAGGTGCCCCCCAAAGCTGCTCTCACTCCCCTCCTCAACGGGACAGGGGAGAGAAAATATTACAGAAGGTTTGTGGATTAATTTTATTGTAAAATTAAATTTATTACCAATCAAATCAGAGCGAATTAATGAGAAATAAAACCAAATCTTAAGGCTTCTCCCTACCTCTCCCCTTCTTCCCTTCAATCCCAATTTCTCTCCCTCCTCCCTCGCAGTGGCACAAGGAGATGGGGAATGGGGGATGTGGTCAGTTCATCACACATTGTCTCTGCTGCTCCTTCCTCCTCATGGAGAGGACTCCTCACACTCTTTCCCTGCTCCAGTGAGGTGGGGGGTGAAGAGGGGTGGTTCTGGTGATGGTTTATCCACTAGTGGTATCTATATGTTGGGTTTTGTGCTTGTGGCAGTCTCACAGTTTTTTTGAAGAATCTATTATTTTTAGACAACACTATCCAGACCTTTTTTTTCTTTATAGCTTTTCTTTAATTTTAAAATATGTAGCTACTTCCAGGAGAAGGCATTAGAAAATTAATGTTTTGCAGAGCATAAATATTTCTGGTATTAGTAATGATCTTTGATACCGAAAAAAAAAGTGTACAGGAGAGACATTGATAACAAACACTGAGTGTTGTTTTCAATTTGGCTACATCTTGAGTGTTGCAAATATTACTTTGTAAGGCAAAATCCTGTGTGAACAGCTTTTTACCCCCTGTTGGCATCTGGAAGCAAAAGAAATTTGTGTTGCACGCTGCTACTTTATATTGTAGATGACTGCTGTTGATACTTGCTATAAAAATCAAATATCGGTCAATTTAAGTTCAAGATTTCCAAGACCAAAAAAGATACTGGACAAAGGCAGTAGAAAAATCATTCATCTTTGAAAGTATCCACTGAACCACTGAACACGATAATGAACAATATGTGAGATAGGCATTTGTGTACTTATGAGTTCACATCTGCTTAGAAATATAAGTGAAAATTCTCAGGTCAGTCCATTGACTTCCTGAAAAAAACCCCATAATTCTTTAATATAAAGAACAATATATTCTTTTCATTTATGAAATGTGCAAACATTTGCTGACTGGTCGCACCATTCTAAAGCATGGATTTCCTTTTCCAAAACAAAAAAATCCATTTCAAACAACCTGACAGAATCCATAATAACAGAACATTAAAGTTGCCCTGCTAAGTTTTCAAAAATCAAGTCACAGGTACTCAAGTATGCCTATTAAGTCTTGATTTTGGCCCCTTGTGAATAAGCATTATTAAACAGTTTTTAATGTTGTTACAGTGTACCATACCTCGCATATGAATTTCTGTTTTCTGGAAGTAATTTGAAATGAGTGAAACAAAGCTTTGAAAAGCTGTTTACTAAGTAATGGCATGCTCTAATTGTAAAATTGGGTATCTTAATTATGCCATTAGAGTATATACATGTAATTAGGCAACATGGATATTTAATTTTGTGTTGATTATTGTGTGCAGTTATGAACTGAATAATCTGAGGAAATTGCGGCCAAGATTGGCACCTGAGCAGTTTGAAAGTTCCCCATCTTAACTTGTGTTTTTTTGTAAACGTGCCCTAGAACATGAAGTGTGTTCATATGCTGATGTCTCACCTCAGATCACGTACTGTATAAACAGTGGTATGCAGTGGGCAGTGTGGACACAGCCTGTGGTTCCTTCTTATACTGTACAGCAACTAATTGCAATCCCTTGTTGAAATTTGCATTGCATAGGGTTACTTGCTCTATCTGGAACACACTCTGGCTGCATTTAGGCTGTTTTACACATTTCTATGTGTTAACACTCATATTCATTGACTTGCTCTTTGAATGTAAGCCCCTCTTAAAAATTTGACCCAGTCATTGGCAATACAAATATCAAGGTATTAATCAGCATTTGCTGAAAATTCAGCACTCAAACTAGCCCCAACAATATCATAATTGAAGATATCTTTAGACCTACATGAGAACCAGAAGATTCTCTTGCTTTACAAGTTCATATAAAATTAGAGAAGGTAGATATCTGTTTGACATTGGCTGAAACACCAGGTTTAGGCTACATGGTATAGATGTAAGACACATTTTAATGGTCTATAGCATTTATACAGGTCTATCTGAGCCCTGTGTAGGTGCAGTTCAAGCGGAAGCTAGTCCAGTGTCCACAAAGCTCCATGTAGTGCAGATGTGCCTGCAAGACAGTGAAGAAGATTAGAAAGATCAGATCAAGGCCAACCTGTGGTTGTGGCAGCAGGAGCCATCTCTGTATGTGGATGACAGCATTCAGATTTCCTTTCTCCTACCAGTTGCAAATCAGAGCCTGCCTGGCCACAACATTCAAATCCTGTTGGAGGAAAGACATAGCTGAACATTTGCTTGATGAATTTCCACTCATATACATTCTTGGCATAATTCAACACTTGCCCAATCCTAGACTGACAGCTAATTTAAGACATTTTGGATAGGAGATGTTCCTGTCCACTCAAAAGGGACACTACTCTAGGTACATCTGCTAGCTGAAAACAAGTGGCCAGGAACCTGAAGTGAGGCGCCTAAGAGACAAGTAATCCTAGAAAAGAAGCAGGCACAACTGTTGCCTTGGAATGAGGTGGGCTCTGGATGAGCTGCATCCCACCTGAATACACAGGGCACATCAGCAGTGTCTGTGTTATTCTGCAACACTTGATGCCTATTACTATTTAGCATGGACAGAGAGGTTTCTTGAGACATGTATAAGACACTAGTCCAAATAATTATCAACATTTTTTGTTAATGCATCACTTAACTTTGACCAAGAGAAAAGAAGCAGTATCAGCACCTGTGGTTGATTGATCAAAGACTGAGAAGAACTGTACTTAAGTCTGAAGAAGCCATATTTCATATTTTCTTGGTTTCAGGGAAAGTAATTTTCCTGAAGGGAATTTCATATCACATAATTGTTCCTACTCACTACTTACTCTTTATTTGTTTCACTGTTAATTAGTATACCACTTTTTTAAAGATGTCATATCACTTTTAGCTATGGTTATGAGCCTCACACCCTCCTGTGTCAATCTCAACCCAGGCATAGACAGGCAGGCAAACATGATTTACTAGGCTGATAATACCAGATAAGCACTGGAAATAAATAAATAAACAAATAAATAAATACACTAGTTATCAAGCTCCACTTGCAAGTGCCACAACCTTCAGTCTGCGGACCATCAACTGTTATACTTTAGGGTGGTTATGTGTCAGAAGAGGAGAATTGAGTGTTTGCAACGGAAGGATGGGTACCTGTGTGTGCAACTGTTGTCATTCAGGGCTGCAGCACAGCACAAAACTCAGTCTGACATTGAACTGCTCTCTTTAAGATAGGTCTATCACACTATAAGCAACTACACAGAATGCAGAGTGTTTTCACACTCTCTCATGAATTTCTAATTGGTGGCTAATGACGGATTGTTACCTGCATGTAATGAAGTTATTTTCTAAAGGGTTATAGTGTGAACAGACATCTAGTACGTATAGCTGAGATGGAGGAGAAAAAATTAGTGTGTTATGTTATAGGATTCTTTCAGGTCAACAAATCGCCTTTCCTAGAGATAATTCTGTTTGAGTTCAATTTTGAACAAATAACAAAAAATCAGTCCTGTTAGAAGCAAGCTGTTTGAGACATGGGTCTTGTTTACACTGAGTGTGAGCAATGCAAATTGTCTTTAAAAGGAATGAATATTTCCTCTGTATCCACTTTGAATCTGCTTTCAACTGCTGGACTGCTATAAAGGGGCCTCTGGGAATCCTTGAAGAAATTTTCAAAGTTGTTAAGGGAAAATATATACAGTATTCACATTGGTTTTCATAAGATATGAAGCCACACTTAGCAGGCATTATCTTTAATCTTTGCTTCCCCAAGGTAAATTACAGGAAGTATAATACAAACAAAAATCAAAAGCAAAATGGATTTGGAATTAAAATGTCACCCAAGCAGTTAGTCGAGAATGTTGTTGTGTGAAAGTGTGTTTGTTTGCTCTAAATGTTTATCTGAAAAGAGCAGGCAACTAAGTGCAGAAGGTATGTGCCACACGTTTGGCCCGATACTGTCATGATATCTTCTAAAGATTAAAGAGAATCTACCTGAAGGCATTTTATCTGAGTGTACGATTTCATTCAATCTTGCAATAAAAGCTTCTCATGGATCGAGAGGCAAAATTACTTCTTTCAGAATGGCTTGATTAGAAAATGAAAATGTGTTAAAACGCTTTTCTCCTTTCTCCTCCAATGAAAATGAGAAGCAAGTCAGTCTGCCTTTTGAAAAACCAATATAACTACCAAATCACTCCAATTTGATTTACCTGGTAAACAAAGTAAAAAATTGAATGTTTTTTAGAGCTTGTTAGATTTTTTTTTTAGAAGAAAATTGAATGACACCTTTGAAAAGAAAACATATCATTTCAGATTTTTCATTTCTGCAAAAGAGCAAGTGCATTAAAATGACACCACCCCCCCTTGCCCTTAGAATGATTCTCTGGCTTCTTCCCACAAAAATCTGTACACCATCAAACAGCTATAGTGCTGAATCATAGCACCAGTTTGGAATTAGGAAGTACAGTATAGGGGATACCATGACTTGGAGGATAAAACCAAATTCCTTTCTACATATGAAAATAAAAAAACACTGTCTTTCTGAGGTAGCTGTGTCAGGCAAAATATATCAGATAAATTCAGTCTTTGGTTATTATTTTGCACTTAGCTAACGAGGGGTTTTTATTAATATAGCATTATCTATTTTTTTTAATTTGTAGGTATTACTTTTGAACACTATTAAATTGTTGCTTTCATGTCCACCTGAGGTGACTGCATGTTAACAAAATTGGAAGTTTGTATTAAGTAAACTGTATATTATTTACAGTGTTATTTTACAGTCCTTGAGGACAAAATGTATATGGTGCTCCAAGTAAAGGTTATAAACAATATATGAAAATAAGGTAATACTTATCTTGGTTAAAAGAAATGTAGAACCTATTGTATTGTAATAATTTGCATAGATTACTAGTATGTCTTTTAGCACCTGCGTTTTTTAAAAGGATTTGCATGTTCAAACCACTTCCTTCTGTTCCCATAACCTTCCCATAATTTTGTTGCTGTTACTGTGCAATGCTAAGAAAGCCTAACCCCAAACAACCTGCTTCTGAATTATGGAACTTAATTTCCAACTAAAATCGTGTCAGGTCATGTCAGACAGTGCAAAGAAACAGCAAGAGATACATCTTTATACCTCTTTCTCTGCTACATGTTATCCTATCTATACATTTTTTTGAATATATATGTATATATATAAACGTTAAATATATATAAACATATTCTGCACATTCAAGGGGAAGTTTAGTAGACTTGCAATTATTTGATCATGAAATGCCCATGAAATTCCCAGCAACATATGTGGGTAGCCCTGTCAATTCCCAGTATCAAATATTTAGAGCAGTCCAGTGAGATTGAAAACCACTGAGAATGTATCCCACCAACGCTAAGTATTCCAGTTCAAGCCCTGTTTGAAATAAACCAAAAATCTCTGTGCAAATATGATTCTTACTGAGAAATTAGTGAAATGAGCTACCTGAGCACAAGATTAAAACAAATGCTTCATCTTGTATACCCATATACAACTGACATGACCCAACATGTTAGAAAATAATAGATGTGGTTTGGTAAGTCATTTTGTAAGAGCACAGACCTGGATTTTCAGATGCTTACTTTGTGTTTCACTTGGCTCAGGCAACTCTGCTTTAAAGTCTTGTGCCATGATGGAATGATAATTGGGCGTTGATGAAAAACATCAATCATCATTGTATTGTGATTCCAGTTATATTTGTTTTCAAGTTGAGCAGTAAGATGTTGTGAAATAAACTGTATGGGTTTGGTGATTTCACTTTAAAAGCTCCTTCATTTCCATCCCAAGTGTGACTCATTCCTTAAATCAATAGAACTTATTGAAACTATAGGATTACCTGAAAGAGTTTTAAAGAGTTTGTCAGTAAGAGAAAAATATTCTGACTCTTTTCTAGCACATAGCTCTTTGTGTTCCATATCCTCCCTAATACTTTTGAACCCTTACTGCAGACTTTTTTTCACCATTCCTGCTGGGACAAGCCATGCTGATTTTGAAGTTTTGTTTAGCCACGTCATTCAGTGGAAGTGTTCTGTTATCAGTAATTCAAATGAGTCATCTGCAAAGAAATGAAAATAAAGACAAAATTGACCAAAGTTTCATTGATCTCAGGTTTATTAATGCCAGTTGCTTCAAATCATCGGAAGAAGATTAATCTTTGCCCATGGTTGAAAACAAGTATCTAATCACATAAAAGACATTCTACACAGATGAAATTGTTTTATATATGGAACTGGTTTGATTGTTACTTCCATAATAGCTATCCATTAACAAATGGTTGGTTGATCACAAGAACAGGGCTGAGGCTTGTGAGAGGTATTTTGATGAGCAAACATGAGTCTTACAAATGATGGCTACAAATGATGTAATTGATAAAGCTAGTGGGGCAGTGTATATCTTCATAGAGGAATATAGACGATGCTACATAGGCCATATTCCATGCTCTTTTCCTCTGTTGATATTGAGGTGACAGGGAACACAGGCTAAAAAATCATAAAAAAAAAATCTTTTCTCCTATTAATATGTGTAGGCATCAGAGCAAGAAACTTACATGAGTATGAAATTCTTTCGGCTCAGTGCACAGAACAGTTGTATTCTCTGTCCCTGCTTTTGCACACCCAGTATGTTAAATCTGAGGCTCTTAGCGGTAAATAGTCAGTGATCAGGGTTTTCCAACATTACTGTGGGATTTCCTAGGTCAAGAAGGTGACACATATGAGATGATTTTAAATAGACATCTATGTATGTCAGAAAGCATAAAAAGGTTCAGAGCTGTGGGAATCTGTTTCGTGGAGAAGTGAAGTGTGATGAGGAGGGATTCTTGCTTTAGGGTTTTGTTCTTTGGTGTTCCTACACTATAGAAATTAGCCTGATGTGTGAAAGTGAGTTAGAAAATTTATGACTAGGGCGCTTGGCTGATCAAGGCCAAATGAAAGAGGTCATTAATGTGGCAAATGAGCTGGAGAAGTATGTTGCAACTGATACAACACAAATAGATGTGAAGGTGTTGAGAAAGGAAACAACAGTTAAAGTTATACAGGAGGAATCTTCCCCTTCTTACTCTTTACTCTTCACTCTCCTTTTTCTCCCCCTTGTCATCCATCTTTCCTTGTTCTCACTAAAACACTTCTCTTTAATCTCCCCCTCTTTGATTACAGTGCCCTTGTTTTTCCACTCTGAAGGTATGATCAACATGCCTGGGAATGCATGGTGCAGACTCTTGGCTACAGCCCCTCACTTATTTTGGCTACAGATACTACTGTTAATTCTTACATTCCTCTGCCTCTTTCCCCCTAATGAACACAAACCACTTTGAAAATGATGAAATTAATTAATGATGCCACAAGACTTCTGCCTAATTTTGCTTAATTTCAGCTTGGGCCAGAGGCTGAAGCTGTCTGTCAGGGTCATATAAGTCAGAGCATTTAGCTTTCAGCTTTTGAAAAAAACACAGATCAAACCACCAAAAAACTCAAAACCAAAATGTAAACCCCCAAAACCACAAAAAAACCCACAAAAGCAGACAAACAAAATGCAAGCACAAGAGCAATGCCATGTTCTTGCTTCTTCAGAAATTCATCAGATGTTGAATGTGCAATAAAGTTCTGAATACTGTCAACAGCAAGTGCATAAGATTCTCAGAATGATTAAGGTTAACAGACAGTTCGCAGTTGCTTCATACCAGCTTTCCAGAAGAGCTCAGTTCTTGCATAACATTAAATGAAGATAAGATTTTGAACAGCACTAAGAAAGAAGGAACTCTGACTGACCAAGCTGTCAAATACACTAAACTTTTGATATAACGGCCACTTAATCTGATCCTAAACAGCGGTTGAACTTGTCTTGAGTATATGATTCTATGTATTATAAGGTTCATAAATATGTTCACCTCCAAGATTTCTCTGATGAGAAGGGGAAATTTGTTCATTAAGAATAAGTCCTGAATTTGAATACTAGGCTTAGTTCCATGTCTTGGCATGAATTTGAAGCTTAAACTTGGAAATAATTTCTTAGCTATTCTCTAGAGGCATAAGTGTATAGTTTCTATGCCTAGGCATGCTAAGCCTTGGCAATTCTGTTTTTATTTATCTGGACTGGGTTTTATTTTATTAATGTAGGTCTTATTATCCCGTTTGTATATTGCATGTAGCTTGTTTTTTCAACTGGCATATTAAGCTGGGCTAGCAGAGACATGATTTCTATTACTTCCTTCATATGAAAGAAGAACTTAGGGAGACCTAACCAAACTCACCAACTGTGGTTTGTAACAGTGACATTACAGATTGTGGTAATGACCTCTTGAAGAGTTTGCTCTATTTTAACCAATGATCATTATACCCTTATTAAGCTTTCCTTTTAATGCTATAAATAGTAAAAGATTAGTCACCTTTAATTACTCTGAAGCATCATTTTAAAAGGATTTAGGGTAGAAATTAATTAAAAATGTTCTAAAAATATAATTCTAGTTTTAAGGTCTTCTACTGTTTTTATAAGTCTGAGCAAATGACATCTCTGCTTATTCCAAAATATAATAAAACAAACTAAAATATCCAGAAACATTTCCCATATCCTCTTAAGCAATTTTAGTTTCCTTGAAAAATAACCTCATAATGAAAAGCTGAGCTTGAAAAGGCACAAGGCTGGGGGGGGTTGCAAGAAGGGGAGAGATGGGAAGGTGGGAAGAAGTCAAGAAACATTTGCTTCTGTGTATTCAGCCCTGCATAAAGTGCTTGGCCTGTCTACCTATCCGTAAACACAGTCAAAAGCCCCAAGGTACTAAAACCCAATGTGTCAGCAAATACTAGGAGTCAGGTGTTTAGTGCCCTAGATGTGTGGATACTTGAGATCTTGCCAGGCCCCACTGAACAGCTTTCATCTGTGCATGGTTTATAATGTGACAAAATATGCTGAATAAGAACAATGGTGAAAACAACACGGTAAACAGGCTCTCTCTCAGCTAGGCTTCAGTCTGAACTGCCTGTAGCTGCAAAGTGATCTCAAAGTACCTTTCTTTTCTCTGTGAATGGTTCAGCCTGCATAAACTGCCAGTGTTGATCTTACAGTTGGGTTTTGAGAATTTACTCTGTCGGGGTCATAAGCAATTTTTGTAGTTCCCTTACCTAGTATGCAAGGAAATCTTTCCAGAGAGCTGCAAACCTCCTCATGGTTCTTCCTTATCTCCACCTTCTGAAGCAGTCCTCACTACCCCATTCATTCCCTTCAGAGTTTATTGCTCTTGCCCTCCATACACACACACATACTCTTTGCAAGGATTCAGAAAAACGTCTTTCTCCACTTTCTCTCAGCTGTAGATACCAGCTGTCCTCAAGCAAATGAGCATTCCTGGGGCTACGTTGAGCATCATGGAAGGCATGAGGGGAAGAGAAACATTTGTGAGGAAGTGTTAGGAAAACTTTTAACAACTAATGTGTGAATGAAGTTATAGAGTTGCTAAGTGCAAACCACTGTCATTCTAAAGGGATTTATACCTTCCTGAGATAAAAAATCACTGTATATCTCCCTTTTTTTGTAGTCTTCCCTTGGTACCTCCTTTTAACTGAAGCATCAGAAAAAGGAAATGAAAACTACATCTATCTGAAAATACTACAAGTTTTCCCAGGGTTCAGGGGAAAGGCCACAGAACTGAGAATGAAGATGGATATGGCAGAGAGCTAAATACAAAGTAGGATGAAAGAGAGTCTCATCAGTGTGCAACATCAACCGGATCATTTTTGTTAGACCAACTGACCTTTGCTGGACACAGCGTTGCAGGTTAGATGGAGTGTAGGTATGATTTATTATGTCCATTCTTTTGAAAAAGTTGTTTATAAAACTTGTTTATACGTTTAAGTTGCATAGATTCTTTTGAAACATTTTTTCATAAGGGGGGAAGAGTTGTTCATGGATCCTCTTTTAGTCATTTAAAAGCAATATGTTGGTTCAGGACATACCTTTGAAGAGTAGTTGATACAGACATATCCTCATCTGCCAATTCTGCTACAACAGTGTTACTGCTGGAAAAAGAGTGTAACTGGCAATTAGGAACTGTAACACTGTAAACCACAGAGAATAGTCACCCATGATTGCTTGTCTGTAAGGCCTTGGACATGGTCCCCCACAACATCCATCTCTCTAAATTGGAGAGATATGGATTTGATGGACGGACTGTTTGGTGGTTCAGGAATTGTTTGGGTGGTTGCATCCAGAGGGTAACGGTGAACAATGTTTAGAGGGAGCTCTGTGATACATGGAGTCCCTTAAGGGTCTGTATTGGGATCAATACCATTTAATATCTTAATCAATGACATAGGGGGATCAAGTGCACCCTCAATAAGTTTACAGATGACACCAAACTGAGTGGCATGGTTGACACACTTGAGGGACAGAATGCCATCCAGTGGGACCTGGACAGGCTCTAAAAGTGGGCCCATATGAATCTGATAAGGTTCAACAAAGGCAAGAGCAAGGTCCTACACGTGTTGGGGCAAGCCTGAGTATCAATACAGGCTAAAGGGTGAAAGGATTAAGAGCAGTCCTGAGGAAAAAGTCTTGGGGATACTGGTGAATAAAAAGCTGGACATGAGTTGGCAATGTGCACTTGCAGCCCAGAAAGCTGACTATATCCTGGGCTGCATCAAAAGAAATGTGACCAGCAGGTTAAGGGAGGTGATTCTCCCCCTCTGCTCTGGTGAGAACCCACCTGGAGTACTGTGTCCAGTGTTGGGGCCCCCATACAAGAAGAACATGGAATTGTTGGAGAGAGTCCAGAGAAGGGCCACAAAAATGATCAGAGGGCTGGAGCACTTCTCCTGTGAGGAAAGGCTGAGAGACTTGGGGTTGTTTAGTCTGGAGAAAAGAAAGCCAAGAAGGCTCAGAGGATACTTTATGGAGGACTTTCAATACTTAAAGGGGGCCTATAAGAAAGGTGGAAACAGAGTTTTTAGTAGGGCCTGTAGTGAAAGAGAAAGGGTTAATGGTTTTAAGCTAAAAGAGGGTAGATTTAGACTTGATATAAAGGACAGATTTTTTTACGATGAGGGTGGAAACACTGGAACATGTTGCCCAGAGAGGTTGTTGATACCCCATCCCTGGAAGTGTCAAGGTCAGGTTGGATGGGGCTTTGAGCAACTTGATCTAGTTGCTGCTCATTGCATAGGGGTTGAAAGTAGATGAGCTTTGAACCAAATGTATTCTATGATTCTATGAAGTGAGAAGTAACAGTGAGAATAATCAACGGTGTAGAAAACAAGTATTCCCAAAATGCTTGTGTAGAAAACATGAGCAAACGAAAACTTTTCTAGCTTGGCAAACAAAGTCAGATGGAATCATTATGTGTCTGAAAATTTTTACACATAGGTGCAAGAGGGAAAGAAATCAACAGTTTTCTGAATACCTGCATAAGCATGGAGAGATAATGGGCTTACATTTTATCAAGATCTTTTTAGAATGGGATGAGACACTTTATCTTGTGGTACAGAAGTAGGTTGTCTGGAGCTGTTGTGAACTCTTTATCACTGGAGATCCTTAAAGCCAGTCTAAATCCCTTTTCACTTAGGATGTTTTATGTATAGTTCATTCCTAAAGTTGGAACAACACTTATGAAACTTATATGTAGTAGAGGATGTTACATAATCTGACTGACTCAGTTACATCATGTTTAAGCCTTTTTTTTTTTTTTTTTTCTGGTGTAAATGTCCATTGGCAAAGATAAAATTAGCAGGGAGGATGAAATAAGAAAAGTAATTAGCATAGCCAGTATGTCTGCAAATTTTTCTAATGTTTGTTTTGAACAGCTTTGCTAAAGTCCAAAAAAGTCTAAAGAGAAGCTGGACTGAGTCATTCACAGAGTAAGAGGAAACCATTCACACTGCCCTGTGTACTGCTTCTTCAACCTACCATTTTTTAAATTTGTGTTTAATATTGTAGGTAGACTTGTATTCATTCAGGCATTCTATACTTTAAGATATAAAAGGGCCATCATGCCACTTAATCAGAATTCCTGTTTTACATAGGACAGAAACTTTCACCATGTAGTTTACTTCATATAGCATATAATTTCTTGCTTGGGTACAGTATCTTAGAAAATAATCAAAACCAGATTTTAAGGCTTTATATAACAGAGCGGATACCACCTCATACTTTACTGTATTTTACTTGTGATTTAACAACCTTATTGTTAGATATATACAGTACTGAATGAGTCTTTACAGCCATAGCTCGTGCTCTTAATGTGACTTCTCTGCTTTGTAAAGTCAACACAAGCCAAACTAACATCTTCCTCAAATACAGACCCCAAGTTCCTAAGGCAATGAACAGTGTTAGAACTAAAGAACATCTCCCACCTGGATTCATGTTCCATGTCACCACTGGTACATAATCCCATGTGCCTCTTGTTAATTTTTTCCCTATTTGATAGTCTTTAAGGAGAAACATGTTCACCCACTTAAATATCTTAAAAATAAGAATGACGAGCCCTGCCTAAATAAACAACAGATGCTCAAGTATACCTTAGGGTGAATACATCACTCAGAGTAATCATTATCACATAATATGCAACCACATTATCTTCATCTGTTCCTGAGCTGTATTCCCTGGAAACCTAGGTAGCATATTTCCTTCTACCGGGAGACAGTTGGGTTCAAGGCACACTCATCAAGTCTTCACATTCCCCTTTTGAAGAGATGAAACATACATAAACTTTTCTAAAATAAGCAAAACCAAACGTGGACAGCATATGAAATAAATTTTAGCATAATTTTACAATTATTTTCTCTACTACCACAAAAAGGATCTTAAAATGGCAAATCCAGATGGTGATTTTTTGAAAAATAACCTACGAAAAAGTGTGAGGATCTTCAGGATCCATGAGTATATTCAGAATAGTTGAGATAATAATCTTTACTGTGAAATACAGATACAATGTGGTATTGGAATTCTGAATAAACTTCATTGTTTTCCTTCCTTTCCCTCATTATATTTCCCTCTATTTCTGAATCTCAGGACTTAAGCTTTTTTTTTTTTTTTTTAAATTTAGTTAGTTCTGTGCTGTCTAATAGCAAGTTCACATGCAGACTAGATTATACTGGAGAAAGTGCAATTTTCCGCTGGTGAACACCATACAATTGCTTGTGTATTGATAATAAAAATCTTGCACTTGTCTTCTGTGTGTTGATCCACTTTATGCAATGGAAAAAAAAAGAAAAAAAGAAAAAGATTTAATGACCTAATAGAATGACTTAATGATTTAATAACTTTAAACATTTAATATTGTTGTTATAACACAATGGTTTAGTAATTTCACATTTGCTGTGGAACCAAAGCACCTTCATGCTTATATTTTAAACTCTAGAGAACCAGACAGATTTTTTTTCTCACAGGTTTTACCAATAATATTTGGATTATCTACGCAGTTAACAATGAATAAACTTATTTTAAAGGTATTAAGGATACGAGCCTAAGCACTGAAAAATTTAGGGTGATAGTTGTACCAAATATAGGCAATTATGAGCTAGTGTAGGCTAACAAGTTATAGCTATTCAGAATCTAATTACTAGGGGTGGCATAGATGGTAGGATGCTTATGGCACTAACATAATTTGTTGAGGAGTAGAGTATTTCTGAAGTAATACGGATCATTCTCTTGGTTTTGAGCTTTGAGTCAAATGTGATTTCAGGCCTAAACTTACAGACTTGTTACAGTATCAGGAATCCAACACAAATAAGGTCCAGACAAAAATAATTTACTGCCCCCCTCTCCCTAATTCAATTACTAGCAATATGTACAGCAAGTGCTGCAGAGATTAGCCCACCCACAGAAGAGATGGGCTTTAGGGCCTGCACAGACTTGTTGCATTTTTAAGTCACACCCTGAGGTGTTACTATTAGTCCTAATCAAATTGATACTTCGATTGAAGCTATGTCTATCCATTCTCATATAACAGAAGGAAATGGAAAAGGAACCAAAGGTGAATTTCTTAGCTAAGTCCCACCTTCTGATTCTCACAGACTTTGTTACTTCTTGGTTCTTTCCAAGTTAACTTGTTTCTTCACTGCAAGGGTGGTCAAGCTCTGTAATAAGCTCCCCAGGGAAATGGTCATTTCCCCAAGCCTGTCAGCGTTCAAGCATTGGAACAATGCTATTAGATACACGATTTAAATTTCAGGTTGCCCCCTGTGGGGTCGGGAGTTGCACTTAATGATCCTTCCAACTCGGGTTATTCTAGGATTCTATGAATCTATGAAATACACAGTGATTAGGAACATCCCATGTTTCCTTGATGCATGTCGAACACCTTGCATATACATTCTGAAAAGAGCTGCAGCCTCCAATTTCTGTGAGCAGGGTGCTTTGAGCACACATTACGCAGTGTCTGGGTAGTGCCCCCACCATGCTATTTGCACTTGGCATTCAGTTTCTGAAGACTACATTCCAAATTGGTGTCCCTGCCTACTTTTTCCTATTTCTTTCTTTTGCTTTCCTTGGAAAATTCCAATTTATCAAATAACAGGACTATATCATTACCTGGGCAGGCCTAAAATGTTTTGTCTGGATTTCCCTCTGTATGTTTTCCGAAATAGGTCTGTTACTTTTATGGTTAACATACATAATTACTTGAATTGGACCAGGTCATTTTACCATCCCTTATCACACAGACTCATCCACAGTAGACAGCTACTTTTTCAGTGAGGCAGCAGACCTTAGGCAGACCTAAGTCTAGACATCTAATTCTACCCAAAGTTTGACTGTTACAGTTAGGCCCATGCACATGCTTTGTGTCAAATTCTGCTCTCATACTTGTCACTGATGTCTGTGAAGCTATGCCAGGTTTATACAAATACAATTCAGAAGCAGAAATTATAGACCATTCCAGATTTTGGGCGGTGATAAACATTTGGATTCAGATTGTAAATATACAGGATATTTTCCCCATTTCAATCCCAAGGTTAACTTTGAAGACAGAAACCTTTGCAAAATTCTGGCTAAGACATTGATTTAAAAATGATTTTAGGCAGAATAAGGAGTCAATTAATTCCAAACTTTGGTTATCATAGAAGCATTTAGCTGAAGGAAATAGTAGGTCTTGCAGTGTCATGTAGCCCTTTTTTTGGTTATCAAGAAGTTTATATTTCTCATGGCAAGCTTTGTAGGTGCAAAAGACTTTGTGATGAGGAGCGAGATCAAGTTACTATTACAGAAAATTATGTATAATTTAAATATGTGCTGTTCAGAGAAAAGCCTTTCTCAGAATCCAAATTTACAATAATGTAGCTGGGAACCAAGAATGAAGATGAGCATGAGGACGGGAAACCCTGTTTTGGATAGCAACGAAACGCATAAAAATTGAGAGTTCAGAGCAATGAATGAGCGAATTATAAATGAAAGACTATGGCAAAAACAATCCATATGAATCTTAGTTATTTAAGAGATAGCAAAGATACCACGTGGAAGGAAACAAGTAATATTACCTCTATACATAGCACTGCTACACTAGATTAACACATCAGCACTATCATCTATACTAGAAAAGAATGCATATTTATTAAAAATTTTAAACAGTCCTGAAGATGAAATTGAGAGTATAAAACTTATAATGCAAATTAAAAGGACCCCAGTTTCTTTGAACATTTTTGTTCACAGAAGACAGCTTCTGTGTTCAGATGATGTTGAGGAAAGCTTTGATACTGAAAGAGAAGAAAAACATTAAAAGGCCTAGCAAGTGTGGCTCAAATCAGGCAAACTGAATGTTAAAGGAAGGTGCTTTCGTAGCAATAGTTAAATGTAGAAATAGCTTCCAGCAGAAAGGCAGCAGATGCAAGATCACTTGGAATCATTAGAACAAGATTGCTGTTCTTTCTTAAGGACAAAAAGTCAAACTCCTGAAAGAAAATCTATGAGCAAGAAAATCAGAGAGGACAGAGGAATAATATGGTCATGATGGTTCTTTTGGCCTTGACACCTAATTCTGCATTTCAGAGAATTCTCTGCTTTCCATTCTTCTGAGTCAAAAGAGAACATACATTTTGCATTGCCCTCACAAAACATATGGCAGCGACTGTGATCAAACACAGCAGGAGAGTTTTTAGGCAGTTACATTCAAGAGGAAATTAATATTTTCTAATTTCCCATTACAAACAACAGACATATTTTTGAGTTTCTGTGTTTGCCCAGATCTTAGTTTGAAGTACAAGATAGGTCAGATTAAAATTCAGAGATGGTAGAAGGAATATTTGTTGCCTGTCAAGGGTTGGTATACACCCATATGCCAGATTTCAAACTGATTGTCTGTTCTCAGATCAAAAATACGTTCTCTTTTTGCAAACCAGGCTGGCCTGGGTTTTTGCCATTGTTCCATTGTTTTGTGTTTGTTACAGAGGTGGAAAGTGTTTATTTACTTGTGATTTTCATTTCAGCTGTGGCATGGGTTAATCTCACTCAGACCATTGGAACATCTCTTTCTTACTTAATTAGCTCCTCACTACTCAAAAGCCTTAGGCTCTGGTGGAACCTATGTCTTTCCTGTTGGCTGCTGGGAAAGAACAGTTGTTTCAGATCTTAAAAGATGAAGGGTTTTTATTTAACTCACTTTGTTTGCCTTAGTATAAGCTATTTGGGTGAAATGGGTTGTGAATGGGAGGTTGTGAATGCAGGAGGTTGGAATACATCCTCTAAATGCCTTAACTGGTCTTAAAACTTACAGACTAGGAAAGCCACTAGCAGTTGTTTGTATAGAGTGTCTTATAAATGCCTGCCTTTCCTGTATTTATGACATACCTCAATTATTTTGGTAACAGAAAGAAAAAAAAATATAATAAACTGCCTGTGATAGCTTTGAAAATACGGGTGATATGCGGAGTTTCAATTAACTTGTTTAATTTATTCTTTAGGACAGGCTAAATCTGTCAGCAACTTAATAGCCATCCTACTTTCACATTATGTTGTCCCATACAACGCATGCATTATAAAATATTTCTACTATGCAACCCTAAGATGTAACATTTATATAATGTTTCCCTCATTAGTGACTAAGGTTTATAGTCTCCTATTTATATTAAAGTTAGCTGGCAAATGTGTGTTACTAAATTTGTTGCCATCACTTCATCTGTAGCATGGAAAAACAATAACACCTCTTCAAGAAATAATCAAACATATACAAAAGAAGAGAAACTTTAACAGGAAGCTTGCTATCTGTTTAGGAATTTAACCCACCTCCTGCTCCAAGGCCAAAATATTAGGATTCATACCGCTTGCAGATAGGAGTTTTGTACAGTGAGTTATGTTTGCCCATATTTATTAAACACTTTCTCCAATACCATGTGCTTTGTGTAAACAAGATTGGACAATTTGAAATAGTTAAAAGTGTCTTGGTAAAGTTTCATAACATTTAAATAAAAAAAAAGAAAAGAAAAGCACTGATTAAAATATACACAGTATTTACTGTCTTCTAGGGGTTGTACAAAAAAGTGCTGTGTTGTTCGCACCTACATGACACACAAAAGACTGGTTGAGAATGTATGAACCGAATGTATTTGTCTAAGCAAAATGTGAAATTGTACACTCAACAAATATGGAAATAAAATTAATTTTATTTCTTGTTATTGCTGCAAAAGGTGTCAGTATCTATACTCCATATAGAGAATATTAATACCTATTCAAACTCACATATAAATATAACTCATGGTAATAACAGGTATTTTCCCATTGGGTATATAATTTCTTTCAGTGCTATAGGCGTCTCTTTTTAAGAAGCAAATATGCTGCAGCTGCACATAGCCATAAAAGGTCCTAGTTAAATATGCTTCCTTGAGTGACTATTTTATTTTAAACAATTTTTGTAACCAAAACCTCTCAAAAAGTAAACAAAAAGCCAAATCTCTTTTTTCTTTATGTCACTCTGGAACTAGGTAGTAGAAATGCAGAATGCAAAAAACCCCCCTCGAAATTGAAAAAGTTACATAATTAGAGCAAAAACATTCTTTGGAATTTGTTTTGCTTTTTCAGTCTTGGATGGTTTTTGAAAAGGCCAAGTCATTAAAACCCTTCAAGTGAGAGATTGCAGAGTATGTAGCAGCCTTGATGAGACTTTTAGTACTATTCTACAGTGCACAGGTATATCATTTTGAACACACTTCTTTATTTTCAATTCTCTCCACAGCAGCAAGAAATAGAAAATATCAGCATGGGAGACTTTGTGTAGCATGAAATACTGGCGATATATTGATGAGTCAAAACATTCAATTTGCGGTAGCCAAGGTGAATTTAATTTGGGTGACTACGTTCAATTTATGCTTTGTTACATTGTTCCTTCCCTGATAGATAATAAAGCTGTCTTTATTTATTTTTTAAGAGATACTTCAGATCTGTAAAAGCATAACACTTTCTTCTGTTCTTTATCTACCCCGAAGATCCCTTTACACTTCCTCGGCTACAAATGTCATTTACAGCCCACACTGCTGAAGTGCTTTGATAGACTTTGGAGGTAAGTGAGGATAAGGCACACTTTGCTAGACACAGACAGAGTGCAAAATGACGGTGAAGTAGATGACCACACACCTTCATTTACTGACACTGTAGTCTAAATGAGCCTATGGAGAATCAAAACAGGTGGAATTTACAAGCCAGGAAAAAAAAATGAATGTGTAAGGAGGTGGAAATTAAAGCCAATTTACACCTTACTTACTCCTCATGTTAGTTATTTTTCCCATTACCACCTTCTCTTCCAAATCCTCTGTATGCAGGCTACACTGTTATGCTAAGATTTGAACATTTTTTTCTGATACCCATTTTCCCTCTTTTATACATTTATCTTTCAATTGAGACCATGCTTTTAAATCTGTCTTTCCTTCCCCCTCTTCTAAATGACACTGAGAGCAGCAGAATCACAGGATGTGTCTTCCTTCACTTCTTTACCCCAGTGCCATTAAAGGTTTATTTAATCTCATGGTAGAGTTGGGACCATATGAAGCTCTTACTCTAGTCAGGAAAAGTTAATGGTTCCCTGCAGGACTGTATAACCCCTCTTTGCTTATATTAGGAATAGTTTGATTCTAGTAATACCCTGGCACTGCAGCTCTGGAAAAGACATTCATCATGTCTTTCTGCTTCTTGTCTAGTGAGTGGGATTATGCAAAAATGGAGTGTGAAAAGGGATTTGAAATGCACTTTTAAACTTAGATGTTACAGAAATTCTGAGAAGTTGTAGAGGACTCCTCTGAATTAACTTTCTTATTGAAATCTGCAGTTTATTACACTGAGAAGGACTCTAAAGAGCAAATAAAAAAAACCCTGAGTGCAATGACAGTGTTTACAGAATATAACTGCTAGAGGACTGATTGCATGATATATTACTTCTTTCATTGTGAGCCACAAAGCAGGTAGAGACATGGTAGACTAATTTGGTTTATATATTCAGCTGTAAGGCTAGACACTGCATCATTCTTTTCATAAAGCAGGGATTGGAGGCATGTGGAGCCCGTAGCCATGACAACAATAAACCAGCTCTGAGTCTGAGCTGTAAGTAAGAAACTCAGCCTTGTCTCCATCCCTTCCTGCTCATGATCCGACTCGACTTGCTCTCTGGAGCGGGGGCTGGGTGCTCATGAATGATCTATTGAGCAGAGGTACAGTGTGGAGAACAGTGTCTACAACAGCCTTTGAGCAGAATTTCCCACCGTGACACTAACACAAGTGCAGGCTGCAGGTCCACTCTTGCTAGTGGTGGCTTCAGCTCAAGCGTGCAAAATCTCCTGGCAGCTGCTCTACTTCACCGTATAGATTTCTTGCTGTATAATAAACACTGGTGATAAAAAGAGAAACATCTTGTCTACATTAGGACTCCCATTGTTGCTAGTGGTGATGGAGCTGCAGGAAGAGCGGTGAACACCTAGGACTCCAGATGGAATCAATATAGCTTGCAAATACTCAAAAGTCCTTGATGATCAGGCCCAAATTGCCTAAGCTGACATTTTATTGGCATGAACAGGCAATATGAAAGCAATATAGCAAGTTCCGATGTGCTACACGTTTAAAAAGGATTATCTGTACACCTCACATGAAACGAGTACTAGTGATAAAAGAAAAGATCAATTTCAGACAGCAGATCAGTTTTCAGACTGTAGTCCTTTGTTGCTGAAGGTGTGTAGTACATCTTGTCACCTTCTGTAAAGACCTAGAAAATCACATGGTGCTAACATGTCCTCCTCTTTTCATCTGCTCATTAGCTTCAAAAGTTGGTTGAAAATACACAAAGTAGTAGAGGAATGACAAGTGGCAGTAGCTGGCAAGAGAATGGGGAGAAGCTCAGGGGACTTAATTCGGCAATTTATCTCATCACATTTATTCCAGATGAGAATTTCTACAAATCCTATGCTGAATCACTGCAGTGCTTTCTGTATTCCTTCTTCCATGAAGATTAAATCCTCCTTGGTATTTTATACATCTGTTTTTTGTTTCTTTTGTATCACAAAAGATGTTAAAGTTCACATCATTATGTTTGCACTATGCAAACTGATCTTGCTCAGTGACTTGTATGACTACACCAGAACCTCTTTTCAAGAGGGTCTCAAGGCTATAGAAATCAAATGAGAAAAGTATATTATAGTCTTGAGAACAAGTGAAGATTAATTTGGTGACACAATTAATGAGATCTGCGATCACTTTTATCTGGACTGGACTCTGCAATGACTGGGAACAATACTGAGGAGGAAGAACTGTGATGATATGCTCTCTTTGGAGTGTTTTAACACTGAGTCAGTTAATTAGTTTCATTTTCATCTCATTTTGCAGTAATGATGGTTTCTGATTTTAGATACAATAAATTACAACAGTCTAATCTTGGTTTTGCTAGGGCTGGAGTCATCATTGGATAATAATATCCAACAAGAAACAGTTTTGACTCACTGCAGATGTCAGTGGCTCATCCTTTGTGTTTGATTCCCTGGATGACAGGATCCCAGTGGACCATAAAAGTCTGGCCTGCTCTTTTAGTGTGAATAATTGTGATGTCATGAAGATAAGAAGTCTGTGCACGTGTCCTCTCTGATCCTGTTACTCCGAGGAACTATCATAATCATCTCCCAGAAAATGTAATAGTTACAAGGTTTTTAGCTTTTTTTGAGTAAGTGTAAGACAAAATTTGTGCCACAGTCAGTGCAGCAGGTCAGGCTTAAGATTGCAGTAGTGCCGTTCTGTAAATTACTTTTCTACTTGTTATTTGTTTCTCCATCTTTTTTTTCATATTCACTCACAGTGTTCAGAAACATCTTATGAAGCTAAAAATACTTCCTACTATTAAGTTTGTCAGAGCATAAAAATAAATCAAGTGGCTTTCATTTTAGTAAGGTTATGATTTTCATTATTAATTTAGGAAAGGCATAGTTAGAATTTTAGGAGGTTGAGGCTGTGGGTTCCTGTGTATAAACAAAAAAAAGCAAAAGTTGGAAAAACAAAACATTGCATAACATGCCTTGGAACAATGCACCAAAGCTGAAAAACAAATTTACCATCCCCACAGTAATTTTTTTTTTTTTTTGCTGCTACGTGGCTATACCATTCTGATTAAGTAGCAAACTCTATCTGGTGTTTAATGGACCTTTTACCTGGTAAGAAATAAATGTATTTTTTTTAATAATTGAAACAAAGTAAAAATTACATTTGACTTTTGTATCACCAGCTATTTTGGAAGTATTGCAATCTTTCAACTGTAAACACAAATGCATAAAGTACTTGCCTGACAAAAAATGTTTTCTTTTAATTTACAAAAAAAATAAAATCTACCTATGCAAGCTAGTGTCAGCAATTCCAATTGCAAAGGCTTAATCCTTCACAAAAATAAGCAAACAAAAATAAACACTGTGTAAGGCACTTAACGATTTCTTATATAATAACTTTTCTCGAGGGCAATTTTTCTTCAGGACAGAAACAGATTAAATGTACTGGATATATGCAGCTGGAAGTATTTTAACTGAGCCTCTTTAATAGCTTGACTTTATAGCCTTGAAAAGATACAGTTTGGAGAAGTCTGAGATTTTTACCTTACTGTCTCCAACACTGAACTAACGCATGGCATCCAATTAATATGTCCGCACATTGTTGGTGGCAATAAAAGAAATGCTCTTTCACAAATGGCACCCAGGTATCTAACAGGAGCATAGAATGAAGGCCTGGATATAACTTTGAATTCACTTGCTGAGTTTTGTATACCTCTGCGTACACGTCTCCAGATTCGGACAGAGCATCTGACACATGCCACCTTCTCATTGCTTTCCTTAAAATTACAGAACAGAAAATACATCCTTTCTTCCCCCCCCCCCCCCGCCCCCCGCCCCCACGTCTAATTGTGCAAAAGGTGATGTGTTAGAAAATCCTCCCTGATGATAAACCTAAACCTCCAAGGGCAAAAAGGAGGAATGCTGGCCATGGGGCTTCTGGCACGTGTACACTGCTGAATGACTGGAAATCCTTCTTGGCCTTACTCCTTCATCTGAGTGTCTTCCAAGGACACCTCAGGTGCTGAAGTCACCCACAGGCTCCAGGAAAGAAACCCTATGCAGAAGGTTAAGGAATTGGTAGCGCTGAAGACAATACTCAGGGATGGGCTGTCTGCCTCTGAAAGGAGCATCATGAGGGCCAGTGCTTCCCTGCACACCCCACGTGAGGAGGGCACAGCACACACCTGAGAACAGAGGGATACTCCTGGCCTCTCTGCACTGCCATGGTGGCCATGTATGGCACTGGAGAGCTGAAGAGAGGCTGTGATGCTCTGCTGGGAATGGCTAAATTGTGCCTTGTGTGACAGAGGTGGCCAGATGGAAACCTGAAAAATGGAAAGGTTTACATTTACTGTATAGTTCTGTATACAGGAGCTATACATCAGCTTCTGGATTGAGGCAGAGGAACAAGAAGGGAAAAAACCATTTAGCACCATAATAATTGTAAGAACATGTCTATTAAATAAATTAGCTGTGTCTAAGATGGAATTGAGGATAAAAAGCATGGTAAAATTGACTGTCTTTAGAGTCAAAAGACAAAATAATATGGTTTGCCTTGCTGAAGGAATGAGTATTAAACAAATAGCAATCTTTATACCCAGTTTGCCAATGAAACACATATATTAAAATACAAAGTGCTAATAAAACACCAGTGAAACAATATGTTGTTTCTGCTCATTCAGTGGTACTATCTTTTAATTAAATTTAGATTAACATGCTAGCAAAAGTAGGAAAAAATGATTCAGGCATTTAGCCTCTTCTTTAAGGAGGACATAATTTTAAATATACATTGATACAGAATTTTTCGAGTTCTTTACACAATTTTAGAAGAAGAAATTGCTTCCTATACAATCAAAATTTTTAATGTTTTTATTGCAGAGGCTATGAATAAATCGTTAACTACAAACAGGAGGAAGCATGTGTGTATACATGTGCGTGTGAGCATGTATTTGTGCAGAATGTTACAATCTGTAAAAAAGATTTGTGTGCTTTGGTACTGTTCAGAGACATAGGGTAGAGGATAATACAATTAGAGAAACTTAGGAGATAGAATAACAGAACTAGTCCACAATTTCTAGGTTATAAATTCATTTCATCAGGAACAGCACAACATGCATGTGTTATAGTTTATGCACTTTACAAAAAATACTGAATTTCAAATGAATATTTTTTTTGGCAGAAGAAAATACTAGAGTATTTTTCTACAGTTTCATCCTTCAGAGATCTCAAAGTGCTTTGTAACTGTGAATTGAGCATCACAACACTTCTCTGAGGTAGGTATTTGTGGGTAAAACTAGGATCAGGGTGACTAAGTGATCTGTCAAAGTCACAGGAAGCCTTGACTTTCGGTGGTTTTGCTGACAAAAAGGAATGGTTTTACCACAGGATCACTAAAGACAGCAGAAGCACAGCAAACACCTGTAGGCTTCAAGTGTAAGACTGCCCACAAGCAAAGCAGAATGTGTATTAACTTCCTTAGCTAGTTGGCAATGGAAGCTACAACTGCTTTATTTATGCTAAGACTTTGAAAGGCAAGCATCATGCAGATTTTTGTGATTGTCCTACCTTCTAACTCAACACAGAGTCACTGAGGGCTTAACTTTCAGATAATGAGCAAAATTTAGGAGCCTCCCAAGAATACTTTGCCTTTGGCCCTCAAAGTTATCTGTTTTCATACATCACTGCAAATATGAATGATCTTATGTACAAATACAGTTGTTTGAGTTTGGGTTTTTTTGCCTGTGACTATCACAGAATCACAGAATCACAGAATTATCAAGGTTGGAAAAGACCTAGAAGATCATCCAGTCCAACCATTCACCTATTACTACTAGCTCCCACTAAACCATATCCCTCAATACAACATCCAGTCTTTCCTTGAACACCCCCAGGGTTGGTGACTCCACCACCTCCCTGGGCAGTGCATTCCAGTGCCTGACTACCCTTTCTGAGAAGTAGTGCTTCCTAATGTCGAGCCTGAATCTCCCCTGGCGCAGCTTGCTACCATTCCCTCTAGTTCTGTCACTGCCTACACGGGAGAAGAGGCCGACCCCCAGCTCACTACAACCTCCCTTCAGGAAGTTATAGAGAGCTATAAGGTCTCCTCTAAGCCTCCTCTTCTCCAGGCTGAACAATCCCAGCTTCCTCAGACGCTCCTCGTAAGGCCTGTGTTCCAGACCCCTCACCAGCTTAGTAGCCCTCCTCTGAACGCGTTCCAGAGCCTCAATGTCTTTCCTGTAGTGAGGGGCCCAAAACTGAACACAGTACTCGAGATGCGGCCTCACAAGTGCTGAGTACAGGGGGACAATTACCTCCCTGCTCCTACTAGTAACACTATTTTTGATGCAAGCCAGGATGCCGTTGGCCTTCTTGGCCACCCGCGCACACTGTCGGCTCATGTTCAGCCGTGCATCAATCAGTACCCCCAGGTCCATTTCCTCCACACAGTCCTCCAGCCACTCCGCCCCAAGCCTATAGCGCTGCCTGGGGTTGTTGTGGCCAAAGTGCAGGACTCGGCATTTGCTCTTGTTGAACCTCATGCCATTGGCTTCAGCCCAGCTCTCCAGCCTGTCCAGATCCCTCTGTAGGGCCTCGCTACCCCCAGGCAGATCCACACTCCCAGCCAATTTAGTGTCATCTGCAAACTTACTGAGGGTGCACTCAATGCCCTCATCTAGGTCATCAATAAAGATATTGAAGAGGACAGGCCCCAGCACCGACCCCTGGGGAACACCACTCATGACCGGTCGCCAGCTGGATTTAACTCCATTTACTACCACTCTTTGAGCCCGGCCCTCCAGCCAGCTCCTTACCCAGCCGAGGGTGTACCCATCCAAGCCACGGGCTGCCAGCTTCTGCAGGAGAATACTGTGGGAGACAGTGTCAAAGGCTTTGCTGAAGTCTAGGTAGACCACATCAACAGCCTTTCCCTCATCCAGCAGATGGGTCACTAGATCATAGAAGGAGATCAGGTTGGTCAAACAGGACCTGCCCTTCATGAACCCATGCTGGCTAGGCCTGATCCCCCGGCCATCCCGCACATACCGCATGATCTCCCTCAAGACTATCTGTTCCATAACCTTCCCTGGAACCGAGGTCAGGCTAACAGGCCTGTAGTTCCCCGGATCCTCCTTACAACCTTTCTTGTAAATGGGAGTCACATTGGCAAGCCTCCAGTCTTCTGGGACCTCACCAGTCAGCAAGGAGGACTGATAGATAATGGAAAGCGGCTCGGCTACCACCTCTGCCAGTTCCCTCAGCACTCTCGGGTGGATCTCATCCGGCCCCATGGACTTGTGGCAGTCCAGTTGGAGTAGGAAGTCTCTGACTGTTTCTTCCAGAATCACAGGGGAGTTAGCATGCTCCCCAGCTGAGACTACCAGGTCAGAGAGAGGGGTACCCTGAGGATCTGTTTGACCTTTAAAGACAGACGTAAAGAAGGCATTCAGAACCTCCGCCTTTTCCTTATCCTCAGTGATCACATTCCCAGCCTCATCCAGTAAAGAGTGGATATTCTCCTTTGTCCTCCTCTTACTGTTAATGTACTTATAAAATAGTTTATTATTCTTTTTCACCCCAGCGGCCAGGTTAAATTCAAGCTGGGCTTTTGCCTTTCTGATTTCACCTCTACACATCCTGACAACTTCCTTGAATTCATTCTCAGTTACCCGTCCCTCCTTCCACAGGCGGTAGATTCTCTTTTTCTCACGGAGCCTCAAGAGTAACTCCCTATTCATCCACGCTGGTCTTCTTCCCCGCCGGCTCATTTTGCGGCTCAGGGGGACCGCCTGCTCCTGTGCCCTTAAGACTTCCTTCTTGAAGAGCAACCAGCTCTCTTGTACCCCTTTGTTCGCTAAGACTGAATGCCAAGGGACTCCCCCTACCAGTCTCTTGAACAAATCAAAGTCTGCCCTCTGAAAGTCCAAGGTAGCAGTTTTACTATTCCCCCTCCAAGCTCCACCATGAATTGAGAAATGTATCATTTCATGGTCACTCTGTCCAAGGCAGCCCCCAACCTTCACATCTCCTACCAGACCTTCCCTGTTCACGAACAGTAGGTCTAGCGGGGCAGTTCCTCTTGTGGGCTCTCTGACCAGCTGCATCAGGAATGCATCCTCTGTGCACTCCAAAAACCTCCTAGACTGCTTCTTCTGTGCTGTGCTGTACTCCCAGCATATGTCAGGGAAGTTGAAGTCCCCCATGAGCACAAGGGCTGATGACCGTGCAGCTCGTGCCAGCTGCTTGTAGAACACCTCATCTGTCTCTTCATCCTGGTTTGGCGGTCTATAACAGACGCCCACCAGGATGTCTGCCTTGTCAGCCCTTCCTCTGATCTTTACCCATAGGGATTCAATGTTATCATCCCTAGTCACAATCTCAGTGGCAGAAAAGGATTCCCTAACGTATAGAGCCACACCACCACCCCTCCTTCCTTGCCTGTCTCTCCTGAAGAGTTTGTAGCCATCCATTGCAGCACTCCAGTCATGGGAGCAATCCCACCATGTTTCTGTTATGGCAACCAGGTCATAGTTTGCCTGCCGCATTATGGCTTCCAACTCTTCTTGCTTGTTGCCCATTCTGCGTGCGTTAGTGTAGACGCACCTCAGCTGAGCCCCTTGCCTCTCTCCTAATCCCAATACCACTTCCCCAGGCCGATCTCTAGCAGACCTGGCTTTATCCCCTTCCCCCTTCCTATCTAGTTTAAAGCCCTTTCTACAAGTCCTGCCAGCTCCTGGGCAAGTATCCGTTTCCCTTTCGGAGACAGGCAATTCCCATCAGCTGCCCTCAGGCCAGGTGCCGAGTAGACTGCCCCATGATCAAAGAATCCAAAATTTTTGTGTTTGCACCAGCCTCTCAGCCACGCATTTATAAGATGGCCTTTTCTGCTTATCTCAGTGTTTGCCCCTGCCACCAAAGGAATACTGGCAAACACATCCAGACCTATACAGGAAAATAATCAAATACACACCAGCCTTTTCTCAATGTGCCAACTTAAATTAATGTGGTTATTGTGTATTTAACAATGGAGCACTCTGGTGCTGTTCCTTGGAATGAGCACTTTGTTCTCCATCAGGTATGGGTAACTTTTATATAATCTTGCTTTCAAAGTACGAATCGTAATGAAAGGCAGGATGTTGTAGTTCACACACCCATGCCCCACAGATCTGCACACAAGTAACATTTGCTTGTGAATATTTATTCAGTTACTTTCTACAGGCTCTGCAGTTTATTAATTGCCTTTCTTCATGTACCCTTAAAGTTTTATGTAACTCACCATCCTTCTAGTTCCTTTTTATTACTCTGCCGTGTTCCTACTATTATAGCTGTTGTAGAGTACTGCAGCTTTCTGTTGACTTTAGCTTTATTCACATTCTTATTTAGTTTTGATCTGGTAGTGGAGGGATAGATGCAAAAGTGATGAGAGTTTGGTTTATCCTTAGCTGTTATTATCAGGTACCCACAAGGAAATAAAGCTTTGATCTACTTCCTTAGAAAGCTAATTCTGGTGATTATGTGGAGATATGTGCAGTGGTAGCTACAGGGATATACATTTTTAATCTCTTGGTGTTGAATACTTAATCCTGTAAAGATTCCTGGCAAGAAGATTTAAGAAAGAAAAAAATAGTTAAATTGTGAACAGGCATTGTTTTCAGGAATGCAGATTTGGTAGCTTATACAGCAGGATTATTATTATTTTTTTTTTTAAAGGGGCACTTAAATAATAAAATTGTATTATTCCAGGGTGATGTATTGTGAAACAAGCTACTTTCATTGTTGGAAACTTTTAAATCCCTGTCTTCATACTGCAGAAATCAGATTTTGTATGTGCAGAGATGACTAGGGTGGCTATAATAGGGCAGAAATTTCATTTTGCTCTTTCAGCTCTAGCCCAAACTTTTCCTTTTTGATGCAAAGTGAATATGATGAACTATAAAATCAGCACATAACTGACTTCAAATTTTTCCAAGTAATCAAAAAAGAAGCATAAATGCTGATCACTGACAGCATATCTGCATACTTTCACACAGTTTTTGGTTAGTATCTGGGGAGATAAAAATATACCATTCATATTCTAGGAAAGAACATCATCCTGATTATCTTTTTTTTTTTCCAGACAGACTGGTCTTAGACGTAGACCAGCGACTGCCATTTTGCATGCTTTGATATCTGTGGGATTGAAATTCCCCTCTGTGTGTGTGTGTGTATGCATGCAAGCATATACACTCAAGATTCTGGGGTGCAGAGTTACAGCAAATAATGCTGACACCAAATTGGTATAAGTCTTTTACTTATCAGTTGCCACTGTAGTTTTCACAGTAACACTTGTAAATAAGTAAAAATTATTGCATTTTTTAATATTGCAAACATTCCTTTATTGCAAGATAATCACACTTAGCTTGGAAAAAAGAATATAAGGGAAAAGACCTCTACTTCTCGCTGATTTTTTAATAGTTTTCAGCATTTTACTAAAGATGCAGCAATTTTAAAAATATATTTCCTTACAAGTTGAATGATTTCAAGTTATTCAGCTTAATTACAAGCAGCAGCTGTTCTGAATATATATGCTCTTTATCAACGGGGAGAATGAAGAATGTATCTGTTAATGTGACAGTTCTTTCCTTTCTGAAAGCTAGAATTACTATACAGGTTTGTTCTTTGATAAGTTACAGTAATGACATGGTGATTTAATGAACACTACACCATATCTTAATTAATGAACACATTAGATCAAGTTCCTATGCACACAAGAACTGGCTGAAGTGAACAAACTCTGTACACCAGAAGTAGGACCAGGCTTGCAGACAACATGCTTTTTTTGTTTTTAAACACCTGGAAGTGCATTTAAATAATAATTTGTGCCTAACCAATTGTGTACCATAAAACATTTTGCTTTTTAATCTTAAAAAAAATGTTCTTTTTTTCCCCCTCTCCTTGAAATTATGCTCAGAAAGATTATAAATTACACTGAAAAAGTGAAAAAGACATTACAGAGTCTTGTGTCGTGCTATGCTAAACTGAGGGCTGCCATCTTCCCTAGCATTTTTCAGAGCTAGGAGCACATATCTTTTTTATATTAGTGGAACCTGTCCTTCTGGGCTAAAATGCTTATGAAAATGAACTGTTTACAGCCAGTCCAACTTTTAAGATTCACAATCACAAGGAGAGTTCCTGAAGTTCTAGTCAAATAATATATATTTATAGCAAAAACGCGAAAGATTTACACAGGAGGATGTGAACATTTTGCATGGAATAAGAATGCTACTTAGAAATTTCAAAGACTTGTAATAACACAAAAAAGACATTCATGTACAGCTAAATAGTATCCCAAAAGTTCATTAAGCTAGAAATACACATCTCTGTTCATCTAAGGATTGCCAATTCCGTATGTATCACACTCAAATTTCTATCAGTGGCAATGATGAAATTCACAGCAACAGCAGCGTTAAAATGTCCTTTTGGGGTTAGTGGGTTTTTTTTTTACTCCTTACATTTTCATTTTCTTTTTTTTTCCCTTTTGAATTCCTCTGCCACTAGAAATAAAGGAGAGTTTCTCTCATGCATAAAGGCTCTGGGCTCTGATTCACCTGAACTTAAGCAAACTGCAGGGTGTTTAAAAACAGTATCATTACCCAGCTGTTCACAGGAATCTGTGACAGAGAGCCTAATTCAGAAGAATTTGTCTCTATAGGCAATAGAATTCCTCATAGTATCTAAACCCCAGTAATATTGCTGTTCAAACTTAAATCTAGGAACAGCTCTAGTGACTATGAAAGCAAAGCTTTGTTTTGCTTCATTCCTCATTGTTGCCAGGTCTTGTGTTTAAGGAACACAGTGTATAATTAACTGGTGGGACTCACTGTCACAGGTTATCATTTCATGAATTGTGTATGAAGAGGGGTTCAAGAAGGAGTTAGGCAAATACTCAGGACAGGTTTCCAGACTTACTGGGAAAGATGATCCAGATCTTGCCTGTGGCTCAGGCAGTCTCAAAACCACTGGCTGCCAGAAGCTGACAGGAAGAGATCACACTATAGGCAGAGGAGGAGGAGGAATCAGTCTCTTTGTGTAGTGATTGCCATGCTCTTTTGCTTCCTGCTGCTGGAACAAAATGTACACTGAAGCTGATGTGAAGAGTTCAGTTCAAGCCAGCCACCTAAACTTTTCCTTAGCAAAGAATAACTCAAGACAGACAAGGAGAAGAACCTCCTGAAGCTATTTTGCTCCTTTCATTTTAACATATACAAATACGAGACGAAATGCCTCCTGGAGGTGCCCGTTCCTCTACTATTAAAGCAGACTGAATACCTTATTCTAAGACCCTAAGCTGAATGAAATTATTTTTCATAGTTTGTCTATGGAACTTGGAACTCAAATTCCATGGAGCAAAAGCATAGCAAGTAAATTAGGTGTTTATGTACTAAGGAATATGAATGGAGACCCTTCTAGAGAGCCTATGAATGATCAAGGTGCAGGATAGCCTCTCATAATGACAATTGGGAAGAAATGTATTACAACAAAACTCCTTGTGACACTAAATTATTCACTAGACCCTATTGCAGATTTTCTTACCTGTTCCAGTGAAATGCTTAGTAATTTTGTCTGTTGCCTTCCTGCTGTGGTTATGCTCTGTGTCAACCTCACCCCTGTCATTTAACACTGATGTGAGAGAGAGGTCTATAGGGAGAGCAGAGGTCCTCCTGCCTCCTTCTTCCTTCATAGACTGAATTCTTCTCAGGAGTTGTGCAGAGATTTTTTAATTTTTTTTTTCTTGGTCAATGACTGAAACAAGAAATTGAGAAAAGTTAAAAGAATAGGTATAAATCTGAAATTACTTTTTCCCTCGCTCAAGTCCAAGCAATACATTTTCTCATTTGTTTTGGTTTATTTACCTTTCAAAAATTCAATTATAGCCCATAACGTCATATGAAAATGAAGGTTCTAAATGCAATATATTGTCTTCCTCAAAGTACAGATTGCTGTGGCTTGCAAATTGTACTTCAGTCTCATACCTTCACTCCATAGTCTGGTATCAATATTTTCAAAAGCTAATTTATAAACAACACAAGTTTTATTTTCTTCCCTGTGGCTAACATTCCCCATGTGAAGTTTGTGTGTCACTTAAGATGCAATCTTTTGACTTTGAGGTGGTGGGGTGACATCTTGTGCTATCCTTTTGTTTTCATTTTTCTCAGTACACTACTCACAGAGGTTCACTTGTGCATCTCCATCCATTTGTAGTCACATGCCTGCCAGGCAGAAAAGATTATAAATCCTCTCCATGCTGAAAAGAAACAAAAGTAAGAGACAGTGAGTGTTACATCAGTTGAAATGTTGGTAGATGATCAAATAGAACTGATATATTTAGGCCGTGGCAGTATGTAAAGAAACATAGAATGTGTTAAGTTGGAAGGGATCTTCAAAGGTCATCTAGTCCAACCCACTTGCAGGAAGTAGGGACACCTTTAACTAGATCAGATTATTCAGAGCTTCATCAAGCCTGACCTTGAATGTCTCCAGGGATGGGGCCTCCACCAGCTCTCTGAGCAACTTGTTCCAGTGTCTCACCACCCTCATAGTGAAGAACTTCTTCCTAATGTCTAATCTAAATCTGTCCTGCTCTATCTTAAAACCATCACCCCTTGTCCTATTGCTACATGCCCTCATGAACCCCTCTTCCCCAGCTTTCTTACAGGCACCGTTCAGGTACTGGAAGGCCACTATAAGATTTCCCCAGAGCCTTCTCTTCTCCAAGCTGAACAAGCCCAACTCTCTCAGCCTGTCTTCACAGGAGAGGTGCTCCAGCCATCTGATAATCCTTGTGCCCCCCCCTCTGGACCTGCTCCAACAGGTCCATGTCATTCTTGTGCTGAGATCTCCAGAACTGAACACAGCACTCCAGGTGAGGGTCTCACCAGAGCAGAGTAGAGGGGAGAATAATCTCTCTCGTAATCTGCTGGCCACACTATTTTTGATGCAGCCCAGGATGCATTTTACTAAAGGGCACTTCTGTACCAGAGTAATAGGAGTTTTCTGTCCTTTTACGTTAAGCAGCTACCTTTTTGAAAACACAATGATGTAAACTCCATGGCAAAGTCTGAACCAATGTTATAATAAACTTATTTTTCTTACTACTGGTGTTCCTTCATTGAATTGTTAAGTTATAGTCATCAGAAGAACAAGATAGCAATGAAATAAAAATAAGAAATTGAGAATGTTTCCAAAGTACTTTGGTATGTCAGCTTTATCTAAGTGGGGTGGGTGGTGCATACCTTTAGCTTATCCTGCTAACAGGGTTATTTCCTTTTCTGGTCTATACCAGTCCTGCACCATACATTCCAGTGGAAGTTATTCTGTTTGAACTGGAATGCAATCAAACTCCTACTTACTGAAGAAAGTGTTTACTAATTTTCTTTGAGAACAGAAACATTTCTGAATGTCCTCAAAACTCAGCTTGAGAATTTGAACAGGAGACTCTGCTAAGTGGTTTGCATTGGAGATAGTACAACAACTATTTTTTGGGTAACACAGGTGATGTTGCCTTTCAATACTCAATTTAAGAAGTTACACAGCATCACTGAGATGGGAAAGGTTGTTAAGAATACAGCTGATAAAAAGCTTGAATTATTTTCTCTGATTTTTTTTCCCTTTTTGTTTTTCTAAAGAATAATAAACCCCCCTAAAGATATTTCTGGAATTTTTGAGGGAAAGTAGTGTGTACCACCACACTATATCTGAATACTAATCTATATCAGATTCCCCTTCAAAACCAGACTGGAGACCAGGCTAAGTTTTGTGACGATTCTCTTCCCATCCCCACACTTAGTTTTCCTTTTCCAGAAAAGCAGAAGGAAAAGACAGTTCATATACAGGTCTTTCACTGATAGATTATGTGTGTTCAACCAGATCTGAGAGTAAAGAAGACTTCCCAGGTCTCCAATCTTTGGTTTTGTAGGTGAGGCATAGGCCATGAGATCATCTGTTCCTTTTTGCTGCTCTTTGATTGAATTCTAGTTTTATTACTGACACATTTATTGTTGAGTCAGACTGGTAAGTAAAACATAATTACCTTCACTCAAGAGGTGAAAGTGAGCTCTTCATCTGAACTACAATAAACTCTACAGTAAATTTCTAACCTTGAAGTCTGCTGAGTCCAAATACATTCTTCCTCTTTAAGCAGGAGTGATTCATACTTGTGTCCTGTCTATACAGAAAGATTTTTGCAACATAGTTTGAAAAAGATATGACTTGAAGATAAGGAAGTTCTCCCTCTGACCTGACAGAACCCTCATTTGGCAAATAAATAGAGATATATATTTTCTAGTTTGCTTTCTTCCTGTTTTGTCCATGTTATGTGGAATGAGATTTCAATTAAACCACCATTTACATGGAATGCTGATGTCTAGATGATGGTGTATGTCATGTATATCTTACCTGCATGAAATGACACCTTGATTTACACTAAGAAAACCCAATGGTTTTATGTTTTTATCAGCCCATGATTATATTTCACCCTTATTTCTGGATCCCATACTTTAGGTAGAGATATCACTGTGGAGAATAGGGTCATGGAATAAAATCAAAAGTGAAGGTAAAAACCAGCAATATTCGGGTTACTTTCACTTGCACTTCCATGCATACATTTGTCAGGGTCCTGTGGCCACTAATTAGTCTTAATGGCCCTGACCATCCTCACCTGGAGCCTGCACCTACAGCCATGAGACCAAGAACTCCATTTAAGCTCAGCCCAAGGCTTTCACCACTAGTTTAAGCCATGCTGGGTGAGTGCTAAACTGCAGGGTTGAGCTAATCTGTGTCTCAGCATATGGATTGATGTCCTGGCTTGCCTTTGGCCCTACTTTGTTGTTCTGTCTCTGTCTGGCCTGGACTTCATCCTAATGCTAATCTCCAAACGGGCTTCCTAGCTTGACCTCAGACCTGCCTTGTAAGTGTGACAGTGCCTTCTGATCAGGGCTCCTGGTTGAATCTGGCCACTGTTTCTTTTCTGTCCTGTTTTCTCTGTACTCTGGCCTGGGTGTTCCCCTGTGGCTTTGCGATGGCTGCCATTAGGCACCAGCCTCGCTCTTGCTGCTTCCTGACAAGTTACTTCAGACCTTCCTGAGCTGAGAACCATGGGGTCTGGTTTCTGGACATGCATGGCCTTGCCCCTACAAACCTTCCCGAGGGACTAGTCTGTTGCTGGACTCTTACCTCCACACAATGCAGCACCTTTACCTGTCCCAGGCTCCTAAATGAGTTTGTCTCCTGCATAGCCAACCCAGCCTCTAGGACTTATGAGAAGTAGCTTGGATCCCCTTCTCCCCTCAAGAGTTTGCCAATGCTGGGCTGAACCTGCCCACTTGACCCTAAGTCTCTCATGCCATGTCCCTTTCCAGTTCACCATACCTCCTTTGTCTCTGTCCCCTGAAGTACCTATGGGTGCCCAACTGCAGTTAAATCAGTGCATGGCTGGGTTCTTCTGAGACCAGTTCTGTCAGATGTGGGGGTCGCATTGCTGGAAGGGAAGCTGCTGTTGGGGGCCTGGGGCACTCTCAGGCCTGAGTGGTCCTGGCCATCCTGCTAGTGACTCAGGGCCCCAGTCAGCCCCATGCAAGCTGTCAGTTCCCTCTGCAGCAGTGTCCATTTCTGGCTCCCACAGTTCTGCCTTGGTTCCTGCACTCTGATGAGCTTGGCCTGTCCCCATCACCAGGGAGGTGCCCAAAGGCTGGAGCTTCCCCAGTGCCCCCCAGCAGGTCTGCTCCTGGCTGGAATGATGGGACAGGTCCTGGCTGTGGGGCCATGCCCTGCTACTCCCATGTGCAGCCCCTGCTGCTCCCAGCTCACCTTTCTTAGGGAGCAGCCTGGCTCTTGCTTCTTTCTAATAACAGCTCCACTTCCTTAAGAAGAGAAGATAAGAATGAGAAATTAATAAAATCACCTTGTATCTCCTCATTAAACCATGTGCATTAGATTTCTTTTCCGTATGATAGTTTCATTAGGGATATATTTAATTGCTTCTTGAACAATTGCAATTCCACTGATGCTGCTTTCATTACAACTCTGAGCTATTTCTAAACTCCAGCATGTCTTTTATGCGCTCTGACTGAGTTTTATTTTACGGCTCTTCCTCCCTGTGTGTTGGGGAGGGAGCTGAGGGCACTCACAAGCCTGTCTGGCCCTGACCAGCTGCCCTACTATAGGGAAACCCTATTTCTTGACCCCATCTGCAGCTTTGCCTCCCAGATGGGCCTCAGTGCTTCTGATTGGCAGGCAGGCAGGCATACATCTTCTCCCTGGGACAGGCCCCTGAAAGTGATGCTTGTCTCCTGCACTGTCTCTGTCTCCTGGTTGGACCTCCTAGTTGGACCCAGCCCTGAGTTATTGTTTGCCCCACCTGGGGATGTCAATGGACCCCATTAACAGTCCTTATCTCAACCGCTGACAGATGGAAGTCACAGCTCATGGCTTCCTGGCCCTGAGGGAGCGCCCAGCCCTCATGGTGCCCCATTGCTTTGTCTGCAGGTATGGTATCCAGGACAGCAGAAGTCAAGGTCGATGCAATCCTAAGAGTGCGGTGAAGGCCCAGATGTTCTGGAGGTCTGTCTTTACAGAGTTCTTCACTGGCTAAGAGCTCAGGCAGTGTAAGAAGGCTGAGAAGCAAAATAGGATACATTATTTTGAGGGTCCATTCAAGGCAGGAAAGATGGGAGAAATCATTAGCATCATACTGAGTAAAATTTCCTCTTTCGCCTTCTGGCTTTCTCCCCATCCCCATATCTTCTTAGCTGTCCACAGATCAAGGTCTATGTATCGTGTGCTGTTTTTCTCACTTTCTTTGAAGCAGAAGATAGCCTGAGTGAAGCCAGACCCTTGTCTGTTTTAATTGCCATAGAAAGGGCTGGAGGAGAACTGAAGACTAAGTATCCCAAGCAGAGGATACTCCAGACAGTCTCTGGTGGCAGCTCACCTGCACTGACTTTATACAGACTTTGGCTGACTAATGACTGAGGAAGTATCCCAAGTTCCTGGTTCTCATACTTGCCTCTGTCTGGTGGATCTGGCTGCTGCAGCAAAGCTGGCAAGGAGCTGATTGGTGATGTCTGACATAAAAAGCCATTTTGCAGATTGCCTAAAAAGGCTTTCAGCCCATGCATTGGTTTTGGCTTTTCAGTCACCAGTACCTGTAGTGCAGGATAAACATAACTGACTGCAACAGTGTGATTGAGGTAATTTGATTTTGTTAGGCCTTTGTTTCATTTGATTTTTCCTATTTGTAAAGTAGGGCACACAATTTAGCAATATAAACATGTGTAACAAAGTTATCACTGTTATTCAGAGCAAATGAGAAGTAACTAGCTGAAAACCATGACCCCGACACAGTACTTAAGTCTACAACTGGACGGACACTTTAATTCAGCTTGCATGAATACTGCCATGTGTAGAAGCAGTTTCACCTCCATTAAGTTCTTACCCCCTCTCTTCTCTGCTTTGTGCCTTTCCAGCTTTTGTTCTAGCACAAGTATTTCTGCAGCTTCACAAGAAATCAAATCAGGAAATGGTATGGTAGAGATTTAGTCTTTTATTCATTGCCAGCCAGAATAGCTTCCCTGATTTGATTCTCACCACACAGATTTATGCTGGCCAGGTGGCCGTGGGAGGGGGAACAACACCTTTCATTGCCTGTGCTAGTTAATATTAACTTGAAGCATTTGTTATGCTATAGCTTAAAGGTGCAGTTTTGTGACTGACTTAGCCTTACTATTTATATTAGCCAAGTTTGTGACATCTGTCATAGTATCTTTGTAGACAAATTAAGAAAATATGGCCTAGATGGGTGGATTACAAGTGAATGAAAAGCTGACCATTTTTTTGGGCTCAAAGAGTAGCTGCCAATAGTTCAAAGGAGCAACTGGTAACGAGTGGCTTTGCTCAGGGGTTGATACTGTAGGACCTTCATGATGCTGTGATTCTAACCCTGAAATCCTGGTTGGCAACATCTAAGAGCTTTATAGATCAAAGCCAATATGTCATAGAGCATGTGGAAGTGAGGAAGTTGGTGCAGTTGTCAAATAACTGGTATCCCTTTTGTTCTCTCTGCCCTTTTGGTAGTAAACTCTTAGAAGCAAATCACGAGTTTGCTTGGATTGCCATTTCTCAAATTTCATCCAGTGAAGTCAAGCAAATGGGTCTCTGTAAGCAGATGACTAAACCAAAACACATTTTCTAAAGATAGCTTAGACTTGAAGTGCCACCAGGGAATGAAGAGATTTCTCTTTCGGCTCCCAAATGGAGACAGATGAAGAAAAAAACCTTGTCATCAGAGACCTATCATTCAATAAACCAGGAAAAGATCTGACTTCATCCCTGAGAAGCAGTCCATTGCAAATATACTTGTGCTGTACTGATGACTGCAGTGCGGACTGGCAGACATTGAGAGCAGTAAATACCAGGAGTTCATAATATTTCTTGTGGGATGAAACACTGACTGCTTAACAAAATTAACAAGACTGTTCCCAAAACCCTTCCCAGTGCTCAAGATCTGACCACACCCTGAAGGCTGGGACCACACACAAACATGTAGCTCTGCTGTCTCAAAGCGACAAGACAAAATTACACTGGAATCGCCACTCCGCTAATTGTCTTACTGTCAGCCAGGTTTCCTTGTTGCTGTTTGCTTGTTTGTTTATTTGCTTTGCTCCTAGCATGATGTCTTGGGCAACTGCATTAAGCTGACAATCTTATTTTTTGTCCTAAAAAAGTTCTTTTGCTCTCCCACGTGGCTGTGAACAGTGGGCATGTGTGGAAGCTGGGGGAAGGAATGAAAGATATTGTTCTTGTCACACTGTTCGTTTATCATCAATGACTTGAACATATTTGCTCCCTGTATGCTTAGTGTATACTGGCTGGCTTGAAATCTCTCAAATATAAGAGTGAAACTCTGTTTATGGGTTGAGGAGAAGAAAATAGAAACACTGTCAGGGTCTTTGGGATTGCTTATTATCTCTGATGAACCGCACTCAGTATTTTAGACTTCGTCCTGGGAGAGTTTGTCCATTCAGTATATTCACCATAAGTGTAGCTGCATCTGGTGTATATTGAGTAAATCAGTTTTAATAATAGAAATCTGCATGGAACTGGAGTAAGCTTTAATGGTGCAAGTCACAGCTCAGAGCAGCTTTGTTTGGCTCTGCTAAAGGCTGGCAGTGATACAGCTGTTCTGGTGGAGACCAAACAAAGGCTGAAATCACAGGAAATCCACAGTGCAGTTAAAGTCCTTGCCTGAGACACTGCAAATGACAAGCATTTTGCAAAGGCTGGTCCAGTAGACAGAGAAGACAGCTATGCAGCAGTAATGTGTGATGTGGTTTTCCTTGATTTATTTTTCCTATAGATTTTTCATGAGACAGAAAAAGAACCTTCAAATTAACACATTTTCTTAAGGTGTGTTTGTTTTAAGAGAACCTTTCTTGAGAGAATTCCCCACCCTCCCTCCTTAAAAAAAATAAAATCACTTGAGAAGAAAGGGAAACATCTCTGTGTGTCTCAGAGTAAACATTCCCTGCTGGGTTTCTGGCAGGCACTGAGCCCACCCCTTCAGAAAGAAATCAGATCCTGAAGCAAACTAGGTAAAGAAAAAAAAAAAAAGAAGAAGAAGAAGAAGAAGAAAAAAAGCAGCTGTTAAAACATTTGGGCTCGTCCATCAGCCTGCTGCTACAGATGTGATCATTTCAGTTGTTTGGCTTGTGTGCTGTAAGCCTCAGACCCTCTGTAAGGCGACATTAAAGAGGATAACACGGAACATTCTCATCTTGTTCTTCCTCGCCACCGTCTTCATCACTGCCTCCCTTTCCACATTCTTGGAGGACAGTCAGAAGATTTATTGCATAATTTCTTTGGCGGCTGTTAACCGAATGTGCAGTTACAGCTTGGTTTAATTAAGAAATCAGAGTGATTCTTTTATGTAGGTCACATCAGTTTTTGATTCTGAATCTCACAAAGTTCTAACCTGCCTGAAAAGTCAGCACTGTGTGTATGGCTTTAAAAAACTCTCTTAAATGTTTCTGAGTGTTGTTTATGCCTGCAAATGCCATTGCCCCTTTACTAGATAAATTGTCAGACAGACCTTTGTTTGAATGTGGCATTTGGTGAAATCTATCTTTTTGCAGCAGAGAGTTTTCAAATAGGATTAATAAATACAGTCTGAGTTCCCAATTGTTTGAAGCATGGCTGTGCTGGAAAAGGAACAATGGATGATTTGAGTTTTCTTTCTTTGTCTCTTACCACTATTCATATCAATTGAAAACACATAAAAAAATTATTCACAGCCCATCAGAGAACAGGGATATGCTGGCTCAGAGATGTGGAATTATTCCCTAGTTATCTAAATCACTGACTTCACTGAAAGGGAGGAGCCTGATGTTTGTAGTGATTATACATTTATTTCTTTTTCTTGGTAACCAGGAAGCACACAGGCCCATGGATGTTGGTTACTGCTCACTGAACATCACATCTATATGACCACAACAAACACGACTGCTAAGCGCCTCACTCCCTTGTAATGTTGGACTGTCAGCCTCTATGTTGACTCCAGGTCCAGTCACCCAGCCTCCCCTTACTTCTGAAGGAATCGTCATGCCCACATGTGATACTTTAAATCAAGCTGTAGTAATTTTAGAAAGCTTCCTGATCTTTCTTCTGGCTTGGTAACAGTCCCCTTGCCCTGTGCTCTGTACTTTATATTGTACACTAGCCAACTCTTAGATTCCTAGATCCATTGCTGAATTTAGACAGCTGACTTGGTAACATGCACTATTTGACTAATATTCCTCAGAGTACATTTTTGGGTATGAAACAAAAAGATCAGTCATACCTAAGGAGAACAGCCTTTCAGGCCTCACCCTTAAAGTTCTTCATGTCCTCGAAGACACAAATTATTTAAAGGGTTTTGTAACTCTTTGAGGAGGTTACATCATCCTAACAACATCTTTGTTGCTCAAGTAAAATGAACACTTTACAATGAGCAAGGTATGTCTTCATTGCTCAAGAACAGGAGATCTTGCTACCAAAGCATAATGTGAAATTATGCAGGAACTGTGTAGCTTTCTCAGGATTCCCCCAAAGCTCTGAAATAAACTCCTGTGGGGGCTTAGGACCATCACAGGCTGCATTGCCTCTGTTTTGCAAAGCCTAAATCTTTGTGTCCTCAAACTTATAAAAGCATATCAGCAGTAAATGCTTTATATTAAAACAAAACAATAAAAAATCCCAAATAACCCTGGACATAAATGTAAAAAACCCCTATTGAAACAAAGCCTTTGCTTTGTTCATCAAAGCTTGTCTGCTTTTCTTCTTTGAGACTGGTGAAAGCACAAAGAATACAGGAAAAGTGTCAGTCACAAATATTACTTATATTAATAAATAAAACAGGCCAGAGCCTGGCATACCCAGAGTTAAATGCATCCCCTTTTCTCCTACTGCCCTTTGGAAAGCATCCCAAACTGTGTGATCCCCTGAACCATCTCTGGAAGTGACTGGGATAATGCTCAGAGGTTGAAAATATGCCAGGGAGCACATCAACACTTAGTTGGGTAGCCACAGGCCAGTGCCCCTGTTCTACTTAATTTTCTTGTGAGATGTAACCACAGCGTAGAGTAAGAGACAATGTAGTCTGTTTGAAACTAAGATGCAATAGAAATGAGAAAGAGAAGGGCAGACTCAGATGAGAAGAACAACAAGAATTTACAGTATGTTACTGAGGCAGGAATTCAGATCTAGGAGTTTAATATCACACTGCAGGCTATGATCTGTATCATTTGGTGGTAGGGTGTCAGTGTAGTGAAACACTGTTAAACCTTTTTGAAGGACATTTGGAAGGAATGCTATGCTTCTACATCTGTCCAAGAAAATGCTTCAAAAAAGAGTTATGGGCTGCACAGACAGTCCTACTTTTCTCCCTAGGTCAGTGAAGAATCATATTTTTCTTTGTCCCGGATGCTGTTCATCCATTCTTCATGTCCCAGGCAGTCTTCCCACAAACACCTGCTTTCCTGGGCTGTCCCTGGCAGTAAAAACCTGTAAGACCAGGACTGCAGCAAGCAACGGTTCTTAAGACCAGCACTGTAGCAAACAATGATCCTATTTCAAAGGCAGGTGCTTCAAAACTGGATTGACATGTCATGTAGAGTTGGCTGTTTATCAGATACAGGATTTGTGATGATACCTGGCATTATTTTCTCAAGATCAGCCAGAACTGGATTATAGGGAACCAGTACTGTAAAGCTGAGAAGTGGCAGTAGAATCAATATTAAATATTCATAAAGTGACATTGCCTCTTGGGCTGCTGCAAAAATCATGCTCTAACACAGTTGTTAGAGGGTCACAGGCAGCCTGCCAGCATGGAGCAAGGACTTGGTCCTGTAACTGAAGCTCCAGCAGCTCTTTCATTGAAATGCTCCTTCATGCTCTGGAAGCCAAAATCCAGTTTCAAAAATGACATATGCCAAACTTTCCCTATCAGTGCATTTCTTCCTTCTTCTATAATGTTTCTGTGCCTGTAGCATTTCTGCTGAACATAGATATGAATTCACTGAACAGCATAAGGAGGCCCAAATTATTTTTCTATTCTGTACCTACAGCACAGGTGTAGGTGCCTTCTAGTCACTTGGCAATGTTGCTGTAAAGCAGCTGTGCAGTTCCCTCCCACATGGATGTTCGGTTTGTCCCTGTTCTTCATGCTGCAGCTGCATTTTGCAGAGGGAGCCACAAAGCTTTTCATCAATTGCGAGTGATTGCTTAGTTCCTCTATTTCCTTAACTGAACTTTTGCATGAGTTAACACCATCTGATTTCATTATTTTGTAACCAAACATGAACATTTGTCCTTACAGGTGACGACAATAAAATAACCTGCTCACAGTTTCTTCTATAGTCAGTAAAGCTAAAGAACAGTTTTGACTGGAACTTTTAATTTATATTATTTGCTTAGTGTCTGGTTGTAAGATAGTTGGTTTATAATTTTATTCCAGAAAGTTTCCCTTGCTCCCCCCACATTTTTGGTAGAGTAATCTGTATTTTCCGGCAGTAATAGTGAAGTTTTGCCCTGGAGCAATCCCATAAACACTTGCAAAAAGCATAATTTTTCACAGTCAGATATTCATAAGGCAAAAACCGGGTAGCTTCATGCAGCAATAGCTAAGGGCTGCAGACAGGCTGTCTAGTGGATTGTGCACTAGGCTGGGATCCAGGAATGCTTGAATCCTAGTGCTGGCTCTTCCACCAGCTTGCTGTGTGGTCTTGGGCCTGGGCAAGCCACAGCCTCTGTCTCACAAGTTGCCCACATATAAAAGGAGGATAATAATATTTGCCTGCTTCACAGGAGTCAACACTCCTGTGCTAATGTTTTTGCAGGACTCTGAAAAGCTAAAGAGCTGCCAAAGTGTTAAAGCTTTCTACCAACCAGGGCGTTTGTCTTTACATTTAGAATGCAACTTGCTTTAGTGAGCAAAAACATTTCAACCACCTGCAAAGCTTTACAGGCACTGTTGGAAATCCAGTGATGTTTTTAATTTATGAGTCAAATTAGACAGGATTCTTTAAAAGATGAACAAAAGAGTGGTTTTGCACTTTCTATGCACTTTAGTTGACTTTCTTATCCCCCTGCCCTGTGCTCTGTACTTTATATTGTACACCAGCCAACTCTTAGATTCCTAGATCCACTACTGAATTTAGACAACTGTAATGTATTGAACTCATATGGTCCTTCTTCTTGTTTGCACATCTGACATTCATGCAGTCAGTCTTTTTAGTAAAATTAAACTGGCTGACATTACAATGTATGCAAAATAAAACCAAGATAATCCATGATAAAATTACCAGGCAAGGGCAATATTAATTCTATCCTCTTGAGCTATCAAAGCACAAAGCCTTCCAAAGGCAGAGAGTGTTTGCTGTCGTGCTGGGAATCCTGCGTTTAACCTGTCACAGATGTGAAGATGCACTTCTAGAGAAATTACTTGTACAAGTTGTGTAAAATGCATAGACTGAAGCTTTAGGATAAGAGGAGAGCAAATTTTGAATTTTTCACAGAAAATGTTTCGATTTTTTACAGCTCCAGGGGCAGATGAAACCATTTGGGAACTGAGGTTGACATATTGGTCAACGTGACAAATGTTTCGGAAACCATGAAGCACTTTGTTTAGATGTTTCTGTTGTGCCATTTTAAAGCACCACTTGTGATTCAAACATCAGAAGGCAGTAACTAGTGTCAAGAAGTCAATGCCCAACGACAACTTTCAGATAAAAGCAGCATCTGCCTCTGAGTTCTTCCTCTGTTTCATTCCAGTGAAACCTTTGATGCTCTTAAGACTCTTTGAAGAAACTTAACTTGGTAATGCAAAAAAAAAAAAAAAAAAAATCCATTTTTACAGGTTCAGCTTAGACATTTTACAGAAAGGTCTGGTGAATACTTTACACTGGCTCTAGCAATCCTGGGAGCACACATTGTGAAAATGGAAGAGCTGTATGACTGGAGAATAAGAGAGAAATATTGCCTTTTTTAGGGGTCAGTAAGCTTACACTTCAGGTTATCTAGATATCTAGAGACTTAATAGCACTGTGACCAGCAATATAGGCATTTTCCAAGCTGCAGGCTAAGTAGCAAGCAGGTCATAACTCCTTTCAGATCGACTTAAGGAATAAAGGTGCAGTTTCGTGTAATCATCAAATACTGCCTCCACTCCAGGTACACAGTTTTGCCTGTTGCTTTGTTCAGACTTATAGATTATGTGGTTGTGTGATGAACTGGTGAGCTTGGAGATTTTGTGAAAAATGAATAGTGTTTTGTTGAAAGCAGCCAGTTGAACCAGCCCCTCTTGTGGCTGCACAAATACTGAAAATGTTTGCCCCAGGTCAGAGAAAAGGGAAAGCCTCTTTTTTATCACAGACACCAGTTAGATCTGATTCATCATAACCTGAAACCATATCCTAAGAAACACCTCAGTGGGGAAAAGGAAAAAGTCCTGCATTTGTGCGTATCTCGAAGTGAGGTGTTTGGTATACACAAAAATGAATCACTAGTCTTTCAAAGGAGGATGTAAGGATTTTGTGGAAACCAAAATTCTCAGTTAGAAGTTAGAGTCTGGCCTAAGAGCTGAGCCACAGACGGTAAAAGAAAACTGAGAACCTAATCTAAATGCTAATTGAAGCAGATTTGTTTGTTTCCTTTTGGGACACCTATGTCTTTACATGTTTTGTTTGCTCTTTAACCTATTTCAGCTTAGCAAATATGTGCTTTTATCTTGATGGTAGAGGAGTTCAGAATGGTTTCAGTGTGACTGCATAATGTTGAGGTCTTCCATCTCTTCGAAAGAAGCAGTCCCTAAACTTGAGTGTGTTTAGCAGTGTCTTTCCCCAAAAAACATTCCATTGATGCTATCTTGTCTTCGAAACCAAGTAACATAGTGCCAGCCTGGCCTCATGCATCACCACCAGACAAGAATGCTCTCTGGCTTCCAATGATGTGATACGTACTATGCCTGAACGCCAAAGATTCCCACAGGCTATGTCGACAGCTCCTCATGGCCATGTCAACGGGCAGTGGGGCTGCTTTTCCCAAACCTCTGATTCACAACTGCTTGTATCACGTTACTTATGGGCCCCAGGGAGACAATGACCATCTTTGAGTATTTGAGAATTATCTATAAAGGGAGTTAGAACACATTATTCTTGTTATTTAATATTCAATATTATTTAAATTTAATATTATTTAATATTCAATAATATAAATATACATCATACTTAAACACAATTATGTATGAATATATATTATTTAACCATAACTTATATAACACATTGAATTACTATTATTTGAATATAATTCTATGTAGTCACATATTCTTACATTTATTTATATAAATAGATATTTTTTATTATTATTTGATCTTTTATCTTGACAACATGTGTTCTTGTAGATTCAAGCTATGCCATTTCTTATTGATCTGACACTTTCACTGTGTCAAAGGTCTTACCTAACAACAGGAGGTTTTTGTGTGGATAATGGATATAATTAAAACCAAAAGAAACCAGGAACTTCCATTCTTTGTCATCCCTGTTCTCTGTGGAATTATCTTCATTATTTGAATAATGCCTAATGGGTAAACCTAAAGAGGAGCACTGTATTCTTAATACTCTGCTTTTATTGGTGAATCAGCTATATCTCTAGCTAGTTATAGGACACTGAGAAAAAGTATTCTTTCTTGTCAGTTTTGTCCGTAAAATCTTTCAACAGTATTCACAGAGAAACAAAAACTTACCCTTTGCTATAGCAACCAGTGTCAGATGTTGACAACGTGTAGCTGAATTTTTGACCACATATTTTTGACCTTTTCTGACCAATGACAAGGCTAAACAAGAACATAGTGCTGTAGATAAGAGATTCTTATGAATATTTAAATATCCACCTTCCTCAGAGAAAGGGCAATTTTAAATGTAAGAAGCCATTTTTAAAAATCTATAAATAAACAAACAAACAAATAAACAAACAAACAAATAAATAAAGCTATCTTATGAAATAGTATAACTCAAACCAAGGGGCATTCTTCAGCTTCTGACACCTCAAACCGGTTTCCTTGTTTATATCTCCAGATTTATTGTATTTTATTGGCATAGTAGACATAAGGGAGCAATCCATATCTGTCCTCTCCAAGCTATGGGAACAAGCCCACAAACATCAGTTTTTGAAGACCTTTTTAAAAACTTGCTTTGAAAATATCGAGAAGTCACATTCTTATCTGCTTGACAGAAATCCCCACACTGAGATAGAACAGGAGGATTAAATTATAATTGTTTGAGAATAATGAGGGAATGGTGGAAATGTTCTCCATGTATCATCTCTACCAATTACTGGTTATTTCTGTAATTTTTTTTTTGACTTGTAAAACTTGCATTTTTCATTGGAATTAATCCAATTATCTCACATTTTTACAAGAAGACACTGATTCACTTTACTGATTGGCTTAATTACTTGGTGCCACAGATCATACACTATGTCTGAAACAGGCCCTGTACATGGTAGCTTCCACTTCTATACATTTCTCAGCTGGTGACAATAGTGTTGTTGTTTAGACAGGGTTATGAAACGTGGACATGAAAAAAATACATGTGACCAAATACCACACTCAGACCATTTATTTTTCTGTTACAATGCAGGAATCTGTCTTAGGCATTTTTCCCATATGTTGTCTTTTTAAATTTTAATAGTTCCATGGCATGATTTCATCCTGCTTTCCTCAGAAATAAACAACACTCAAAACAAAATAAACCCCTAAAAAACATCCTAAAGGAACCTAAAGATCAGGAAATAGTTTCATATATGTGGCCTATATTTGACATTTCTACATTTTTTCTAGATATATTTTCCTTGTTTATATTCTAAATACTGATTTCCCCTGTCGGTATTTATAGTAATCAGTGATTAGTAGGTCCTTCTTGAATTAGGCAGACAGGAAATTGGGGTAGATTTACAGTGTGCTCAACTCTGTATTAACCATCCAAACCCATACTAACATGATTTCTGCTAACTCTGCTCCTGCCCTTTTATGTTCGAGCTGCACTTGGAGGACTCAAGTAGCACATAACCATAAGTATAACCCACCATGTACGACTATTTAATTGTTACTTTCTCCCTCTTTTAACAGATAATCTTGCAAGGAATAAAACTTCAAGGAACATTCTTGTGCCATCAAAAGAGGCACGCTATATTTTGCACATATATAGTAACCTCAGCTGAGGGCATGCATTTAGTATTGAGCACTACATCCTGACTCTAAAGCACTTCCTGAATAATGCAGTAATTGAAGTCGAGAGTTAGCAGGACAGCTGGACACATACAGAGGTTTATAAAGGTTTTAGACTGCTAAAATTAATAATTTAAAAACTGTAATATAATTTAGACTTGGCTAGACTGGAACTTTTTAATTTTACCTAATTTAGTTACTCTCAACTGAAGTAGAACAGTTTGAATTTTTCTCTTTGTTCTTTCCTGTGTAACTGAAATAGAGCTTATTAGATGAGAAGACAGTGAAAGAGACTGAATCTTTCCACACACATTTTACTGGATTGTTGGGCTGGAAAAAGAACACCACCACACCAAAGCAGAATATCCATGCTACATGCTCACTTGCTGTTTGTGTGATTCCTTACCCTCTATTTATGTGTGGCACAATAACATTTGCACTCACTGGTTCTTTATCCTTGAAACATCTTTGGAGCAGGGTGATCTTTGGGTTTCTGTTATTTTCTTTCTAACTCCTTGTATTACAAGTACAGTCTGTTGCTAAAGCTGACTTTCATCTCTGAAAAACACTAAAATAAACTGCCCTTCTGCTGTGGAGACAGTCTGTTTATTTGATGCTGCCTGACTTTATTATTTTATAAAGCTTTGATTTGCCCATCTCCAGTGTTCTGACTGTCTGCAGGAAGTGTAAGGGTCACAGTCAGCAATATTGCAACTGCACAATAATGGCAGGAACACGTAATGCCAACAAGCCTGCAGTGAACTACAAGCAAAAGCATTCACCTATGAGAGTTACAATGGAGGAAGGAGGACTCTTCATGAAATTACTTTGTCCATGTAAATCGGAGGAGTGATAAACAGTTTTCTTCTGTTAAACTACATCGGTACAGGCTGGGGGATGACCAGCTGGAGAAGAGCTCTGTGGAGAAGGACCTGGGGGTCCTGGTTGATGACAGGTTGGCTATGAGCCAGCAGTGTGCCCTGGTGTCTAAGAGGGCCAATGGGATCCTGGGATGCATCAGGAAGAGTGTGGTCAGCAGGTCTAAGGAGGTGATCCTCCCCCTCTACTCTGCCCTGGTCAGGCCCCACCTGGAGTATTGTGTCCAGTTCTGGGCTCCCTGGTATAAAAAAGACAGGGATCTCCTGGAGAGAGTCCAGAGAAGGGCTACGAAGATGATTAAGGGCCTGGAACAGCTCCCCTATGAGGAAAGGCTGAGTGAGCTGGGGCTGTTCAGCCTGGAGAAAAGACTGAGGGGGGACCTAATTAATGTTTATAAGTATTTTAAGTATGGGATGCAGGGGGAATTGGCCAACCCCTTTTCAGTCATCTGTGGAGACAGGACAAGGGGCAATGGCTGTAAACTGGAGCACAGGAAGTTCCGCACCAACATGTGGAAGAACTTTTACACAGTGAGGGTGACAGAGCCCTGGGACAGGCTGCCCAGGGGGGTTGTGGAGTCTCCTTCTCTGGGGATATTCAAGACTCGTCTGGACACCTATCTGTGCAATATGTGCTAGGGAGCTGCTTTGGCAGGGGGGTTGGACCCGATGATCTCTTGAGGTCCCTTCCAACCCCTACGATTCTGTGATTATTTCCAAAGCAGAGATATTTTTTTGGAAGATATATCACTAAACAACTCACTAAAAGTGAATATGTAATGACAGTAAAAAATGTGTGAGCTCTTCAGGGTTTTTTTAAAATTTTATTTTCTAATCATTCTATGATCACATGTTGGCAATTTTCTTAGCTAAATCAGATAATATGAACATCTATAGGATGTTAATTTCAATAATATAACAGTGAGTTATTAAATGAAGAAAATGCATCTGATTAAACTTAAAATGGGATCTAAATTAGATTTCTTACAAAAAGAAATGGATTTTCTTCATGCAGTTATGCAAATTTTGAAAAAAAAATCAATGCAGAACAACGATGTCATATCACTTAGGAGACCAGTAACAGAAAAATCAACTGAAAATTTTCTATGAGTAGATTAATGATAAATCATGGGTTGAGGTTTGTTTAAACAGATGGTTTGCAAGATAGCTTCCAATAACACATATAACATTCACAAAAAGCCTAATCAAATAAATTTTTACACTAAAACAAAAGCAGATTCCCAGGAAATTTTACCACTAAAATTATTCAAGAAGTTTTACCATTAAGTGATGAGACAATCTGTTGAAAGAAGACAAAATGGTAAAATGAACAGAAAGCTGATTTATTTCCATTTAAAAATAAAAGAAATCTGTCAGGAGTGATATATTAGGGTTTTTTTTGTGAGAAATGGGAAGCAGTGCCTTAGATTTTGTTCAGTATAACTGCTCTATAGCTGTTAATTTTTCTATGTATGTTTCATTATAAATGAAGGAACGAGTAGAAGAACAACTGAAAAACTTTCTGTACCAGCTTGAAGCTTCTTCAGGTAGACACATAGGATAAGGGCTAGGATGAGAGGACTTATTTCATTTGCTGTGAATTTTAGTTCAAATGACCCCCAAACCTCCCAACAATATTTTAGGACTAGCTTAATAGTTTTTGTTGTTCCTATGATTAGCTCGACAGAAAAGAAGTTCACATTTTGGGCATATGGCTTCACAGAAACAGAGGAAGAGGAACTGAGAGCGAGAAACATGTCCCACAACTTGCACATGCCTTTGACTTTCAGTGATTTCTGTCATGTCTTCATGTCTTTTAGCAATCACTGAATTTTCACAGGAATGAGTTTTTCCTGGGTCTGTCATCTGGAGCTGCTCCAATACAGAAAGGCTGGAGCTTTCCCTTCCCTTCCCTTCCCTTCCCTCCCCTTCCCATGCAGGTCTGTAGCAGAGCTGGTCCAGAGTGGAGTTCTTCTGCAGAAAAAAGTGGATAAATATTTCCCAGAGAAGTCAGAGAGCTTTTTCTGTCAATGACTGGGCATGGTGAAAAGATGGTTCTCATGGTTTCTGAAATTCTTGTTCAAGATGCCAGTCTTAGAGACCTGCCACAACCTTTTACATTCTTAATATGTTCTCTTTTTTTTCCAAACACCTAGACAAAAAGCACAAGTTTTGATTTTACAAGAAATTTCACTAGACCTTTTCAAAGTTTTTTTTATTATGTACTTTTAATATATGTTGCTCTGTCATTTTGATACTATTTTGATTTAATTTCTCTGTGGGCTGCTGCAGAATAAAATCTTAATTTCTTTTACAGGTTAGTCTTTGTTATTGTAAACACAGTGGACTGACTTAATTTTTTTCCCTCAATTTCCCCATTAAATGTATTTAAACACATTTGAATATTATAAAGAAATGTTTTTAGAATGTCTGTGGTTTTACTTGTCTATCAATGAAATTCTACTTAAATATAAAATACTTTATGTGGAATGTACACACACATATACACACACATTCCCGGGAAAGGAAATTTCACAGCTCTTTTGTATAATGTTCTTATTATACTGTTAGAGCTACAATATCTTCTTTTCATTGAAAAAATTGTATTTCCTAATTAAAATATTTGAAATAAAGAAATTATTCAGGGTAAATTCGGAGGGAAAAATCATCAGGAAAATGTCTCTGGGATGACCTCTCACAGAACATGCTTTAGTTAGAAAAGGCTAATATTTGGAGTCCATTTTGGATAACAATTTTAAAATCGGATAAAATGCAGAAGAATAGCACAGAATAAATCATTGAGTCTGATCTCTGCATCAGTGGAGACTGCTGATTATATCAGACTTTTTATCTCTGACATTGATGGTTTTGCTGTTGGGAATCCATTCTGCCATATGCGTGATACAATAATATTGGAAGCTCTTCTTCTGATTGATGCAAAATGAAATGGCAAAGAAAATAATAATAATAAAATTCTTCTTGAGGAAGTCCTGAAGCAATTGGAAAAGATCAGTGCAATATATTCTTCCTGAATGTTCACTGTCTTTACAGGACTGCAAGTTGCAAAGCCATTTTATTTCTCACTGCTGATGCATTATTTTCTCCCATGCTGTGTCACAGCATGCCATCTTGTTTTGCAACTTTTGAAGCCAGGAGACAAATCCCTTAAACATGAGAAAAATGTTTGTAGACTTTTTTGGTTTTGTTGTTTAAGAAGCCACTTACCTCCACTGGCAACCGGGCATCTTGCAGGTGGATTGTCATTTAAGAAACATAAAATTTACATAATTACTGGTTCTAGGATTGTATTCATAAACATTTCAGTTTCTGTCTGTGGAATTTTAAGTGGAAGAACAGCTGTCTCAAAAAAAAATCTGTGATTATCACAGTTAATTAATTTACCTGAAAGACAACAAGATACCAAAACCTGTGTCTCAGAGAATTTGCAAACCTATTCTATATGTACTGGAAGATGAAGGTGACAATGATATACAAAGGTTGGACAGCTGCAGCTATACTCTGGTCCTAATTTTCCACATAAGCAATATGTCTCAGACTGAAGGAGTGACTTTAATGAGATTATAACAAACATTTGCCACGAACAATATTTTAACATTAATTCCTAGTCAGAAAAGGGAAAGAACTTGTATTCCTTTGGGTATCTTGGTGCTTGATAAATTTAGCCACGGTTTTATGTTTAATATTTCCTTCTTCCTTACGCTGACTCCCCAAATAATAACAATATCCATGCATACAAGCACATTCAGCATTTAATAGAAATTATGTATTTCTAGAAACAAATTATATGAGATAAACAGTATCCTGCCTCCCAATAAAAGAGTTTAGAACTCTTGAAAATATCCCAGCTTTCTCATGTTCTGTAATCTTATTAAGTATCTAGCTGCTAACCAGCAGCATGTAAAAGAGAGGAGACAGGATGAAATATGAAAGATCTAGAAAAAAGAGTTGCAATTAGCATAGTTGATGGTGGTTAGAAATTAAGAAACACAAGAAAATTCAGAAATCCAAATATTGTTCCCTGCCTGCTTTAGTGCTTAAAAAGTATCCACCTAAAGTCCATTTTTTGACATCCACAGTCTGCAGGTAGGACAGGCCAGTACGAGAAGGATCATGCAAAAGGCTCCCCTTAGATTTTACTTTCTTTCTTTCCTCAGACCTTTCTCTCTAAGTAATTCCACTTGAATTAGCAAGTCTTACTATCATTATCCCTTCTATAGAGACAGCAGTGGAACGATGTGAAATTTATCTCCCCAATGAAGCAGGTGAAATGAAATTTTATGTTGTGTTTAATTTCATTTCTAAATCAATAATACAACTATTAGCAAATATTCTACATCTACAAACAATAGCAGTCTCTCAGGCTGGGTTTCTACTGTGCCTGGGGCAGCTTATTGAGCTTCAAAACCCTGACTTTCACTGTGCTTTTAAAAATCTTTGATTTTCACAGTGCTTTTTAAAACCATAGAATCATAGAATCACAGAATAGTTTGGGTATGAAGGAACTTTTAAAGATTGTTTAGTCCCAACCCCCCTGCCATGGGACACCCTCCACTACACCAGGTTCCCCAAAGCCCCATCCAACCTGGCTTTGAACACTGCCAGGATGGGGCAGCCACAGCTTCTCTAGGCAACATGTGCCAGGGTCTCACTACCCTCACAGGGAAGAATTTCTTCCTAATTTACCCTCCTTCAGATTAAAGCCGTGACCCTTTGCCCTATCATTACATGCTGTTATGTGTGTTTTTCTGTGGCAAGGCTTTGATAGTAGGGTGCTACAGGGGTGGCTTCTGCATGAAACTGTGTGAACATTCCCCCATGTCTGATCAAGCCAATAGAAGCTGGGTCCAAGATGGACCCACTGCTGGCCGAGGCCATCAGCAATGGTAGTAGCTTTTACTGCCAGAGAGAGGAGTGAGAAGATGTGAGACAGTGCTGACACCAAGGTGAGTGAAGAAGGAGGAGGAGGAGGTGCTCCATGCATCAGAGCAGAGATTTCCCTGCAGGCCATAGAGAGTAATGGGAAGCAGATATCCGCCTGCAGCCTGTGGAGGACTCCATGCTGGAGCAGGGGGATGCATCTGAAGGAGGCTGTGACCCTATGGGAAGACCACATTGGAGCAATCTGTTTCTCAAGGACTGCACTCTGAAAGGGATCCACACTGGGGCAGTTCGTGAAGCCTGAGGGAAGGACTTATGTTGGAGCAGTTGGTGGGGGACTGTCCTACGTAGGAGGAATGTGAAGAGTCCTTCTGCTGAGGAGGAAGATGAACTGACCCCAGTCTACATTCCTGTCCCTCTGTGCAGCTGGGGAAAAGGAGGGAGACAAGTCAGGAGTAAACTTAAGCCCAGGAGGAAGGGATGTATGTGTGTGTATGTGAGGGAGGTGGGTGTTTTAAGAACTGGTTTTATTTCTTATTACTGTTTTGCTTTGACAATAAATTAGATTTTTTACTTTTTATTTTTTAATAAGCTGAGATCTCTCCCTGTCTTTCTTTCAACCCATGAGCCTTTTCTTGTATTTTCTCTCCCCTGTCCACATGAGTGACAGGGCAGCTTGGTGGGCACCTGGCCTCCAGCTGGGGCCAATCCCTGCTCCCTCTCCCTCCTCTCCCCCAGCCCATGCCCTTGTAAGCAGTCCCTCTTCTGCTTTCCTGTAGGCCCTTTCAGGTACCCGAAGGCCATTGTAAGGTCTCCCGTCTCCTTCCAGAGAGGGTCCACATTTTCCTTAGCCTTCCTTTTATCACCAACGTACCTATAAAAGCTTTTCTTGTTGCCATTGACATCCCTGGATTTTATGAACTTTCCAAAAGATGCTCAATTTCTACCACTCCCTGAAAAATCTTGGAATATTTTTGGTGATAAAACCTCCAAGGTCTGTTCACATACTCATTGAGGTGCTTGGTGCCAGCCCTATTGCCTCTCAGAAAGGCTGCTGTAGGCATTGCTACCCAAGCAGCAACTACTCTGGGATTTCTGGAGAATGAAAATTATATATATATATATATATATGTAAGAAAAGATGATTTATAGAGGCTCTTGCTCAAAAATGTAGCAAAAATTTGTGCAGTTGACCATGTTTGGGGAAACACTAAGTAAGAAAGAGTCAAAGGAAGATTATAATTGAAAAAAAAGAAAGATTTTTAAAAATATTTACCTCTTTCAAAGGTAATATAGATATCACATTTTCCAGATCCTAAGTTAACTGGATGTATAACTATATCTAAGTATCTAGAGGTTTAAAAATTTGTCAAAATGTAGAGCTCCTTGTTGGCTATATTAAATACTAGTTAGGATAGGACTCCAATAGGGTGCCAGGGATTTAGCAGGTAAAAGTGTTAACATTACAGGTTTTTATAATAATTACATTCATCTCTAAGACATACTGCTGCTTTGCTCATTGCTATTGTGGAATTGACAAAACTGATTCAAAGTGATAAAGGAACAGGAGGAACAAAGATAATTAAAAGGAAATAAAGGATTCCCGAGTCTCTGATCTATATAATGTATTAAATAATAATAAGTTCAGCCAGGATAATTGAATGTGTCACTAAATCCACATGCTTTTTTGATGTATCTCTTAAAAGTAAAATAAAGTGTCTCATGGAAAATAAAAGCAAATCAGATATCAAAGGAAGAAAGGAAAAAGTTCAGTGGAAGACTAAATATAAACTGCTTCTCAGAAGACTGAGAGGAAAAAAATTCTGTCCTCCCTCCCAGGAAGTGAAAAGGGAACTTCTTTAGCAAAAAACCTCTTCTTGGGAGATCTTCATAACCCGGTGAACTCAAATTTTGATGATGCATAGCAGATTTTCACCCTGGTTTGGTAAGAGGGATTGTTCTTATCCTTTGGTGAAAAGCTTATTTATGCAATGATAAAACTGTATGAAATTTATCTCTGTCAGTGGGGTTTAAGATATGGGTAAGCAAATGGACTGTTATCTGTTGGACATGCTTAATGAAGGACAGGAAACAAGTTAAACAGAATATTGCCAAATCGCAAGAAGTTTCTTTCCTTCTTTATTTGCATATATTAGCGCTGTGCTTCCTTCTGCTCATTACAATATTTCCTCTTTTCCCTAGAGATATCCTGATTTTTACGAATCATTGGAGTGCTTTGAACTGTAGAGTAATTCAGACTGGAAGTGACCAAAGGGCATCATCTAATTTAGATCTCTATTCAAGGCAGGGCTAACTTCAAAGTAAAGTAAGATTGCTCAGAGCCTTACCTAGGGGAGTTTTGAGTTATCTCCAAGGATGGATATTCCACTTTATCTCTGGGTACTTCGTCCAGTGCTTGGCTACCCTCATGGCAGCATTCCAGTTGTGGTAGAGAGAAATAACAACTTCCCTCAACCTGCAGGTTGTGAATTTGCTAATGCAGTCCAATATGCAGGAAGCCTTCATCACTGACAGGTCAAATTTTCTGTCAAGTGGATTCTCTGTGTAGATGGAATTCACCCTTAGAGTTATCACAAGAGACTTCTTGGAATTGTTACCTATGTGCAATATCTCCGCAAGAATTTCTATACAAAGAAGCATGTTAAAGAAGGCAAACATTTACATGTTTTCTCCTGAAAGGGAGGGACCCCATATATTTGTTTGCTTATGGTTTGGACATCCATTGAAATTAGTGACTAAAACATTCAGCTCTCATATTTAGGCGTGTAAAATACACTTACTTTTCTTCATGGAATCAGGTGACTGAAACAAGAGCTGCCTCCACCCAAACCACAGATATCTATCAAGGTGTGAGGTAATTCGTAATTCAGAACCGTATTGGTAGATCAGAAGTACTTGGAAGAGAAGCATCAGATACATGAGAGAAATCATGAGGTGCAGCAAAGATAAAATGGAACATCAAGTGGTTATATACAACAAAGACCTATACAGAGGGGTTTTGTTTGCTTTGTCTTGAGAGAAAATATGATACAAATAAAGAATAAGAGTAACACATATAAAATACAAAAAAAACATACTGCTAGAAAGAATTTTTTTTCCCAACACTTAAACCTTGTGTTAAATACGCCCTAATTTGTTTTTTTATCACTATTAGGAAGACATGACTTTTATAGAAAAAAAAATAGTTCTTTTTATAGTGTAAAGCCTCTCAAGTGTCTAATTTGGTTGAAGAGCAAATAGCTTTACAGCCTAACAGATGGTGAGCTTCAAGGAGAATCTGCACACCAAAAATGTGCCAGTTTAAGTGGTCATATAGTAATGTACAAATACATCACTTCAAGGAGCTTCTTTTTAATCTGATGGAGTTTAATTACTGTAACACCCTTCAACTGGCAGTCTTAAATTGGTCTGAGTGGTTAATACAGATTTTTTTTTTTTAATATAGTTAGCTATCTTTAAAGGTAAATAAACATAAGGTGCTGGGATTGAAGTGCTCACACCAGAAGTCTGGACTGATTTCTAATGAGTATCGGTTTACTTTGACTATAGAAGAGTATAGAGCAACTAAGGCAGATGTAGCTGTCTAGACTGAGTCAGATGAATCAGATATACCAATGAAGTCACTCAGTAACTTGCCTGGAAAGAATGTTGTTTGATGCTACTGAAAATGAAGGCCCTTTCTGCCTAGATACTGGCAAAGGGTTAGATATAACCTCGAGGTGATAAAGTGTCTGAGAGGACCCAGAAAGCATGAGTGCTGTGCAAGGGAATAGAGACATCAAACAGCCTGACAAATCTGACATTGGAAAGGACACAGGATCCTTGTGGTACTATGCTGCAACCCTTGTACATCTAAATTAATGGCTTAGAGCTTTGTTGGGTTTTTTTTGGCAGGAATTCCTGTAATGGACCCATTTATATACTGTGTACGCAGGCAATAGGCATACCGAACCAAAGCACAACTACCCTTCTCTACCTTACCTCTCATTTCCATAATACACCATGCTACAGCAATGAAGAAAAAATGCAAGCATGAGGTTAATTAATGTTTTCATAGAATTAACATATTTCACCTGTCCTACTTCCCTTTCTAGCTTGCCCTCTCCAGTCTCAGGCAAGCTCTGTTTATGTCACATATATGTGACTCTGTGTGTGTAATATCTATGTTCTGAGAATGCATCAAATAAAGAATAAAGCTTTGTTTAACAACACTGTTATGAATTTAAATTATGGACTCAAGCTGAAAGTATACTGCAGGGCTGTTTTAAAATGATACTTTAAAAACCATTAGAACTTATTTTGTACAATTTTGTCAACTATTAGAAAGATCTTTTTTGTGGTTCTCATGGCATCTAAATTACTATGTGAGTCACTTAGGTATCATTTTCCCTTTTCCTAGGAGCAGTATGGGAAAAGGGTGTTGCTCCAGGCCTGACAGGGTTCAGCTTTACTGAATCCATTGCACCCACCCAAGCACACATTAAATTACACATTGCAATCACAACAGAAACAAATGAGGCAAAAGATGGCTGCATAATTCCTTACGCCTCGTACTTGTTTATAGGCACTATACCTTTTCCCCTGCCACTGCAAATTAAAGAACGGGCAGCAGGGAAAACGCTGTGGCAGCACTGCTGTGCAGAGCACATGCTGTGCTCCACGGGGCATTAGACATTTCCTGTGCTAAGTGGCACTACAGCGTTTGCTCATGTGAGGAAGCATCTGTGTCTCAGGCAGCACAGAAGCCCAGTATTCGCTTGCACGGCCGTGTGTGTGAATGGGTCCTGCCCTTCTGGTTAATGCAGGGAGAAGTTTACCCTCGGCCACTTTGAAAGGGAGAGAGGCTTTAGTCCCTGCCCTGTGCCTGTTCCTGCATCACATAAAAAACGCTCTACTGGTGCCAGCCCGAGGCAGGCAGGTCAGGGCTGCATAGGCACTGCAAATGACTCCTGTGCATCCTTCATGGATGCTTTCTGTGGTTGTTGCAAAAATCATCCCAATCACACTGCATAGTCAGAGTGAGACCCAAAAGACTGTGCTTTATGCAGTGTTTTAAACCAGAGTGAACACCTATCTAAGTACAGCATCTGATGTGGAGATAGTAGGACAGTACCAGGAAATTAAGGTGCTTCATTTCAGACAAAGAGGAGTAAAGATCTGTCCATCTTTACACAGTGTCTCATCCTGGCTGATACATTTCTGGTCTGATACTTGGTCATTGAGATGGGGTTATCAAAAACACTTGGGTGTGATACTCACCACATTAATCCCCAAGGTTCTGCTGGCTACACAGGTTGGTATGCCCCAGCCACGCTAGCTGATGACCTTGACATCCTTTCCTTTTGCTTACCACTTCCCTGACACACATTCTTAGGGCCACCAAACTGGTACCTATACACTGACTCCATTTTATTATCACTTCTTTTTTTCTTTTTTGAGATGTTGATGTCTGAAACAGAAGTATTTCCAGACAGACAGCTTAGTACAGAGTCTGAGATATTACTTTCAAGGGTAAGCAGAGGAAATATATGTTAAGGTAAGTGTATCAATTATAGCTGGTTCATACACAGCATGCTCTTTTTGTGTTGACCTTGCTGGTATAAGCACTATTGCATGCTTTTGATCCAGAATAGGAAAATTGCTATGAGCTTGGTGTTAATATCTTAGTGGCAAATGTTAATGCATTATGTTATGCTGGATGTTGATATTTTATTCTATACATCTATAAAACATGAAATGGCCACCAACCTGCAATACACTCTTGGATGTTTGCCTTAAAATTTTATGAGTTCTCCTTTTCCCTACTCAGTATGAAATTATTAATAACAATGATGGAAGAGGAAACACCTGTCAAGTATGTTTATCACATTTGAGCTATAGCTTAAAGCCCAAATGGAAAATATACCCTACTTGCTTTCCTGTGCATATTCTTCCAAACTCTAAATTTAATAATGAAATCCACAGGGCGCCTCTTCCATTTAAGCTGGCACATGTAGGGTAAACTGGAAACAAAATAACTTACAGAGGACTGTGGGGTCACCTGGACATTTCTTACCTCAGGTTCCTGAATAGATTCTGTCCACAGAAGGGTTAAGATAGGATTGGGAAAGAAGGTTTTGAAAAGTGAACCTTTTCTTCTTCTCCACTCACAGAACTACAGTACTTCCAAAGCACTACCCCATGTTCATTGGAGCTTCAGTCAATAGCTTGCCAGAAATTAAAAATTCAATGTTAAGCTTAATTTGAACAGGCTAATCACTTTTTGGCATCATAGAATCATAGTATCACTGAATCAAAGAATGATTGGAAGGTGATGGGTTGGAAGTGGCCTCAAAAATCATCTACTTCCAGTAGCTCCTTATTTTATTGAGTTGTTCCATCTGAAAGTTAGAACAGAGTGGGATTACACAGGAAAGGATGAGCATTGCAAAGTGGAAAAGAGGGAAAATTTTGACCCCGCAACAAATAATAGTGTGCCAAAGTTATTGATAGGTTCATTAATTAATTAATCAGAGGGATTTATCTTTGACCCAAGTTAAGCCCTTGCTATTTTCTTGTGCATATCAGAAAATTCTTATCGAAGGAAGATTGTTACTGCTAATCTAGTTCTTGAAGGCAGTCTGAACAATGCAGACTCGATCAGTTGCAAACCTGCAGGTTACTAGTATGACTCTATTCACTCACTGGACCATGTCTAAGAAGACAAAACTATATCTATTTCCTTCTATGTGTACTTTACCTTCTGCCTCCCGATCTTGCACAGCCAGGACATTGCACTGGAGAGGAAGCAGAGCAGCAGGTAGTACAGAACCACAGAATTATTGTAGCAGCTAGTAAATCCTCACTGAGCATCAAAATATCAGGGATAAATGAGACTGCCGAAACAGTGTTTGCCACTGCCCAAGGTCAAATAGCAAGATTGGTCAAAAGGCAAGCAGATTTTATAAAGGAGGTTTCAATGTCAGGTCATAAGCCTTAGAAGCATCTGTCTGAGTTGCATGCACTAAGAGCAGATGAGCCCAGAAAATGAAGAGAAGGTCAGAAAAGCAAAAAGAGTTTGGTCTTGTAGGAAAGGCAAAAGCCAAAGTGGAACTAAGCAATGTATTCCTTGGGAGAAGCCTTAAAATTCAAAGAAATTGTTTTCTGTTTTATCTGACCCTTGATCAGGAAAAAATGTGGATTTGTATATTTTTTTTTCAGTAAACAGGAATGTGTGAAAGTACCTAGCTGCAAAATCATTGTCCTTAAAAGAAAACCAACCACAAATTAAGGTGTTACATGAAGTGACAAATCCCATTCTATCGAAACAACCTTCAGACATCCAGCCCCAAATCCAGAAGAGAAGCTTCTTTCCTTCCTCTCTGCACAGCATGGGCAGTGCCCCTACATGGGATTATGTGTAGGTGCCACATCCATATACCAAGATTCATGATACAGATAGGATGACATCAGTAACAGAAGACCAGGGATACACCCTGACACACCTACACTCACCTTCCCTTTTGTAATTCAGCTTGTCTTCACCCTTAGAGAAGCTAGTGAGAAGCTGAGGGCCCCTACACCACTGTGGAATGTATGATAGGCAGCTGCACACTGGACAGATGGAAGTGGGAATTGGTGTGGTGATGGAAGAACAAACTCAGGTAGCCTGACTTTTTTCCCTGGTTGGAATACTTAGTTTCAGGGAATCCTGTCTCTACATAAGAAATTTAATAGTCAAATTCCCAAGCCAATGTCCCTACTGGTATTCTGAGAGCTGGTATTCTAAGCTCATTTGCTTTCTGTTTAAAACACACAAGAGGGTAACATACGTTGCTTTAAATCCATGCTCTGGATCAGACTTCTGTTTCAGATGGATCTGAATGTTGATGTCTCCCACCTGTTAGGTGATTATTCTAACCTCTGAGCTTTGTGGTATTGAACCACCATAAACTTTGTGAATTCCTTCATTTTGATCATAGCTGACACAAAGCAAGATTTTTCTGAGTGCCAAGGAAATATTCCAAAAAAAGGAACTGTTGCTTTGAAATATGTAGTCATTTTAATATCAACTGGAAAAAAATATTCCATTTTCTACAATTTCAGAATAATTTTTAGTCCCTCAAAACCTTTTTTTCCCTGACAGTTTTCCAAAGAGAGTTTCACTCAGCTGTACTGAATGGGAATCTAATACTAACCAAAACTTGAGTCAAAATTAATTGTACTATAACTTTATAAATATAATAAAGATCAAACTTAAGCTAGAACTTGTACAGCAGGTTCAGGACTTTCACACCATTTCTCTAAGTCCTGTAAACATGTCTGAATAAAAGTATTCCAGTCACAGAGTATCACAAAGAACAGACTAAATTCTGCTCTCACTTACGGATCTTTGACACTAGGTAGGTCCCATCTGGGTAAATAGGAACAACATTTCAGTCTGTTTCTTAACCCGAACTGAACTCAACTTACTCTTTTCCAGAGGAATATATAATACGAGCCTACAGGTTATCCTTCTGTGTAGAAATGTTTTGGAGATTGCTAGGATCATGAAATCTCTTGATTTAGTTTCCACTGAGTTTATAGGTTCTGGAAAATAAAGCCAAGTTTTAAAATATAATTTTAAACTTGTTATATTTATTAGAAATCTGTAATATCAACAATTTTTGCAAACTACTTTGTATGCTTTGCTCAAAGTTCTGAGTGAATATGTATAAAAATTTGCTTTTCAAGAGGCTGATGATAGTGAATGACGTTAATACAAAGCTTCATTATGGAGCATATTTAGACTCAAAACCTGGGAACATAACCACTTCTGCCTAATATTCCCTACTGCTTAAATCTAAATCTCAAAGTAAAACAAAACATCAGAGCAAACTAAGAGAGAGATAAAAAAGTGTAGTCAATCACACAGAAAAAAATATTCTCTTTAAGCACTGGATTGTGCCAAACTATGGAATTGATCTTTTTTTTAGCAAACATTATTATCTGCAAGTTACCTGGTTAATATATAACATTATTCTGTTACTGATAGGGATGAAAAAAATAATTTCAGGCAATTGCACATATTATACTAACTTTTTTTCCTATAACAAAGCCTAATTTGTGGAATAGAACCATGGAATCAGAATGCTTTGGGTTGGAAGGAACTTTTGAAGACCAGCTAGTACTAACGCCCCCTGTCATGGGCAGGGATATCCTCCACTACACCAGGTTGCCCACAGCCCCAACCGACCTCACCTTGAACACTGCCAGGGAAGGGGGTCATCCACAGCTTCTCTGGGCAACCTGTGCCAGGACCTCACTGCTCTCACAGTGAAGAATTTCTTCCTAACATCTAATCTAAATTCACCCTCCTTCAGATTAAAGCCATTGTCCATTGTCTTGTCACTACAGGCCTTGGTAAAAAGTCTCTCAAATGTATTAAATGTCAGAGTGTATTAAAATAGTTGATAATGTGGCCTGCAGCATAAGTAAACCAGATCAAGCATAACAGATTTTTAAATATGGTCTCAGGAAGCTGCAAAGAACAGTTATAAGAAACTAAAATACAAATTTCCTTTTGTTGTGAAACACATATATCCCAGCTCAGAAAAATTCCTCCTTTACCATGAACATCTTGGTCTTCTGAGTTGCAGAAAGTAATTGCAGGATGGAGATTTCACAAATGATGCATTTCTCAAGGAAATTTGGGTTCTAGAGAGTTCAGTGAGTGCGTTACCACAGCATAAATCAATAGATGTAAATGCCTCTAACGACAGCAATAAGAAAAGTTGTAAATATACTTAATGCCTTTCTTATTTTTTTCCTCCAAAGTGTTATCTACTGTGGCAAGAACCACTCAGCTGGCATTCTTTGTTTCGCTTGAAAAGAACTTGCCATACACCATAGATGAAAGTCCAAATTTTGTGCCATCATTTTTCTAAAATCAGTATCCATATGCTGTCAGTTGTTCTGCTCTGTTATTAGGTAGGTGTCAATCAGCTACTCAAAGATGGAGAAAATGCTGATATGTGGGAGGCTTGTGCTGATGTACATAGTCATGTTAATCTAAGGGTATGGCTTAATTTTATTTCATATAGGAATGTTTTTGCACGACTGTTTCTTAAACTGGCTTAAGTATCCTTGATTTCCTCTCTAATCACAGTGTGACAGCACTTAGTTGGTAAATTTAAAATGTTGTATCCATAGGGCAAACTTGATCAATGAAGTGATCCATCATGGAGGAAAGGAATTAAAGTTAGGAAGGGAAGAATGGAGGGATGGAGGGAGAAAAAAGAAGGAGAAGGAGGAGAAAGAGAAGGATAAGGATAGAGGGAGAGGGAGAAGGAGAGGGAGAGAGAGGGGGAGGGAGAGAGGGAGAAGAAAAGGAGAAGGAAATTTCTGAACAGATTATTTTTCAGGTGTTCTTGTTTCAAGGCTTAGTTTGGTACATGGCCACCCAAGCAACTGTGCCAACACACTAGAGAGGGCAATGTGGGGGCAGAAATAAATGACTGGAGTGTGAAAAGAGAGGAGGAGTGTGCTGACAAAAGAAATGTAGATCAGATCCAAGGTCAGACTCTGAGCAATTATGACAAGAAGCCACGTTGCCATGCTTTAATCAGGTCTGTGTGTGCCAACCCCCAGCAGACAATAGGCACCTGCTAGCTTCAGTGGCAGCTGACTGGTCATTTTGAAGATTTCACTGATGCCTTCACAGAGGCACCTAAAGAAGCAGACAGGCTCTGAAGTGCTTTCAGAGATTCGTGGCTTGGTGACTTTGGCATATGTAGCCATAGACATGGCAACTTTCAGTGCCTGCACACAGGAACTACAAAGCTGTACTCCTCTAAGTAGGTCAGTATGACTGAGCAAAACAAGCTTCCTAACACATACTTTCCTTGGAAATATTTGGGCAGCAGAGGATTCCTAGTTTGTTTTCTATAAAGCACCTCTGGTCTGTACAAAATGCTGCAGGCAAAGCTCAAGTTTATGAATTCCACCATTCCTCTAGTGAAGCAGGTCTCCCTGCAAAAACACAGTTCTGCTCAGGCAGCTATTTCTGTGCCGGAGCTTCTCTCAGCAGCCCTTTTTGGTCAGAAACAGGCACATCTCTACTTGCCTCGCATCTTAGCTGAGGCAACAGAAACCTATAGAACAAATCTTAGGCACAATTTTATTTTAATATAATTGGTTTTCACTTGTAATGCAGTGTTACAAGGATACATCCCCAGGTGATTTTGGGCAGTATTTAGCTTGGGGTTGTGAGAAAAATATGTTATTGGGATTTACATTGCTGGAAATGTTAACTGCAGTCAGGTAAATTCACTGGAGAGGGTTGAAGCTGTTCATCGGAGGAGAAAGAGGCAGAGGCACTTGAAAAAAGTTGCTGTAAGAGGTGAAGAATCTTTTTATCAGTGTAACAGCTCCAACACTAGAGTTTCATAACACTGGGAAACAAAACATCGTGTCATTAACAGGTACTGCAACTGCAGTTTACACACAGACTGGGTCTGAGCCATTTAGACACTTTACAGGTGTGGGTACACAGGCTGTGATTTTCCTACAGTTTCTAGATGAGCAGGAAGAGATGATGAAAAATGTCATTTTGATTTTTTGAAGTATTTCTTTCTGATTGAGTCTCTGACTCTATATACATGTATATCTGTGTGAAGATACACTGTATATTCCGGTAGGCATCCAAAGGAAACCAGGGGGCAGCTTTTGCTTGGTTAATGAGGAATACCTTCCATTTCTCTCCCTGTGTTTTCCCACCTCGGTTTCAGCCGGTGCTTGAAGAGTGAGTGCCACAAAAGGAAGCAGCTTTGGGAAGATGCAGCACCTGGCCCCTGGACAAGGCACCAACCTGCCCAACCCACCTGGTCAGGGAAAGCCTCCTTCTCTTCAGTGGCTGTAGAAACACTGGTGGAGGGAGAGGTTTCTGCCCTCTTACCAAACCCATCCTGGGCAGCCACAGCCTGGGTTCTTCTGGCCTCCCTGTCCACCTCAGCTGTGAGAGAGTAAAATGAGGCTGCTTTTTGCTATATGCATATGGTACAAAATAAAACCAGTGTAGATAGCTCAAAAAATGTAGGGGCTGCAGTTAATCTGCCACAGTATGACTAGAAGCAGCTTCCCTGGAGTAAACTTCAATTTTTTTTAAAGCTTTTGTTCTTATCCTACTGCAGAATTTACCTTAGGGCATCTTTTGGCTCCATGATGAAGAGACATTAAAGAAGCCTTGGAGTCTGCTGTGGTCTCTATTGGTTCTCCAGATGCGTCTGCACAGGTACAGCATTGCTGAATTTCTTCACTCTTCATTAACACTCAGCAAAACCTCTTTCCCACACCAAAGCCTTGCATAGCTTGTGAGCCAAAGGTATATTATCACATATTTCCCCCTCCAAATAGCTCATGTTACTCTACAGGACTGCATATGGAGCCACGGGTCTGATCACTAGGATTTTATAGTCTGTCTTTTGTTGGTTTAGTACAGTGATGTGAACATTGCTCAAGTCTCTGTTAAGGTGTTCCAGTACCCTGGAACCATTTAGGGTATCACATTCATTTAGAAGCAGCCTTTCTGGCTTCAGTAAAACTCTGTAGAATGTTTGTCTGTTTTAAAATGTCTTCAGATAAATAGAGCTTCTTTTGTAGGCTTATTTAATTTGTAAATTTAATTATTGTGTTGGCCTTCCATAGTACAAGTTTTGATTGCACTATCTATGAGGGAAAATTAAGGAAAAATTTCATACATGGAACCTAAATTCCGTATTTCCTATAAATTTCCAGAATATTTAGAGTGGCACACAACAGGAAGAAACCACCTTTTTTCATTCCTCAGGAGGGAAAGGAGTGCAAGAGCTAAACACAGATATTCAGCTCTGGATCTACAGTATCTGTGACATTTCCAAACCTATAGAAGTATCTTACAGGGATTTCCACAGTTTCTCTTTCAGTTCTTCCCCATTATATCTACCATGAAGTATTTTCTAAATCCTGATATGAATTTTCCTTGATACACACATCTCTCTATTTTTGAGCATTCTATTTATTCTGTTACTCTTTCCAGATTACTTCATTAGGTTCTTCCAGTTCAGTACCAATGATGGTAATCGATGTAATATTTCTTCTAGGATCTCAACAGGCTTTCACTCGACAGAAAGATGAGCCTATAGGCAACTACAATCACAGTGCTGTGATTAAAAAATTTGCCCAGGGGGAGGAAAATAGAGCTCATCTTCTTGCATTATTGCAGATCCTGCAATGCTGATGGTAGGCTCAGATCCAAAGACGGTTTAGGACTTAATTGATATCCTCTAGTTCCATTCAGGTATCAACCTAACTTCTCTCCTATATTTCCCCTTTCATGGTGGCAAATTTGCTGCCAGAATGCCTTTCAAGTTGAGGTACACAGTAGAAACGAATGGGGCAACCAAGCTTGCTGCTGTTGATGAGACTTAAATATGAGACAGAAGCCAAGGTGTTGTCACTCATGTCAACAGTGATTTACTTTTAAGCCTTTGCAGGCCTAAAATTCAGCCATCTAAGGAAATGCAGCATTGAAAAATGAGGTGCTGATAGAGTCTGGGCACCTCCCAAGATTAAGCAGGAGCTTTCAAGAGTGCAGTTTTAGGCTCTTAAATGCTAAGTCTCACTTAAAAACATCATCACCTTCCTTATCTAGGCCTTGTGATAGCTGTGTTTCTGTGACCACCTGTTTGGAAAGGGATTTACAAATATCTACTCTCTCAAGCATCTGTAGGGTGAGATAATAGCACTTGAATATTTCATGGGGTCTGAGGCTAAATATTATCACAGAAGCTCAGAAAATCTTGGATATGAGTCTTTTTCAAACTGCGAGTTCAAATGAAAAAACTACTCTAGACTATTCTCCTAACTACCTTTATTGCATTTCTTGGTTAAACAGTTCAACATCTAGACTTACATATAAGCAGAGGAAATAAGGCTAAACTATGGAACCCATAGCTCTGTGGATGTGAGGTTGTTAGTAGGAAAACTGGGGTGCATATGGAGGTTATACTTTCAGGAACAGATATCATTTGACTAGAATGTTTTCAAGATCACATTTTTGGATGCAGTCTCTTTAATGTGTCTATGACTCATTTTACAAACATTTGGCACACATTTTTACATTACATATGCTGAAATATATGACCTACTTTTAAATTTGAGAAGATGTTAGAAGTGGTGAAAAGCTCAGATATAACAAAAGCATAGGTTCTAATAAAGCACTGAGGAGCTCAAGTTTTTATGAAAACAATAGAAATATTTTTATTGCTAACCTGCAAAACTGAGTTAAAACTTTTTAGCATGTCTTTATGAAATGTCTGGCACTTACATCCTCAAATTAGCCCAACCTCCTTCATGCTGACCCTTCTTCACAACCCTGTGTGTGGTCCTAACTAGAACTCAGACTTTTATCCACCTGAGAAAAATTACAAAACCCCAAACAGCTGAGGAGAAAGAGCAACTCATGCAGTTTCCATCCTCAGAAACTGGATGGTCTGGGATTCAAAGTAGATACCTAGAGAAGTCACTATTCAGACCTCAGTAAATATTGTTATCTCCCTAATTTCTCTAAAAATTTTCCTTGAAAGTTGTACACACATTCTTTTTAATATTATATAATAATGTCTATCTATCTATATATTTGTATAACATATTATGTATCCCTATAATAGAATAATGAACAAACTTTTTGTGTTCTCAAAATGCTATTTAAAACTTTTATAAATTCTTCAAGTAACTTTGTGGCTTTTTGACAGATTTTCTGTAGTTTTCCTAAAGCAGAGAAGTCGAGACAGAAAGAGTAATATTGTAGGTATGAATGTGTTAAGGACGATGTGACTTGCTAGGAAGGAACAAACAAACAATAGTGAAATGTGATTAACTACCTATTTTTGTGTCAATATATTGTTGATTATATGGCTTTTAGGTTTTGTTCCCTAGTAATGTGTTGCTACCTCTTTCATGGAAAAGTGTTTAATATACATTATGACATGAGTTTGGTGCCGGTGACTGAAAAGCAAGAGAAAGCAAGCGAGGAACTAGTACTACAAGAAAGGAGGAGAGGAACTGTTTACAAGGTCATGGAGTGATAGGACAAGGGGTAAATGGCTTTAAATTAAAAGATGGTAGGTCTAGATTATGTCTAAGAAAAAACATTTTAACTGTGAGGGTGGTGAGACATTGGAACTTGTTGCCAGAGAGGTTGGGATGTGTCGTCGTCTTTCCCTGCCAGTGTTCAAGGCCAGGTTGGCTCAGGCTTTGGGCAACTTGGTCTAGTGGCATGTATCCCTGACCATGGCAGGGGGGTTGGAGCTAGATGGTCTTTAAGGTCCCTTCCAACCCAAAACCATTCTGTGATTCTACGATTCTGTGAAAGCTTGACTCTTAAAAAAGGGATGCTGGGGATGCAATTAATAAATTCTATGCAAACTAATTAATAAAAAATATAACAAAATTGAAGTTACAGACACAAATTTAATAGAATATAACAGGGGAAAATGAACAGTTTTTGTAAAAGAACACCAACCTTACAAATCTCTTGCTTAAAATATACTAGACAAATAAATAGAGAACATCCACTTCGTACCTGTATTTTCAAAAACATTTATTGCAAGGTACATTATCAAATGCTCTTTAAAACCTATGACTGATAAGTCAATAAAAGATCTCATAATTCTTATAAAATATTAGACAAGTACATGTTACTCCTAACTCTACAATAAAGAAGAACAAAGTTGAATTATTTAAGAGCAAGATTTGAAAATCATGGTGGAACATAGCTCTCTGAAAACATCAGCTCAACTGATTCAGAAAAGCAAGGAAATTATTGGAAGAAACAGTGAGATAGTTCAAGATGTTACAGTATTAGGAGATACATTTTGATCTGAATGCTTCTAACAGACTAGATGTGAGGAGCTAACATTAAGGAAGTTGCATTTTTGTATGAAATAATGAATTCCAAATTTTAGAAAAATGTAGTTCTTTCAAGACTATAAAGTCACACACTTGACAGGTTTCTCAGGCTGTAGGTCAATAAGCAGTGTAAATGAATCTAAGCCTGGTGCACTGCTGAAAGAGGAATGCCATCCTGCTGGCTGATCTGGACTGGGAGCTCCTGCTCCTTCTCTGGGCCCCCATGAGCACCTGTAGTGCAGCACACTAATCCAGGATTTGCTTTGATAAGAGACTGGGGTATGGTCAACTTACATCTCTGCACTTGTCAATTTAAAAGCCTTCCTAATCTACCGCTTTATAAATATACACATAGACTGTATTAGGCCAGACATCTTCAGGTACCTTCATGTTACAGTAAAATTGCTACAGTTTTAGGAAGAAGTCTAATTCCTCTTCACAGAGCAGCATTTGGGATGGAGAATGTTAAATTTCATAATCTCACATTAAATTTAGGCATACCATGACAATAGAAAAAGGGTACAGGTGAGGTTTTTGTGTGCAGTAATTCTGAATGGGTGTTGTGGTCACAAAAAGTTCTTTAAAGCACCTGGTGCCTCCATTGATCTGATAGCATGTAAGAATTTTAATAACGTTAGATGTGGCCCTGACTGACAGGAGAGCTTCTTATAGCTCTGCTCCCTGTATAAGGTATTGCTTGGTGATTGTCTGCTGGAGAGTTTTTGATCCTGTAAAATCCTATTTGATCTCCCTGGAACAGCACTTAATGGGAAAGACACTGAGCGACAAATCAAGGAGTGATTTCTACAACCAGAAGGGATGTAGAGGTGAGTGCGTTCGTTAGGTGAGTAAGGGTTCAAAGATAAGGCAATAAACATGTCCAAAATGTTGTCATTGTTCAAAAAAAATAACTGAAAAAGAAATGCCAGAGCAAAAAGTTACCTCTATTTTGATTTGCTTTTGCAGTCTATCTCCTAAAATGAAAAAAACCCACCGAACCCCCCAGTCCCCTGAAAAACAATTACTCAAATTTTCTTTTACCATTTCTTTGCTATATATCCTTAGTAGAAATTAAATCCATCAAAGCAAAGCCATAAGACTCACCCAAACTTCGGCACTGCACCTGTTGTGTTCTTATGCTATAGAAAATACAATAGAAAGGAAAGGAAATGAGTAATTCATTCTGGTCATCAAAGCATGACACGTTTTCCACATGTGTAACTCTATGAGGCCCTGGGCAAGACGCCTTTTGCATCATTCCTTTGGAAGTTGGTGGTTGATATTCTCCTTCAGATAAATACTGAAAATCTTAGAGCACAACCCTTCCTTCTTCACAGTTTCAAAATCTCACTGGAAAAGTTAGAGGAAGATCCATCTGCGCAGGGGTTGCCTAGCTTCTGCCAAAGTCCTGACTTGTATTGATTTCTTCGTGCATCTTGGTAATGCACAGAGGCTTTCTGCCCTTATACCATTTACTTATTTCCACGTTAGCACATATTGTCCAGTTATGCCCTTTCCTTTTTTCAACACAAGTCCAGGCAGCAGTCTGTTACTCAGTCTGGGCTGAATCAGCCTTGGATGTTGCTAGGGTTTTAAAAAGAACCGCAAACCATTAGGGCTATTTAAAAGACCAAAGAAATAAATCCCAAGTAATGAGGAGATCATGTAGGGTTTCCTACTTTTCTACCTAGTCACCCTGGTAGCATGCTGCTGCAGTATGGCTCTTGAAAATCTCTGGGAAACAGAGATTTGTAAAACATCCTGAGAATAGAGATCTCCTAGCAGCTATGTAACCCTCTAAGTATAAGTCAAGAGCTTATTGGAGACAGCCAAGCCACACAATAGGAAGGCAATGCCCTTTTCCACTTTATGGCTGGGGAAAATCCTTTTTATCCCAAAGACAGAAATTGCAAAGAATCTTTAGATTTGAACAACTTACGTTTTTGTTGAGCACTGTTATTCTGGAGGGGGGGCAATATAAAAAACATAATTCAACTGGCATAGATAATGGAAAATAACTAATATAAATTTTTTTTTTTCTTATGACTAGAGTAAGGTTATTATGACTAGAGTAAGGTTACTTTTTCTTTTTTTTTTTCCCCCCTTTGTTCCCATTGAACATAGTTTATCCAGCCACTATCTCAACTCCACACTTCCATGGTGAAAACTTTGACATTTAAAAGAAGAAAATTACTTAACATGACAGCAAAACAAGCAAAAGAAAGGATATTTCCATGTATGTTACTGAGCTTAATTTTGGCTGATTAAAATCTTACAACTCTGAGTGGCCTCATGGTAGACTCTTTTTTTTTTTTTTCCAAAACATGGTTTGTGAACAGTGAAACACTATATTTTGCTGGCAAACAGTTACAAAAATTTAAACCTTTAATCAAGCTCTGCTAAATGCTTCAGTTTATAAATTGTTTATGAGTTAACCAGGAGTTTCCACACAAATCTGTTTCACTTTAATAATAGTCTGGAACTTTTCTACGCAGTATTCTGTCCAGTACAGTCTTCTACTGTTCAGATCTGGCTACTGTTACAGTCTGATCGAAATTAGTCTCACTTACAGAGAAGCTTAAATATTGTTAGTGAATAAGCCATTGCTGCTAATATTGAATAAAAAAAGGTTCTTTACAGGTCTTCTTGCTGGTGTTGCACACCATAAGAAAAGCAGGCACTGATTCACCCTCTGCCTACCCGCCAGCGTCCCTTGGCATGCCCGATGCCTTGGCACGGCTCTTCCCCTTTGCCAGCCCAGAGCGAGGAGCTCTGGTTTTGCTCTTAGCCTTAAACAGCTGCAGCCCAGCCGCGCCCCCTGAGCCCCACGGCCGTCCAGGGGGATTAATCTGCCGCACTAATGACAAGTCAGGCTGTTGGGTCAAAGCATTTTGTCATGTTATTAAGTGGTCGGGGTACATGCCGAGGCACAGAGCGCCAACAGAGTTTGAGAAAGCACATTGAGTCACCCGCCTGACAAAAAGTGGTGAAACGACGAGTGGCAAAACGTGTTCGGTAAGCATTCCTGCCCTCTCGTGGTAAGACTGTGCTAAGTTTAGTTATGTCACATTGGCTTGGCAAACTGAAAAAAAGACTATACAAAGAAGAAAATTTCAAAATATGTACTCTCTCGTATCCATTCACATGCCTTTTGGTGTCCAGATTTCCAGAGGTCTTTGTAGTTCTTCATCTTTTTCCTGCATGAAATGAGATTCTTAGAGATGTTTTATGCTCCAGTCGAAAAAGACCTGCCTCTAGTTTAGGCAGACCTGGGAATCATATAATTCTTCACATGGATAAAAAGCAGAGATTTTTCCAGGTTTATGACTACTCAGAGATTTTCTGTTTTTTTCTAAGCCTGAACCAATTCTTAGGGAGCCTTTTAACAATCAGAAGGTGAAATCAGGGAAGAAAAATATTAGGGTTGTAAGTGTACTACTTTGAACTTCTTCCTAGTAGCAACGTACATTTCATTATGCTGAAACAATGCACTGTTGCCTTTTATTTCAGAAATAATTTGGTAAATGTGTTAAAAAAAAAAAAAGGGGTACAAGGAATCCTTATGTCCTTTTGTTTACTCACATCTTACAAAAAATATTTAGAAAGAGAAAGAAGAAAATTTATTTAGAAAGAGGCAGCTCCAAAAAATGGTGCTCTGAAGAAACAAAACTCTTTTCTATTCAGGGCCCTAGATACTGCCACATCTGCACTTCAGATGTACATCTTGCTTTGTATTAGCTCACCCACAGTCTTGAGCAGGACTAAAGCACACTCATACTCCATCCCTACTAGCACGTGTCATGTGATATGGTAAAGTCAAATCTAGATTTAGACAGGCCTAGGAAAAAACAGATATAGCAGCTGGATTAATTTATGTGCTGTGAAGTTTCTTCTTAGGTCTTCTTGTAGAGAAGGATTTTCTGAAGAAAGTTTGTACCTGCACACATTCAAGAATATGTGCAGAAATACAAGAACTAGCAAATCAAATGCTAACACTGGATGTGAAGTAAAACTTTGCAAAAGTGGATGAGAAGAGACAGTTAGAAACACAGCTATCTTCATTTCACAAAAATCTTAGGTAGCAACCTATACAAAAACAGGGGGATGAGAAAATTCCTATTGCATCTAAGAAAGGAAAAGTGGCTTTAGCTGTCATCTTGAAGGGAAGTCTAAACTTTTCCAAGAAGAAAAAAAAAGAGAAGAGACTATGAAAATAATCTGTTTAGCAGAGAATGTGAAAAGAAGCACATCAAAGAAAATGAATGTAGAGACAGATGTCGTGCACATTGCAATGAAGAATGCAATTTCTTCCAAACTGGTTGCTGTGACTAGTCATACATCTGTAACACAGAGATCTGGCTTTTCCTTGAGTGGAATGTATTTATGCACTTATATGCAAAGGCTGATTCATTAATGAAAAATCCAGGGCCAAGGTTTTCAAAAGGGACTAATGATTTTGAGATCCCAAGTCCAAACACCTCAAAAGAATTTTATGTTCACTCACATAAAATTGCCAGGTGGGGATGTTGGAAATGAATGCATGCAAAAGGCATGAGCCACTTGACCCCAGCATTGGGTTTGCAGAAGACAACTCGTAACAGCTTTACCAACCTTGTAGTGTAAAAACAGATTTGTGAAACACCTATCCCTATGAGACTCACCATTGCTGGAAATAATAATAATTTCTAGTATGTAAGAGTGCAAGTTTCAGAAAGCTTACTTTGATTTATTATTTTCTGTAATTGGATTTCCCTTTAGCATTGTCAGTCTCTTCATTTAATGCTCAGTAAATTTAACTGGGTAACTATTTAAGAGAAAGATACAGTAATGTGTTACAGACATGCTTTTTAAAAAGAGTTATTAATATTGTTGTTAATCTGTTGCATTATAATGAGCCTCAAAGTATTGTTTACATCAAACAAAGCTATTTAAAAAGTAATATTATTACAGTCACGTTGTTAAGTATTTCAGGCAGTAAATGTCTCATAAAAATGACATATAAAAGACATAAAAATTGTCCTTAGTGCAGGAAATAATAGATACCATAATATGTTCATCTTATCATTCCTTATTCTTGAGCTGCATCACAATCCAGGCTACTGGTCACCTCTGGAAAGAATTAATGAGAGACCTGATGGACTCTGAGCATACCTTTTTTATCCCAAAGCATACTAGTTTTGGAAAATAAGTTAAAATGAGAGGTTTTTTTGGTTTTGTTTTGTTTTGTCATGCTCCCCACCCCCCTCCCCTCCCCCTGTGATGCAAGTATGAGGATAAGGATATTTGGATATTTTAGATATATCATACATATCTCTTATTTGCTCTTCGCAAGTATAATAGAAATTAGAGGAAAGAGCCCTTCTTTAGTTGTTAAGAACATTTTGAGAAAATGTGGATTATTCTGAGTTATCTGGGAAATACCACAAAGTCCCAGTAGAAGTGTAAATTAGCCCACCTAACTATAGATGCTAAATTGAGATACCTGCATCAGAAGCCTATTCACCCGAAGTTCCTTTAATCATTGATGGAAAGCTATAGATCCCTCAAGACAGAGATTCAGAGGGTGGGCTGAATTGCCTTTTTAAACTACCCTTCCCTGCTGATTGTCAAGAGTTTTCTTGATTCTCCTCCACCACATTTTTTTTACTTATCAGGGCTCTTCTATGACATGTGGACTGAGGTTCCTATTATTTAAACTTGCAGACAATAAAGTTTCTTTTCTTAATTGTCAGATCTTTCTGTAGCTGACCATGAGTAACAGGAGTCCGTGTATCACAAGTTGAAAAGAGTTTCCATATAGGTACTAGTTGCTACAGCAACAAAGCTCCAACTTGTTAATAAGCAATTAACTGTATAAGCTGTTGTACCTTAATTGAATGGAAGTGGATTTCAGGACATTGAAGGTTTGCATTGAAGCAAAATGAAAATTTGTTATCTTCAACAGAATAAGGGAAGAATAACTTGCATTACTTAAAATAAATATATCTGTCTTAGAGTAGCAGCCATTAAGATGAATCAAGGCTGTCTACTATTTCGGGAATTGCAATCAATTTGCCAGGTCTCAAGAACTGGCAGTGTGCCAAAAATAGGCTCTATTTAGAGACAATAAGGCAAAGAAAATATCACAATTAAGTGGTAAATGTTTGAGCCTTAGGGTCTAAATACTCATTAGAGCAAACAGGCTTATTAGCTTGCAAATGTGGGAAATGTACAGATTTTTGTTCCAAGGAAGAGTCAGCAGCCCTGTGACCAGAGCACTCACTGGGATAAAGAAATAGAAACTGTTAGGAGCTGCCAAATTTGGAAGCCCAGCAGGGGCAAGGCTGTTGCAACAACACAATGTCTGCAGATCCAACTGGTAGTGAGGCTGAGTGTGTGCCACAGGCACACGCACATGCACATATGCACACAAACACACACACACACACACACACACACACAAGTGGGTCTCTCGACAGACCCTTGAGTCTCTCTAGCAGTTGGCCAGTGCCTCCACTCCCCTTCTCCCAGTAGACCATGACTCCAGGTGCCTCAGTCCCAGCAAGGCACCCTGGTCTCCAAGCCACATGCCCCACTTGCCTGCTGGTTCAGCTTGATATTGGCCAGTGTCACGCACTGGCAATACATCCTCATCATGCCCCATGTGGGCACCAGGGGCAAAATCCTTCCATTGTGCTTTTGGGGCTACATAGGGTGAGATTTGCACAGGATGGTGGCTCCTGTGAAACCCCAGGAGGAGCTTGGCAGGGAAATATTTGACTTCCCCCATCTTCATTGCACATCTCCACTCCCTTTCTGTGCATGGCAGCTTTTGTCACATAAACTAGCAAAAACCCCAGGGACTTTGATCAAAAATAACAACATCTAATGAAGATCTTTTAACCATTGGACTATTGAGTATTCAGGGTCATCCTCTGATGTTTCTCAGCCTGCATCCAAAAAGTATCACAATAAATATTTTACAGAATTTTGCATGTTCTAGGGGAGAAGACCAACATTTTAATGAATCAACTCTTGCCAATGGAAACCACTTTACAAGAAAATTTTTAACCACCCAGCATGGAACAACTCTACTCCTGCACCTCCCAGCTGCTATAATCAGAAATTGATGGTCACATTTCTGTTGTACAGGTGAGAAGAGGGCATGTGCTGGTATTGATTCCAGCCAGGAGAAGAGCATAGCAGAGTATTCTAGGAACACTTAGAAGCGATGCTTTAAGTTTATCACTTTTACCCATGTAACTTCCAGCCAGAAGAAAGACACTCCTAATAGCCAAATCTTTTTCTTTAGTTCCTCAGTTAAAACCTGTATTGACTTAATGGACATTTATTCTTTGTGGGGAGCTACAGAATAAATTACATACTTGTGAACGGTTTGTCCCATTTCATGTAACAAATGTGTCTCGGCACAATGATTTTTACACTGCTGCACACATTGAGTTTGTGCTCATATTTTGACCATAAAACTGATTTTAAGAAAAGACTCATGCACAGCAGATGCACTTCATCATGCAGACCGCAGTTTTCAGTTGGATTCTGACTTATGGAGTGACCTCTATGATATGCCTTTTGATGAGCAGATCATCAAAATTTGAACAATCAAACTAATACATTTCCCCTTTGTATTTTGCCTGTATCTGTTAGTCTTCTTCACATGGTGTATTTTATCCACAAAATTTAAAACTCAGAACTGAATGGATTATTTCACCAAAGTCAGCATCTGTGCAGGTGCACACACAACAGAAGACAAACACCTCCCATAGCTGCTTTTGCCATGCTGAAATTTTGTAGGTGTCAAGATGGCTGAGATTTCACTGGTCCTTTTCAATGGTGTTTAGAGTAAATGTATGGTTTTAAGTATAGGCTTGATTGTCTATTCTCTAGACATACACATTTTTAAAATATTTTATAATTTATTTAGTTTGCCTGCTTATATTTTCTTCATTTTCTTTTTGATAGAAAACCTGACTGGTTTAAAACCTTAAATATTTCTCATGGTCCACAGAACTTATAACTGGGCATAAGAAATATACCTTCATTAATGTAGATCTGCATTTGGTGAATGACTTCTCATGTAGTAACATGGTCTCCCCCGCTGATGACTTCTGGCTGTGATATATTATGCTTGTATTTTGACTGGGAGTCCAGCCCCTAGCAGAGACCAAAAGAACTTCAGTCGGGCTTTCATGTGTCTTTACAGGAACATAGCCAATTCAAAATATTTAGTTTTCAGGCCTCTGGTCTTTAAGGAAAATGAAATAAAACAAAAGCAGTTTTCTATGGAACACACAGAGTTTTTACAAAGAAAAAAATACTGGTTTGGTCAAAAGCCCAATTTTCCATTGAAAGAGTTTCAATGTAAAATGTTCAAGCAGCCATAAAATACAGTAATAAATATAAATTAATGGAATGTAATGTTTCAGGCTATCTCTTTACACTCACTTTCACACACAGACTTACACACGCTGCTAGTGAGACTCTGTCATTGAACTATAATGATTACAGATGCACTAATAGTAAGAGGTATCTTCAGTCTACTTTGACTGTGGACAAGAGATGCTCTATCCTCATAGTCCTCCACTGGACTCTCTCCAGTTGTTCCTCATCTTTCTTGACCTGGGGAGCCCAGAATTGGACACAGTAGTCCAAATGTGGCCTTACCATGGTAGAGTAGAGGGGAAGGATAACCTCCCTCAACCTTCTGGCCACAGTCTTCTTAATTCACCCCAGGACACCATTGCCCTTCTTGGCCACCAGGACACTCTGCTGGTCATAGGGAACTTGTACCTTGTCATTTTACCTCAGGGGCAAGTAGCCTTTGGGAATGGTGTTATAACGAATTTATATTGAGCTAGTTTCAACCAAAGGAACATGATTTTGACAAAACAATAGGAAACTGCTATGGTAACAACTGCTAGGTAACAACTATGCAATGTATCAGTTCCACAATACCATCAGGGTCCCACCCCTGTGGTGTTATTACAGATTCTGGCTGCAAATGTCTCTACTTTGCTCCACCCTCTGTGCTGTTTCTCTCAGAGTTAGCACACCAACCTCTGGTGTTGCTGACATGTAAGGTGTCAGGTCATCTTTTTTATGGATCTGCCTCCTTGCATAGCAATGACATTCCACTCTGGAAGTTTCCTTAAATCTGTGCCTTCTCTTCAATAAGTGACATCCAGTAATTATCCCACACAAGGTGTATTGAGACCAATATCATTAACGTGATATTTCACCCAGAAACTGCTTCCTAGCCTTTAATGCAGACACCTGTAAAATATAACTGAGCTTAGATAAAATTTTCAGTATATTAATTCACTGAGTAAGCTTGGGTTTTCTAATTGTATAATTTTAAGAGGAAAAACTAATGTGGGATGATTATAGCATTCCCAACACTGCTTAATGAGACAGAGGATTAACTCAACTTCAGATGTGTCATATCTGGCAAGTCAATGGATTATTAACTTTAATGCAGCAAATGTATTGTTAGTCTCACTTTTAACAACATAAAAGTCATAGATAATGGTTGGAAAACTGTGAAATAATAACCTGTACATTACAAGTTCATAATAAAAACAGTGACCTGTGTGTAGATGTAAGTGGATAAGGGGGGTGGTGAATAAGAGCAAAAGAAGAAGAGTAGAAGAGAAGGGAGGAATAAAGATGTGTACCAATGACCATTTATAATTATATAATCCAGAAGGCTGTTTAAGCACAGCTTTAACCCGTATGCTTTCTATTCCCATCACTGCCTAAATCTCAAAAGAAGTGCAGAAATCATGGTACCAGCCACTGGGTAGGGTACATGTATGCTTGGCTCCACCTGATCCATCAGGTTTACAGAGAAAAGAAATTAATTGAGCCTTTGATTAAGGTACTAGATGCACTCATGGTTTGGTTTTCTAGGCTGGAGTCATTCCATAGGTTCAGCATAGATGTACGCAGATAAACTCCACTCCCCAGTGATGCCACAACTAACAGAGGTGCTCCTGAAGCTGTGCAGGAACAGACATTAACTGACACCAGTACTGGTGTGGACTGGACAGCTGTGGGATTTTCTGTGTGAGAGATCCCCGGGGTTTCATTGATGTGCCTCAGGACTGGATCTCACACATTTACCTGTTAAGTCCTTTCAGAACACATGCAGTTTAAGTGGGTGGAAAAGGTGGTTGGATGACAACTTTGCAGGAAAATAATTAGAATTTGACTCAAGACAGTCAAACATAAGGCAAAAATAGATTATAATTCTAGGAATATGGATAAATGTGGTAAATCATATGATAAAACTAGATTATAATTCTAGTTTGAAGTAGTTTTCAAGAAGTGGAAGAAAACCCAGCTGTTCTGACAAGGCAACAGAACAGATTATCAGCAAGTATGCAAACCACCTCTTTTATTTTTATATGTCCTAGAACAATGGTAGTCCTGAAAGCCTTCAGGAACCACAGGTATTTTTTTTTCTCTTTTTCACACAGTGAGATCTTGAACCTGGTGCCTTCATATAGAGTAACAGTAGCTATATGCTGCAGTGAGGGATGGGACGCCTTTCCAGGCAGTTGCTGGCTGCTCTCTGCTTTGATCTCAACAAACAAACAAAATCTTTCAGAAATTAGGTGAAGTAATGGAGAGTCTCAAGACAATGAAGGAAAGGGCTGCAGATGCATGTTTCTGTTATAGACGAATTAGCCAGGAAACAGGGAGTGAAACAAAGCCAGGTTAGCTCATTATGTTTTATGTTCTTGGAATCAACAGAGATGATTCAGAGATTCCTTGGACTGCTTTTTGTGCTGAGTTTAGGATACTTTGTTTTGTAAATACCTGCTTATTATCAGGTATTTTGTTCTGTGAAAAGGATCTTAAAGAAATAGTTTTTCTTTGCAATTTTACATAAATATATACATTTATATAAATTTTCTTTTGAAAATTTTATATAACATTTGTGTTGAGTGTAGTGGTTTTATGAAAAATTACTACATATCAATCTCAAAATGTCAATGCCAATAATGAACTTTAAGTTGTATACATGTAAGGATCTAAGCATTGTAGGAACATATAGAGTTAGGTGATGAGATGAGATTTTTGGACCAGTATATTTTCAATTAGGTATTTCAAATGAGTCAGGTCTTTTGCTGTCTCTCTTCTTTTTTTTTTTTTTTTTTTTTGGCAGGGTGGTGGTGGTGGTGTGGCATAATTACAGCTGTGTAATACACATAGGCAAATACTCAAGAGAAGAAACATTCTGAAACAGACTACTGTTTCCATAGTTGACATTCTTGGGAGGGTTGAGGTAATGGGAGAGGATCTCATGTTCTCAGTAGCTCCTTTACTTTAGGCTGACTCTGATAAATTTTCAATTTAAGGAGAAGAGTTCAGGGTAAGTTTTTCAGCTGGAAAGAAGCAGACATATTCAGGAAGAAAAGAGTCACTCAAACCTTTATTGGAAGGCTCTACTTATTTGAAAGCAAAATATTTTCAAATAATTTTTTTTCCATTTTCTAAATAAGAGTTATTTTTTGCTATTCTGAGCATACTAAGCGTTCCCAAGAGTTTCTCAAGTGGAAAAAGTTGGTGAGCACACTACAAATTACAATAGGAATTCCCTCTTTGCAAGGAAACACACCAAGCAACAGCAAAAATACAGAAATTTGAAGGATCAAATAAATCACAGCAGCAAAATCTTAAAAGTGTCATAAAAAAAGATTTTGAAGTAGCTTTTCAAATAAGAATTGAAGTGTTATGACTGTAGAGATCACTCCAAAACAAGGTCATCTATAACTGACTTACACATCTTTTTTCTGTAGATGCGACTGACAAGAAAGTCACAAACATTTTATTACCTCTCTCCAAGGTTATAAAGTTCTTATTTGTAAAAATTTTTCTTGTTGACATCTGACCCTGTCATACCATGTCAAAAGAAAGACTACTGTGATTAGAGAATATTAGTGCAAAAGATCGTAATTCGTAGTTCTAGCATGAACCCTTTCTTCTCCTAAGCAGCACAATTTTATTCAGAAAACCTCCTTTCTTCATCCATTCTGTAATAGCTGCCTGTGCCAGTAATATAAATAAGCCTCCTCTCCTGCAGAGCCAACACAGCTAGGAAATACTAAACTGCAAATTTTGTTCCATCTTCTGTATCAACAGACCTGTTTAATAACTTTCAGTTGGATACACCTGTGCAATTCTGTTGAGGGAAATAGGATGATGGTACCATCCATAGAGAACTTAATTTGGAATTTAGTGTTGCACAGATGTAGCCGGGAGCTCATTTGCTTTGCAGAGTATCTATAACTAGCATTGATAAGAGACATGAAAAAAAGAACAACAAACACTCTAGAACATCTAGCTCGATTCTAAGAGATGCAGAGAAATCAGTCTGTAATAAAACCAACACAACAACAACAACACAACCCAAAGAATACCCATCCTTCATTTAATTTGAAGCTAAGCATTTGATACAGAAATTCTTGAGTGATAATGATGTGGAGTCCACAATTCTATCAGCACAGTGATTTTTCAGGGTAGAAAAGCACCTACTTTAAGAAATCAAAGCAGTATGCTAAACTGCTGATTATTTTGTACTAGGGCATTTTTTCACCACTGGGGAAATAGTTTTTATTCAAAATTAGTAAATATAGATTCATATTGAAAGTTTGATCAATATATCAACTATATCAAACGTGACAAAGTTAGAATGAATGGTACCTTAAAGTTATAATGAATGTAATTGCTGCAAAGACCTAGAAATGTTTGCCAAAACATCTAATCCGGAGCCTTGTATTAGGGTGAATCTTTGCTAGAAAATGATGTGATTTATGTGTTCTTGTGAGTAACCACTGCACATCCATAAAGTAAACCATTCCTTCTAAACTGACTTAAAGCTGTGTTCTTTGATTGTCTTAGACAGTGTGGTCACGTGCTGTCCTACAGCTGTGTCTGTTACAAAATGTAGTCAGAGGATTTGATTTTTCTACACCTTCCTGCATAAACAGACTGTTCAAGAAGCTGCATAGGTTTTGTAGAGTCTGCATTGCAGATAATCTATGAGTTAAATCTATAAAGCCAAATATTTACCTTGGAAATGTTCATTAATACAATTATAGGTATTTATATAAAATAAATCTTGGTAACTTTCCTTTTCATTTATTGAGGAAGAAGAGTGAGTACTCTGACACTGTTTCCCATGTCTTTTAGGAGATTTTTAAGTTAAATAATGAAAATATTTTTGTACATGTATGGTAACAGAAAGTCTTTAATAATTGTAGATTTTCATGAGTGTTTGTAGAGCCGTAGTGCATTATATTAATATGTTGCCAATGTCATTCAGTTTTTCAATCTATAATATAATTGTTCTATGACTTTTTCATGTATGACACCAGCTCTGCAAGTCCAAGCTCATTATATTTACGTAAAAACCATAATCAAATTTGCAGATGTCAGAACTGTCAAGGCTTTTTACACAGTATGAAACCTTCTGCTGCTTTGGTGAAAGGGATGTTAAGGTCCTCCATAGATGGAGAATATCTCACTTCCAAATAATTATTTTAATTATTTATGTATCTTCATCTATATTCCCATTATTTGTTTTTCAGAAAAGTATGAAGTAACTGGCCTGAGGTTAAAAATTTGATTGGAATAAACCACTTTTCAATATGGTTTTACTTATCTATCCCTTTTTCCCTGCCTTCTACAAAATAAAGTCTTGTAAGGTCTTTCCTTGCCTTCTTTGATTTGTATTACTATGATCTTTTTATATACTCTGACCTTTTTATTAAGACTTCCTTCAGACTGGATATCCAGCATGATATACTATCATTTGCTTCTTGTAGTAAAAGCACTTGTCTTATGCCCAGGAAAAACTGAATTGATTTGTGCACAGGCACAATTTCTAGTCCTTGCTTTTAAATTCAAAGGGGTTAATTTGCTCTCTCACCAGATTAAGCAGAATACGTGATTAAAGTAACTGTACAGAAACGGCCTAAGTATCAGTGTTACTGTCTCTCACCGTGGTATCCAAGCCTGGGGATAATTTCCTTAAAGCTCCAGCTTCTGGAGTCATGTAACTTTTCAGAATTTGCAACAATCATACTGACTTCCTTTGACCCTAGAAGCACGTAAAATAAATGGAAAGTACTGCTTTTAATTCCACAGTTTTAAAGATTTCTCAAGATTTGATGGTCTGACTCATGAATTTTGGACACATGTTTGGCAATATTGATACACTCACAATTCTCCTAGCCAGATCTTGTGAAAGAGTTAGGAGCGCAGTGGTATAAACACATTTAAAACCACAGTCTATCTGTAGATAGACACAAAGAAGGATTGAGGCATCAGCAGACAGAAAAAAAAATCTCTTCCAGACAAAAACAAATGAGTAAAAATGAGAAACTTTATATACTTCCCGATGTTTAATATGCCTTCAGTTCCTGGATGCATTTCCAGTGTTGAAATCTGTAAATGCCATTGCTGAGCCAACATCTCAATTCTAGCAATGTTTAGACATGAATATATCCCACCTTGTTTAGACTCGTAATTGAGGTCGCTCAGTTAAGAGACTGAGTTTATTATCTTTCCACTCTTCCTTAAAGGTAAGAAGCTTCTGCAGAAAGTGCACAGGAAAAACTTGGATCCCAATTTGTGGAAACCCAATTTGTGGAAGTTAGAGCCGGCCAGACAGATTGTTGAGACTTCCGTTCTGCAAAACCCAGCATGGCACAGAGTGCTCTCCCTGTCCCAAGCAGAGTCAGAAATGAAGGTCAAAATCCCTCTTTTGGTGCAGGAAAGGAATGGGAGAGAGTGCCCCTGGTTCTAAAACAGTTGTAATGACATTCAGAAGTGATCCTTGGGAAGCAGAATGTTCTCCAGATGGTGGGACCTATACATCTGAATTGTTGTCTTAACATAAATGACATGGGATAAACCTGGAATCTCATAGTCGGTTATAGATCATAATGTCTACATCATTATTGTCATGTATAAAATCTACATTTATAAGTATATATTTTTACATCAATTTAATAGCTTAAAATGTTTAAAAGGTACATGGATGAACACCTCAGTTACGAAGTGCAAGTAAATAGTGAGTGTGAATGCTTGCAGAAGACTGAAGAAACAAGAGTCCTATCTTGCTTAATGTGTAATAGTTCAAATATCCACTGGGAAAATAGGAACAGTTTCCATGGAATGCCATGGGGAAAAAAGGGGGTGTCCCTCTAAGAAGGTGACACGGCTGCTGGCCCAAATGAAGTGCCTTTATGTGAATGCACACAGCATGGGCAACAAACAGAAGGAGCTGGAAGCCACCATGCTACTAGAAAACTATGACATAGTTTTCTGAAAGTTGGTGGGATGAATCCCAGGACTGAAGTGAGGGCACTGACGGCTACAATCTGTATAGAAGGGACAGATGAGGAAGGAGGGGTGGAGGCGTTACCCTCTATGTTAAGAAACGTATTGAGTGTGAAGAGATATCCCTAAAGAATAGCCATGAGCAGTTTGAAACCTTATGGGTAAGAATGAAAGATCACGGTAACAAAGGGAGCCCTGTGGTTAGGGTCTACTACAGGTTGCCCAATCAAGGGGAGACTATTGATGCAGCCTTCTTGTTTCAGCTCCAGGAGGCATCTTGCTCCCAGGCTCTCATTCTGCTGGAGGATTTCAACCACCCTGACATCTGTTAGGGGAACCTTATAGCGGCCTTCCAGTACCTGAAAGGTGCCTATAAGAAAGCTGGGGAAGAACTGTTCTTGAAGGCATGTAACAGTACGACAAGAGGTAATGTTTTTAAACCCCAAAAGGGGAGATTTAGGTTAGATATTAGGAAAAAGTTCTTCAATATAAGGGTGTTATATCACTGCCACAGGTTGCCCAGGGATGTAGTGGAGTCCACATCCCTGGTGATATTCAAGGTCAGGTTTGATGGGACTCTGAGAAAATTGATCTAGTGAATATGTCCCTGCTTACTGAGGAGGGTTTGGACTAGATGACCTTCAAAGGCTCCTTCCAACCTTACACATTCTATGATTCTATGAAAAGACAGAAATGTGGGTTCTACACTTCAAGAATAATTTATATTATTTTTATATATGAAATACTTGAATATTCAGTCTGAATCTGGAAGAAGACATTTATCTCCATATGAAAGCAGTGACGTGTCTTTACTAATCAGGTTATCTAGATAAATCTTTATTGTAACGTAGTAAAAATAATGGGTTTTAATTATAAGATCGATGTTTCTTCAAAAGGACTTGAATGTGGAAAAGCGTTACACAGACAGCAAAAAAGAAACGCATAGTGTAACTTCTAGTGACTTCTCATATCACAAAGGGAAACAAAAGGGGAATTTATTTTCTTGTTTCTGAATAAAATGAAAGAAAAATATAATTTTGGGGGTATATTTTATAAGAGTGTGGATATTCATGATAAACTCAAAGTTGTGAGTTATTAATAATCAGTTATTAGGGAGTTGCTTAAAAATCTCTAAAATGAAGGTGATTCAGACTTTCTGCATTAATCCTGCCATTTGCTGAATACAGTCACAATAAAATAGTCGATGAATATCCTACAGTTAGCATTTACCTAGCTCTACTCTTCTGCTAGCAATAAGCCTTTCTGGAAAAAAACTCAGTGAAATGGTAAGCTGTAAAGAGTAACATTAGTAGACACCATGTAAAGAAAATATTTTAACAGTGAATTACTGCCAAGAAATTCAGAAAAGCGATTCTCAGCTGCTGATTTTGCAAATATATCCAGATGTGATTAAAATCAGGCTATTCTATATCAATCATCTACACATTTTTTTTTTAAGATAAAGGTATTCTTTCATAAATGTTTGTATAGCTTTGGAAGATCCCAATCCTGCACACACTCACTAATAAGTGGGGTGCTTATGACAAGTAAACCCTTCATAACAGTGGTCTATTATTTGTACTATGGTAGTAGTAAGTCTGTGTGAAGTAAAATGGTGCTTAACTAGGAATGCATTGAAGCACAGTCTCATGCTTATCTTTATTTACAAATATGCTCAACAGAATGAATTTCAGAACTAAACTACTTAAATCACACTGACCCATTTTTTTTTTCTGAGACAGCTTCTGTTTCCTTCTCCTCCTCCAGCTATTGACATCATGCCTGCGGTCTGAAATCACGTTCCTTTTTTTCCACATGCCATAGCCTCTCCTTTTATAAAATCAAGTTTGGGAACTACCAGCTCAGAGAAGATAATCTCTGAAACCTGTCTAAGCTATATCTTTTCTGTCCCTACTGAACTGCTGTTAAGTACAGTAATTTACTGTAGTTTGATATATATCTCAAAATAGTAATTTGTGGCCAACATTGTCTCACGATTTAAGATATCAATAGACAGTCCAGAATTTACTAGAATAGATTTTTGCTACAAAGCTTGCTCCTGTGATTTTCTTGGTCTTTTTCCATTTTAGTACTAAATCTATTTTATTCTCTTTGTTATTTTCACAGCACGATGGACTGAAGTAGTTAGTGAAAATAAAACAATATTACGCATCCATGCAGTTGGGAAAGATTTGGTTCATATGGACCTGGTAGGGTGTAAGTCTGATGGCCACCTCAACCTAAGTGTAGGTATTTTTTATAAATGCCTTTAGAAATAATACTACAGAGAACTAAAGTGAGAAAACATTGGAGCTAAAGTATTCTGTTTCCCTTTTCATGTCATGTTTTCCTGCCAAGATTTTTCTTACACTGTTAGCTGCTTTGGGTGTTCCATGCTGTCCATGATAGAAGATACAATGCACCTAAGATTCCATAGGATTTTTAGAATCCTAGAATCCTAGAATGTACAGAGTTGGAAGGGACCCATAAGAATCATCAAGTTGAACTCCTGGCTCCACACAGGGCCAGCCAAGTCAGAGCATGTGACTGAGCGCATTGTCCAGAGGCTTCTTGAGCTCAGCCAAGCTCCGTGCTGTGACCACTTCCCTGGGGAGCCTGTTCCAGTGCCCATCCACTCTCTCAGTAAAGAACCTCTTCCTAATACCCAACCTAAACCTCCCCTGTCTCAGATTCATATCATATTGCACATATATTTTAAAGGCTGTAAGGTTATGATAGTTTTCTTACAGAGGACAGATGTTTTTCTGATTTCAGTGTGAAACACAAATGGCTGAGAAGTTTTGAGCGTAGAGGGGAACAATGTCTGTTTTATATGTCATGCCCACACTGAATCTCTGTGATTTGACCCAAGAAGTTTACTTACCAACTGTTGCTGAACCCACTGTCCTACACTGCCACCCAACTGAGTCTGAAGCCTGCCTGGGGAGTTTTCTTCCTCATCTTTTTTGGAAGCCAGGTTCTGGAAGGTTCTGCCTACCTGGAAAAGAAATAACAGAAATAAGTACATCCTATTTGCAATTAATTTCACATAGAGGGAAAACCAAAACATAATCAAACCAAGCAAAAATTAGATTAATACTTTTTCTCAATCTGTCCTAATAATAGTAAATACCGGAATCTCTGGGAAGTAGCCTACGTCAGAGCAGGCTCTTCTCTGCAGTCCAGTAAAAGACTGGAAATTTAATCTGCTAATCATCATTACCCATCACAGGAGAGAGATGGTTTCTTATTCCCACTGCTCTGATGGTCAGAAATACTGTCCAAATTTTTAACCTAATCTTTAATCTAATTGTAATGCAGATTATTTTGCCAATTTGTTCTTAAGTCAGCAATGTCTTTTATATTTTAAAGAAAATTATCTCTAGCTTGTTCATAGAGAAAGTAGTACACTATCTTATTTTTCATTCAGTGGTCCCAAAAAGTCAAGGCTTTCTCTGTGAGCCAGATTGTACATTTGATAATATTTTTCTGGAAAGAAAGCTTGTGTCTTTGGCAGAGGGGTTGAAACTAGATGATCTTTAAGGTCTCTTCCGACCCAAAGCATTCTATGATTCTATGACAACAGTCACAGGTGCTCACATGTAGACTTCTCCCCAGACACTCACCCATGCTACTAAGTTCAGTGGCACATTACACTGATGTGTAAAGTGAGCCACGATGAGCAGTGATGAGCAGAGGGGAGCTATGCTTGTAGGTTGCACTAGGCTGAATGCACATCGCTCTGTTGCTGCCAGATGCAAACGGGCTTGTGTGGAACCAGCTCAAATATCTCTTTCCCAAATTATTTTGTGCTTCAAGTGTCATAACTAGATTCTGTGAACAGATGTGGGTGTCTCTTCAGCATCCTTGAACTGTTCTTAATTTCTCAAGTGTTGTGAGAGTATCTCTTGCTCTTGACTAGTAAGCCAAGTGGGAAAAAAATGCAACTGTCAAGTTATAGGGTGATTACATCTGTCTTTTCTCACAGGGAAAAAGCACACTGCATTTCCCCCATTCAGGGAGAACACACTGCATTTTCCTGTATTACAAGTACATTAGCCCTCCCTGATGGTAATACCTATAGCATTATTCTCATTGCCTTGATTTTATTTTTCTTAGATGTATTGATTAAAAACTATATTACCAGATGTCTCTGGATCCTGTAACGTTATCTCTACAGTATGTGTATTACAGTCTTCCAAGAAATAACAATCACAACTAGCTAATGCCATAACTGCATTGTTTAGATATATGACCAAAGGGATTTGTGTTTGATTTATTTTAATGATGTGTTTATTTTTAAATGTTTCTCCTTTTCACTGTCTGCTATTCCAAAAACAGTATATACTTTATCTTAACAAGAAAAAATATGGATCTATACAATAAAAAAGAAATAAATTGCCTGACATAATGAATTATATAGATTTCCTATATTTCTGATATGTATGAGGAAAATTGTTCTATACATACAATTGAAAATGTTCCATCTATTTTTCAGCATGACGTTAAACATAATGACTCACAATTCTATAATGGTTTTCAGTTAACTGAGGTTGTGCTGGCAGAATATTTGATGCTCAGAGCTCTTGTTTCACTTGAAGAAAACAAAGAAGCAATCAAAATATTCTCATAAGGACAATCACTGCTCTTCGTTGATGGCCCTTGTTACTCTGGAAATTATTATTAGATATACTAATAATATCTTTTGAGATTAAACAGTTGGGATAGTTAAATAACCTGGCTCATATGTAAATTAATTTTTCTTCCGTTATTTGCTCTGTGTTGAGGTGTAGATGTAGGCCTAAAATTAGATTAACTGGTCTTGTCGGAAGAAGAGAAGCAGAGGTCTCCTTCCCCCACTCATTATGCAAGAGAACCAGTGATTAGTGTCTTTGTAACTGGTAGGTGTAACTGATAGGTGTCTTTTTAACGGCCTATGGGCAGCTGATGACTGTCACCCCCTTTGCTACTCAGCAAGAACAAGTGAAAATACCTTTCTTTTTTGTTGATCTATGCTCACAGATCTTCCTTCAGATGGCTCTACTTCGTGTCACTTTGATCACTTCCTGCTATGGCAAAGTCTTCAAACAGGGAAGGAAAACATGGCTGAATTTCAGCATGATTTTTCCAAATGTTATAGAAAATTAAGAATCTAAACAATTTTTATTAGTAGCTGGTGCTTCTTTAACTAATTAAGGAAAATAAATTTTTTGATCTAGAAATAATATCAAAGTAAAATTAATGTAAGTTGATCAGGCAGTGTATGAGGAATATATTTTTTTTCAAATAATTTTTAGCAACTTTACCAGAATTAAGTGTAAGTAAAAAGAAATATTAATAATTTTTATTTTTAAGACTCCAAATTACTGCTAATATAGATTACCAATTAAACTCAATTTATAGGAGACATTTAATCCAAATATAATTATTCATATTTTGTACACTGTAATTAATGCTTTCAAAAAATATAAACCATCTTCAGTGACTAAAATAAACATGATTCTGAAATATAAGCGATATTCTTATATTTTCAAATTTCTGAAGTTTCCTAGTCCTGTTCCATTATTTCCTCTATATACCAAATATGTTAATATTTTACTTTTTTTTTTAATGAAAGTGATGACCTGACAACAAGTTACATTTTTAGTAAAGTTCTCATGTATTACAAAGATCAATAGACATCCATTCCTGTTTTGATTTAAAAGATAAACGTTGTGGCATTGCATTAGTACCTTTGAAAAATGATGAAATTTTGTAGAAAACTGCATAACTCTCCATAAGTAAAACATTGTGGTTAAGCATATAAATGAAGAAGGTAGCAATTTAATTTTTAAATAATTTTAATCTTTATTAATGTATAACTTAGACATAGAGTGCAATATTATTGCCAGTTTTACTTGTACGAGAACTGCTTTTTGGCTAATATTTTATATGAGGGTTTATTTCTGCTATCCAAAAACAAGCACAGGGCAGCATGGCAATGATTTTCATCACCTTTTGCAGTTACTAAAGTAGATTCACGATTTTAAACACGACAGCACATTTTTAAACAGGAGAAAAAAGTAATGTTTAAATCTATTTTAATTAATTTATGGCTAATGCACAGCCCATCAGGCTGAGCAGCATCTGTGTCTCTGTGAATGAATGTGTAATGTCTTGAGTGAATAAATGTTTCCATCTGCTACTGGTTCTTAATCAAGAATTACTTTTTTCAACCAATATTCGAGTGCTTTATTTTCCACATGCTCTTGATAAGGTATTGCATCCTTTCCCAACTCCATCTTTAAAACAATTTCAAAACATTTCATTCTATTGAAAAATTATATTTGAGTCTGTAAGTTTATTTAAATTTTTATTATCTTCTCCACTCAATTTACGTTACAGATATAGGGAAAATGAACTCATGCTAAATTGTCGAAGTAACATGTTTTTGATTTGTTCATTATCATTCTGGATTAGCAGCTAACCATTATGAAGTATAAATTAATTTTATGTTCTCTCTTTTTTTTAAATACAAACCAGTCCAGCTAAACTGAAAAGAGCTGTGCAAAACCCTAGAATTCCATAATTAAATGTGAAATGGCATAGAAGACTATTTTTCCTTTTTTACCCAATGGTGAGTGCACTCAGGTGGGAGTGAGGGAGACACATGGTATACACTTCTCCTCTTAGGAAATACTGACCTGAAGATTTTTGTCTCTGCCCAATATTACCATGAAAGATATTAATGAGCTTTGTGCACTCCTGGACAAGTTTATGTGCAGGAAATATACTGTATGTGCAGGTGTGTAGCTCCAACAGATGGGATCAAGAATTCACTCCAGTGATGGTTAGGTCACAGTGACAGGGAAGGGGAGTGGTTTGGGCAGACAAGTGCTTAAAATCCAGCTCTAACATAAACTGGGGGTATTGGATCAAAGGGAAGAGGGGAGTTGATTTCAGTTTTGTTTGGTAAACTCCTCCCTGGAATTTATAAAATATTTCTATGGAAATAACATCCAGGGCTGCCTCTTGAAAGATCCTGAGAAAAAATTTCTGTAGCCTGAGTTTCTCCTCATCCTGGATTCAGAATAATATAAGAAAACACAGTTAAATGCATAAAAAGCAGCTAAGTAAAACCAAGATATGTTGATCTATAAAAATAGATTCTGGGACATTTTCAGTGCTCATGATTTACTGTCTTTCCTGAGAGCAGCCCTGAAAGGCCAGATCAGTAGCTCTGATTTGTCTAATTTGACAAAACTTTGTGAGTTACCTAAAAGATGTAAAATGCTTGATGTGATCATCTGGAACAGACATTACCTCAGTGATGGATATCAGAGACTGCAATTAATTGGACCTTTGGTGAACAATCACCTTTACTCATTCACCTCTGAGTCTCAGATAAAATGAAAAGCAAGGCTACGCTACAGTACTAAAAAGGTTTGGTGTTCTTTGGCCCAGAGGTCAAGGGACTGCATGGCTCACTTTTACCCTCCTAAACACATATTGTGCTACTGGGAGCAATGCTGGTCACACAACGTCTCTTGAACTGTGCCTGGCACTGTTTTAAATAGGCTATAACAATGCTAAAATACTGAACCATGACAGCAGGTGTGCTAGCATTTAAGGAATATGCCATGTCATTGCTTAGGGGTGTGTCTTGGTTTTTTATAAGCATACTCTCTGAGAACATTGACTCCACTCTTAATGTGTGGTGTTATGTTATTTTTTTTAACATATTGAGGACTTGATCAAGATCACCTGTAAATCATACAGTTTTAAGTTAAGTTTTGGTTTATTTTTTCCATTTGACTTACTACAAAGGCCATTAGATCATCTTGTCTGACCTCCTGTATATCAGACAATTGCATTTCACCTGTATCAAACTCCATTAACTCCCATTTAGCAAAATAAATCCTTTCTAAAAGCATTTGGTCTTGATCTGAAGACACATGAAGATACTTGACTTGGTATTTTGATTCAGTGGCAAAAATTGTCCTCCTTGTTAAGAAAGCATGGTTCCATTTTAAAATGTCTCTATTCTTTTTCTACACAGCAGTACACTTACACATTCATCCACTGTATTAGAGGTTCCACTGGCATTGGGTAGGTTCTTTTCACTAATTAAGTATTGCCCAGTTTTTGGCTGAGATAAAGTTAATTTTCTTTCTAGCATCTGGTATAGTGTTGTGCTTTGGATTTAGTATGAGGGTAATGTTGAAAACACACAAGCGTTTTCAGTTGTTGCTAGGTATAGTGTCTACACTAAGACGGGAAGCTGAGAGAACCAGGACAGCTGCCTCAAACTGTCCAAAGGGATATTCCATATCAAACAACATCATGCTCCATATATAACTGTGGAGATTGTTTGGGAGACAGATTTTCTGCTCAGAAACAGACTCGGCATTGGTTTGGGTTTTTTTTTTCCCCTTCTGTATGTGGTGAGAAATTGACTTGGTATATCCCCTGATCATGATGTTATTACTATTATTGTCTCCCTTTGTTAGCCTATCAAACCATACTTAGCTCAAAAAATGAGGGTTTTTTTTTTCCCTTATCCTTCCCAGCCCCTTGAGGGTGGAGGGCTGGGTGAGTAGCTGTGTGGTGCTTAGTTACCAGCTGGGGTTAAATCATGGCCATTGTACATGACAACTAAATAGCAATCTATTTAACAGTAATATATTTACATACACATGCCTACATACATGTATTTCTATATATGGTTTTAATTAACAAATACATATTATGGAATGTATACAGTGTCGTAATGTTAATCTAAGTACTGTTGTATTGCAGAGATATTCTGCTTCCCTATATATACATATATCCTCCAGGACCATCTTAGCACATTGTGCTGACTAAAACAGAATTGTAGACTACAGCCTAAAGCAAGGTAGACTTATATTAACTTTTTCTTATTATTTTGCAATAATCTTTTTTAAAAGCATGTTTTATAAGACTCTGTTGACCATAAAAAACCTAACCAGATCATATAAATATGGTTGTAATTTTATCTTCTTCATTTATCAGTTACATATTCTTTTTTACCTTTTTTGTCCATGATTTTGTATTTTTCTCAATATCATTAATGCAGATGTTGAATTCAACTCATTACATACTTAATTCCTGAAGGACCTACAAGGAAGCTCTCATATAATGTTGATTTACCACTGACCTCTTAACTCTCTGCCAGTTGTTAATTCATTTATGCCTTATTGTGATTCTATGGTGTACTCTTTTAACCAGAATGCTACAGTAGTTCAAAAACCATCCAAAATCTTACGCAATTTCTAGACAAACTTTTTTAGTCACCTTTATTGAAAAAATTGTAATCTCATCAAAGAATGACAGCATTTTTCTCTGTTCTTTAAAATCCTGCTCACAAGCATTAATAAAATTCTTGTTGAGCAGTCCTATACAAAATAAAATATCCTGTCAATTATCCTATCATTTTCCTGTGGATTGATGTAAAAGAAGATATACCCCGCTGGCCTATATTAACATTGCTATAACTTCAGTGGATTTACAGTCTTTGGAACTGTGAAGTGCTTTAAGGTAATTAAAAATTAACAGTGAGTTAGCTATTGCTTCAGACAGCTCTTTGGGCCTCAAGTACAGGATACCTGGACTTGAGATATACAGAGCAGATGTCTCCTTATCTTCCTGATGGTGACTGAAAGATAGGGAAGTACTTCATTATCTCACACGGTAGGAATAAATCATCTTCTTTCTCCAACACATTTCAGAAATTCAAAGTAACTATCTTTATCTAGAGATTCATCCAAAACAAATATATAATGGGACATTTCAAAGACAGGAGCTAGCTATCAGACTAGTGGCTCTTTCCTTTTTTACTTTCTATCTTGCAGAGCAGATCTCATAGGGGAGTTTGCCCTCTGTGTCCATGAACCAAGCAAAGCTGAATGTACATGCTGTCATGTTCAGAGAATGTTGTGCTGGGCACACGACTTGTGTTACTATCTTCTTGTCACTCTCTAGGCTCAATCTTACAAGGCTTCTGGCAAATCTTTGCAAAAATTCAATTTGTTTTCCGCAGTGTATATAAAAAACTTGCTTTTATTAGCTAGCTTTTCACTTTTTTTCTCTGGAGTCTTTATCTTCCCTAATAGAATTTCTATAGCTCTTTCTCTTTAATTTCTCTGAGGATAGAGTAAGTTTTTGATACTAATTTCTGCTTTTACCTATTCAGAAGGCTGACACCTGCAAAGCACCCTCTATCTTTAGCAAAAAATTGTGAAAGAAATTGGTTATTTAATAGATGCCATCAGGACATGAATTGATCTAGTCTTCCATATTTCAGCATTCGCCTGCATTAAGACTTACAATGTTTTGAACTTGGGTGTTCTTCACTGTGTGTGAGTTGAGAGCTTAAAAGCTTTATTGGTGGGCCTGGGACCTACAGTGTTTTCAAACAACAGGTTGTTTCCTGGAAAACTTCAAACACTTCTGCAACTACAGCTGCTTCTCGCACAATCCAGTGGTTATAACTTTAATTTGAAGTGTCCAAGAAATAGGCTTAACAAAGTAATGTTCCCTTCCCTGGCAGCTGCCATATTTTGGCATTCAGAGTATCCTAGGCCCTGAAGATAGGAATAAGGAGGTGTATGAAAGGTAAGCACTGTTTTATTAACTTTTTTTTTTTTTCACTTCCAGCTCTCAAGAGAAGAAATTCACAAATAGTAAAAAAAAAGCCACTGTTCCTATCAGACCAAAGGTTCAGTGAGTTTCATGGTGTTCATGACACTGCTACAGTATCAACACAGGCAGAAAGGGCAGAAATTCGTCTTTCCCTGCAGATTGTCTAAATCTGCTCAAGGAGTTGGTCTGTGCAACGAAAATGTTAATCTATATAAAATACTGGTAGGCAACCTTTTGCTGATTTTTGCCCTGTAAGAAATATTAGGCAATTTAAAAAACAAAAGAAGACAACTCTTCAAGCAAGTCAAAATAGTCAAACTGGGAACAGGAAAGAAGGAAAGAAGCAATGTAAGGCTCTCAGGATGCTGATGTACCTTGACCTATGTACAGCCCCCAGTAGCATATGAAGATTCCTCTTTACATTACTAGTATGGACAATACCAGCCTCTTACATTGAGATTCAGCTTTCAGTTAGCAACTCCATTCTGCATGTCAATACCTGGTAAGGCATGTAGCTTAAGCTTTCCTAAATAACCCTGACTGTTTCATGTGTACAGTGCATAAAGGATCTTCATTACTTTTCAAATTTGTCTAAACAGAAGTGTAGCTATAATCTCTATCCTTACCTATCCTAAGTGGAATCCTCACACAACAGCCATAATACCCACCAGAATAAGGCATATATTTCCATTTCAGCTCTTCCCCCTAGTCCCCTTTTTGGTCGATCTGCAACAAAGGACATTTCTGAAATACAAGCAATAATATTCTAGAGTAGCCTATCTAATCTTTGCCTTTAAAGACTATGCACCTCCTTTTCCTTTCATATAAACTGCAAGCTTCGACCAATCTTACAGCAGTAATGTTGATAACCATGCAAACCCCATATGTAAAATAAAGATACTTCTATTATTCCACTGCTGACCTAACTTTAGGTGGGCAGTTTCAGCTTTAGGTGCATTAGTGCTGCCCACTAGTGGGCACCAGAAATCCCTGTCAGTACTTCGCTTCTGGACAGAGGTTGATTATTAATCACATTTATTTGACCAGGTGATTGACTTTAAGTAAATATAACACATCTTTTTTTATTATTATTATTTTAAATACATTCATCACTGGATTCAATTATTTTCCCTTTAAATTATTTTCCTTTAAATTATTTTTGAAGTGAAAGGAGCTATAAAAGAAGTGAGCTGTGTGCTCAGATGACCACCATTTAATTTTCATTGAGGATAGAGACCCTGAAAATAAACAGTGAAGTCTTTAAACAAAGAGAGAATTTATTTTATCAAAGTTTGTGACAAGGACCCATTAGAGATATCTATAATAATCCGATTATGTTGTACCACCAAGCAGCATCTTCTTCAGAAACTTCAGTAACTGAAAAAGGCACGTTTACACACTAAACTTAAAATCCTATCAACGAATAAGAAGGACAAAAGAAAATACACAGAGGAAAATTTCTGTTCTGTATTCCTTCCTCTCCTGTGTGAGTGACTACAGATTTTTAATCTCTACCTGACAGACACAGAGGTTTCAAATAGGTTTTATAGGTCTGCTGCTGCAATCCAGATTCCTATTTGTGCTGTTGTTATGCTTATAATCTAATATAAAAACTGGTTTTTATACACAATTGCCTCCTCCTGCTCTTTCTATTTACTGTATGATAAACTAAACTCCTCTGAACTCACCACAGACCAGACCTAAATTGACCTGAGAAATTGTGTAAACTGATAGAAGATACCTATAGGATTCAATTTGTAATATTTCACTTACTTGTAAGAGCTTCTTTAGTTATTAGTAAGAGAAGTCACCTGCAAAAACTGATCAAGAAAAACAAGTTTATAATATGTTATGGATCAAACAATCCAACTGATGAACAGTGATTTCTTAAATTGTATTCCCAAGGGTAATGTCTAATATTTACAAATATTTCCTAAGAGTGTGCTGGGTTGATCCTGGCTGGAGGCCAGTTGCCCACCAAAGCCATTATGTCTCTCACCTCCTCAGCTGGACATGGGAGAAAATATATTTTGAGAGGCTTAGGAGTCGAGATGAGACAGGGAGAGATCATTCTGCACTTAGTGGCATAGGCAAAACAGAAACTCAGAAAAAACTAAATTTCATTTATTACCTAAGCAAAACAGAGCAGAACAATGAAATACAGACCCAAATCTTAACAGCACCTTTCTTCCACCCTTCCCTTTTTACCAGGCTTAGCTTTATTCCTGAATTCTCTACCTATGCTCCCACATCAGCACAGGGGAACAGGAATGGAGATTGGATGTGGTTCATCACACCTTATGTCTGCCTCTAGTAGTTTCTCACAGAAGCCACCCCTGTAGCTCCTGTGCTACTAAATCTTTGCCATGCAAACCCAAAACAAGCTGCCGTGCTTTCTACTAAGTTAAATGCTACTTCTACATATCCATTTCTAGAACATGCTGAAGCAGGCTTTGATATAAGAACTTCCCTGGAGAGAGAAGCTGATCTGGGGAAATGTCCACCCTGGAAAAATGAAAACTTACCCATTTCAGCTGCTATATTTCTTATTGGAGAGCAGAGCAATTACACATGAGAAATAAATTAGAGGAGCAAGTTCTGAAATAGTCATTTCATTGTACTGCATGGGTCAAACATTAAGAATATCAATAATGGAACAGAATTCTTCCCTATCTAATTGTAGATATGTGGTTAACTATTTAAGATTAATTTTACTGGGATCAACTTTTTCACTTGGTATAGAATATAACTTTTTTGTGTTTTCTTCTGACACTTAGGGTAAGAAGGATGATGTCTTTTCAGAAATGCCACTGAAATGGTAAGTACAACTTCTGTTGAAATGATATGTAGAGAAGATGAACATTTGGCAAGGGTACACAACTATGCAACTACAATGCTGGGTTGTATTTTTCTTTTTGTACTACAGTTAATTCCTTCAAGTTGTTTCACTAGGAGAAGGGACTCCTTAGTATCAGTGTTGTCATATGACATTGTAAACACTTCTGACTGTTAGCGAAATCTATATGCAATTTGCTTTTTGGGCAAAGTAATATTCATCCAAAAATTACTGACTGCAAGATGGGCCTCCAATCAGGTCACAGGTCTTGCTGCTCTCCACAATGTGCACTCAGAACTCCTGTTAATTTTGTTGGGAGAAATTTGAGTGTCTTCAGACCTTGCAACGATATATATTTCCAACCTTATCTGTTGAGAACAAATGCTTGCAAAAAGGCAAGCATGTAGAAACTATTATCAAATAGGAGTCTCAAGGCATATGATGGTAATTTAATAATGTCTATACAATATATGAGGTGCTCATTCGGGAACTGTCAGAAATAGCTCCACTAACCTCAACAACATAATCTCTAGCAATCTCTACAGCTTTCTTGCAAAGAATCAACAAGGATTCAATATATCAATTATTTTGTGACTCAACTCGGAATCGATATATCAAGATATATTGCCTAAATTAGGCAGCATATTAAAATTAATGCCAGGGCAATTTCATACAGTTGTGCCTTTAATTGGGGGACTGATAATTGTTTGAGGACATGGTGCTTTTGTCTGTTGGTTGTATAACTTGTTTACTGCTGACAGTGAAATCAATTATCCAGAGAATAATTATCCCCTGTGAATAAGTGGCAAAGCCACGGCAACTTAGTGGTACAGGCAATGTGGACAAGCGTTATTAACTAGTGATGGACAGATATATATTTGGCTTCCACAGCACTTACAAGACCTCTCCTTCCCCTACCTCAACTACGTTCACTTATCCTTCCATCTGCCACACTGCATGTTTACATGAGTGACGCACAAACATCCACCCCTTTCAAGCTTTCATTTATGCAAGGGGAGAATGACAATTCAAATTGCACTCTGCGTGCATTTGTTGCTATGTTGGAAGGAAGTGTGGGAACTGGGAAGATGGGGCAGTAGCCACCTCCTGATGCAGAGAGGTAATCTGCAGGATCCACTGTGAATTGCAGGGAACAGAAAGGACATCTCTTTTTGGAGTATCCATAATAATGGGGGTGGCATTTTTCACCTTTGCTATTTGGAAAGGTCCTCTTTCTTCTTTGGATCTGGTCTTTAAGTCAAGACTTTTGACAATATTCCTACAGGTTTTAAAGCACACTGAACCATTTTCAGGGCCACTTCACAACAACCCTTCAAAGGCTGCTTCTAATGCATAGCCTAAGGATATATAAAAAGTCAAGTAGAATTTTGCATGGTAGATTCTCATCCTTCCTCACCCCTTCTATGAGTTTTTTCATTGAAATATTTGAGAAAGTGAGGATGTGTGAAGAGTTTAAAACTAGGAAAAAAGCCAAGACAATCAAAAAATCTTTAAATGACAGCTTAAGGTTTTTTCATAGATTTTTCAGTGGCATTTTACGATGTATCATTGAATTTCTTCTGGTCATTCTTATTATAAGAGGGTCAGCTTTGCTCCTGCTGACTAAAACTTAACTTATTGAAAAGTCCTTCAGAAATCAGTAAACATTGCTGCAAAAATACTGGTACAGTCTTCGGCTGAAGGATATTTTCATATTTCATGGCTTCTGAAGAAGTCTCTGAGAATCTTGAACCTGCAGCATTTGCTTAAAACCTTACTAGTTGACATACGCAATCTAATTTTTATTGAACAATCTCATATTTTCCCCTTTTTCACAAGTTGACAAGACAACTCTCAGTATTGATACACCTTAATATTATTGATCTTTGTTAATCTGGATAGAGATGAAATTTTGATGTACAGGCTGCTGCAACTGGTCATATTTTATCATTGAATGAAGGAGCATTTGTCTGTGCCAATTGACTTTCTTTGGTTGTGTTGACAGTAGGACACTGTGACCTACATGCAGACATCTGTGACATGCTTTGCAATTATTCCCTTTTCTTTTTTCCTTTTGTTTTTTCCCCTTTTAGAAATCAATACATTTTGAACAACTGAATTTGATTGTAACAGGATTATAGAATAACAGATTTTTATAAATATTGGTTAACTATAAGAGCTTTTAAAAACTTCATTATAGACAATTATAAAGTGAAGTTTTTTCTGGTTGCTCAGTAGAAACTAAAATTTTTAGCAATTTTTTTCCCCTGCAAGTGAAAAATTTCTGATTTTGTGAAACATCATTTCCTATTGGAAAGTAGTCTTGAGGGAAAGTTTTTACTTTCCACTTAGGCAGAAGATAGCTGCTAAATCATTATAGAGGTGAATAATTCATAATAAGAATATGTTTGATAAGAGTGATAATTTTAATTCTGCTGAGATTTTACTACATTCTGAATATAAGGTTAAGGTATGAGAACATGGAAGAATAATATTTCAATAATTTGAGTAAACACTTTAATAAATTCTAGCTTTACTTATCCTGCTCTGAAAAATAATTGACAGTACTTTCAGTGATGTCTGATAGCTCCTTGAGATTCATTTGTGTAAAGAAAATAAAATATAAAACTATCGGACTTTAACATTATTGGCTTTGTGCTGGGAAGTCTGGGTTAGGGAAAGACTGCTGTCCCAAACCTAATACCTGTTTCACCTAGTTGCTGATAATAAGGAAGAGTAAATTTTGCTTGTGAAGTCTGCCTTTTAAGTGTTCAGACAATATTGTAGACGTGTCATGAGAAGAGTATCTACAATGGTCTTGGGATTATTCCACCGCTATTACTCTATCCTGTGATGCTGAACTGAATCAGCATCACCTGACAGAAAATTGGGCCATGTTAGAAATTTCAATTTCTCTTTCAGAAGATGAAAAATAATAGGAGACAGGGAAAGACTTCATCAAACTAGAGAACACAAGACATAGTGCAGCAAAGCATTTCTAAGATAAAGTTCTAGGTTCTGCACTGGTGATCAGGACCTACTGAACTTGTTTCACATCTTCTCCATCTGCTGCGCAAGCTAAGTGCTTACAAATGTTGTGCTCAATGACAGATTTACATGCTGACATTCCAAATTCTATTATAAAGGGCAATACATACAAAATCATGTAAGTAGCAAAGAGCAGGAAAATAATTTAAGCATGTCCTGTGCATGCATGGTTATATTACGCCGTTCATAATGATAAAATAAATGTTGTTGCATTTCTAATTTGAGGAAAAAAACCCCAAACATGTTTAACTGATACAAATATTCAGTTACGTATTTATATATCTCAGAATGGGGTGCCATTTTATTGGCTTGTGTTGGTTGCTGTCTAGGGTTCCTCAACATATCAGTAAAACCTTTTGACTCAGGTATGGTTTCCTCATGAGAAGTGCTTAAACTAGCAAGAGACCTTAATTGAAGTCAAATGCATATAAGTAGAAACTTCTGAGCATTGTCTTCAGATTTGCTGCCTGCTAATGAGGGAATCTGATGGGGTTTTTTTTGTACCTTTAAAATGAACTGCAGAAATTAAATACAAAAATCCTCCATATCCTCAGAGCTGCAATAGAAGAGGTAGCTACCGTCTAAATTTGCCTTCTGTCTCTCCTGCTGCCCTTGTATATGCAGAGATTCATTAGGACTGGATTAGTTATCCTTTCTGAAAATTGATTTGGAATCACTGAATGAGATGTTGAAAGGCTGTTAGATTGCATGGAGTGCAATAGGCATTTATGGAGCATAAATCCTCTGACTCTTTAGAAAAAAAGCATGGAATGAGATGAATTGCTCTCTCTCGAGTCTTACTTCTCTTCATGGAAAGGGAAGGGAAAGCATAATGACTAAATTAAACTTAGATATATAACTTTTGAGTGCTTAAGTTGGTGTAGGTATACTCCACTGATTCAACAGATTTTTATATTTTACATCTAAATACTCACACCAGGGTCTTCCTTCTTATATGAATGCTGTACCTTTTTCCATGCTTATTGGAATTCTCCAATCCCATGGAATAAACTTTTATTTGTGTTTCTGTTTGCACATAATTTATTCAGATAATATTTGTTTTTAGTGAAAATTCAACATAGCTGATTGCTCTGATCAGGTCTTTGCCTTTGTAGCTCTGGAAACAAAACAAGCTGAAGATCTAAGTATTTTAGCATGATGCCCACATTTTATTCTGGGAAGGCTGCAAACATCAATCCATATGCCTTGAAATAAACCCAGCATATAACTCCAAATATGTTATGAATCCTTAATTGCTATGTTTTTGCAATGCTGAGTTTACTTCTGATATAGGACGTTTGCCTGGTAATCCATCTGGCAGACTTTACAATTTCTTTCGTTGATTCAAGTTAAAACATTTGTTCTTGTGCCCTTTCAATGTTATAATGGCTTTGTGGATGTGTATAAGGATTAGAGCAGCAACTGATGATCATACTTATCTCATTGAAAAACTGGAAATATTTTATGAGATACAGATCATTATGCCCTCTCCTCCCTTCCCTTCCTTACAACAAACACCATTTCTATGGCTTTGGAATGCTCACTCTGGTATGAAATCAGAGGCATTTCTTGTCAATGCTTTGCCTTCTTCAAGAATTCCTCCTTGTTATCTGTTCTTACTTTCCCAGTGAGATGGTGGGTGGAAGTGGGAAATGCACAGATTTTATTGCAGGAGAGTTGATTTGGATGTGTTTTGTTATCTGCAACTAACTACAACCAGGAAATCTGTAATTTCTTTCCATTTTGGCAGATTGGACTGTAGGCTTCTGGTAGTTAACAAAAGTGGAGTACATTTTTCTCCTTCAAAGCTCTGAGAGAAACAGGTTTTGACTTGTCTTTGCTTTTTTTTTAAATTGAAGGTAGTCATAGCATAGGACATTGGTTTACAGCTTCTTTGGGTGACCCCAAAATTGAAACTCCTTTGTCAGATAAGTGGTTGGAAGAAAACAAAGTAGCAAAGCACAGTACATTCAACGAAGTTTTGCCATTCATCTCTCCTCTATCTATCTATCTGTGTACACGTGTGTGAGTTATGTGGTTTTTATATGCAGAGAACAAAAAAAAATGTTTCAGACTTCATATCTAATGTTAAATACTTCAATGGAAACAATACTAAGTGGTTGGTGCTTTAAAAGCCTAGAATTGTATACGGTGGTGAAAGCGTTATGGCAAGTCAGTGATAACTGACCACTGTGGAGATTACACTAGGGGAAAGGAGTTTTTCTAGATGTATGTGTGATAGACATAGGTTTGGAGATAAAATTTCCATATACAGAAATAATGTGATGTGAAATCAATTCTATTACAAAGAGGATAGTGTGGTAAAATTCTTGGAGCACTTTATATCTTATTCACCCAATATTCATGTGAGGAAGAAAAGAGAATGAACTCTAAGATTAATTTTTTTTTTTTTTTTTTTTTTTTTGGTTTATTATGGGGAGTGAAAGGAATGCAGATCAGGATGTTATTTCTTCAGGTAATGCCATCATGGTCAAACTGGACATGACAATTTATGGAATTGTTAATAACCCTGTGTGATTAGGATTTGCCCTTCTCCTTTCCCCCCCTCCCTGTCTTTTTTCCTTCTGTGGCTTCTCAATTTAACTTTCTACACCTACAGTTAGACCAAAAACACAGCACTAAGGATACCTGTATCAGGAAAGAACAAACAATACTAACAAAAGATTCAACACCTCCCTTTCAATTAACATGACTTACTAGAGCTGAAACTGAAATAATGCAGCTGTGGGATTTTTGGGGGCTTTTTTATTTGTTTGTTTTGTTATTGGATACCTTTAGTGAATTTCCTTCTCTTATTTTTCTTGTTAACTTTGATAAACTTCTCAAAAAACAGTAAAACCACATGGAATGGAAGGTCTTGGAGTTCAAAACCTGTCCATGAAGCTATTTTCCCTCCTTAGTTTGACAATGCTTTCAAGGATGCAAGAGCATAAGAAATTTTATTATAGACAGGATAAAATACATTATAAGGTACAGGGTAGTTAGTCTCAGTTTGATGTCATTGAAAGGTAAGTGTTGCTAAAACAATTAGTATCCATTGATAAAACCAGATGTTACTAATTTGGTTTTTGGGGTTTTTTAAAACATTGATCCCCAAATTGTTCTATCTAACATTATTTTCTACTTTGAGAAGTCACGTTTAGGTAGGAATACTGCCTAAGTCTCCTCCAGCAAACAGCACTGCAAAGGAGTACATGATTTCAGTGCTGAGTTTCTGGGAAAGCCAAATTCAGAGGACATAAGGCTTCTTCAGAATTTACTCTGGCAAGGTGCCCTTCAGCCCAGTGCCCAGGGCTTGGCTTTCAGCCCTGCATCTGCAGGTCTAAAAGAACTTAAATCATGAAATTGAATAGTTCAAAAACCATTAAATCGAATATTTCAAAAAGACCTTGGAAATCCTAAATGTAAGGGCATTTGATGTTTAGCATAGATGCTAAAGAAGTGATTCAACTGCATAGATATTGACCTTCAAGGTTGTTTTAGATATTCTAGGTTTTCCTGTGGGGCTGGCAGATAAAACACAGGATCCATGGGAAAGATATTTTTTTTCTGGAGCAATACCTACAGTCCAAGAATAATTGCATACAGCACCTAAAATGACACCAGTACTTTTACTGTGCCTGTGCAGAGGAAATGAGCAATTTGCCAGTAAAGCCAGTGGAATCTAGACAGAAAAGGAGATGATCAGCTCAGAGCACCCATATTTGCTTGCCCAAGTGTTGGCACCATTGGACAAGTCTTGTGGTACCTCAGCCGTCTGCATAGGTTTTGTAGCTGTGACACACAGTGTTTGGAAGGCATGTGTACTTCTAAAGTAGCCTTTGGGGTCTGAGAGCACTACACTAGAACATCTCAGGTAACGCTGGATGTTTAAGGAATTCTCGAGTTACCAACTGATCACCCCTAAATTCACTGAAGTCTAAACACTTCAACTTTGTTGTCTCAATTTGTAGGTATCATATGCCTTGTCTTGGACCAACCTCTGTTCCTCCTGCTATGTACATGGCCATTGCATCAAGGAAATCAGTGAATCCACAGAGTATTGGACAGGTTTCCAAAGTCTGTGCATGTTGGAAATATTTATATCTGTTAATATCATTCTTATAATTAATTACTTGACACATGGGTAGAAGCTGTACCTGTATTTCCCAGCAATCATTTAAGTGGAGTTGTTCTGAGTTTGAGAAAGTTAAAGTAATGCCTGCCATGAGCAGGGCTGAATCTCTCCACTCATTTTCCTTTGGCATTTTTCAAATGCAGAAATGAAAATTATTTCCTTCTAGAGCAATTTAGTCTCAGCACTTAACTATAAGCTGTTGAGATTTTCAAACATGTTGCACCTGTTTATAATGTTGCATTTTTTGTTGTTGATCATCAAATTTTTTAGGCAAATTTCATATGCATTTTTGGCCTTTCTGTGTAAGTTCCTTGCCTAAAAATATCAAGCCATAAAGATAAAATAAAATGAAATAGACATTTAACCACTGACGGTTTCAGCTGCCAGGAAGAAAAATGCTACTTACACAGAATACTGTTGATTGTAAAAGAGAGATTTTGGAGACCAAATTAATGATTAGTGAAACGAACTTACAACAATGTTTGGTGACATTTATGATACATTATAGTATTGTGCAACTGACCTTAACATAGAACTACCTTTGACTATCATGATTGAAATAAGAGTTTACAATAGTTTGGATATATGGCTTAAAAATAACTTTACTACAATTTTAGAATTTATTCTTCTTGTTCAAATAGCACTGACAGGTTTAGGAACTTTTTATACCTACCACTGAACCATGGTATCCACTCAACTCACAATAGAGACTATTTAGAATAATTATCCTTACAAAGATATTGAGATTTTGTGATGAGTTGTGATTCATTTTGTACACAAAATGGGGACAGTACAGTTGACCATATAACCATACAGAAAAGGGCATCATGATAGAAATTTGGCTAAATATATATATTTTGGAGGGTTTCCTATGATGTGAGAAGGGATATTTATTCCAATGATGATGCTGCAGCATCTATCAAAAGTCACTGGCTTCTTTAGCTCATTATTAGCTATTCAGACACTAACACTGGAGCTTTGGAATTGAGTAACTTTTAAACAACAATATTTAGGTAAGAAAAATCCTATCAGACCTGAAAACCCTCAAATCATGAAGAAAAGTCTGTAAAGAAGCTGAGACACAAAGTCTCTATTCCTTGCCTAATTTTTGAACCTCTGGGTTTTGTGGTCCCTAGTGTATAGGTTAGAAGAGCAAGCGTATTTTAGAATACTTTTTGCTTTTGCCTTTCTGTCTTAGAAAAACTGTAAGGTTTTTCAATCACCTGTTAGTGAAAAACCTATGACTGAAGAACTATGACTAAAAAGCAGTGTCAGAACTCTACACAAAAGGCAATTTCATAATATTATCATTTGTGGGAAAGCATAATACTGGGCCAAGCTGTTTGCAGCTGATGTGCAAAACTTTTCTCTGAGAAATAGCATGCACATTCAGTCTATAATTACATGGTCACTTAGATGCCACACAAGTTTCTGATCCCACTGTTTCCACTTTATTCCTTCTTCCTGTTGGTGTCATTTCCCTTGTCTACTGGGCTCTCTTGTGGCTAAGCAATGAGCTGGATCTAGAGAAAAACTCTAAAAATATTGTTTTCTTTTTAGATTGATTAGTACCTTGGGTCATCATTCAGAAGTTTATGCTTGGTGAAAGAGGATAGAATAAGAAGTGTTGGGGGCAAGGGCAGAGTGCTGTTTGAATTTCAGCTCTCTGCTAAGCTGCTTTTCATCAGGTTGTCCCTGGGCCTGTACTCGTGTCTGTGTTTTATCCCTCACAGGTGCAGGACTTGGTAGCTTCTCTCACTGAACTTCATGAAATTTCTGACCACTCAATTCTTTGTCTTGGCCTGGTCCCCCCACCTGGCAGCACACCTATCTGGAGTATCTATCACTCCTCACAGTTTCATATCATCTACAAACTGGCTGAGGGTCTGCTCTGTTCCATGATCCAGAACACTAAGGAAGTTATGATACTGGTCCCAGTTACCAACCTCTAGGATACACCGCTAAGTGACTTGTCTGCTGCTGGACTTTGCATTAGTGTTCATCACCACTTGGGCCAGGCTGTTCAGGTGTTTTCAACCCATCTTATTGCTCACTAATCTAACCCATATCAGCACCCATGCAAGAAGCCCAAACCTTCCTTCTCTATGTTGTAAAACCAAATTTCCTGAAAGTCCCTTCAGCCTATTTAGTGATTCCTGGTAATATGCTCCATATCTTCTTTTGCTCTGTGTTCTGTGGAGAGATTTATCTTATGTTAAATGGTTTGTGGGTTTTTTTCATTATTTTTTTCCTTGTTTCCTGGGTTTTAATTTGTTTGATTTTGTTTTTTTCCCAAGCAAGACAATACCAAGTTGATAATATAAATTCCTGAGGCAACAATTTTCTAATGGTCCTTTTTCCTTGTCTTTCATTGCAGTGCACATGACATCTGATTCATTTCCTGTTGATGACATTGAAGATGTGCCTTCTGACCTGAGGGGGAGTGAGATTAGTCTTCAATGACGCATGGTTATATTCAACTACAGCCACATGCTCCACTGTTTCTAAAGACTGAGTACAATGTTAAAGCATAGAAATACAAGCAATCCTTGTCTCTTACTATCCCTTGCCAATCTATCTTAGGGCAGAAAAAGTATTTTTAGGAGAACACATCAAACAAAGTAATTTGTGAATTCTTTTTCTCTCCCCTTCCTTAGAGAATGCAAACTGCATTACAAACAGTAATAGACTGTATCAGCTTGGGCTTTGCTTATGGTAGAAGGATCACAAAATGTTGACAGAAGGAACCTGGCTCTTTTTCTCAAAGCTGTTCCTTCTTAGTGGATTTATAAATGACTGAACCAGATGGATTTGTATTCTAGCTTTCACCCTGGTGCTATTTCACTTAGATATCATGAAAGAAACAGAAAGCTGCAGAGACTTACGTGGTTACCAGAGGAGAAAGTTGTGCTTTACTGTCTTGTCTACCAATATATATTATTGCCTGAGCAGTATACATCTGTAAGTCATATCCCTATATTTCAGAAATGGCATAGCTACCAGTAGTAGAAACAGGACTTGTGTTTAGCTGCAGTATGATTTTTTTCCCTTTCTCCAAATAGCTTTAAAACTTCATTTTCTAATGTTCTTAAACAAATGTATTATATCTAATATTATAGAATAACATTAGTCTGCTTTCAATATTAGGAAAAATGGGAGTCTAGCTGTCCTGAAATGAGGTTTCTTAATTCTCAGGCTACAGCTCCTGGCAAGATCTTCATTCTTGGGACCACCACTAGCAAGTGCTTTCATTAACTAACCAACAGCAATCACTGTCTGAAAGTGAAAACTTTGCATTGTTGTTTAGGGCAGCCTAAACAAAAGTTATGTGTTTCAAGAGAAAAACCTTCTAACCCAAATAAGATACAAACAAATAAATGCTTCCTTATTTCACAGGCATCTCTGAATCAGTATTTGTGGAAGAATAACTAGCCAGTATTATCTTGTAGTTGTTGCTACTAATACAATTTTCTCTAGGAGGAAGAGATAGACAAGTGACAGCAAATGCTGTTTACAGATGATTTAATATGTGTCAGCTGAGCATATACATAGGCTGAGTTAGTCATGCCTATGTAATCATTATGTGAGTATTAGGTACACGATCCATTATCGCCACAGTACTTTGTTTTGTTTCATTTGAATCTGGTTGTGCTTTTATTATTTAAGTGCAAATACCTATTTTAATTTCAATACCATCATCATTGTTTTAAGATGAAAAATCTGTGGTAAATTTAATTTGAGGTACCATAGTCTCAACTCTGTCATTTTCACTTGTGGGTATCAGGAAAAATGTGCAAAACCCCCAACAGACTGGTCAGAAGACTAGCACATCTTCCCATTCTAGATGTATAGGAATCCTGGGAACTGTTGCTGGTTGGAGGAAGAGTTTGGTACTGTTGGAGTGGTTAATGCAACCAGGTAGTGAGAGTGAAGACACGTGCTGCTTCCATGAGGTGGGGTGAGGCAAGCCTATGATGACCTGAAGAAAGGCCTCAGTTATTGCACTGAATAACTTGATGCAGTGCCACTGAATTCAACCTCTGTCTTGAACCTGGAGTTTTATATGAATAGTTTATATTGATCTCACTGGGGACAACCCTGTTCTCAGATTTATGTCCTCTTAGATCATCTGTCTTTCAGGGTGAGATGAAAAACATTTCACTGTTGCATTGCCAAATAAAAATGTTTATTAGGTTTTATCACCTTCACATATTGTGGGGTTTTTTGTTTGTTTTTTTTTTTCCCCAGGAGTGGAGGTTAATATTTAGATTAATTAATTAATTAATGCAATTCATTTAAATTAATTAATTAATGCAATTGTTAGTTTGGCCCCATCAGAACCAGACATATCAAAAGATATAACCCTAAGTCAGATGACCAGAAGCACTTGAATTTCTGACTTCTGAATAGGCATCCACAGGCTTCACTGCCCTATTCCACTACTCAACTCAGAATAATGGCTGAACAAAACCATTGGGACTAAAGACAAGTTACACTATTTGGTTTGGTCACAAAAATAATAGAGACGGTAACAGGAGGGAGATATTCCAGGGAAGGTGAAAATGGGACAGGGTGAAGCAGGAAATATAAAACAGGCTCCAGAAACAAATGAAATTAAACCATTTTCCAAGTGAGTTTTCATTTATGAAAAGAACCTACTTTATACCTATATCTATTTAGATATCACTGTTCTTGTGCATATTCTCTATGTTCACAAATGCCAGCCAGATGAATAAGTATTAGCACTAAAGGAGTAGCCATAGGATATCTGTGCTATCTATTGTGAATTAAAATAGAAATTAATATTGTTGTTTGTCAATTCATCTTTTCTACCCTGGTGTACATCATACCTAACAGCACTCGTTTCTCATATAGTCTTTCTGCTTACTAAAGTGAAAACACTGAAGTCTTTTTTTTTTTTAAAGGCCTGTAACAAACTCTCTAGCCCTTCAACCAAGTGCAGATGACACTTCCATAGTGTGATATACTTTTGCTCATATTTGTGTAGCATCTTCATGTCATCAGTGATATCCTCATTATGTCATCTAAGCAATGAATTATTTACACATTTTAAAAATATATGAAGATAACTTGTCATGTGAAAATAAAACACTCCAAAATCTTCAGATCTGAGGCAATGAAATGTATAGCATTAGCTGTGCTGGCAGAAAAAAGCCATGTGATACTTCCAAAATCAACATGTAGAGAGCCCTGTTCACTTAAAAAGTATCTTTCTTCTGTGTGTGATCATGAGCCTTTTGTTCATCACACTCCTTCTGAGGATAACTTGGGTCTTAAAGGGACATTCACTCCCATAAGCTTGTCACAGACATTTAGAACAATGCTGGAGACACCCTTGGCACTGGGGAATCTCCCCTTGCAGGAACTCCTGGTAACATAGCCACAGCCAGGTTTTCCAGTTTCTCTTTTACCTAACAAGAGTGGATTTTTATATAAATAAATATATATGTATAAAACCACATTTATGTATATGGATATTTATTTATACTGTATCCACTTTTATGGACATCCAACAAACACATATCAGCTGAGAGCCAAGACAGTATGCCCTCCCAGAAACATACCTAAAAATTGACAGAAACATATGAGAGAAGGGAAGTGGAGGGAAGGGAAGGGTGGGGAAGGGCAGCACCATTTACATCTAGTGTTACTCCATCCCAGGATCCAGCATTTGGATTTAAACATTGATAATTAGAAAATTGTCATAAATAATTGACATTAATAGCATAGGCAATGTCTTCACATATTACTCAAAGCCGTGAGGGTTTGGAGTTAATGTAAGGCATTCTGTGCTAATTTTAAATCATAGTCTATAGAACACAAAATTTTCTACCAAATTATCATGAGATTAAGAGTAAAGCTATTGTGCAATTTACCATTGCTTACAATTCATATTCATTATGAATTACTGCTCTTGTGCCTGCAGTAACTTATATTATTGCTAGAGGTTACAAACCACCACAGAGAAATATTGCACAGAGACATCATGATTCACAAATGACACAAGCCTTGGCCTCTGAACAAAATATGGTCTTGCTGCAAGCTGGCAGAGAACATAGGCCAAAGGCTTGCTGGTTCAAATATTTCTGTCACCTCCCATTTCTCAGATGGTGTCCATACCCTTACACCAGTATCTCATATTCAAAGCTTGTTTTATTACTGTTTCTATTAGTAACAGTCTACTTGAGTTCTCTGCATTGGAGACAAGTAGACAGTCACGTTAGAAAGAAAATCTACATTTTGCCTACATTCACTAATCTTCAGATAAACAATCAATTGATGCCATCTCAAACAGAATTTAGTAACCTGGTTAGTCCCATATTTTAATAGGGTCTGGCAATATCCACTGTTGCTACCATAAGATGAAATTTCTTTTTTATTTAATAATTTCAGAAGAACAAGACAGAAGATAAAATGTTCAAGCAGTAGTCATGAAGAAAGAATGCCAAGAACCAACAGCATTCATATTCTTAAACCTTTAATGGTACAGCAATTGCAGGCAATTTTTTCTAAGAGACTGATGAATATTAACCTGAATATATCTCCAGTACTGGGACACGTTGCCTGTCTCTTTCTAGACATGATCCAGATGAAAGTATCCATTACTGCTGACCTATAGATGAACTAAGAGACAGCACAGTATTGCTTTGTAGTGTGAGTGATCTTTTTGCAAGGCTCTATCAGTAGTATCACAGAATCACAGAATCACAGAATCGTAGGGGTTGGAAGGGACCTCAAGAGATCATCGGGTCCAACCCCCCTGCCAAAGCAGCTCCCTAGCTCATATTGCACAGATAGGCGTCCAGACGAGTCTTGAATATCTCCAGAGCAGGAGACTCCACAAACCCCTGGGCAGCCTATTCCAGGGCTCTGTCACCCTCACTGTGTAAAAGTTCTTCCGCATGTTGGTGTGGAACTTCCTGTGCTCCAATTTGCAGCCATTGCCCCTTGTCCTGTCTCCACAGATGACTGAAAAGGGGTTGGCCAATTCCCCCTGCATCCCATACTTAAGATATTTATAAACATTAATAAGACCCCCTCAGTCTTCTTTTCTCCAGGCTGAACAGTCCCAGCTCACTCAGCCTTTCCTCCTAGGGGAGATGCTCCAGGCCCTTAATCATCTTCGTAGCCCTTCTCTGGACTCTCTCCAGGAGATCCCTGTCCTTTTTATACCAGGGAGCCCAGAACTGGACACAATACTCCAGGTGGGGCCTGACCAGGGCAGAGTAGAGGGGGAGGATCACCTCCTTAGACCTGCTGGGCACACTCCTCTTGATGCATCCCAGGATCCCATTGGCTCACTTAGCCACCAGGGCACACTCTTGCTTCCCCAACAAATATCTGGGTAATTGAAGTCCCCCATAAGGACCAGTGCCTGGGATCTCGAGGCTACTTCCAGCTGCTCGTAGTATGCATTATCAACTCTCTCCTGATCAGGGGGCGTGTAGTACACACCCACAACAGTGTCACTCACACTAGCCTGCCCCTTGATTTTTACCCACAAGCTCTCAGCTGATGGATCATCCTCCCCCAGGTGGAGTTCAATACATTCTAGCTGCTCTCTCACATAAAGAGCAACTCTTCCACCTCGCCTCCCTAGCCTATTTTTCCTAAAAAGCACATAGCCATCCATGACAGCATGTCAGACCCCGCCATGTCTCCTGCTGCATGTTCCTACTGCTCTATATGACTGTTACAAATCACAGAACCACACTGTGAAAGTAACAAGATACTGCAAATGATCTTGTGACTCTGCTCCATGGGTCCTGGCCTCCATGGTTTTCAGTCCTGCATTTCCAGTCACAGACACAGTAGCATGCTCTGTTTGCCTAGCCAGCCTGGAAGAAGTTGTCCGTAGGTCTTCTACTAACATTTTTCTCTCTGTGCAATACAGAAAACTAAATGGGAATAAAAATTCACAGCTTCATAAAAATCAACAACAAAAACATGGGTGGGAAGAGTATCAGAAAGAAGGATTACGTTGGTGCTTTTGCACTCTTTCAGACCACTTCTTGTGTGCTCCACCCCTCTATCTGCTCTACCTCAGTCACTGCATCTACTCAGATTTTCCATCTTTCCTCTCTTTCTTTCTCTATGTCTTTCTAGGAACACACAAATGTGTGTGTATTGTGGGAAAGCACATATCCCACTTTAAATTAAAAGAAATGCATTGAAAGAACTTTAGAAACTGTTGATGTGCTGTTGGCATAGAGAAGAGCCGAGAGAAAGGTAAGGTTGTCCAGTATCTGCTGAATTAAAGCATGCCTATGGAGTAGTCTTACCTAGAGTTCAGATAATATTAGTATAAACTACTTTTCTATGGAAAGATTCATAATGGACCAAAAAAAAATTCTTAGGGATATTTATCTCTAAGAGACCTTTACCCTTATACCCAACAAATTCACTGGTCTGTACTGGAAATAGTCTGAAATATTTATATATTGAATGCAAATTTCCCCATCCCCACCTTGTGAATCTAAATAAACTCTCCAGTAAAAAAGACATCTTTGCCTGGTGCCAAGTTGCATTGCTTGCTTCTTTGGATATGGGGAATTATTTAAACAACACCACAGATCTTCCAAGTTCTTTATTTTTTCCTCTTTACCCACTGGCAAATACATGCTAGGGATTGATTTCTTCACAGGATAGAATCTGTTGAAGCTACACAATAAAGTTTTGGCAATGAAGTTCCTGTGATACTTGCAACACAAGCACAGCCACAAGGATCGTTGGGAAGTATTGGCATATTGCTATTGGCACAGTTGCTCAAAGCAGGGACTGAGAAAGCCTGCCACTGCCCCTAAATTACACCGTGAGAAAATGACTTTCAGCCCAGCTATAAACAGAAAATTAGGAAAGGCTACGTATTGCCATCCTCAGGCTACCAGTCATGCTGGAGAATGAGTCTTTAATGAGCAACATATACTGACAAGTGTTTTGTAAAATATGTTAACCCTAAATTGCCTTCAGATTCAGAAAAAAATAGTGTACAGGTTTTAATGCAAAGAAAATATGTGCATGGCAATTCTAGTATCACTGAATTTTCATGTAGACAGAAAAGTTCTTTCCCTGACTAGCGAGACATGACTGCTCCTATTCCTTTTCCAGAAGCTAGATAACAATGATCACTTTCAGCTTGGAGAGGGCAACTGAGTTGAAGCCTCTCAGTGAAACTGATTCTTACAACTCTTAGAAAGTTCACAACCATCTGGACTCTCCTTGTCTTTGAACTGTTTATTCTCACACAAGAGCACTGCTGGTAATATGTAAATACGTAAATCATAAAATTGTCCATTCACTGTTCTTGGAAAAATGTTTATTACCCTTTTCCTCTCTTTGTTGTCCAAAATTATTCACTGAGTGGTGTTAACTGTTTGGACCTTGACCTACATCTTGTTTTGAAACGTATGTTGCAGCAGAAATAAACTTACGTCTTAAGGAGATTAAATCGTGGAACTTTTTATGTCACTTGCATGTCCCACCATATGAATCTAAAATTTAATAGGTTGTAAATAGACTATTAAATAGATACATACACACAAGTCCTGCCCATCTACAAAGGAAAAAAGGAGTTAAAATTTATTTTTTCCTTCCTTAAGCATATGACACTAACATGAGAAGTTACTGAAGTCAAACACAGGACCGTATGGATGATCCTGTCTGCTAGCGTGTTCTTATGATCCCAGGACAAAGCCAGAAAATTTGCAGTTCCCAGAGCAGAGACACATAAACCAATGCTATTTCTGCTATTTTGGTCACTCCTGGCCTAAGCTCTGTTGTGCAGCACAGGAATTATCCTGAAGGTTTTTGAACACAATCGCCTTATGTTCTATAATTTCAGAGCACTTTCTAACCCGTGAGGAGTAGCTTCCTTGTGAAAGAGATACCTCATTTTACAGGTTCATAAATGTGACATAGAATATGTGTGTGAAGCAGAGAGAAAGAGAGGGAATGAGAGAGGGAGAGATGAAGTGATTTGCATAGTTCTGTGCTTTAATTACAAAGCAACCTTTGCCTGATGACACAACTATCCTAATTAAGCATCATTACACTTCCCTTGGGAACTTTACAATTAAGTATGCCCCAATTACGTGGAGTATACATGATGATGGTAAAAACCAGCTCATTTTCTGATTGTTGCAGCACAAGATAATTATGTGAACATCTCTCTTGGGACAGAAGGATGCAAACAGTTTGACTGTTTTTTTAGACACCCACAACACACTCCATACCTGAAGATTTCTGATACATTGACAAATGTTTTAAGTTGAATTTAAGATTTTCTAAGGTTTTTTTTTTTTTAAAAGCTGAAATAATGGATCCAACAATCCATTAAATCCTTCAACAGGGATTTTAAAAGCTTAAACCTCAGTCTTTCTGTCACCTCATTTTCTTAGGCATCAGTGGCATGAGAAGTGTTTTTCTAAACACCTGACTTCAATGCGAATTTTATTTGTGCACAGTACATTTCTCTTATCAGCAAATTCAGCAGATTATTGCCTAGTCTGATGGCTCCGTACTATATGACTGATCACTTGCCACAGGATTCCTACTCTGAACAGTATATATCACAATTCTCAGAGAAAGGCACATGAAAGCATAAATACTGAATGACATCTAACAGGCTGATCGAAAAAGGTGGAATTTCCCTGTTGATCTGAAACAAGAGAGAAATGTCTTCTTTTCTGACTACAGAAGATGCATTTACCTAACAGACATATTGACACTGTGAAAGTTTTATTCAAGAGTATTAGCAGTGATTAAATTGAAACAGTAAAAATATATCTGAATGTTTCCTTCTTCAAAAAGTTGAACAAAGTGACAGTAACAGGGGACAGAAATTTTAGACAGATCTAAGTTCTCTCATTCTATGAGGTGACTTTGTTTCTTTAAGAGGTCCATTATAGCAGATCTGCCATAATTACTCTTTCTACCAGACTTCCTTGGACTTTGATAAATGCAAAAATAAGCTTGTCAAGATAATATTAAGATTCATTGCTCATGGGTATAAACATGCAATGAGCTTAAAAGCTGAAGAAAAATTAAAGTACAATATTGCCAATGGAGCAGCTAGATAATTTCCCCTTTGTTCAACTCCAAAATGTAAAATTGAGTTGTTTTCAAAAGCAAAGGAGTCATATAAATTAAAATATGATGAAGGCCAGAAAGGTTAAAGACCATAATTACAAAAGAACCATTTGCATTAAAAAAGTAGAATCAATCCTTAATCCTTAAAACAGTGAAAGAAACCAGGCATTAATATATTTTGAAAATCTATCAGAACTGAATAATAGGTTCTTTAGACTATCATGACAGAGCCTGCTTTATGCTGTATTAATTAACTTCTTCAGTAGCCCAACGTTTATAAATAAACTGAAAGGCAATCCACGTACTTGCCAAACTTATTCCTTTGATCATGAGGGTTTTTTTTTCCCCTCAAAATCATACTTGTTTATTCTAAATAATTATGTTTCACTGTCAGAGTATGAGATGTTCAGCAAGCTGTCTGTCTGGATAGTCATCTGTGACATGAATATTTTTTCTACTTTTACTTGTATCCTTGTTTACTTTGCATAAATGTGTGCATTTTAAAATAATAAATAATAAGATAGATATTAGCTCATTATTTCTTTTATTTTCTTGAAGACCACCGTAGTAAGGTGATAATGTAGAAGGTAACAAAGTTAAAGTGAATATTTTATTAAAATATAAACTGGTGCCTTAGGAGGTAATGTAATTTTTTTGTTTATTGTAAGAAAAGTCTCTGTTTCAGTCACACATCACAATATCATTTTGAAGACCTTCAAACTAGCACTAATATTAAACATAGAAAACAGTCATAAGCATGGAAAAAAGTCAAATAATGGCAAAGTTATTTATTCACTGAAAAATGCAGCTTCTGGGCAAACAAGGACTTCATGGTTATTTTTTTCTGAAACAAAAGTATCAAATCGTGTCAAAAACTTTGTTCATGAAATGTAAAGAAATTTACAACTGTTGAAATGCTTTGGTATTTCTGAAATGCATGCATTTCTTGTAACATTACAAAAAGCCCCAACCTGTTCTGAGCTTGCAAAAGATATCCTTCCAATAAAGATTGTTCCTGAGACGGAATCTCAGAACCACAGCTACACAAAAAGGGAAGTGGATCACCTGCTGAAGATCTTATCCATGCACAAATATCAGCCTGAAATGATTAAAAAATGCAGAAGCTGGTGCCCCACCTCAGCTGGTCTGACCAGATGGTGTATGCATAAACTATACATAATGTAATTAGTAGATCCAGGATTTTTCTCTCTCCATTTTGTCTTCTAAGTAATGAGCAAATAATAATAATTAAAAAGGTATTTGTGTAGAATAAGCTACTTTTACCTGAGAAACTCTCTGAGCCACAGATCTGTAACAATATCAGTTTTTGGGATAAATATCAATGCTTTCTTCTCCTATTTAATTTTTCTTTAGGTACTCTGTAATGGCTGTTCTCATACATGATTTTTGTTTGACTTAATAATAATTGAAAATAATATTTGATCTGATCCTTCATTACACTTTTACATCCTCATATTCATATAAATAGCCTCATCTACAAAGCTATTTGCAATGCTTAGCAAACTGTGTATTTAATCATCACATCCCAGGAGACATGCTATATGTTCTCAATCCCATTTTACTGACATGTAAGAAGCTATCACAGATATAGTTGTCTTTAATTTGTCAATGTTTTAATTCTGTGAGCTAGGTGTTAAGGTATTAAAAGGGTAAGAAGGTGTTTAATAACTTTATTTAGCTCTACCTTGCTGTAATACCAGCTGAGAAGCCCAGCTGGAAAATACATAAACAACAATACCTCTTTTGCCTGAAAATAAAACAACTGTACAATGGGAAATGTTTAAAAAAAGTAAGAAGTGATTGTGACTTCTGGAATTGAGTCTTGTAAGGTGAAGTAGGACCTGGAGGGAAGCTGGTCCAAATGCTAAGAGTGCCCGAGACAAAAGAGTCAATCTCAATGCCAATGTTAGGAACTGGTTATTTTATTAAGTTACTAAATTTTACTATCCTGCAAAAAAATAAAACACATGTTGTTTAGACCCATTGCAGTATCACAGGCTGCAATCCCATTGTGCTTCATAGCCAGGATATTTTTTCCTCATATTATTTCCAAACAAAACTGAGTTGTGGTTTCAATGATCACTTAAAAGTCCTCCTGAGCTCTCTGGAAGTAAAAATCCCCTCAATCCTGCTTTAGAACTACCTGTCCTCTTTCATACCATTTTCAAGAAATTCACAGTAGTTCTGCCTGTGATAGGCATCAAGGCAGAACACAATCTGAGCTGATCAAAGCAATATCATGAACTCCTTTCCTCGCATTCGGCTAGCATGTGCAATTGGGTAACCTGTTGGCGTCGTGTTTCTCAGACAGGGACCAGGGAATAGAGGAGGCTGTTCCCAGTAGGCAGAACAGATGTGGACAGTCCATTTTGGAAGATGAGAATTCACACACATAGATGTGATGTGCTGTATGAATTGGTCTCAGGAGCAGAATATAGTTCTTTGGTCATTTAATTTACTGATAAAGATGCAGCCACCTGGACATGGTCACAAAAGTCTCCAGCAGAGTGATAACTGGCTTGGCGTGGTAAGGACTTGGCGAGGAACTGGAAAGTTGTGAACTAAGACCCAGCTCCAAAGTAGGGTGGGCAGTGGAATTCCATAATGAAGTACAAGCATGGTCCCTGCCTTTTACTGACTAAGGAAAACGGAACAACAAGTTCAAACACACATCTTGCTTTGAAATCATTACATTTTTTTTACTAATCACTGAAATATATCTGGGTATCTTATCTGTATGTCAAATGTATATTATTAAAACACCCTTTTCTTCCACTATCTTTTCAGTCCTTGTTCTGCAGCTCTGCAGAAAGAGATATGGGGGTCCTCCACATGAGACAGTAGCATGCATTCACAGCCAAGAGGGCAAACTGCATCCCAGGTTGCATCAAACTAGAATAAAAAGAGGTCAGAAGAGGTGATTATCCTGTTATATGTGGCATTGGTGCAACTTCACCTTGAATACTGAATGCAGTTCTGAGCCCCACCAATTTAGAAGGATGTGAAGGTCTTTCAATATATCCAGAATAGGACAATGAAGTTTATGAAAGGGTTAGGAGCAGCTAAGGACTTTGGGTTTGGAGAAAAGAAGGCTGAGGGGTCATCTTGATGCTCTCCACAGCTTCCTGAAGAGGTGCTGAGCTCTTCTCCCTGGTATCCAATGGTAGGATTCATGGGAATGTTTCAAAGCTGCACCAGGGAAAGTTCAGACTACATACTAGGAAATATAATTTATTACCAAAGCAAAACAGAGTAGAATAATGATTAAAAAAAAAGACAAAACCAACAAAATAAATAAAATAAATAAAACCAAATCTTAACAACACCTACCCACACACCTCCCTTCTTCCCAGGGCTAACTTGGCTCCCAGTTTTTCTCTCCCTCCTCCCCAGAAGAGGAACATTGGAATGGGGGTTTGTGTCGCAGTCCATCATGCACTGGCTCAGCTGCTCCTTCCTTCTCAGGGAATCATAGAATGATAGAATCACAGGGGTTGGAAGGGACCTTGAGAGACCATCGGGTCCAACCCCCCTGCCAAAGCAGCTCCCTAGCTCATATTGCACAGATAGGCGTCCAGACGGGTCTTGAATATCTCCAGAGATGGAGATCCCACCACCTCCCTGGGCAGCCTGTCCCAGGGCTCTATCACCCTCATTGTGTTCTTCTGCATGTTGGTGCAGAACTTCCTATACTCTAACTTGCAGTCATTGCCCCTTGTCCTGTCTCCACAGATGACTGAAAAGGGGTTGGACATTTCCCCCCGTACTTAAGATATTTATAAACATTAATAAGATCCCCCCTTAATCTTCTTTTCTCTAGGCTGAACAGTCCTAGCTCACTCAGCCTTTCCTCCTAGGGGAGATGTTCCAGGCCCTTAATCATCTTCGTAGCCCTTCTTTGGACTCTTTCCAGGATATCCCTGTCATTTTTATACCAGGGAGCCCAGAACGGGACACAGAAGGACTCCTTCCACTCTTCTGCTCTAGCATAGGGTCCCTCCCATGAAAGACAGTCCTCCATCAACTTCCCTAACATGACTCCTTCATGAACTGCTCTAGCATGGGTGCCTTCCATGGGGTGCAGAGATTTTGGGACAGACTGCTCCAGCATGGGTCCCCCATAGAGTCACAAGTCGTGCCAGCAGACCTGTTCTGGTGGGGGCTTCAACCACAAAACTAAAGCAAGTTTTCAGAACAGAAAGGCTAAGAAATTTCAGTCTTCCACTTCAAGCTGATTTGTTGTATCTTGTCCACCGCACAGTTTGAAAAGGTTTCTTTTTTTCTTTTGTAAATGAAAAATCAGTATTTTTGTAACTGATTTGACACTGGCATCTGCCATCCCAACAGCTGTCACTCATGTAATTACCCATTCTGGAAGAGGAGAGGAGGCTCTATTACAGAAGGCTTGCAGAGTGACATTATGAAGTGACTCCAATGTTCCATTTAATTATTCCAAAGTGATAGTTTTAACAGCATTTTGCATCACCCCTTCATGGAAAAATAATAATTTCTTCAGCTGACAGTGTTGGGCTGAATAATTCTGGCGTAAAAGCTAAAGTTCTACTGATGATTCATGGAAACCAATCTCTTTGTAAACAATTCTGCTCATAATGAAAAGAATTTTATTTGCATTTTTCCTCTTTCATGTCTAGAGGTATGACCAGGAAAATAAGATATTTATCAGATAAGTAATTGAATATTGTATGTTTTGTTTCTTATTCCAATCAAGTCTAAAAAGTGAAGCTACTTGGCACACCAGCCAAGAGACATGTAGATTTTACTACTCCATATGCTCCAGTTTTTAGAAGTTGGAGTTAGTGATGTTAAGTTTCCTGGCTTTTTGTTACTTAGGTCTGTGTACTACCTGCACATTACATGTTACGCGGGGTAGTTACACAGTGCTAAACACTGCTCGGTTGTGAATTTGATGCAGTTGAACAGAAGCAGAGCAGCAAATATAGGCTGTTTGAATGGAGACCAGGCGAGTATGGATTTAGAGAAAGAGGATGAGGTTTGAATGTGTTTTATTTAGGTAGAGGCAATATCTCAAGTGAGCACAAGCTTGTGTTATGGCAAACGAAGCATATTTAGGACATCTAGGGCCTTTTGTATATGCAAAAGCACAACTGCAAATAACCATGCATACATACATTTATTAGATGACAACATGAAAGCTAATGCTAAACATTTAGTCACATAACTATATGCCCAAATCAAACATCTAGAAGCATTTTTACCTGATATTTCAATTGGACTGGGCAATTTTGCAATGTAGGCCCAAGAAGTTGTCCCTCCCTCATATTTGGGATCATATTGAAGCCTTTCACAAAAATGTAGGAACTTCAAAATCTTAACCTAGCATAGCAAGCAGCACGTGCCTGTGTATAAGCGTGCACAAATTGTTGTGGCTTTTTTCCAGCATTAGCTTAGGGAAGACAATTGTCCTTAGCATGCTGGATGAAGCTCTATGTGTAATAGCCAAGTAAGCTGAAGAGCACTCAGGGACTTTACCAGCCACTGGAACCTGAAAGTCTGTTCCAGAAAACTGGTTCCTGACCAGCTTGGGATCAGGCCAACTAGAAGTTTCCCAGGTAAATCTTGGGCACGACTCAGCATTTGCAAGGTCTCAGGACACATTCTCAAAAGGCAGCTTTGCCACCCCCACTCTGGAAACTGTGAGGCTTGCATAAACACAGGCTGTTTTATGACAGCTGGTCTTTGTGCCCAGAATATTCCTGGACATGTTTCATAAAGGTAGAGAATGAAGATTCAGTAGATTTGAAAGCCACTTTGCAAAAATAAGGGAAACAAAAAGAAGAAATAGCAGAAGCTATTACAGCTTCTTTTGTCTAAGGTGACCTCCATTTTTTTTCCAGCCTAGCAGATGCTGGATAGTCTGGTTGTTTGTTGCCCAGAACCCTGGTTGAAATTCTTACAATATTTACCTCTCAGCTTGCCAAGAAAGTTTTATCTCTACGTTCATAGTACACAGACTCCATCATTCACACTTCTGATTCCTCTTCATGTTGTGTACCTCAAAACCATCCAGAAATATAGCATCTGCCTGAGGGGTGCTTTCTTCCAGAATATTTTTTTAACCCTATTATTTCATCCACAACATTTAGCAGTCAGTTTTCAGGAGAGATTTACAGATTTGGATTTGATCTTTTCCAAAACAGTTTGAATTCTGCTTAGCCAATATTAATTTCTCTGCAAGTGTCAGGTCACAGAATATCCGTAATTGCCAAAAGAGGTCTGGATTAAATGAAGTAGGTTGGCCTAAGGTAAAAATTTCACAGAATCACAAGGTTGGAAAAGACCTTTGAAGATCATCAAGTCCAACCATTCTCATCCTAAACTAAATCATATCCCTAAGTACCTCATCTACCCTTTTTTTGAACACATCCAGGGAAGGTGACACAACCACCTCCCTGGGCAGCCTGTTCCAGGCCCTGACAACTTTTTTTTCTAATGTCCAATCTAAACCTGCCCTGGAACAGCTTTTTGCCATTCCCCCTTGTCCTATCACCTGTCACCTGGCTGAAGAGACCATCACCTATCTCTCTACAACCTCTCTTCAGGTAGTTGTAGGCAGTGATAATGTCTCCCCTCAGCCTCCTCTTCTCTAAGCTAAACAGCCCCAGCTCCCTCGTGTTTGCAAGATGATAGAGTTTATTCTAGGGAACTGTCTGAAAAAGCCTGTCCAACTCCAAAAAGCATCAAAAATGAAGCCCATTTTTCTGGCTTAGGTATCTAACTGGCACGAGTTCCAGTTGTCCAGTGAAGAAATGAAGGAACTTATTTTCCTTTTCAGTCAAGGAAAATCTCAGTACCTCTGAAAGCTTTCAAAAGGAGATTCTGTCTACCTGATTTTATAGTGGTTCATCAACTGTTTATCTATATCTACACAGGCAGAATTCTGTCTTGTATGCAAAAAGGAAGCTCTCACTGCTATGAGTAGATCCTCTGCCATTACCAATTTCCTTTTTTTCTTTTTTTCTTTTTCTTTTTCTTTTTCTTTTTCTTTTTCTTTTTCTTTTTCTTTTTCTTTTTCTTTTTCTTTTTCTTTTTCTTTTTCTTTTTCTTTTTTTTCTTTTTCTTTTTCTTTTTCTTTTTCTTTTTCTTTTTCTTTTTCTTTTTCTTTTTCTTTTTCTTTTTCTTTTTCTTTTTCTTTTTCTTTTTCTTTTTCTTTTTCTTTTTTTTCTTTTTCTTTTTCTTTTTCTTTTTCTTCTTTGTCTTTTTCTTCTTTGTCTTCTTCTTCTTTTCCTTCTTATTCTTCTTCTCTTTCTTTTTCTTTTCCTTCTAGGTGATGCAAACATTCTGCTGTGTAAACTAAATCAACACTTTCAAAAATGCAGAAAAGAAACAAAATGAATAGTGTACAAAAGAGAGGGAAAATATTCTGTCATAGAAAAAATGATGAGATGCATTTAAAAGATGACAAGTACCTCAAATATTTATCAGGGCAAATAATAAATAACCAGAATGAACAGGTTTATAAACCTATATTAATTACTAGTATGGAATTCACTACTCTCTTGAGGCTGCTGTAACTTACATAGTTAGACTTAATTTCACTGGCAATCTCCTTTTTTAATATCAGGTAAGTTCAGTGTAGCCACCCAAATGCCTGTCTGGGGGAATTTAATTAAATTCATCTGAAACAGCCTGTGCAGTTCTAATATTCAACAAAAAAGGGGAAATTTAGTGTTTTCTTTGGGACTAAAATTATAAATTCTGTGTCTCTCTGCTTATACTCTCCCTGACAGTCAAGAGAACTTCAAATTACTTTCTGGGGCACCATCCATGTTCTGAAATGCTTTTTCATTCCACACAGCTCATGAAAACAGAAGCTTTTAAGTGACAGTCCTTTGAGGTTCAAGTCAAGGAGTTCTCCCTTTCTTCCATTCTCTGTCTTGCTGTCTTTCTAAAAGTTACAGCAACAAATTTTTGCAAAACTGTTTCAATTGATTCAGCCATATTAACTCCTCCTTCCTTTCTGAGTATTTTAAAAGAACCTTGAACCGTATAGATGACTTGATTATATAATATCACTTTCTTTATCCTTGAAAACTTTGGAGGATAAATTATATTATAACATTACCTATGTGATAGCATAAATAAGTAGCTAGATGTGCACTCTATCTGAATGATGACAAAGACAAAAGATGTGAAGATGTATTAGTAATGTAAAACCCATGTCTATCCACTGTCCAAGTCACCTGTATCATATCAGACTCAACCTAGAATTAGACCACAGTATGGTAGTTTCATGGTAGAGGTATGTGCAAGATACTTACTCTGAGGCAGAGGTACAAAATCATAGAATCATGGAATGGTGAGGGCTGGAAGGGATCTTAAAGACCATCAAATTCCAGCCCCCGTGCCATGGGCAGGGACATCTGTCACTAGATCAGGCTGCTCAAGGCCCCATCCAACCTGGTCTTGAAAACTTCCAGGGAGGGGGCAACCACAACCTCTGTGAGCAACTTGTTCCAATGCCTCACCACTCTCATAGTGAAGAATTTCTTCCTAATATCCAATCTAAATCTAACCCCTTCCAATTTAAAACCCTTCCCCCTTGTCTTATCACTACATGCCTTTCTAAAAAGTCACTCTCCAAGATTTACTGCAGCCCCACTTCAGGTAATGGAAGACTGCTATAAGGTCTCCCCTGAGTCTTCTCTTGTCCAAGCTGGACAACCCCAACTCTCTCAGCCTGTCTTCATAGGAGAGGTGCTCCAGCCTTCCAATCATCTTCATGGCCCACCTCTGGACCTATTCCAACAGTTCCATGTCCTTCTTATGTTGGGGACTACAGAATTGGACACAGTACTCCAGGTGGGGTCTTACAAGAGTGGAGTAGAGGGGGAGAATCACCTGCCTCATCCAGCTGGCCATGCTCTTTTTGATTCAGCCCAGGATACAATTTGCCTTCTGGGCTGCAAGCGCACATTGTCAGCTCATTTTGAGCTTCTCATTCACCATCATCCCCAAGTCCATCTCTGCAGGGCTGCTCTCTACCACTTCGTCGCCCAGCCTGTATTGATGATGAGGATAACCCTGACCCAGCTGCAGGATCTGAAACAAGGAAAAATGGTGATAAATCTATTAAATTTACAACATTCCTGTACTCCAACCAGGAGTAATTATTAAATTATTACTAAAGTTCCAAACACCTTACAAAAATTAATAATATAGACAATATTTGTATTAAACAATTTCTCCAAAACACAAATATTATCCTCTTAAAATGTCTCAGTATGATCAAGATCATGTGACTGATCCAATAAATCCTTTCTCTTCTGAAGGCTTTTAACCTTCTACAGGAGAAAAAAACCCCCACAAAACAAACCCACAAATCCCCCATATACACCAAAAAACCCCACCTTAGGAAACAGGAGTTTTGCAACAAGCCCTGAAAGTCCACAAGTTCAAGTTCTGTCACATTGTGAAAGGAAAAAACTCTTGCAGAATCTACCTGTCCCCAGGAAAAAATTGAAAGCTTGTCTATTCTGTGAAATATGGGTCTAGTGAATGCTGTGCTTAAAGCACCCTGTGACAAGCAGTCACGCAAATTTTGGACCAGATGTATTCTCTCAATGACTTCCAGTCATCAGTCAATAAATATTCTATTTCAATAAACTAATTCTGATATTCAAAGATTCAGCATTACAGCCCACAATGAAAATAAGATCTGCTTATCCTTCACACTCCAGTTGATTCAGATCAGCCCACAGAACAGGAGTAAAGAAATAATGGCATGGTTTTTACCTCATCTGCATACCCACGAACACAGTCCTGAAAAATGTACATAGGCTCCTTAGAAAAGATAGATAGAATTCAATCCCTGCTAATCACCAACTAAACAGTGTCACCTTGGTCATTTCCAAAATGAGTTTCACAGACCTCATTCAAATGCTATATAAGTCCAACAGCACTTCTGCTTTCTCTGGATGTACCTTGTGAGTTTCATTTAAGTTAGAGGTGGTAGTGAATTAAATTGGAACAAATCAGGACTGACAAACAAGTAAAAACTTTTTTTTTTTTTTAAAGTAGTAACTGAACTGAAACTCACTGAAAAATAACAAAACATTCCTGCACCAAAAAAAAATTTCTACCCAGATCCCTGGAAAGAAGAGAACCCCACAGACATGTCCTTAGGAATGGCATGTGTTTTAACATCAGTACTACATCATTGTGTTTCTGCATAATTATTAACTAAGAGGAAAAGTCAGAATCCAAACAATTATTTTATTATGGTTAAAAGTGGACTAAAAATCTCCCGCACAGTTTCCAAACTGGTCACGAAATTAAGAAATAATTTGCGTCCATGCAATAAATTCTGACAACTCTAGAAGAATTGCCTTGACTCACTTGTCAACTGTCCCTCCAAAAATAAGGGAACGATGAAAAATGAAAGGAGCTCAATACATCATCAGTATGAATAGTGCGTTTTTTCTGCTCTGTCCGAAAAGTTTCTCTATTTATGACACCATTATCCAGGCTGTCTGAAGAAATTCAGCAAAACTATTATTTCTGCTGTTATTCAGCAAGCAAGATGAGAGATGTCTTTTATTCATCATCTGAAACTACTCCAACACTTTTAGAAATCTTGTGGCAGTTACCAGCTAAAGGTCAAACACAGCAAAAGTTGACCCTTTCTGGCACCATGAAGGCTAGTAGGGCTATCTGGGGTTGAGTTTTTGTATGAAGTATCTCATAAGTATGTATTGCTTAACTGCAAGTGTAGAACACAGATAAATCACTTGGGTGATTTTTATTGTTTGGAAATCATCAGGACAATAATCATATATTAAATAAAAATTGAGCAACCAGCTCTTTCAGTAACTACATGATTTGAGAAATCTTCAAGTCCACTAGATCTTTTCTGCCATATCGCAGAAGATGATTAAGGGCCTGGAGCATCTCCCCTAGCAGGAAAGACTGAGTGAGCTGGGACTGTTCAGCCTAGAGAAAAGAAGAGTAAGGGGGCACCTTATTAGTGTGTATAAATATCTTAAGTATGGTATGCAGGGGGAAATAGCCAGCCGCTTTTCAGTGGTCTGTGGAGACAGGACAAGGGGCAATGGCTGTAAACTGGAGCACAGGAAGTTCCGCACCAACATGCGGAAAAACTTTTACACAGTGAGGGTGACAGAGCCCTGGGACAGGCTGCCCAGGGAGGTGGTGAGGTCTCCTTCTCTGGAGATATTCAAGACTCATCTGGACGCCTATCTGTGCAATATGAGCTAGGGACCCTGCTTTGGCAGGGGGGTTGGACCCGATGATCTCTTGAGGTCCCTTCCAACCCCTACGATTCTGTGATCGCAGCTCTGAAAGATGACTATAAAGACCAAAAAGGCAGTCTTCCTAAGGAAGCAATATTTTTTGCCTTTATTTTTACCAGTTTACTTAAGGCAGTCGTTTCCGATCAAGCCAATTTATTTGATGAACCTATGATGTTATACTGAATGTGAAGAAGCAGGACTGAAATCTAGGTACATTTAAGGTATTTCTGCAACCAATTCAGAGAAATAAGCGCTTTTAATCCATGTATTTTAGCCATCTACTATTGAAATAAAAGAATCATGTCAGTGCAGTCCTAGATTTCTCTAATGCCTATGAAGGGAACACAGCGTGCCTAGGTCATTCATACAGCTAAGCCACTGACAGTACACCAAGAGTAAGGATATGCAAGGTGTAAGCAAGCAATATACAAACTATGATTTTGAGAAATATGGGAGAAAATCCCACAATTTCTTTACTTTCCCTTTTCAGTCTTTTACTATGGTTCTCAAATGTACTGTTCTACTCACTTAGGCTGCAAAACACTTAGGGTGGTGATTTATCATGTTTGTTCAATCGAAAATTAGTATTTTTAACTTTGAATTTATCAATTTTTCATACTTCCTTTTTTTTGTTGTGTTGAGTACAATTTGAATTATTTTATTACAAAAGTGAAAAGGTTTGGCTACTATGGCTCAGCAACGACAAGTTTATATTTTTCTATCCTATTTCATCATCTACTTTATCAAAACACCAGTATTGTATTCCACATTGCTGTCAGATTTAAGCACCATAAGGTTATTACTTATATGAAATTTATTCATGATTATTTAGCCTGGAATAAAAAAAAACCCAATCTTTTGACAGATATCTTCAGCAAATGAAAAACTGAAAACTGGAAATCATATAGTAACAAGCCTGTATAAGATAGTTTGATAAATCATGGTGGGATGAGAATTATTATTGCAGTATCTCAATTTACTAAGACTAATCCACATAATAAAATATAATAAAAATGTGATGAGTCTCTACTTCATTTAAAGAGCTGTGGGTTTATCTTATGATTTCACTAGTTTCGTTATAAAATAAAGCATGTCAACTTGCATGTAGTATTGAGTTTGCATGGCAAAGTTTTGATAGTGGGGGAGATACATGGGTGGTTTCAGGAAGATGCTGCTAGATGCTTCCAGCATGTCCAGCAGAGCCAAGTCAGCCAGCTCCAAGATGGACCCATTGCTGACCAAGGCCAAGTCCATCGGCAACAGTGGTAGCTCCTCTGTGGTAATGAGGAGCTTAAGAAGGCACTGGAGAGTACCATGGCAAGGCAGACTGTTCCCCTGTAGCCCATTGAGGAAGATGGTGGAGCAGAGATTCCACCTACAACCTGTGGAGGACTCGAACTAGAGCAGGGGGATACACCCAATGGAGGCTGTGACCCTGTGAGAAACCCACACTGGAGCAGGCTCCTGGCAGGCCCTGTGGGCCATGGAGAGAGAAGCCCATGCCAAGGCAGGTTTGCTTGCAGGAGCAGTCTGTTCCTGAAGTTCTGCACCCCATGGAAGAGAGCCACATTGGAGTCATTTGTGAAGAATTGCAGCCAGTGGGAAGTACTCACACTGGGGAAGTGGTTGGAGGATTGCCTCACATGGGAGGGACCCCACACTAGAGGACGGGAAGAGTATGAGGAGTCCTCCCACTGAGGAGGAAGGAGCAGCAGAGACAATGTGTCGTGAACTGACCACAACCCCCATTCCCTGTCCCTCTGTGCTGCTTGGGGGAAGAAGGGAGAAAAGGGAGAGAAATCAGGTATAAAGTTGAGCCTGGGGAGAAGGGAATGATGGGGGGAGGTGATGTTAAGATTTGGTTTTATTTCTTATTATCCTACTCTGATTTTGATTGGTAATAAATTAAACTAATTTTTCCAAGTTCAGTCTGTTTAGCCCATGACAGTAATTGGTGAGTGATCTCTCCCCATCCTTGTCTTGAACCATAAGACTTTTGTTTTATTTTCTGTCCCCTGTCCATCTGAGGAAGTCAGTGATAGAACTGCTTTGGTCAGCAACCGGCCTCCAGCCAGGGTCAACCCAGCACACATGTTAATTAAGTTTCTCTACAAGTCATTGTTCTAAAATTTTAAATCTTCTTTGAAATGCTGCACAATTTTTCATCTCATATCTCATATTTAAATGCTGTATAGAAAATTTTACTTTCCTGTGTTGTAGAACCATCAAAGACTTTTGTAAACTGGAAATGTGGAGTATTTTCACTGCTGCTTGTTGACAATAAAATATTAATTAATTTTAAAATGGTAACAAAGTAACACAGATGCTGTCATTATAATTATGATTGTCTTGTAATTGTATGCTTCTCAGTGACAATGAGAATTAATCAAATAATTAGTACTTTGCACTGCTGCCCATGTAGATCTTCTTTTTTAATGTAGTTTTCATTCCCAGGTGGTGATTACCTGTTAGGTGAAAGCATGTGCATGAAATCCTCTTTTACCCCATAAATTTTCGACATACAGTCTGAGACCTACACCAACCTGTGATTAATCACCTACTAACCGGATCATTCTTTCACCATCAATATGTTACAAATTACACAAAAGGCATCCAAGTCCATTGTTTACCTGATCTCAGTTCCTCTAGAGAAACAGCACATTTTACAAGACAATCATAACAACTGCAGCAGAAATTTTGTTCTCTATTCAAATGCAAAATTCTATCAATTTCACCATGTCACCTCCCATAATAGTTTTCTTTGCTAACTAGCAAAAAACCTCCAAACGCAACAAAACAAAAGAAAGCAAAAAAAAATTCATCTCCAAGCATGTGTATTTGTTAAAACCTTAATTCTCCTCCTGGACAAACTTACATGGCTTCCACAGGTGTTATAGAAACTGAAATGTCATATAGATTGGGTATAAACATGACTCAGTCCTCAGCATACTGAGAATGGCATCTATAAAAAAAAAAAACCCAACACTTTAAAATGTGCGACAAAGATAAGATCACCTCTTGTATATCTTAGCTTTGAATTTGAGGATTAGTATTTCCACCAAATTCAGTCTTAGGAACTTTTTAGAGAAAGGTATGGTTGTGATACTTCATGTAAATATACCCTCGCATGTATTTAAGATGAGCCAAGCCTGAGATAACACCAAAGACTCTAACAGATAAATTTAGATAAGACTACTCTTTCTGTAAGTATTTGTCTATGAACACTTCAGTACCTTAAAATCTCTTTTTGTCATACAAGTAGTTGTGTGGACTGTATTTTTAGCCACCCAATAACTTGCTCAACTTTTATTTATTCAGGTTTAATTTTTTTTATTTAAGGTTGACTGCCTTCATGTAGTAGTGACTCCAGTACTGAAGAGCTGCAGGACATCAGTAGATTTTATTTGTATGTTTATTTGGTTGGATCCCAAATTCTTTGGTATGGTTAAAACTCTAAGACCACTGAGTTAATGTGGAAATACACAAATAACAATTTAAAAGCACTTACTATCAGGTATATAGTCCAATGGAGGACCTTGTAGCAGAGTTATCATCTATCTTCTCAGTTCAGGTGAATATCCATAAAACTATACTATTTTTTTATTATACGATAAATTTTTATAATTAATCGGTGAAACAACTCACTTTGTGCCTTCAGAAATCGTAGGTCACACCAGACATGCAGAGAAACACGCACCCACTCAGACACATACACACTGATCCCAAACACATGAATAAAGGATGACTGGAAAGGACTTCACGTTGTCTTTATTGTCTCTGAATTCACTCCCTCATGAGCTCATCAGTGAGCAAAACAACATACCCCTACTAACAAGAAGGAAAATAAAAGAATCAAACCCAGACTGATTCATCAGCTTTTTTTTTTATTTCTATGTTCTTGCAAGTCCCTAGAAACAGAGCTGTAAATTGAATTTGGGGAGGAGATGTCAGGATATTTCTGACTAAAATTTCTGCTTAAGCCATCAGCCCATTCTCACTGCGTTGAAGTACCGGCAGAAGGAGCTAACAGAGGCAGTCAGGAGATAGGTGCTGGTGCAATTAATAGAAGCATCCAGAATTGATGAGTGCTGTCAAGAGCTCACTATGAGGATGGCTGCCAGGGGAGCCTAATAAAGTGACTGGAAGAGATCAAGGTTATTACAGGATCTCAGGGAAATGGCTGGAAGCAACAAAAAAACAATGGGAGAGCACAGTGTGGCATGTAAGAAAGTAGAACAACACTTGTAAACTCAATTATGCATTAAAGAGTGAGTAATGTGCCAGGGGGAATTAAAACACTGCACATTAAATCCCATCTTCTACTTATCAATGATCAAGACACCACTAGCTTGTGAAGATAATACTAACTTATTTAGTTCTATAATAATATCAGCCTTACATTTCAGATACAATTAATGAAAGCTATACTGTTTGTATTTTCTTTCTAGCTGAACATTTGAAAAATCAAAAATAAACCGTACAGTAGGTTTTGGTTTTCTTTTTTTTCCTAAGGATACCTAACTAAGTAAATCTTTCAAGTGTGTATGTATAAGCAGCTGAGATCTAATGTCAGAAGTTGCTTGGCTGACTAAAAAAGTAGTAATGGATATTTTGCAAAAATAATTAAAAATAAAATATAGGCAACATGTAGCATTCTTGCAGAGAGAGGAGAAAGGGACAAGGCACACAAAGAAAGAGAGGCAGAGAGAGAGTGAAGTTGTTTTACCAAGCAGTGTAATCCTCTGCATGACTACAGAAATAAAAACCTGTTAGCAGGTTCCACAGGAGTCTCAAGATTGATTATGTGTCCTAGTTCCCCTGTGCTTCCCGTGCTGAGAATGTCTTTTTAAACTGCTGATTTCACAGTCTGCGAAAGGGCTGAAGAAGGAGGCATTGGCTGTGATCTAGATATAAGATTGAAAGGTTCAGAAACCACCTTGAGAACATGAAAAATATTTCTGCTTCTCCCAGCACTTCAAAGAATTGCAGTCATCAAAGATGTGAATTTCTTGATTGATAAGAGGTAGTTCACCTTGCCTTCACTTTACAGTGGAATCAAAGAGACACAGAACCAGAAGTCCTGGAATAAGATTAATCAAGTCACTGACTCAATGAATTAGTTCAAAATACGTGCATTTGCCCTGCTCAGTATGCAGACCCTCACCCATTGCAATTTGCTATTTGACATTTACATCAACAGTCCTTCCCAAATGTTCAGGAAGGTAACAGGGTTATTACAATTTACACCAGATGAGGATCGGATGTAAACATATTTCTTGAGTAATTTGAATAACAATGAACAGTTTTTAATGAAATAGATGTTCCCTTCCATTATGCATTCCAGATATTGGTTTAACTCACAGTAACATTTGGTCTTCCATCCTTCTTTTTGTTTGCTTGGTTGGTTTTGGGTTGTTGTTGGGATTTTTGTTTGTTTTGTTTTGTTTTGTTTTGTTTTCCATGGACTAAGATTATTTGACACATTGCAAAATTATTTTCTGGAATAATCCCATCCTTTTTATTAGACCCTATATTAATTATTTAAATAATATTGCATAGGGCCTTTCAAATCAACTCTGATTAAATTTTGTAGCTGTAAATACATCACGAAAGAGGAGGGAAAAAATGAATGTGCAGTACTGACCAAAAAAATTTGAAGAAACTAGTGTCTTTCAGAAAGACAATAATAAAGTATAACAATCTGTAGCATTGTAGCAAAATAAAATTATGTACTATATCCAATATGCTACTGTTACATTAATAAACTTTCTTTTTACTTAGAAAAAAAAAAGAAATTGTACAGTATTCTGAATTTCGCTGGGATTTGACATCTACATGTTTTGTACCTATAAATAGCTCCTAGAACCCCCTTAATTTAAAGAATTCAGGATTTTTTTTTGCTCTCAAATAACTGGGTCATATTTAATTCACTAGCTAAAAAAGTTAATGGGACTGCTGATTTCTTCAATCATTGGAAAAGTGACATTAGGTATATACTGTAATCTTCATTCCCTCAAAATCTATATATTCAATATCTAGTAAAAACCAATCCAATTCGTTCATTGGAAATGTACAATTGGAAAGAACATGATGAATTGAAAATATCTGTATTCAGAAAAGGGTTAGTTTTGGTCAACTGGAATTTTGCAAAGTGTGTAACACTTAAGTTAGTTAATGTGGTATTTAAGTTAATGAAATGGAATAAGACAGAATGAAATGGACAAGTTCAGTTTCAAACCTAATAATCTTTTAATTAAAAAAATAAAGAGTGTTTTTCAAAATTTTGCATTACAGTTTTAGTATGATTTTACAACCAAAGCTGAGGGAAACTAAAATGTCACTGAGTAACTGAGTCTGAAAAAATTCTCCTAATGGTCTTGCCTGTTGTTTGGAATAAATCAATTAATTCACACATTACTTTGGAAATTTCCTGGTCATGCTCATTATTGTAATATATAACATGAGTTCCATTTTCAGACTGATAAGAAATCCTTGCATTAGTAGCATCATTGCAATAGTCAGAACTCATCCATCAGATGTCCTTTAACAGAAATTTAAACAGTATTCTACAAGAAATAGGTATATAGGTGTTCATTTACAAATAAACAAGATTTCTTGGGAGCTTATGTACTGTGCTTCCTATGTTTAATTCTATGTACTATCGTAGAAATGCATAAGAATTGAGGCCATCCTCATTCTGAAATGGCCAATTTAAAATTAAGCATCCACTTTAGTGATATAGCAATAACTTTATAAATTTGGTCTGCAGTTTCACTGTGATCTGTGATAAATCTCCTTTTGACTTGGCTGTTAGAAGAACAAGAAGGAAAAAAATTAGCATATTTAATAGACATCTAAGTAAAATATTTTATATTAATTAATATTTTACATTTTAAAAAAGTTGTATGGAGTCTTAACACATAACTGCAAGTTATAATCTGATAACACTGAAATACTTGAGGCAGAAGGACAGAAAAATGCAAGGAAGAACATGTAGAATATGTTGTTGTATGAGATAAATGAGTCTGTGGATGCTCAGTGTCTTGTAAATTAACGACTGCACTGTTTTAGGGATATATGAGGATATGAAGGAATTACAACAGACCTTCTGTGAGTTTACAATGACAGGGATTACTAGTAAAATACCAGTTTTGCAAACTGAGTATTGCAGGCAGTCTGAAGCTGAAAAAAAGATGAAGATGTCTGTAGCTTATGCAAGAAATAACCAGACTCCTGTGCAATGTGCTGAGCAGTGTGTGAAATCACTTCCCTGTGATTTATGAGGGAGGAAAAATGCCTAGAAGAATATTTTCAAAATGAACTTTTAAAAATGAAAAAAAAATAAACCAAGGGTTTTACTAACAGTGCAGTGTTAGCAAATAGTTCAACAATTGTAAAAAAAATGTTCTGGTTTTATTTCTGTACCTCGTTTACATAAGGAGTCATTGCAACACTCAAGAAAAATTACACCTTGGCTTTTATCATTCTAAAAGAAGTTTACATTATCTTGCCTTAGGTCCATGAGAGCAAGACCAGAACCAACATTTTAGAAGGAGCTGTTGAAGTTTTTGCTATTGACTCTGCTGGCCAAGATCAGTTGCCTGTCACACTTTCTGTGGGGAAAAAGGTGAAGAGCAGAAGGTGGGGAAAGAAATGGCATCTGGGGAAATAATTTATCTGGAAGTAGATGAAAGGTGGATGTAGGTGCATGCTGTAGGCAGGACGGATGACTGGGGAGCTGCAGCTTGGAATTGAGCCCATGGCTGGATGTGCGGGGAGCCAAGCACAAGGTTCCTGTGTGGTTATCGGCACATATAGGTGGGTGCTGGCAGGTAGCAACAGTTACAGAGAGAGGCGAACAATGCTTTATCAGACCAGAGATTTCACTGAAAACACTCAGCTTCATTCACTGTTGGCAACTCTTCTGTCCCCAAAATGCAAACCAGGATTTTTGCAGCCAGAAAGAGAATGTCAACATCTTAGTAACTCAGTCCAGTGACAGGGAAGCACAGAATTCCTAGAACTGTCCCGTATAATGACTCTATGCCTGTAATTAATTATTGATGGTGAGAATGTGGAAAAGATAGAAAACAAAGGTTTCCTAAGAACATTGCAATTTGTAGGGAAGTGACTGTATGTTGATGCCAAGTGCACAAAAACAACATCTATCAACATTACATTTAAAACAGTTCTGTGATATGCAGGTTTGTTATTCAGACAGGCAACCTGACAGCAGAGATTGATGCACCCATCTGAGAAGAATAAGAGTATAAATCTCTGTCTTATCATAAGAAGAATGCAGGGAGCAGATAGGGATGAAGCAGTGGACATAATCTATTTAGGTTTCCAAGAGACATTTGACATTGCATTGTAGAATAGAATAATATATCTTCAGGTTAGCATGTAAGGCACAGCAGTCTCTCTTCCTTCCGGGCTCCTCAAGCTGCGATGTAGGACACATTCCCAAGTGCAGAACGTATTTTCTTCCCTAGTTTTCTTCTCTGCTTTTTTGTTTTTCTACTTGTATTTTTCTAGAAATCTCTTCTAGAAAATCTCCTTCTATCCATGTTCGGCTTTCTTTTTCCTTTGTACTGTCTTGTTTCCTTGCATTCATTTTTGCTTTTGTTTTCCCTCTGAAAGTGCTGATGAGGCAGCCTAACCCAATTAGACTAGTGTGATGTTGTCTTAGTGTCCTGAGTCTAGCAATTAGAGAATGGGGATGAACCAACCATCAGTCATGGCCTGGGAAGTACAAAAACACATTCCCAAATGAAAGATGACTGCCAGTTTTCTCTGGGGACTTTCTTCAGTCTTATCAGTGATCAACTATATAGATATTATATAAGTTCTGCATGAGCTACTGAGGGAAAATTGGATTCTAGAATTGACACAAATAATAGTTCATAAGATATGCAGACATGATGAAGATATAGAAACAGCAGTACTAATAAAGCTTCAGACAGCTGCAACACTATTCAGACTTATGAATACCTTTGCATACTCCCTTGATTCTTCCATTATCTCCAAGGATTCCATGTCAGGATGCATGAAGGCAACATTTGGTCAAAACACAGGAAAGAGGAAATGTCCCATACTGCAGTACAGATTAATCCTTATAAACTGCCACTTACTATCTCTTTTGCATGAAAATGAAAACATCCCCTGTATCAATACTCATGTTCTTGTTCTTTGCAGTTGCACAGTAAAGCGATCCCATCGCTGAGGCTACATCAGTTCTAGTATCAGCCTCCATTAGAAATTTAAGGTGCCAAGTATAGACCCCTCTCTTTAGCCTCAGGAAAATATGAAACTGCCTTTGGCAGTAGGTAAGGCATTGCAATACAGAAAGCAGGAGGCTGCAGTAATGACAGTTAGTTAGGGGCTTGCTTTCAATAATCAGGACCAATTTGTATACAATATGACGCAGACTAATGAATTCGTTAGAACTCTTACACTTCTCAGCATCTTGCCTAATCAAGTTTCCATTATCTCTGTGGATGCAGATCCCTCAGGGTCTTTGGGCCCCAGCTCCAGGGTTTTACCACCATCACTGAGAATTTTTTTTCTTTACATCCAGTCTGAATTTCCCATTCTGCAACTCCCACCTCTTTGCTTTTATGCATTTTCTATGCACCTCCAGGAAGAGTTTGACTCGTGTAGTCGTGCATTAGCTAGCTGAAAACAGTCTTTTGGCACCACCAGTCTTCTCCTCCTCAGGTTAAATAAAGCCATTTTTCTCAGTGTCCCTTTGATTTTCAAGTTCTCCAGTCCCTTAAATTGTTCCCAGGAGTGGGCCTTTGAAAGTCTTTCTTACATGAGGGACTCCAAAACTGGACACAGAATAGATGTGGTGTCAGTAGTGCTGAACACAGGGGAATGATCGTTTCATTGACATGCTGCCCTGCTATGACTAATGCAGTCCAATATATAGTTATCCTTCATCTCCATAAGAGACTGCATCAGTAACAGTATTTTAAGTTTTTAAGATGTTTTGTAATTTTAATTTAAGACTAACAGTGTATAAAATTTGAAATGTTTCAACTGCCAGTAACTTTTAAATTGGCAGTAATATTTGGACTAACTCCTTAGAAAAAATTGCTCTAGAAAATCTCAGAATTATATGGGAAAAATGTAGCCTTTCTTTTTAAGCCTAAATGTAATTGTATACAAGGACTAGCACTTGACAAGGGGAACCTTTTACCTTTTGAAATAATGTAAAGGAATTATTCTACCAAACAACCCTTTTAAGTAATGGACACAAATGTAGAATCTATCTCAAGAATTTTCTCAGTGCGTTAAACCTGCCCTTTAAAAAAATGGTAATTGCTAAGTGAGATAAAATTCATATGAGTTTGCCCTTTCCATTGCTGTCTATCAAGTATTTGTCATGAATTTTAGGTAATGAAATGATCTTTGAGTTCTTCTGACACAATACAGCAATGACACAAGAAATAGCCATCAAGGTCAGCAGGTGTGCTGCTAATTATGGACACAATGACCTATTCAAGCCTACACAGTAGGCCTGTTCAGCTTTCATTTGCATACTGATTTATGGCACCATAAATGTATACAGATATGTTTAACTGTGCCTGGAATGGAAAGAGAAATCAATCTGTCAAAGCAAAAGAATATGCTAGCCCATTTGAGAAGAAAGGAATAAACTTCATATAGGGTAGAAAAATAAGATCAAATAGAGAAAAGTTGCAGAAATCAGCACAATCTTATAATATAAAGAGAAGGTTCAACTTTTGTCAGTAGCATTGTATAGAAATTTCTTTCCCATAAGTGGATTGCATGGAAATGAAAAAGAAGAGGATTGCAATAACTAACTAAGGTAAAGAATAGTAACTTACAAATCATGTTCAGTTTGACCACAACATTGGGTTTTGGTTTCACTGGAGATTGCCCTTCACAAAGCTGAATTTAGACTTTTAGGCTAAGTCTATCCTATTAAACAAAACAAGACTGAGAGACAGTTATGTTCAGTGGTAGGCAACCGTCTATGGTATTAACTGTAAGCAAGCTCCCAGGCATGGTTTTACAGCTGCTTACTCATCTTTTACAAGATGATAATCAAGAAAGATGGGGGAAATATATGCCAGGTAGTGTTTAGAAGACTGTTCCTAATAATGTTCTCTATTCACAATAAGGCAGTTAAGTGAAATGCAAATGAGCAATAACATCACAGATGCACTTCTGTGCTCTGACTTTATTATCAGGTTCTTCATGGCACCTTCTGCAATGAAACTTCTCTCCCCATCACCCTCAGAGCATCTCATAGACTTAGCACTATTGTCCTGGTTTTAGCTGGCTTTTCAGCCAATGTTAATTTTTGCTGTATAAGAAAATGTACACTTTTTTTTTTTCCCAGTAGTTTTTTTTTTCTTCCTTCCAAACTGTTCACCATTGAATTTCTATACATACATTCTTCTTTATGCCCATGAGAAGAACAGGAGAAAATCTACTTTTAAATGTGTATGCTTTGGCTAGACTGGGAAGAAAAAAACAGTCCTAAATTTCTGGACCTAACAGAATGCAGTGTTAGCAACATTCATCTTGGTAAACTTAGACATTTGGTGTGGATTGCCACATTGTACTGTTAATTCTAGTATAGCAGTATTATCAACTATAAACTACGGACTATGTTTGGCCAGATGAATCACGGTACATGCAGTTATGCCTCTCTATTGAAAGTAAAGTGATTAGTTTTACTTTACAAAGGTATAAAATAAATGTAATCAAATCCCATTCTGGTTTTTATGGATTATATAAAACAAAGCTGATATTTATTGACTGAAGCAAGCAATTTTGCAGTGTCAAGGAGAGTTGTCATCTTTGGAAAGTTTGTGATCTCTCACCCTAAACTTCAGGAATTCTCCCTTCAGGCAACATTGTAGTGGAGTCTGTCACTTAATCTGGAGGAGGTGAAGAGCCATCTCTAAGGAAATAGCAAACCAGCTTTGATTGTTGTCCAGTTAGACAAATTGTTTTAAGCTTTGAGAAAATTTCTGTATGTAAAAAAACCCAAAACACTGAAAACCTAACAACTTATCTCTTCCTCTCATTCATGAATTAGTTCCTGGGTCCAGAGAAAGAGAATGAAATGGTCTCTAGTCACAAAATGGAAAAGCAACAAGAGGAGCAGAGAAGAGCAAAAAAACTTGAACTCTATACCTACTGCTATCACCAACGTCGTGTGCAGCCTTGAGTAAGTCACTTATTTTCCTTACATATTCAGTTACCCAGCTGACAAATGAGCAAACCCCAATCCATTGAGTGCTGGGAAAAATAATTAGCTTTTGAAAAGCACTTAAAAAGGGTCTGGTGCAGTATAAATGACAGATGCTTATTTTAGACAACAAAGCAACAGATATGACCATTTTGTTTCAAGGTTTTTATTAAAGGAAAACAGAATTCTTGTCAGTGTAAGTTATTTTCTAACATAGCAGAGATAGAGAGGTGATTACCTCTCTATTGTAGGTGAATACAGTAGATGTAAGGCAGCTCCTTTTAAGCTGACACATTAAGAAGCTGAACTGGTATATGAGATAGCCGAGGGAGTGTGCTGACATTTATGCTGTACCTCAGGTTTATGCTATCATTATTCTACATGCCATAGAACATATACTGAGATGCCCTAGTATGTGACAGTGCATATAAATTCTGACCAAAAGCTTTATGGAAAAAAAAAAAAAAAGATATGTATTCTTAATGTTAATATACTAGTATGAAACTCCCCATGGTGTGATGAAAGATATGTCCACACTGAGTACATCTCAGCACAGAACACATGGATTGAAAAAGGATTTTGGAATTCTTTCTGATGCTTTCGCTGTGAAAGGATTGATTTCTTCCAAGCCTGACAAAATAGACCCTAGACTTATTAGAAGCTGCTAATTAAAATGGTCGGCACTTGCAAATACCACTTTTTAGAAAAATGTCATGAAAAATGAGATCCATTTCTGGTGTATATATTTTTGATTAAAAGGTAGGAGTGGAATGAACAATACAGTTATGTGAAAGAGGTTGAAAATATATCACTTTTGATGGAGTTTTATTACAAAATTTCAAGCTGTTCATTATTCCCCTTCTGTCTCCAACACAGTGGTGGGGAATTTGGTTTGGATTCAGAGCTGGAAGGGGGGACTGACAATTAGTAGAGAACATAATGCTGACATGGTTTCCCTCCCTTCTCTCTTTAATTTACCTGCAGTAGCAAAGGCACAACATTAATGGTTACATAGCTGTCTGGAAACCACATTCTTACAGTTCAACCAAATCTCATAATATGAAAGGAAAATATGGCCTTTCGTTTGTTTGTTTATTTTCAAATTAGCATGAAAGCCTTATATCTGTAATTATCAGTGAAAAGAACCCTTCCCTTGGTTCCCCAAAAGAATGAACTTGGATCTCTTAGAAGTATATATGCTGAAAACAACAAAAGTTTCTAATGTGAAATATCACAAAAATTAAATATTATTCAGTTTGTAGAATAGGATAACTAAATAATTTCAGTATTAAATCAAGTTCAGAATTCCCTGAATATAAGCAAGGACAGTATATCAAATATGTTTTATCATTGTCATAATAGGAAAATAGCCTCTGAGCACGTCATCATTATGGCACGTCAAGACAACTTGTCCAGATGGCTCCCTCTTCTACCAGTCAGGCAGTCTAAGTAAGCAGTAAGTATTTTCAGGGGTGTAAGAAGATGGATCAAAAAAAGCTAATTTTTCTCTTGATTTAAAAAAAAAACAACAACAACAACAAAACAACCAAAAAAGAAAATGATAGACACATTCTAGTAAGTGTTGACCTTCCCCTTGAGAATTCAGCAATGAAATATGAGCTAATGTTGCTATCAGTACTTACTAGTATCAGTTGCTTGAAATTACTAAATACTGATGATTGATGAAGAGTATAAAACTTTGCTAATTTTCTGGATTTGGTCCAACTCTGAAGTGTCCTGAGTTTTTATGAAATATTTCAGAGGCTCAATCCTTTCTTAGCACAGTAGAACAGCAACATAACAGCAAAACTAGTAAGTTTTTCATATTTCATCTCACTAAATGCAACTGACTACATCTATCTCTAGTTACCATTAACTGATGAATTCTGAAGGAATCTGCAATCACTGAACAGATTCAGATATAGTGAGTTTCTAAATACCCAGTATTGTCTGTGATGTAATCTAAGGCAGATGCAGACACTCAGCCACAGATGGAAATGTACACATCAGAAAACAGTCTTTTCCCAAGGAACTTAACTACTTAACCAACAAAGACAGCCAACATATAACATATATTCATATAACACACAGGATGGATAAACACCTGCCTTGCTGTAATCTGTATTGCCTTCCCAACTTGAATCCTGTATTATACTTACCAGCTTTTGAATGCATAATCTACAGTGTGCACCTCATTTTCCCATATAATTTCCTATAGATATCAAGAAGAAAACTGAACAAGAAATAGTTTATATACAAACACACAGTCAATTCCAGTTCCTTGGCAGTTGGTTAAATCTTTGTAAGTGAACAAATGAAACCCAGGGCACTGGCACACACACTGTTTAATTTTTAATGTCTTCTTCACTGGTTTTGCTCTGGGGCAATTAGTAGCTTCCCAGACGATGCCCAGGCTCTGCTAAGGAAAAAGCACATGTGGTTAGGGAAAAAGCACAAAAGTGTATCACTAAGCACATTTAACACATTCCTTCTGATCTTGGAGAAGGATTGTAGGGAAGTTTAAGCACATGATGTGAGCTGTACCATTGGAATGAGTCTCCAAATGGTCCCTGGTGTGTTTCATAGTGCCATTAACTAAGCATAGACTGTTAGTGTTGTGTGCATTAGATGCCAGTGATCTCAAATTCTGTTCCGAGTCCTGATAAGGAGTAGCAAGAAGTTCTCACACCTTTTTGTCTCCAAAATCTTAATTACTTTATTCTATCCCTTCATGGCTCTTTCAGTTGATACATTATATGAAACTAAGAAAACTAAGTACAAAATTTAGTGAAGAGTTAGTGAACCAAAACGATACCTTTTTATACTCCACTCAGGAAAGAACTAAATATTTTTTTCTCATCCACAGTCACATGTAGTTCTCGTATTAAAAAAAGACATGAACACATCTTCAAGCTTTTAAATAAATTCTATTAACTGTAAGTCTTTGTAAAACTAAACATCTGTATTAAATCTTTGTGAGCAATGAACAGGAGAAAACATATAAAGCATATTCTAGGTAATAAATGTTAAAATAGCTTTGGTTCTTAATCCCACACCTTTAATTAAATAAAATAAAATGAAGAAAATTCCATTAAGTCTGCATTTTTATTCTTGTCACATATTTTATAGTGATCCCTTGTCCTTTCCTGTGCTTAGATCTTTAAAACAGTCGTAACAACAGCTGTTCCCAGCTACAGAAGCTGCCTGTAGTGTTTGAAACCCAGCATATGTTTCTAATTGTATTGTCTCACCTGAGCCCAGTTCTCTCACAACTTGAGTTAGCACGAAGGTTTGGGTTTATGTGCACATGTGCTGCTGAAATAGCCTATGATTTCACTGTTGGATAGACTCCAGCATAGTCATAAAGTTTCTGGAGCTTGAGGATTCAACCTCCCTCTTTAGTATCTGAGAGATGCTCTGAGCATTGAGAAAGAAATTTACCTCCTTCCCTTCTGTCTAGCCTAGTCCGTGCCAAATCACTTATAACTGATCTGAGCAAGAATCACATTGTATCATCTGGTTCTTTGCTATTATAAAATACAATGGTTGAAGATTTTCCGTGGCAACAGATTCCCACACATTTTTGTGTCTGAGTATTCAACAGAGCCCATTTCCCTGATGCTAAAGAGATACCAATTATTTCCAGAATTGCCAGTATAAAAAGGCTGTTGTTCACTGTAGCTAGCAGCTGGCTAGACCACCTTTTATACATTCAGAAGGGGTTATCTGAAATAGAATAGCTCTTTTCAGAACTTTAGACACTAAATCATATTCAACAGTGAGGTTTCCATCTCCCCCTTGTTCTGTTTTGCCTCTGTCTTTTCAGAGGTCTGCTGAAATGCTCCTGTTCCTCCACACCTTTAATACTAGGATGGGTGGTACAGTAATTTCATGTTTCTGCAGCTTCTGACTTCTCTCATCTAAAAGTAATAAAATATCCTGAACATTTTCAGTGGATTAAAACACTTAGTGTTCTTACTACCACTGAGAATAAACATAGAAAACTTCTTCAGCCTTGATTGCCTTCTGCCCCTTTGTGCACTCATAGAGACTAGGTGGGACAAACACTGTCATACCTTGTAGTAACACAAATGTGGCAGAAGCAGAGCTTTCCCACAATTTTTTGTTTTAAAAGAAAGAGAGAGCATTTTAGCTGTGATACACTTAATTTAACTGTAAGTAATTTACTGAACTAGAGATATAGCCACCTTTAGATACTAACCACAAAAAGAAAAGAGACTGGCACCTCCAGAAAGCAACTGGGGTCTTAATGGGTTTGAATCATTCTTTTTTTAATATTATTTGTACCTCTCCACTGAATACAGAGGGGTCTAGGGGACTTACTCTTCCAGGTTAGGTGCTTCATGCTTCAAAGGTGAGGTGAGGTGGTTCCAGGGGCTCTGTGCAGTCATTGCCCTCATCCAAGATTGATACAATTGCAGCGATATCAGATTACTTTCTGTAATGAGAGCCTGGACCCCTTTTAGTCAGTAATTGCTGAATTTTGTAGTAGACAAGCAAAGGTATTTTACATAGGTGAGAAAAATTTACTTAGCTATTTATTAAATCCCCTTAAAAAGAACCTATTTATTATCTCCCTTAATTTTAAGTATGCACAGAGAATTCCAAATTGAGAAAAAAATATTTCTACAGAAAACAGGGGCCCTTTATGATATTTTGGAGATTTTTCATCCAGATCACTACAGAAGTCCTTTAAGGGACATAATCCTTTGGGTTTCTCTCTCCTAAACTAAAAAGTTTTACTATCACAGACTCCACACCTTTCTATGATAGATAGTATATGGCTGGGAATGTTCTCAGATCTGTATCATCAGCTAGTATATACAGCCCTTGTGGCAGTTCATGGTAGTCTTTTGAATAATTTTGTGTGTATAATTAAACACACACAAGCACCTTACTGAGCATTCATATGTACTCGGATGGAAAAAACCCTATTATTCCATCCAGCAGAAGTACCTAATTTTCTCAGCTTGTTGAAGGAATCATTCTAGAAAACCTTGCCATTCCCTCCCTATTGCCCTTTAAATTTCTCTTTGAGAATCAAGGTCAGGTGAGAATAGTGACTTTTAGAAGGGAAAGAATAAGGCAAAATAATTATTCATCTTCTTTTAAAAAGTGTTCTAAAATTATGTGGCACTTGAGGTCCCTTTGTACTCTTTTAGACATAGAATCACAGACTTGTTTAGGTTTGCATGGCAGCCATAATTACACTTGCATGTATTTGTCTTGTCCAGAGGTACTGGCAATAACAACTATTGTAGAAGCTGTTCACAAATCAGTGATTGATCTAAGAATATTTCATACCTTTTCTGATTTCATAAATACTTAATGAATATGTCACACATAACCAAAACTTAGTTTTTGTTACTCGCATTTAAATTTAAAAGACAAATATCCTTAAGGTATACAAGATAGGCATAATATATATTATATCTGCTGTTAATCCTTCACTGAACTTCATGCGTTTTGCTCTTTTTTCTTTTTCAGTTAACCTCTTTACCATTCCAAGAACAGCAAACGTTTTCATGGGAGCTCTGCTCTAAGTTTCCTTTCACCTTCAGGTTTTTAACTTGTTCTTTTTATTTATTTCACTTAGACCTAAAAGGGATTTTTTTCACTTATTATTTGTTATTGTCATAAAGTGACAGATATCCCTGAAAATTAGGTTACTAGATAAGGTGGGAAGTTTAATAAACTTTTTTAATTTAAGACCAAGATTTTCAATAATTTGTGGTTCTGAAGAACCAATATTTTAGGATATCACAGCCTCAAATTAATTAACTTAAAATCAGCATGTAATTGGAGCCTCTAAAATTACCAGTACAGGTCTCTGAGGCTCTGCATGTAGTCGCAGCTAGGGAAGGACAGGTATTTCTGAGAGGATGAGCCAACTCTTACATTGGATGAATCACCAGATACATATTTCCTCTGCACTGATTCCACAGTGAGACAAAGGCAACTGTGTTCTTAATATAGGTACCCCAGGTAGGTCCCTAAAGTTAAATGAGATGAATATAGGACCAAGTAATTGCAAAAATACTGGTGAAAATCTAATCCTACATTCTTAAGAAAAAGCACTGCATTTTAAAGTTAGAACTGATGGCAGATACACTGACAAGACCCGTATCTTTCATCATATAATACAGAACAGCAGATGGCATTTATTAACATGCTATATTAAGTTTGAGATGCCCCAGGCAAACTGACAAAGCAGCAAACAAGATGCAATGTTACAAGCAATAAAACAGTTCAGCTCAAAAAGAGAAAGGTGCTGCAAGGGATACAGACTGCTAGAAAGAGAGGGATAAGCTTTGTCTTTGATGGGGAACAAACAAAATAATCCAGTGGATTTAGAAGTGAATGATGTTGGACAAGTATAATTTTTGCAGCTTCAGACAGAGTTGCAGATGAAGTCAGAGCATGGGCTGGTCAGGCAACAAAGGAAACATTCATGGGAATTATACAATGAAAAAAGTAATGACAATAGAGAAGGGCTTACTACTTTGCAGATACCTGTTGATTTCCTTGATACGAATGTGAAGAAATGCAAATAACTTATACAGGAAAACCATCCTGCTTGCACATCTACCCTGATGGACACCACACTTGAGCACCTGCTGCTCAAGAAAGGGATTTTGGAATTGCTGTGGACAGTTCATCATCTCATTGCTCACTGGAGTTACAAACACATACCCAGCACTGAAATGGTGATGAGATATAGAAAATGAGACAAAAATAACAGTCTACCTCTGTGAAAATGCATTTTGTATACACATCTGAATGCTGTGTGGATTACTTTGGTTGCTCCCTTATCAAGAAAATATAGCAGAACTAAGAACAACACAGAGAAGGAAGAAATGGATTATTGGAGGTATGAAACTGCCTCTGTAAAAAACCTAAATAGGATCTTGATAGCAGACACAGCAGGAGTGTTATGAAAAAGATATATATAATCATGAGTGTCTTTAAAAAGAGGAAAGACTTAAAAAGAGACCTAAAATTAAAAGGAAATGTAAATAAATTAAGCTACAAAGTTCTTTCCAGAGGATATGGTGCTACTGAAGATGACTATAACCCTTATCACTACCCAACACTCAAATTCTAGCTGAGAATACATGGGGAGAAGTATTCTTTTGCTCTTTTTCCAAGCTCTTGTATGATATCCAAGAATGGTTACAGTTGCAATCTGACTAAAGAGAGAGTTAAGATCCCTTGCAGTCAGAAAGCCACACATAGTACATGATTACATGTCGTGATTTAAAACCTGTAAGCAACACAGGTGTTACAGGACCTCAACCTTCTCATTCCTGTGAGCACATCCAAATCTAACAAGCAAAATAAATACACTCAAGAAAAGCCTGTGATGTTAAAACTGATAGCCTCTGTAAAACATCCTTCACCCCAGATATTTGAGCAAAGGACTACAAGGCAGAATTTCAAAAAATTTAGGGCCAAACTTGAACATAAATGCCAATGAGTGTGTAAGAGTAACCAAGATAAAACCTGGAAAACCTAATGAGATTTTTATCGAACTGTAGCACTGCACTGCTGTTTACTTGAGAGCAAGTTAGTTGACCACAGACAACAGTCCTGTCTTTGCTTCCCCTGAGTAATAATATTTGTAGTAGAAAGACATGGAGAGCATAAAAACAGGTAAAGAAATGTCCAGTTCTCTGCTGTACAGAAGAGGTATAAAACCTCTGGTCATAAGTCATAGAAAATAAGGTCCGGTCTTACAGCTGGTCGCACACAGCCAAACTGACTCCTCCTCTGTAGCCGAACTAGCTTCACTTATTTACAGAATCAAGATTTAACATGGATCTCCATCCCTAGCAGTAGAAAGACTTGCTTGTCCTAAAAACAATGATGGAATGTGTATATTGTATTCTCAGCTCTACTAATGCTCTCTTTAATGATAAAACACAAACCCAAAAATGGAAGTTTGTTTTACTACAATAACAATAGAAATCTATTGGCATTAAAAGCACTGTGATGAATAGTGATTTTTTTGAATCTATGGTATGAGTTTTATCCCAGTAAAACAATACCAAACAAGCCATAACACTATTTATTGAAATTGTTTAAAGAGTATATTTCCTGTTTCTCTCTGTGTGCATCACATACTTATCTAGTGTACTATCTAGATGAAGAACAAGGAAAAATGAATGCAGCCTTCATTTAAAATTCTAACAAAGCCATTTAATAGCTGAATACAAAACTTCTTCCAGGTAGTGTCCTTTATTCAAATCCTCTGGCAAGGTTTTGAAAGTCATTGTTCTCTGAAGTTAATTGAGCTAGTTGTGAAATATGATCTCACTCAATTCTTTTTTTCCAAAATAGTGCAACAAAAATATATATATTTTATTTTACATTTGTCTTTTTTAAACACTAAAATTGTTGTAGGACATTATATAAAATAGGAAGATAGGGGCCAAATCTCTTAAAGGAATGATGCACTGAATAATAATCTATTTTAGTACTTTCCTACACCCGAACAGTTTTTATAAACTTTCTCTTAAAATCTATGTTAAAACATATTAATCATCTGCTAGGTACAATTCACATAGGTACAAGTAAAAATATACAAATAATAAATACAAGTTCTGGCGGCTCTGAAGGATTAAAGTTGTTCTGTCAAATCTAGAACATAATTTCAAGAAAATAATAAAAACAAGTCAACAGTTCCCCCTATTCCAAAAAACAATCATAATAATAAAAAGTAGTTTTATAAAATGCTGTTCCAGTTAACAAATAAGTATTCTGGATTTAGTCAGGGACTTCTTTTTCTACTGTTGGAGTACCCACTTTCAGATTTCACGTCACTAGAGAGTCACCATGGTTTCTGAATAGCAAAATTTTTAAGTTCCCTCGTTATCAATAAATTGTTTCTTAAGATCATAATATTTCTGTCTATGCAGATGTTTAGTTATCCGTATAGCAGCAGCAAGGATTCTGAATTCATATACACCCACAGAATCAAAGTTGCAGAGTGAGCCATTAGAGCTAGGATGCTTCAATTCTATTTCGGTTTGTGTAGGCTGCAGGAGGTCTTTGCCTGCAAATAAGTGAGGCTGTTAAGTCGAAGTGCCTCCAAATTGTGGACCTCTGTGATTTCCCATTCCTGTCTTTCATGATACCCCAGAGAAACTGATGTTAAGCAGAACATTAATGCTGTATAGTTCCTGAAGAAGACGAATTGTGGCAGGACTGTAATGCAGGCTGCATGCACATTTGAAGGAAAGAGATAAGGGACATCTGGGTACATGTGCTTTGTTTCTGTCTTACCTTCTGGGATTCAAATCACCCATGAAGTGACAATCCTTGCTCCTCTAGCAATCACTTCTGCACAATCAAATTTGCTTAAAAGCTCCAGAAATTGTGTCTCCTGTGGACCATTTGAGATTCAGTTCTAAATTCTTCCTGCACAATCTTTACTATACAATCTGTACGATTAGAAGAAAATTCTATTTTTTGGATCCTAAACAAACTTTGTAGCCAGGGTGTTCAAAAGAAACCTTCATTATATTTACCTACATTCCCTGAAGGGCATTTAAAAAAAAAAATTAAAAAAAAAACCTTTTAGTTGCTTTTTTGTACATTTTGTGGGTTTGTTATTTTGTAGACACTTTTTCTCTACTGTCAATTGCTCCAAGTCACATGAAGACATTGTTGCAAATAATGTGGTGTTATTTGATATAACTTGTAAATACAAAATAAGATTAACAAAGTGTTTATCACATATTAGTCAATTTCATGTAGACTTTGAAACAATCTCTTCGGTGGAAACAAATCCAAAAGTAGTGGTATAAATTATTCACCCTATGTAATTCAGCCAGGCCTAACGAATGCAGTACAGTAAAGAGGAGTTTGCATATTGCACAAAGGGATCATTTTAAATCCTTTATCACTTTGTTCACCTCTCCTGCCCTTCTTCATCTTCTTTGCAATTCCAATAAGGCTGCAACATCACTGCAACATAAAGAGCATTAGTGATTCTATTTAAAAGGTGCCAACCCCACTGATCATCTGCCTACCCCATTGTCAGTATGAAAGCATATTTTATTTATATTCTGAAAGGGATATGGGAACTGTTGGTGAGTTAGTGCTTTTCCCCAAGTTTGTACTTCAAAACAAAACTCAACTCTTGCTAGAGTCTTATAGTATCAGAATCATTTGCTCCTTGAATAAATGGATTATTACTTTTGACTCCTTTGAACCTTGCCAATTTTGGCTTGTCATCACAATTTATTATGGAGCAGTAAATAAAATCAATCAACCAACCAAATTATCAAGCAAAAATATCCCCAAACTTGTTTGGCGTGAAGCCTAATGGGTAGAATAATAGGATAGCACTAAGAGCCACACAGACTTCCCTTGTGCCACCTCCACTGCATTTCTTTGGTATCATTTCTGCACAAACAACTCTGTACTACAGCTGAGCCCCTTGCCTGGTGCCAGTGACTCATCCTCATCCTTTCCTTCTCATATCCATCCTGGCAGGCAGGGCCTGGTGCCTGCAGGGATTCCTGGGTAAACTGGGCTTGGAGGAGAGGAGGTGCTTCGATGTGTAAATGAACCCCTGTTGTTAATGCCACCACAGTCTGACCTGTTCACTTACAGAATCACAGAATCACAGAATTGTAGGGGTTGGAAGGGACCTCGAGAGATCATCGGGTCCAACCCCCCTGCCAAAGCAGGCTCCCTAGCTCATATTGCAACAGAGTGCTTTCTCCATCCCAACAGACTGCTTTCCCCATCCCAACCTCTATACATTTTAGGCATTATCCTAAAGGATCAGGCCTGGAGATTTTAGTTTGAGAGAAAAAATAAAAAAAACTCAAACACTTCCAGTTGATTTTCATTTGTGAAAATACGAGTTGGAAAGCAGGTGATGGATCAGATACATGCCCTCATTTCTATTTTACCACCCTCAAAACAGCAGCTATGTCTCCGTTTTGTCAACAGGAACAGAATTTGTCAAAGGTTATATGACCTGGACCTCGTAATTCCCTGTGCTGGGATAAGCTCTGTTTCCTACCTTTCCAGATGATTAATGTGTTCAGTTTTCTGTTCTTTGTCTCTTTAGTACATGAGAAGGAGAAGTATTCCACAAGAGAGGTTATTTCTGTGCTTTCTAAAAGTCTGATAAATCCTGGGAGGTATTAAACATCAGGCAAGAATTACTCAGAACTATTTCCAAAAAGTTTCTAAGAAGTTGAACCATATCATCAAGTTACAAAACTGTCTCACAAAGCACAGACAGATGGTCACCGTATTATGAAGAAGTTGGCATAATATTTATTCATAAGAAATTGAGGGAATGACAGAAGATTTTCAGTGTAGAAAAGTCCACGAAGTCTATGTATTTGTGCTTACAATTTCACTCAGAACTTCTTGGATTTATATTCAAGTTAAGGTGCTTACTAAGTGAGGACTTAAATAATGAAATGAAAAATGCCCCCAACAACATGTTCTTGCTCTTTTAGGAAACATAAGTATTATCAGAAAATGTGAAGGCTCCTCTGTTACTGAGCAGGGCTACTCCTGCCCGACGCATTACTTCATTTCTCTGCTGCACAACACAGCAATACAGTCAGTCTTCTGGCTTCATTACATCTCTGACAAAAACAACTGCACATTTGCACATTTGCTAATAGTACCTCTTTGTGTTGCTATCGTACCCTAGCTGACACCCTATTTTCTTGGCTTGACACTCCACTTGCGGTTGACTCTCGATGAGAGGGACAGAATTGAAAGCCCTGGCATTTCAGCATGTGAAACAAGGCAGTCGCTGACAAAGTACAATTTCTCATACTGTGAGAAATTATCAGTTATGTCGGCTTTGGGGTGGCTTTCAGAACTCTCATTCACAATACTGTCTTAATGTTTTCTGAACTGAAACCAAAGCCTGAGAAAATATTCATGCGTAACCATGCTGTGAGTGCCTACTGGGCCTTACTGAAGAACCATCTGAATAAAGTTATGGACTCACTGGCAAGTGAGACAGAGTACTCCATGTAATTAAACTAAATGAGATTGTGTCTCAGATTAGGAGGCATATGAACTAGCTTCTGCTTTCAGTGCTGCATGGGATTTTTGGCAGGCAAAAGGAAACAAAGCTGTTACAGACTGCCATAATTTGAAAAAAATACGGCCATGTTAATAAATACTATTTAATTTTCATTAAATTATAATGAAGTCTCTTATAGACACTATTTTGGAAGAAATAGTTGTCATAGTTATTTTCAAACTAAATCCATATAAATTAAATTTTGTCTTTCATTTTTTTCCCTGCAAAATAAAATAATGTTATTACAATTTCACAAGTTAAATTTTATTCATTAGATGGAACAGGGTGAAGACTCAAATTTAGGAAGAAACTCGACAGCTGTGGGGTAAAATCCTGGGAAGACAACGACGAGAGAGGTCTGCAAACAGTTACAGCTTTTGCTTGGTCTTCCTGAGCACAAGAATATTTTATATACCTTTCATTCATACCTGTTGTGAAAAGATATAGCAGATTACATGTCTTGGCTCTGCAGTGCCATAGTAGCTCATAAGTGGAGAGAGTTGCAGACAGAAAGGTCAACAAGTATACCTGCAATGTCACAGGAGCTAAACAAGACTTCCCTCAACCCCAGGATCCACATATCACATGGCACTTTTGTCTCGGTGTCTTGGGTCTGGCTGAGATGGCAATTTTCCCCACAGCAGCATTCATAGTGCTGTGTCATGTATTGGTAGTGAGCAAGGTGTTGATGACACACCTTGGGTTTTGGCTACTGCAGAGCAGTGCTGGCACGCATCAAGGCTGTCACTCAGATATTCCCCCCACACCAGTAGTCTGGGGGTGGGCAAGATCTTGGGAAGGGACATGGCCAGGACAGATGATCTAAGCTGACCAAAGGGATATTCCATACCATGTGATGTCTGCTGAGCAACAAAAGCTGAAAGGGGGAGGAAATGGAGGCATTCCTAATTTATAAAGTTTGTCTTCCATAGTAACCACTACACATACTGAAGCTCTGCTTCCTGGGAAGTGGCTGGACATCACATGCTGATAGAAAATAGAGTGCACATCTTTTGTTTTCCCTTTGTTTCCACACACAACCTTTGGTTTTGCCTTATTAAAATGCCTACATCTTTTTCCATCTTTTCTACCCCTCTTTGTCCTCTTCAGCGGCTTTACTGGGCACCTGGACATGCTACTCTGGGTGTCAGTCAGCTCTAAGCTTTCATTCTTCTGAGTTCACTTCTTAGCCAGTTTGGGATCAAATACATTTCCCTGGTGCACAAATTAGGAAACGCATTCACGTAAGTAAAAAAAGGGCTTTATCATCCTATTTCTAAAAGCTTGGTACACCTAAGGAAATTCCAAAATTCCTTATTTGAATTTTCTTGAGGCTATAAAATGAAAAGTTCATAATGTCTAAATGCTTTCAGGATCTGAGGTGTCTTTTAAATATAAATGTACAGAGGTCTTTTAGTAATTTCTGATAAAAGTAGCATTTCTTTACAAATAGGAGTTTAATTTTTTTCTGCTGGCAAGCATACAGTTATATCTAGGAGCTTGCATTAAATGACATGTAATCTATTCAGTCTAACACAGAAATGACTATGTATGTGTTAACTGTGACCTAGATTAACACAGCTTTGCAGTTTTGTGCTAACAAATAATTTGGATTTCATAAAATTGTAGAATACAGAACTCAATGAGACCTTGAGAAGTCAATTTCATTTAACTGCTTGCTCACAGCAGGAACAACTGTCTTCAGACCATTCTTCAAAGTACCGTGCAGAAACTTGTCTTTAAAAACAAGACAAGAGAAAACCCTCCATGGACATTCCCTGTTCTCCACATGAATGTGTCCTGTCCTCCTCCTTGGGCAACTTATTCCAGGTTTTAATTATCCTCATAGTGTAGGCAGTTCTTTTCCTAATATCCAAGCCAAACTTCACCTACCATTACTTCTGATTCCCTTTCTCTTTGAAAAAGTCTTTTGCTTTTCTCTTACTTTTCTATGGCTTGAAAAATCTTGTGTATTCCGGTATTTTCTCAGGTTTGCAAGAGACATGTGACACACAGAAGACTTTTAGAATCTCCTTAGTGATAAGAACTTCCACTTGACTGGAACTGAATAGTTTCAGGATGTCATTTCAGTATTTTTGAAATGGACCATACTGAGTAGAAAAGGGCTTGTTTCTTAGTCTTATATGTTTGCAATAATTCTTTTTTCTCTCTTTCTCCTTCTTATTTATTATTTTTTCCCATCAAGGAAATGGAGCTATGACCATTACTTGGCAGTAAAGGCATGGTAAGGGACTAATCTTACTCAACAATCTCAACAGTTGTCACTCCACTTAGATATTCAGACACCATAAAGAATGTAAATTACATTAGACAACTGCTGCAGCATTTTGATAGCCTGAACCAGATTTTAATATTATTTTTCAGTTTTCCCATTTTATGGGTATCAATCCAAAATATATCAGTCACTACAGAAATTCCACTTCACACTTTTGAGTACCTGCTGACAGGTAATTCTTTAAAATCAAATAATGAATGGAAATAGCTGTAAATGGAAACACTTGGTAATATGTTATAGGTGGATTGTGTGAAGAAATCATGCTTTAAAATGTAAACTTTTTAAAAATTAATTGATATTTTACAAAATATTTTTTTTTCTCCATATATCCAGCCTTTCATCACAACTCTTTCATCTCATTTTCCTGCTGCTAGTAGATATTCTCCAGCAGTGCATGAGGAGTCTGGCTGTGTGTACTTATCCTAATGAAAAGCTACCCATCTTCAGAAAAGCAACTGACTAAATATGAAACCCAGTAAGTATACTGTTTTATTGACTTTTTAGCATTTTGCCAGCTAAAAATTATGTGTTTTTCTAACCCCTTCATCCAGGTTCTCTAGTCAACAGTAATGGACAGCTTCAACAGATGACTAAATCCCTCATACAACAAGCATTTAAGATAGGTGGATTGAATGATTGTTAAGAGTATTTCTCCCTCCAGCAGATATAAAGGAAATCCATGTGGTTTGTTTAAACTTGAGGATTTAACTTTCAGAGCACATAGTCGAAGCCCTTGTATCATGACCTTCATAACTGCTCTTCAGTGTCTTTTTTCCTCTACCTTCTATGTTCCCATTTCTGAAATTTACTGTACCTTCCACCCAAAAAGTGCACTTCCACCAAGATGAATGAAGCAAACTGATATATTCCTTAAGTGTATATCAGTGGGTATTGTAATTGTAATATAACCTCTATAAGACCTTCTAGTTTTCTTGAATCTTTCACATCTGTTCTTGAAAAAGAATAGGACCCCAGAAGTATAGAAATTTCCAAATGCCACTTATAATGTGATTCTCAACTTTGCATTTTCTAGGGAAATCTTGATTCTCACAATCAGATTTCCAATACAGTATCACACTACTGTTCTCTGTTCTTTGTTGTGGTTTTGTACTGAAGACCTTTGAAAAAATTCAGGCCTTTCGTGTTTTGAGTTTGCATGGCATGGTTTTGGTAGTGGAGTGGGGGTGCTGCAGGGGTGGTTTCTCCTAGAAGCTTCCCTTAGGTCCAATAGAGACAGTGCGAGCTGGCTCCATGACAGATCTGTCACTGGCCAAGGTCAAGGCAATCAGCAACAGTGGTAGCACCACTGTGACAACATAGTTAAGAAGCAAAAAAAAAAAAGGGAGCAGCAGCTTTTTGCCACCAGAGGAAGGAATGAGATGATGTAAGAAACTTTGCAGACACCAAGGTCAGGGAAAAAGGAGGGGAGGGAGATGCTCCGGGTGTTGGAGCAGAGATTTCTCTGCAGCCCCTGGAGAAGACCATGGTGAGGCAGGCTGTCCCCTTGCAGCCCATTGAGGAAGATGGTAGAGCAGATATCCATCTGCAGCCTGTGGATGACCCCACACTGGAGCAGGGGGATGCATTCAAAGGAGGCTTCTGACCTGGAGGGAAGACCATGCTGGAGCAGGTGTGCTGTCAGGACATGTTACCCCGTGAGGGACCCATTCTGGAGCAGTCTTTTCCTGAAGGTCTGCACTCCATGGAAGGGACCCATGCTAGAGATTTTTGTGAACTGCAGCCCATGGGAAGAAGTTGTTGGAGCACTGTCTTCCATGGCAGGGACCCCATGCTGGAGCAGGGGAAGAGTGTGAGGAGTCCTCCACCTGAGGACGAAGGGCCAGCAGAGATAACCTCCATTCCCCACCTCCCTGTGATAGTGGGGGGAGGAGGAGGGAGAGAAATCGGGAATGATGTTAAACCCTGGAAGAAGGCAGGCGTGGGAGAAAGGTGATGTTAAGGTTTTAGCTTATTTCTCATTATCCTACTCCAATTTTGATTGGTAATAAATAACTTTCCCAAGTTCAGTCTGTTTTGCCCATGACGGTAATTGCTGAGTGAGGACTCCCTGTCCTTATCTTGACCTGGAAGCCTTTCATTATATTTTGCCTTCCAGGTCCAGTCGAGGAGGGGAGTGTTAAGGTGGCTTTGGTGGGCACCTGCTCTCCAACAAGGCTCAAGCCACCACTCACACCTTTCTATTTCTGCCTTATATCAATGATATACATGGAAAACAAAATCCAGGACGTTCTACTCATTGAAGAGAATTAATTTCAAATTAATTATGTGTCCAAATGAAAATGGATGATTCTATTTCATGACTAAGCACTGTAGATATCTTTCATACCTTTGTAACTGCTCCTAGATTAAGCTCTGTAAAGGTAAATGTTCATTGAGGTAAATAAAATGTTTCAGATACTGGATGATGATTCCTACCTCACTGATTATTCAATAATCTTCCTGTTCATATTAAAACAGGAAACTTCAATGTGTGTGGCAGAATATTAAACTGAAAAGAAATCAGAGGACAGAAATAAGAAAGAAAACCTAGTATGCACCAGATTTCTTTCTAGTGCAGGGAGATTTAGGCAATTGTGCTTGCTGTGGTTTAATCCAGCAGCTAAAACAACCACACAGCTATTCGCTCACTCACCCTCCTGAGTGGGATGGGGGAGAGAATTGAAAAATGTAGAACTTGTGAGTTGAAATAAAGACAGTTTGACAGAAAAGGAAGATGATGATGCTAAGAACAAAAGTATATACAGAAAAGGTAATGTATAGCACAGTTTCTCACCAATTGCTGACCGATGCCCAGCTAGTTCCTGAGCTGCTCACCTCCTGGAAATGATGCTCAGCTGGTTCCTGAGCCACTGTCCCTCCCAGCCATCTCCCCAATTATATACTGATCAAGACTTCATACAGTATGGAATATCCATTTGGCTTGTTTGGATCAGGTGTCCTGGCTGTGACTCCTCCAAGCGTTTTTGTGTACCACCCGCCATGCTGTTGGCAGGGCAGTATGAGAAGCTGAATAGTCCTTGACTGTTTAACAACAGCTAAAAACAACAGTGTGTTATCAACATTATTCTCATCCTAAACCCAAACTATAACATTAGACCAGCTACTAGGAAGAAAATTAACTCTAAGCTAGCTGAAACCATTACAATGCTCATATTGTGGGCAGATGTTGACCAAGTCTGAATGCAAACTTTAGTGGCTAAGAAAGTTTTAAACCCTAACCCTGCCCAAATCCTCGATATTTCCCTTCATCCAGTTCTGAAGAAGGATGGTTGTATCTTCTGCAGGGACACAGTTTATAGGGTCCCCTTGGGCATCTCCAGGATTCTCGCTGTGCTGTTTATCACAGCTTTTTGATGCCTTTGTTTTCTTACTACCATCTTTTAAAAAAGTGAAATACACCAAGGTGTAGGAAGCATCAAAACTATTATGTTTCTTGAGTGTATCTCAGATTTCTTAATACATTTCAAAGAAGTTATCAATGCTACAAAGAATCACATTAAACTAAGTGTATTTGCTAAATCTGCAGAAAAAAGTCCTGGGTATAGACATTTAGAAGCTAAAGGTGAGCAACTGAATTTGGTCTCAAGTATGGTGACTTTCTTTTGTTTGAGGGGCAACACCCAGACTTTCTAAGCTAGTACCTGCAAATCTAAATTTGCTGCTTGACTTGATCTTCCTCAGTCCTCCCTAACAGGTGAAAAAGAGTGGATTGAAGTTCTTGCAGACTGATTGAGAATATTAACTTATTTTTGCCACTCACAGGCGAGTTCTTCAAATTGTAGACCACTGTAAATGAAATTGATTGGTTCAGAACATGCAATTTTGAGGGATTTTTGAGTAGCATTTCTTCAGAATTTACCTGAGCACAGATAGGAATAGAAACTGAGTCACCAAGCACTAGGGAATCCTGGACACAGTGGGTTCGTTGCTCAGAGGGCAGGAAACTTTCACAAATAGTGAGACAATTTGGGTAAGATTCTTTGGCTTAAACATAGGTTCTTCTTGTCATTTTCTGTCCCCTAAAGCACCTCAGCTGTCTGTCAGCTGTTGTTCCAGAAGACTTAATGTGAATAACAGATCCCTTATTATATCTTTTGCCTTTGTGCACACATCTTGGATACCACAAGGTATATAAAACGACATAATAAATCTCTTCTGTCACACACCTAGCAAATATGGCTCATCTTGCAGTAAGGACAGCAGCGAATTTGGATGGCAGTGTTGGTCATGGGTGTTTTCTTTGTTGACTGACATATTTCAGTAATTCCTTACAAGACATAACTGTGTTTCAAGAAGCTCATTTCTCCAGCCTCACCGTTTCTGCTCCTGAAATGCACAAATTCTGCAAAAATGAGACATTCACATACAACACAACACACACGATTAATTACTTCCACCCTTTTCTACAGTGAGTTCTTCTCATGAAAACACCACCTGTGGAAGTGACTTTCCATGACCTTTCTGAATATGCCAGGAAACCAGCTTGATGCTTTCTCAGCATTTTGCTGAAATTTTTGTTGGCTCCGATGGAACATTTTCCAATTCTCTCCATACCTAAATAAAATTACCACTGCACTTGCAGCATTTTTTGCTTCAGGAAGATCTCTGAAACACCACAATAATAGCAGCTGCTTCATATAACTAACTGGAGAGGTTTTAAACAATGGGATAACTATTCCAGTTTCAGAGGTTATGGCTGTTAATATGGACTTTGCTGACAGTATTCTTTGTGTGTTCTTACTGCTGATGTGCTGTATGGACCAGACTGAAAATTGTTACTATTTTTAATAAAAAAACTAGCAGGAGGAAACCTACAGGGAAATCTTACTTGTTAACTCGCAGAGAGTATCAATCTTAATGCCACTTTTGTTTTGCCGGCCACCATCCTGGCTTTTTTTCCTGTTTGAAGTGAAAACTGAACTTTGAAAAGAGCAAAATGCTAGATAAAGTAAGGAAGACCAACCAGGAGTCTTTGAGATTTGAGGAGCACCTTTCATGCAGCCATATGAGACCCAGCTTCAATATTACATCAGTTCTAAGTCATCTTAGGAGACAAGACCCCAATTTCCCCCTCCTCACCTTGGAAAAGCTCAGGGTGACTTTGTGCTGTGAACTGTTATTACAATTCTAATCTGCAGATCAGATGATAAAAACCTACAGAAAAACAGTACCATGTACCTTGGTTAAAAGAACCAACAAGGAAATTAAACTGTAGTTAGGTGGAGTTTAAGGAATTGAAAGGGAATCTTTGCTGTTGCACTATTTCTTTACAAAGAATGATGAAAAACACATGAAATGTGTCAAGGAGTTTCTTGCCACCCACTGCACTCGTTCATTTAAAATATTTCCCCTCACTTGGGAAGAGCTGAAATTGTAACCGTGGTTATTAATAGTTCCAAAGGGGATTTGAAGTAATTTGTCACTGGCAGGTATTTTTTCCTCTTCCACACTTTCTTTGAGTAAATGAGATGAAATAGCATGCCATTCTCCATTTCAAGAACTGAAGAACTGCCACTCATCTACCTCAGAGTAGAAGACACAGCAGATATTTATGCACAATAAGGCAGTATGGAATGCTAAGATCACAGTAAAATTCTTCTAAAACCATGGTAGAAAAAGACATCACGCCTCTTTTGAAAGCATCTGCTCACTGAATCACACAGCACCTGGACTCCCAGTAGTGTAATATTTTTATTTATGTTTTGAATAAACACCTTCATATTATAACATTGCCATAATATCCATAATAAGTAGCTTTGCGTCAAGAAAAGGCTAACTGGTAATTTCTGAGTACAGTACAGAACATATTTAGCAGCTGGGTGTAAATCAGAACATAGGGAGATAGATTGATAGGAATTATAATGGCAATTGATATGAAGAGACAAACTGAGTAGCAGAACTACAAAGTTCTGCTATCTATTATCACCATATTCTATGTATTTTCCTGCTGTGTTATCCATAAGAAATAATATTCATAAACATTATTTTTTCTGTAATATTTTCACATTAAAAACAAGCTACAACTTGCAATAAACATCACCTGCTATGTTCTTAAGTTGTACAAAGATTTAGCCATGTCATGTTGGTTGCTGTGGACTCAATAGACTTAAGATCCTCAAGACTTAGTTCATTAATATTTGAGAGATAACACTCTATTTATTACTTTAATATGTCCTTTGCCTTGTTATAAGAGGCTTTTCCCTATTCAGACCCATAATATGAAATAGTGATACTTTGTTTTACTGAAACAGTTTTATTGCTCATTCAGAGTTATCAAATGGTTATCAACATATTCATATTAATTTGTAACCATGAAACGACTTGTAAATTGTATTTTATGCCTGCAATTTTATAAGGTAACACCCGTGATTCACTTGCAATTAAACTGGAGAAAGATTTCTGGCTCAAGTACTCGGAGTTTATGAAAACTCTACTTCAGTCTACAGGCATTTCATCTGCCTTTAGAGTTTCGTGGATCAAAATATGTTATTTATTTCTATTAATAAATGTCTTGCCCAACAGAGACTATTTTACAGGGATAAAAAACTCTGGTACTGAGCTTGAACTACTATAGCATATCTATCCCCTAAAAGATTCTAGCTGCATTTCTTTATTGCTATTGTTGCTGTTGTATTGCTTTATTTCATACGGGTTTTTCAGCCCAATCTTGTTTTAAATTTGCATTTATTGTTTTAAATTACCAATTAATCTAATGAGAGTGAGAGACAGTGTAAAAAAAACCCAAAAAAAACTAAGGAAGAAATTAAGAAATGTTCTTTAGTTACTAATACATATTAGAAATGAAAAATAGCCCTTTTTCAGTGAAGGTTTAGGTCAGCAAGCCTGAGGGAAAGGAACACTGTATCCATATAAAGCACAAATGACACTACTAGAAATTTAGATAGAGGAAAATTTTTTTAGTTGCCTGGAAATCAGTTGGGAGGTACTAGATCAGGTATTTGCATATAAATATGGATCCTACTGTGGAGATGCATCTATAGGCTTTAGCATTAAAGATGAGAAGTATAATTTAATCAATATAGTTTATTAATGCAGTTTCATTTTTCTTTTTTATGTTTGGCACTGGCAGACAAAAAAAATAAAGCAAATAAATCTTCATACTACACCTTGTCAGAAACACCTTGATAGTAAATTGTGGTCTGTCAATGAATGCATCTACTTCCTTGACATGTTCCTTCTGAAGAAGAAACAAGGAGAGAAAGGAAAAAAGTTCTGATTCTTTAAAAACATTACATTTTCACATTTTTCATAATAATATATCTTGGGTTTCTTTGTTTCCATCTTTCTTTTCTTCCAAAACATCTTGAAAATATTTTTGACAAAGAGTTTTCATATTTTAGATTTTGTACAAACATTAGATTTCATACAAAATAATCCTGACTTGAAACCCAGAAGTCTTTTGGAAATGCAATTTTTTGTTCTTGATGTTATTTATAAACAAGGTGGCAGATGGATATAATGTTTAATACATACCAAAATAGTCCTGTCACAATGTGGCATCCTAAAGACTCAAGCCTGCTCTGCTCAGAGCTAGTGGAATGAGACTGGGCACTGATCCTATTTGTCATGATAAGGCTACAGTAAAATAAAGAGGCTTTATTGACTTAAGATAATTTTTCCCCGTAAATTGATGGGATTGCATTGTGGGATTACTGTACTTCCTATTATATTTTGTTTGTGAGGGATTTCAGGCAGGATTCTCTGCTTAAAGTCTCTGCTTGGGTGTACTTGAGTGTTACTAAGCAGCTGTTAATAATTCAGTACATGTATACTTAACTGGGGCCCTAGTGTCTCTTGTAATGAAAAGAAAGCCATGGTCCAAGCCCTGTCATGGGCTTCCTCTCTTGCTGACAGGAAAGGCGACTCAGCACTACATTAATTCAATTCTTAACAGGATTGAAAGGAATTCTCATCTCTTTCTACCTGTCTATACTTGTCTTTGGCCAAGTCTTGGGAAACTTATATTACTCATTTTCAAAAAGCTGTTCATCTTCTGCAGCCAGGATGACTTGGCTGGTTTCAGAATGCCCTTTGTATCTCACCTTTGTTTGAAACCACCAATTATATGTACATTTCAGATACCAAGTTTATAATAACCATCCAGCGACAAGGAAAGTTGAACCTTCTGGTGAGAATGGACTGCTTTTTAGAAATTCATGTTTTGGCTTAAATAGTTCTGATTCTAAGAAGCTATAACATGCTTTCTTCCCAGATTCTTCCTGAAGCATGAGGTGATTTTCACTTAATATTTCTCATGTTCATGCCTGTAAATACATTAATATCTTCTTAGTTTAATGCCATCCAGAATGACTGTCAGATAAAGGCTCTGACTGTCTTTAGAACACAGACACAGTTTGAACATCTTTAAATAACTTTAATTTATGAAACACTACACTTGATCTTCATGGAATCACAGTTGGAAATTTATTGAAATGGAAATTTGTTACATGCTTTTCCTGGTATTTGGTTTTTAAATGAAATTTTATTTTCCTAGATATAACAAATTGATATGTGATTTGTTTTACTGTGGTACTCCAAGCATTTATGGTATCAAGAGATTGATTTACTAAAAACAGACCTGATGAGTTTGTTTTGTGGTGTAGTGTGCATAATGGATGCCAAGGGGTTTTCAAGATTTCAGAAAGAAAAAAAAAATATTTAAAACATTGTTGCTGTCCCTTGCCTGTCCCATCAGAAGTATGTATGACTAGACTGATGGAAAATAAGACTGGGAGGAAAACCTCGGGTTTTCTGGTGCCTTTTTTTTCCCCTTACCCTGGCCACAGAATGGGAATAGATATCTTTTGCCTCTTCTCTGCACTGTTTTGACAAATGGTGAAAGGAATCACCTGAACATCTCTTCTACTTCTTCCATGTCAGGTACAGAGTGGTTGCTGAGTGGATGTCACCATCTTAATTTCAAGAATCAGGAAAAAAAGAAAGGAAAAAAAAAAAGAAACAGGTTTTACATTCTCTGCATCTAATGTTTTTCACACATTTCACATTCTCTGCTAAGCACATTCAGATATATAAGAAATAAATAATATTTATAATTTCTGAAATGAAGTAATGTTTTTTATGATAATCTATTTCTTTGAGGGCACAGTGGGCTCAATAGAAATAGAACTAAGAGGCCCAGGATGCAAAACCTCCTAAAAACCTGCTGTGGCTAAGAGAAGATACCATTTCTTTGCCCATTGAAGTAGCCGTTACACCGTCTTTGTTCTTGTATACTGTCGTTATATTTAGCCATCCTTGAAACAGTGGCTAAGTGCATCCAGAATTAGGTTGAATGTGAGACATTAGTCTATATGAATTTAGGTTTACAGGTTTCCAAGTGAAAACAGATTCATCTATGTTTCAGGCTACTTTCTGGCCTGAAAGAAATACTTCTACATCTATGAAAAACTTAAGAAAAAATAAAGTTTCACACATAATATTTTAAATTTAGATTTGCTACTTAAACAATACTCTATCAATAGAAAGTTGTTAAAAAAATTCTGAAATTGAGTAATAATTTGTAACTCTTATCAACACCTTTTCATCAAGGAGACAATTAGGTTCCAAAGTTAGTAAAAACATCAGACATTAAAAACAATAACACAGCAATTTACATTCTAGGATGATAATACAATTAGCATGTGTTTTAAACAGGTGAATCTTGTTAACTCAGAAAAGACTTTTTTTCTTATTATTATCAGATTTTGCCAGCAGTGCAGTTATTATATAGCTTGCTATTGCTTACCATATTTTAACTTTAGAAAAAATTAATATTTTTTTTTTTCTGAGAAGTCCTTGACCATTGACTAAATGAAAAGAGTAAAATTATAGAGTTTATGTGAGCAGATTGTAATGAATTAAATAATCTCTTAGCTGGACAGAGGGTATACAGGTGTGCTAGGACTCCTCCGAGATGTTTTATGTAAAAGAGAATTTATGTGCCAGGCTGAGTTTTCAGAAGTTTGGATTAATGTATTGCTGCTTACAGCACCTTTTGGCACCTTGCTTTGAATGAGGAAAAACTTGTACCATATGGTGGGACTACAGAAGAATGCCTAAAGGAACTATCTCTGCTGCTGAGATTGATCCTGCTGTAATTGACGTCATCCATTGCCCACTCAGAGGTAACAAGGGAGAAAGGAAAAAGCCTGTGGAGGAAACTTTCCCTTTCTGTCCACAAGTACATTTGCCTCCAAACCAAGATTTGAATAAAAATGAAAAAATAAAGCAGTATGTCATAAATAAATGCGTGGAAGATTAACTTACTTTCTCTACCTTCCCTCTACTTTAAATGGCTCTACTGACACTACTTTTCTGCTTAAAACTTTGCCATTTGGCAGATCCCCTCTACATAAGAAAATAGAAGATTTTAGAAGCCTGTTCCTCGACTGAACCATTCCCTGCTTCATCTGCTTACTCATCCTCTTTCATTGTAAATTATCTCCTTACACACACACACATGCTCACTACCCCCTGCCTAAGCTCGATAATGTTATCATTAGCAGGGAGGGGAACAAGATGGGGAAAACGGAGTAATTACCATCCTTTATTAAATTATGCAGCATTAATTAGCTGACTGGGTAGCTCAGGGACTGCGTCTGCTCATATCGGAACGGTGGTTTTCGTTTCAGAACGGCATCTGTTTCACAGCTTTAGAGCAACAACAACAAAAATTAATAATGTATGGATTATGTCACAAAAAAGAGGTGCTGCATTCATCTGTCTCCCTGCCACTTGCATGTCAGAAATAAAGAGCAGACATCACTGTGCCACAATCTCTGCAGGACCACAGAGGCTGAAATAAATTTAGCAACTTAGTTTGATAGCAAATGTAATATTTCTGATATAAGGGCACGGAAGAATAATTTGCTTTCTAAAGACTGGTATTTTCTAATGGAGTTGTTTCATATTTTGTGATGTTAAAGTTTATTTTGCTTGCTGTACGAGGGGAAAAGATGGCTTTTACTGCTCCTAGTATCAATTTGTAATCCATCAAAACACAATCCACTTTTATTTCTCCTGGAAAGATATTGAAGTATACAGCTTATTGTCCAAAGAAGCATTGAATCTGTATGTATGAAAGATATCACATTGGGTTTCCTTTTGGTCTTGTAGTTTATAGGCCTGGGTCTACAATTAGAGTTTATTGGTTCACATGTGGTGAAGACCTGGAGGTGAATCCTTCTGTTTTGGTTTTGTGGTGCCAATAATTGCATGATGCAACACTAGGCACTTACAGGACATGCAAAAGTGAACTGCTGCAGTGTCACAAAACTGCTAGATTTTTTTCCTTCTAAAATTCCAGTATGGGAAAGTGTCTGTAAGTCTCAAGGGGGGTCTTAAAATCAGATTTTATTAGAATAAAAACATAAAAGGAAAATCACAGTATTTTCACAATTTTGTAATGCTTTTTCAGGTAAAGAAATGCAATCTTGTCAACTATTATCATTTGATTTGCTGTTCACAAAAGCTTTAATATATACCATGTATCTATACATATGTATACTCATGCCTATACAAATATATATTTTAAAAACCTCATGCACCTATACAGGTAGAACATACGAATATATGTATATTGCAGAATACTGTAGAGGTGGTGAATAAGGAATGGAAGCAGAATGCACATCCTCCCCACAGCTGACAGAGCAGAACATAGTACCTTGTTGTCAGTCACCAGCCTTTCCAGGAATAGCTCGTGCTCTCCAGGCCCCACAGCTGCCAAGACTATCCAGTTAACTAATGAAAACATACGTAAGTTTTCTTTATTTATTTTGGCTCATTCGAAAAGATAGCTTGTGAGCTTATGGCTGCCAGAAACCAGTTTCCAGAAAGATCTTATAAAAAAAATGCAAGTGACTTTCACTTCCATTTCACTTCAAAATTCAGTTATCTAATGTAAGTAGCAGGATGCAGAGTGGATAAAATATTGGATATTGAATACAATTTCCCCTGTAAATAGTTGAGCACATAAGTGGCTCTAGCAACTGAGAAATTAAAACAAGTTTTGCTTTGCTTTGAAATGATTGTTCATGCAGACAATTTAAAATCATCCCACAACTTCTTTCAATAAATTTTGAATGTGTCAGATTAACAAGCTGCTTTGATGCTTTTGCATCCTCCTCCCTGCCCATCTCCAACCTCTGGAGAGAAATTTTAAATAAAGAATGCAACTTCTAGGTAGGTTTAGGCCAGCTTGAGCTTGTTTTGTTCTACAGTTTCTTTCAGAGAACCAAAACCTTTAAGGGAACCCCCAAGCACTGTAACTTCAAGGCACACACAAGTCCTCGTTACTGTCAGAGGCCCTGTTGCCCCTCATACAACCCCTATTAAGGAATCTGAATGCTGCCTCTGGCTCTTCCTTTTACTTGCTAGTCAGCTTTCTGTTTCACCACGAAAAATAAAAGGAGTGAGAAATATGCAGAAATTCTGCAAGTTGTTTGCATTCCCCTGAAATATTTCTTTAGCTGAAGGGGATCAAATCAACGAAATATAATGAAACCATATGCTCATTATTTCAAAATAAAGCAGCTGCTTCAGGGAGTATTGAGAAGATTTATTAATTCTACCAGCACTGCTCATTAAATCTAGGTATCTCCATACCTGTCTTCCTCAACAAAAGCTCCTCGATAGCAAAATCACCCCTGTGGAGTTGAAACTGATGTTCAGCTTGGCATTCTTCCCTGTATTCTTCCAGGACAGAGAAGACAATATGCTGAGCTGATGCTGCTGGAGAAGTGGAAAAAATCATCTATGTGGAAAAACCTATCTAGCGTGGGTATGATTTGGAAGTGTCGTAAGAGGGATGTGTGTTGGCAAAGACCGATTCTGCCTGCTACGGACCATATGTGCATTTAATTGAGTTTGCAAGTTTCCAGGCAGAATGCCAAATGGACAGTCTACCATCTGATAAGAGTGATGAAGTTTTCCCCTCTTATTCTCTCACAAGCTTTAGGTTCATAAAGATTCTGAGAAGTCAAAAAAAATCTGTCCTTCTCCAGGATTGATACTGGGGTGTGTAAGTCAGCAAACAAACATATTACTGAAGACCAAAATATCAGATTTACTTAGAGGCTATCATTTCAGCTATAATACTGAATCTTGAATAGAAGAGAATGAAAGAGAATCAAATAAGAGGTTTTGCAAAACCAAAGTTGGGTCAGAGATTATGTTTGAACAGATGCTGCCAGGTGGTTTCTACACCTTAAGATGGCCTGAGAAGACCTCGTTCCAGGCACTATTGTATGTCTGCTCTGATAAAAAAGAGGTCAGGAGCCAGCTAAAGAGCTAAATGCGTGGTTGCCTCTGTCCCACAGTTACTATCTTGCTTCTTGGCTCTGCATTGGTCAGGTTCCAGCTTCCTCTTGGGACTGAGTCTCCCCGAGCCATACCTGACACAGAGCAGATCAGAGACATGCTGTGTACAGTGTGGTCATGAATGCCTGTCAGTGTAAATTCTCCTTTTGGCATTTCCCCTTCTGGTCAGTACAAACCTGCTGAACCCCATGGCAGGTCAGGAGAAAACATAATTATCCCCATGAAGACTGTCCAGAAGCCTTCATGACTAAGGGAATAAAACTCCCATAAAGGGTGTTTTTCATCCTTTTAATGTCTTGCTACACTTCCCTCTGGCACAGTGCCTTCCATGAGAGAAAACCAATCCTGCATGCACCTTGACTAATGAGAGTTTTTATTATTCAAAATAAAGGGAAAATAAAGACTGATGATCTTTGTGCAGTGATGGTAAGATTCTCAATGTTCAGCTAGTGGTTTAAAGAGCATTTCCAGGAGGTCCTTGAAACAGGGTACATAAAAATGGAGAATTCTTTAATGAAGTGGGAGATGGTCACCACAGTAGGCATTTTCAGTGACACAGTCGGAGAGCTCTCCTTTATTCATAAGCTGTAAAGTTGGCTATTTGAGTAGCTGTACAGGATCTGGAGTCTGCGGAACAGATCTCTCCTGCTGACAGAATATCAACCATTATCAACATTTGCTGACAATACAAAAAATGAAAGAGTAATAAGGGAAGCTAGACCCAGACTATAAAATAGTCTGGAGAAACCAGATGTGTGGAACCTGTGACCAAGAACCAAAACTCAGATTTAAAAAAATACGTAAAACCTCACATCTCAGTAGACAGAGAAAATAAACACCAGATGCGCAAAAACAAGTGTGAAAAATAACACAAAGCTGCACCTATCCATTACCCTGATTTTAGTTAAATTGTGTCTCCTTGCAAATCTCTACTAATCTAGTTTGGTATTCTCACCCAGCACATGTACAACAGAATCACGAACCTGAGAAAGGTAGCTGCTCCTTGACTGCTTTCACATCTTACGCGTTTCAATTCATAAGCATTGTAGAGCAATGTCTCAAAGCATCCTTGGTATTTCTGCAATTCACAGACATAGTTAGTGCAATAAACATCCTTGCCACTTGTAGCTGCATGTATGCTTTCAGGAGCAGAAAAAATCTACAGTAGACTAAAATTTCTAAACTTCTTTGCTTTAGTTATTTTTTTTTTTCTAGAGCACAGGAGAGACATAAAATAAAAAGGGAACATAACTGTGTAGTGAACATGAGTAAAGTGAGTCTGGGTAAAAAAAGAAAAATGCAATGCAATCCTGAAAAAAAATGTAGTATGGGTATGTTTCCTATGCTTTTGTCACTAAGCATTTATTAGACTCTGGCAGCAATATGGGACACAAAAACACACACACATGCATCCACATCTTCTCACTTCTTAACCCTGTTCAAATATGGCTCTATTTGCACTACTTTTCACAATAAATTAATGAATTTTTCACAAATATTGCCACTAGGTTTGGTTTCTATAGCTCTGTCTGGGATTGGAGCAAAGCTCATGAACCTCTACATAGTCATGGTCAAATATTGTTTTCTCTAATAAGTCATGTTCAAATAGATTTTTACTCTTAAAGAAGAAAAATGTACCTTGTTTTCTTATAATTGTGACTAAAATATACTGCAGTCCAATTTTGACTGAGGTCAGTCTTTGACTTTTAAGAGTTTTTCCTATTAATTGGCACAGTAGCTGAGAAAATGTAATGAACATCCCAATAGGTAGCTATGGAAGAAGGGGGAAAAAAAAAAGGCTCAACAAACTCCATTTTTGTATCATCTGCTCCAAAAATAGACAACAGAAAATGGGTTGCTTAATTATCTGGACTGAGTCAAGTTACTCATCATTTCAACAGAATACAGAAAAATAGTGCTTCCTGCTCCAAAAAGAGGACACAAAGCATTTTATGTGGCTGCGCTACAGATGAGACCAATACCGTAGTCAGACATGAACCCTTTTAAGAATAGCCATTAGGAAAGAGACAGAAAAAAAAGCAAATGCAGTTTAAAGTTCATCTTTGTTATTTTGCCATTTGGTGTAGGTATTTCTCTGGGTTCTTTGATTGATGGTAGTAGCAGCTGTCGACCCACAGCTATGTATGAAGGATGAGAAGTTTGAGAGTAGGAAATTTCGAGAATCTCAGCTATCTTTCATACTGATTACACAACACAGTGGATATTTAGATGATTTTTGATGATCACAGATACATATTTGAAAAGCCTTCAAAGAAGGTAAAATGTGTATTATGCAGTGGAGTTGTGCAGATTTTATCCTGTTAAGCTCTGAAATGTAAAGTTAATGGGATATCACCTTGCGATAAAAAAATATATTGGATTTCATTTTAGCTGTGCTTATATTTAAGGAAATCATTTGCCATGTTGCATTCCTTCATTTCAAACCTAAATATCAAGAGTTTCTAATAAATGTATCTGAATAATAATTCTTTGCTTATTGGAGAGCGTTCATTGCTATTAGGCTTTATTTTCTCAGTTGACCTTTTATTTCTATAAACCATCTTGCCTGTGTTTTGAAGAAAAATACATTTGAATCCTTACAAGCCTTATCGTTTCTTAAAATGACTCGGCTACTGAAAATAGTAAAAATTAACTGAGGACTAGAGATTCTAGCTTAAAAAAAAAAAAAAAAATTCCTGCTAATAAAAATCTAATATCAAAACCTTGTGTTAGCAGTCATAAATTAGGGGTCTTTTAAAAACACATCAACTTTGAATATAAATGTTTGGAAGCACCCCTCAAACCTATGGTTACTAAGAAAGAATATGGTGCACAAAAGCACAGTAAGCCTGAGATTTGTACATCGTTGGAAAGAAGATATTCTTATTTGTTTAAAGTGCTTCTTTTTCCCCTCTACTCTATCTCAACACTGTTCTCTGAGATCATTCAATGTGAAAGTTTGTTTCGTCTCATTTATCTTGTTGGAAGCATTGAAGCCCAAGGTGTTACTCAAGATGCTCAGAGAATGTCTGAGGTAGCAGAGGCCCTAACCCACATTCCTTTCCCGAGGGTATCTTCCCAATGTATCACAAAAAAAGTTTTAAAATTATAACAGATTTATGGAAAATATTCCCACTCCAGCCTCACAGATTATTTTTTTTCTGTAAATCCTTTTTTTACTCGGTTTTCTTTATTATGGAGGAATTGAGATGGAGAAATTGAAAGTTTCTAAATTGCTCCCAGTTGCTAGATCATTCTGTATTAATTCATGTCCCCATTTTAAGTGACAAATGACATAGCTGACCTGGATCTGGCTAATCTACAAAAGGACCACATACAGCATTCTATCCAGAGAGGTTATCATGATATTTGATGTTCTGTAGGTGTGAGGAAGAGTTTGGTTTGAGTTCAGGACTGCTGTTTCAATTTCCACCATCTCCATGATTTTTCTGAAAAAGTCCCTTTTTCAATATAGACTTTATGCTATTAATTGAAATCTTCTGCTATTTTATTAAGGTTAGTTTGAAAACATTTTAAAATCAAATAAAATTTCAAGTTTTTAGTTTTTGAGCTACCTGTTTTAGTGTGTATATTTAGAATGATCGAAGTGATCTAAGAGAAAATTGAAATTCTAACATGATATTTTTTTTCAATGTGTCAAAAAGTGAAATTTGAAATACAGCTTTGTTCATTTTGTTTCACCCATGCACATGCTTTCAGTTCTGAAGTATGAACCCCTGCAGTGACAACCTAATAACTATTACAGAGACAATAACCAACGCCTAGACAGTCTCTAACAATAAGAAATAATGATTACCTGGGGTGTCCTCTTATTTTCCTCTACTAGGTACTAGCACAGCACAAGCTGTAAATTGTGATTATGGTGGTGGTGCACCTCATCCCCAGCAATTTCCGGTGATTTGTTACTCCTCTCCTGTTTGTACTATATGGTGGCACACAGATGGATGATGGAGAAGTTTTGCTTGGGATGCTGAGCATTTGTCCAGAACACAGGGAATCAAACATAACCATATAGATCTGCGGCTTCAAGATCTTTTCTCCGTGGTACCATGTGATATGATTCTCAGGCTTATCGTATCATCTCGTAATCCTGAATCTTCATGTAACTCTGGTCATAACATCAATAACTTTGTCATTTCCCTTACTGCTGGATCATTTAGACTGCACAAATTGAACACATTTCAAATCAATTTAGAATTTGAAAGTGCTTGCCAAAGCAAAGGAAAAATAGAGAGATTTAAAATTATTTGAAAGAAAACATTACTGTGGAAACATGTACTTTTTTTTAATTTTCCATTACATGTCAACAACATTAAATCAACATTTCCTCTATTGTGTTCCTATTTTTCATTTTTGATATGTTAAACTCAGAACTGGTACAGAGGCAAAATTACTCATGCTTTTTCTTGTCTTATTTCCTTTTGAATCTGGTATGTACAGTGAAGTTTTATGGCTCCTGAATTCCTGTCACTTGTTCTGTCTTTGCCTCCACCTGTCCACCTACTGAGAACATGTAGTTGAAACTCTACAAGGAGAAGGTTGGGATATTTCAAAGAGAATTAAGATTCATCAATAAGTGCTGAGAACTATGTTAAAAAAAAAAATCATGAAACAAAATCTCAAAGAAACACTCCACAAAAAACCACAAACAAACAAGAAGTAGTGTCAGAAACAAAAGAATGAGACCTGAAAAACTGGCCAAAATGACCAAAATAATCTAACTACAAACCCAAGAGCATAAATATTTATATAAATATGAATAATATTAAAGATTATATACAACATAAATATTTTCCAGCATTACCCTCTATCTTTCATTGTCTACAAAAAGTAAACAGAGGTTAGTGGCTCTTGGATTTTATTTCCTCACCTGCGATCCAGCCAAAACACTGTAAGCTTCCACTACTCAGAATGGTCAAGGAGGGTGAGGAATTTAAAAAAAACCTAGTTTTTTCACCAATCTTTTTCTTATGAAGGTTTAGGTAAGTATTTCCTTATTCACTGTATTTCCTTATTCACTGTATTTCCCAATGAAGATACTCAAATGAACTTTAGTAGTGATAAATGTAAACCTAGGTGACAGAACAAAAAGCTATTGGTGAAATCTTCAGAATAAAAGGTGCAAATAAAGACTGTTTTCACCAAAATCAGATTTATTCAAAAGGCTAGAACGTAATGGATCCAACTGAGGAGATATTATAGGATCATACCGTATATATAGGATCCTATAATATCTCCTCAAAATCATTGTTTTTTTAAAATGTTCTGAGTTCTTTTGAAAGAAGAAAGGAGTTTGAGGACATAGGGTGCTTCATGAATCAAACAGTATCACGCATGTTGCTTAAAGAGCATACACAGATTGTGTGTACAGGCAGATCTCAGACTGCCATCTCCAGACAGGCAGTTCTGGCTTTGCACACTGTGATAGCACATCCCTGCTAGCATGAGATTCTCTGAAGCAGGCTTATAGTTGTGGTCTTGATTGCACAGACAAAAATGAAGATTCTTTTAAACATATTTCAGTTCTGCATTGTAAAAGTCACTCCTCCACTCATCTAGCTCTTGGTAGGGAATCATCTCCAGGCTGCAGGGAGCTGTTAGTAGTGTTTTAACAGGTTAGAGCAAGCTGCTTTGAAAATAAAGACAAATTGTCAAACAGTTTCTGGGAAAGAGGGATATGTTAATATTTTGTTAGGGTGAAAAACAGAAGTGTGGAGAATTGGCAGAAGGACAGTGAATGACTCCACATTCAAGCCTAGCTGCTTATGGCAATACCGCTCCCACGACAGAGTTTGACTAGAGACATGCATGCATCTCCTAGGAGAGGAATGCATATACTGTGGGGATAGCTGGGGGAATATGGGCACGTGTGAGCTCCAGACTACACAGTGTAGATGCAAGCTGAGTCCCCTAGTCTCATTCCTGCACATTACAAGGCTCTTGTCATAGCTGTTGCTCACAAAGCTGCTGCCCACGTGATGCCAGCATGCAGAATCAGAGTCTGATAAAAGAATCTCTCCTGCTGAAGAACGGTTTTGATTTGTTTCTCTAAGAAGTTAGTGATTTTATATTATCCATGTCTTATTCTTAGATCTTCTGATTTAATTTGCAGTAAGCCTTGAGATTTTTTTATTTTTGGTTTTTTTTCTTAGATCATCTGACTTCCACAGGCCATAGTTCCCTTTAGCATCTGGTTGTATGTAGAACAACAGCAAGAAAAGAAATTAAGGAAAAAAAAAGTGTCTAAATAGCAAATAAAAACTCTAAGGCTAATTTGAGGTAATTTCTAACTGAAGTATGATTGAACACTTGCTTAGCAGTACTATCTTTGTGATTTTTTTAAACTTAGTATGAAAACTCTTCCCCAAGTCAGTTATATATTTTTTGGACAAAATATATATAGAAAGTAAATGGCAGCTCTAGAGAATACAGATGATGTAAGCTAGAATGTGTCCTGAACAAAGTCTTTGGTGATATATATATATATATATGTCTCATATATATATATGAGAAAATATTTTCTTTAATATCACTAAGAGATTTGGACATTAGATTTATGAAATACTCATATCAGTGACACAAAACATAGTGCCAGGTAATGGATCAATATAAAAGCAGAATAAGAAATCTTGAATAATTTTCAAAGTTCTTACTACTTTTAGTCCTTACTTGCTGATTCCCTTCAAAACCTTGGTTGATTTGGATGCTGTTTAGTTTACGAAATATAGTATAATCATAGTTCATAACAGTGTGAAAATTGGGAAAATAATTGGTGAATAAGTGAAGAAAATAGGTGGGTTATTTTCTCTTCTCTTCCCTTTACTATTTCACTGCAGTTTCTCTATTGCTATGAAAATGTTAGACAGATTAAAAAAAAGTTTCAGTGTTTTCATGGCCTATTCATAGCTTAGCAACAACATTTGTTTAGGAGTCTAAAAATATTTTTGTAATGCATACTTTGAATTTTGTACTAAAAGTTGAAGAGCAGGAGAACATATGGTCAGGCACTTTATGAGTCTTTAGGATGTTAACTGCTGAAATTGCAGACAGAATCAAATTGTGCACAGATAAAATCATACTAAACAGTTAAAATGTGCAAGCCACAATTACTTATAAGGGTCCTTGATACACAACAGAATGGTAAAAGAGGAAACATAAACCAGCCTTTTAATTATTTATAAATGCTTAGAGGCAGATTTATTTATAATGTTGATGTAAACGAAATTAAAAAATCAATTTATCTGCCCCCAGCATTATGAAAGAGGGTAAATTCTTAGGAACTGACTACTAGTTGTTTTGCCTCTACCGCAACAGCTGTAGGACTATTAAGCAGTAGATTTTTCAATTTTTTTTTTTTCTGCCTTGAATATTCAAAATGTCAGAGCAAGAAAAAAGTAAAAATAAAAAGCATTACAGCAGGACATGAGTCATTCAGGTGCTACAACAGATTGTCTGTGTGATCTTGAAAAAATAATTTAAACTACTTCTCCTGTGAAATAAATGTACTGTCTTACTGTAGAGTGATACTGTGATCTGATTTGATGCTATGGTAATTGGGGATAAAATTGATTCCTTTACAGATTAAAAATATTTTTTTTGAGTATCATAATTCTGGAAGACACATAAATCTTGTGGCTCATAACAAGTTATTAAATGCTACACAAGTGTTATTTTAAGTAGATAATGAGAATTAATCTATAGATTTTTTTTTTTCCATATAGACTGCATTTGCCACAATGTGATTGTATTCTTCATTCTTATCATTAATCCTGTCAACTCAGTTTCTACTATGAACAGTTGTCAATTTTAAGAGAAAATTATCCATCTGAATGACTGCAGATTTGGGTCAGTATCACAATATAGAATCAACACCTGCATTTAACCTAAGGGCTGGTCAGAGCTAAAAGGTGGTGTGATCTTTCATTTATCTAAATTAGGGGCATTGTTTATTTATGTGCTGCCATTTGTTTCTGCAGAGGAGAAGGCTGTTAATACCAACAATCGTTGAGACTGGTTAATTAAAAGATAACAAAATTCATTTTCATCCTAAGGGCTAACGTGGTTGTAAGCTATGGTTTCCTTTTGAGGCTATTTAGGGCAAGAAGGGAAATGGAGAGGATTGGGTTTTGCTAATGAATATTCACACAGCCAAGAAGCAGGGAAATGGTCTGTATTGAAGAGAACCAGAAGCTATAAAGCAACTATCATGTTGCTCCGTAGTAACAAATGCCACTGTGTTAGAACAGCTGCAGATGTTTTGAAACAGTAAAACTACCTATAAACTGGGCATTTTGGCCCTCAATTCCACATTTCATTTTAGCTTTTCAGCGTTTCTCCTTAGATGGAATATTTCCTTTTGTTAACCTCACGTGAAGAAGCAAAGCCACACAGATGCAGAATCTTATTTCTTTCCTTGGTTCTTCCTGGTTCTTTCTTTCGAGTCTTTGCATCATCACTCACACCAGCTAGTTGCTACCTTGGCACAACTCCTGAAACAACTACTTTGGATGTCAGCATTTCCCAGGAGCTTTATGTCAAAATAAACTCATTGTTGGTTTTGTTTTTTTGTTTTTTTGGTTGGGTTTTATTTTTACCCCTGCTTTTTATCTAATTCCACTACAATATGCAACAGAGCAGAAAGATAAAAAGCCACTTGTATGTACTCATCAGATATAGCATTTTAATCACCATCTGAGCATCAAACCCAATGTTATTAAGGTAAAAAAACCCAAGGTGCAATTTATTTGGAATAAACCTCCTAAACCAGTGCTTTTCAAAACAGGGGTCACTACCCCAATGAAGGCCACGGTAGACCACAGTAGAGGACCCACTAGGGATTCTGTTTAGAATGTTATTAATGTTACAGATTATATAAAATAACTGTGATGCAACTCACAATAGTTGTCTCCTTGTAGAGGAGAATCCTGTGGGACATGAAGTCATACTAAAGAAAAAAATAAAATTAAAACCTGCAATAGTAGACTTGCCCAATATTTTCAGTTCCTCGTGAGTTGTTTTCCTTCTTAGCCGAGGAGAGGTGTGCATTCCTCACACCCTTACCTTTTTCCAGTGTGGGTCCTCCACAAACTTCTCCAATGTGAGTCCTTTCCCACAGGGCTTCAGCTCTTCACCAGCTTCCCCAGCATGGGTCACTTCAGTGGGGTGCAGTCATAAATCATAGAATGTCTCTCATTCTCTCAGGCCCAGACTGCTCCAGCCTGGTCCCCCATGGAGTCACAACCCCCCCTCACTCAGGATGGCACAGGATCTTCCATACGTCTCCACCTGCTCCAGTGTGGGGCTTCTCCATGGGCTGCGGGTAATGTAACTGCTCCCCGTCATCTTCCATGGGCTTCAGGGGGACAACCTGCTCTGCCATGGTCTTCTCCACAGGCTGCAGGGGAATCTTTTTCTCTGGTGCACCTCCTTCCCCCACCCCGCTCTTCACTGATCTTGGTGTCTGCAAAGTTTCTTAACATCTCAATCTCTTCTCTGGTGGCAAAAAGCAGCTGCTTGCATTTTTTTCCTCCTAAATGTGTTCCTAGAGGCACTATGGCCATCACTGATTGGCTCAGCCTTGGTCAAAAAGTCTGGCCTTGAGTTGGCTGGTGATAACTCTGTCATGCCTGCAGAGAGCTTCTAACTGCTTCTTGCAGAAGCCCCACCCCCCCGCAACCACCCCTCCTCCACCAGAACCTGGCCATGCAAAACCACAACTTCTGTTATTCCAAAACAAATATTAATGGAAATGCAGCCATTAACTCCTCTTATGACCTTTCCCAGCGCAACTGCTACATATGCTATGTTCTGCTAACAATTAGAACTTAGTAATTAAAGAAAAAATATCACCCTTTTTCAAGGGAAGAGCTTTAATTAAGGGCATTTGAATTTAAAATTCTGAAAACTGTATGTAGGCTAGAACAAGGAAAATAGGATGTCAAACCAATGACTCTTTTTTAGCAAATACGATGGATCTTTGTGACCTCTTTGAAGCTCCTTGAAAACTGTGGCAAATGAAAGAAATTGGATAAGTAGGGTAATATTTTTTAATCTTTGTCTACAAAATAAATTAAGAACACTGGTATAGTTTTTCCATATGTAAGGCAAGTTCATTAAAAAGGGGTTTACCCTGAATGGAAAACATAGCTTATCCTAAAACTTGTAAAGGTCTTCTGCAGCTTTTAACCTTGAACCCGTGGAATAGAACCATTTACGTAACTAAAGAAACAGAGACTGTAATTGATCTGTTCTGCAACTGATAGGGAGGTGAAACATACTTGGTACTTCCTGGACTGGCAACATGCAGCTGGATTAGGGCAGAGTCTGGTCACAATCAGCCAGTGTACAAGCAAAGTGTGATCACTGCAGAAGTAAGATCTGCCTCTGCTTTAATATGTTGACCCATATTATCTTACTGTTAGGCTTCACAAATTCCATTTACTTACCTTAGCTATGTGGTAGATTTATCTGGAAATCAGAAGAAAACAAATGGCCAATTGTTCAAATAAGATGCCCAGAAAAACAAGACATTACTGCATCAAAGGAACATATTTCCATGTATCTGGACTGGAGCCCAGTTGAATGCAAACAGAAGCTGAGTAATTCTGCAGCGAATGACTCACTGCCACAGAAGGGACCTACCAAACTTTTGTCAAACTGATGCTGAGAAGCGGAAGTTAAAAGAGAAAGGCAAGCAGAAAGGCTGTGTTGGTAGAGACACTGAAATAATTTCTGAGAATATTCTGCTTCAACATGAGTGACAGTGAAAACGATTTTTGATTAGTTAAATGACCCATGGTCCTTCTGGATTGCACATTTTAGATACCTGCTTGATAGGAGCAAAGGCAAGGATAGATTTGTTTGGTGGGTAGCAGAAGGCAAGTCACAGGCCAAGAGCTTGTGCCAGGTCTCCAGGTGAAAGCCAAAAGCTGAAGTCAGGAAAAGAAAAGCATGGCAGTTATTAGGAACACTAGCCAGGAATCGAGAGCCAGGCAAAGGAGTAAAACAAGCATAAGAAAATGGAGTTAAAAATATGAAAAAGAAACTTATAGAAAAGTACAGGAAAAGAGACTAGCTTCAGTCAAGAAGAAAAAAAAAAGAGGAATGCTTCGGAAACCTAATTGAATATTTTGAAGCCTCATACCTTCCAGATGGGGCCATGACTGAGCAGAATTGATCAGAGAAGCTTGCCCTTATTCCGGTCAGTGGTCAAGACAAGAGTTATTTAATCAGGTTGGTTAACAGTGAAAATCTTTGCCTATCTGTGTTAATGAAGAACTGCATAGCAAAATTTCTGTATTCCATGTCCACTGGAAAAAAAGTAGTCAGCATATTTCCTGCCTTGAAGTTTTGTATCTGTCTTACCTATGACAATAATGTTATTGAGTATGACATTAAGCTGATGTCTCACTGTGGCAAATGAAGCAAAATCAAGAGAATCCCAATCAATAGATGCAGGAGAAAATGGGGAAAAAATAGGGGAGAAAGTCACTAATCCCATTTTACGGGCATGGAACTGAAGCATACTTGAATTTCCACAGTCATAGAGGATATCTGTGGCATAGCTAGAATGAAGGTGAGATCTCCTGCATATGAGGAAACTGGAATCAATACTACTGCCAAATTGTCTCTTTTTGGGACTGTCATTTTCCAGTCATTGGAATATTTATGTTGGTAGTGATAACAGAAGATATCTCCTCTTTAGGTGGTGTGGGGAACATGCTAAACATTCTGAAGAGAATCTCCCTTTTCTCACCTAGAGATGGACAGCAATGCTGGGAAGTGCTTCTGATCTTCTAATGGGTTTAGCAGCCCCCTGAAAGGTCGATTAAGGAGGAGCAAGGAAAAATTGCAAATTTATGGGAACATCATATTAGCTAGCAGATCTTACAATTAAAATCCTCTGTTCAGTTCTTAAAGGGGAAACTGAAAAGCATAGACACAACTAGGGGAAATAAAATAACATAGATTATTTTGTTTATAGTAAACTATTCTACAAAAAAGAGCAACAGTCGTTACAGGATTCTTCTGGTTTGGGGTTTTTTTCCCCTGGGATTTTGTTTGTTTGGATGGTTTTAGTGGTGATTGTTGTTTTGTTTCCTTCTGATTTGGTTTGGGCTTTAATTTCCATTATCTCATGCCTTCACTTCCTTGCTCTAATCCCAATTCCCAAAAGAAATGACAAGCCATGTGCATCTTTGTATACTGAGTTTAGCAGGTCAGAACTGGTAACAGAATTTGCAGTGAACTGAATATGCTCTGTTAAATGTTTCTTGCCACTTTATGAGTCCCTGCAAAGCAGCCCTTAAGGCTATTCAAGCTACAAAACGCATATTGCTTTTATTGCTCTTTCTTTTATCATGAAGTATTAAACCAATATTTTATCAGGATCCAATACAATATACATATTTCACTTTGTGAATCTTGAAACTCTGTTAAACGAGTAAAAGAAGTGTTAGCTTACCAGCTGTCAATCCAATCCCTGACTAATAAATTAGCTTCATTCATTTTATGGCAGAACTTTTTGGTTGCAGGGATGATAGCTGCTGCAAGGACAGTGTAAATATAATTCTAAGAAACCATCTCCCCTGCTAGAAACTCAGTAGAGATATGTAAATCCATTTTATAAAATTACAAAAAAAATACATTACTGCTGCTAGACTGTTCCATGATGTCAGGCATGATCAGCAGGATCAGGCCCCTGGGATGTGAGCCGACAAGCACTCTTCCTCCAAATAAAACAGCAGCCAAATGGAGACAGCAACTTGCTCAGCCAGTAAGGTGGCAACAATGTCAAGGAAAGCACAGGACTGCAGGTACACCTAATATTCTGTCAGGAGGATCTGGGGCAGATCCTGTAGTCAAGAGAAAGAATAAGAATACAGTGCCTCCATCCGGGAAAGTCATCCTATCTATGTGGCATAATTATTTTAAGATGAGAGTATTTACTTATTGACTCTCTCTCTTTCTCTCTCCATTATGTATAGGAGCAGTTGACAAAACTACCTCAGATTAGACCACTAAGTCTAAGAGGACTCAAACCCGATGAGCTGATTCGGTGTTCACAGCTTGCAAGCCAGAAGTATAACGGAGCTTTCCACAATAGAATATACAAACAGCCCAAACCTGATGAAGTACAAAATACCACAGCTTGCCCCATGGTCAGTGCTCTCTCTACCTCTCTCAGATCTCAGGAAGACAAGAGTCAGTCCGCTGAACAAAGACCTCAGTGTCACTCGCTGACTGGTTACTGACTCCAGCCAACACCAAGTGCCTCAGAGGATGGTGTCCCCTTTAGAAAAACCTTTGTACCATCCTCTGAGCATAAGCCCTGCTTTCATGACACCTGGCAGATTTTTAATTTTTTTTTTTTAATTCTAAGAACAGACACAGAAAGTCAATTTTCAGGGCATTATCAAATCCACAGGACAAGTGGGAAAATATATGGTAGTTCTCAGTTTCTAAAGTTGCTTGTCAGTAAATGTTAGTAGCTAGTCTGGGGTAAAGCCAGAATAATGAGCCTGGTAGTCAGAGCACACATTCTGGAAGTGGGACTTGCGGAGACCAGCCCCTGCTCGCAAGGTTTATTTGCAATAGAATGAAGCTGTTTCATCAAGAAAGCATGAGAGGCTTTCTCCCTTTCCTCTCTCCGTGACACAGAGACCAGTGCACATTACTGGAATTTAGGAAACTCTACAATCAAATTCTGACTCCACCAAAACTGTGGACAAGAAGTACTTCCTTTTTTGCCAACTTTGTTAATCAGCTGTTTCTGCTTCTCCTGTAACATTTAAAAAACCAAACCCAAAACAAAACAAACAAAGAAAAACCCACCAAACCCCAAAAAACAAAAGGGAGAAAAAAAAAAAGTTTTAATTTCTCTTTCTGGTTCAGTAGCTAAATAAAATAAGCAATTATGTGTCCCACCTCAGTTTTGCCTCTTTCTCCACACATAAAGTGGTTACATTTATCCTCAGTCCCAGGAAAAACAGTGAATTCATACTCTTCTGTTCAGGAGACAAAGGTAAAAGATGGTATTTTGATTTCAACTCGGATATTACCCTCAGTACTACATTTGCTGAGAAATTCTAACTGCACTGAAGGAAATATGAGGTGACTGACAATGCAGTGTTATTTATGCATTTTAAGCTTGTGAAATAATATGAAAGGGTAATTTCCAAATTGTGCCTTCCTGTTCTTATTGTTGCACAGCTGCTAGTAGGTTTGATGGAAAACACATTGAATATTTTTTTTTCATTTTAAAATTGATGAAATGAAAGACAGAATGAAAGCCTATGACTTTTGCTTCACCACCTATCCAGTACATGCCACATCTACCATTTTCTTTCTCTGTGAGAAATGGTCTTCTAAACTTATTTGAAGGATGATGATGTCTTTGTAAAAATAAAGCTATAAGATGACATGAGGTTATATGTGTGTCTCAATCTGTATTTAACAAAGTTAGTTGGGTTTGTAATGATAATTTTGTAAAGAAAACTATTTTTACATGCATTGGGACTACTTCAAGGGTCATATAAGGAAATTAAGAGAAAGTGAAGTCAAAAGGAGAGTCTCTGTCAGTATGGAGAATATTGATGGCAGACCCTATCTGTCAAAAATTAATAAAGGAACAGGCAATGATGTATGTAGTAAGTCTGAGTGGATAAAATCCTGTAATTATTCTGTGAAATAGTTCTCTATGGACACAACAGCACAACTGCAAAATTCTTTTCTCTTTATAGAATACGCTAAAGGTTTGTTTTCTCTTTTATAGTTATTTTTCTTCTTTTTTTTTTTTCCCTGGCTATGGCTGTCTTCACCATCACATCCTTGTGTGCCTACTTGACAGCTAATTAAGACTTTCATGCTAAAGTATTCACAATGTTACCAGTATCTGTGAATATGATTGCATACTCATATCACAGAATTTTTCTTTTTTCACTCTAGGAATTCTTAAAACGGATCAACAAGCATTTAGGAATTCTGCAATGGTGACAAATGACTCCACCAAGTTATCCTTGCAGGTTAAGTAGTTTTATGTAGAATAATCGTAGAAGCACATGCAAAATTAGAAATGGCTTTATGCTCTATTCAGTGTACTTGGTGTAGAAACAGTAATAATAAGCAAGCAACTGAATTTGAAAAATTTGAATAATTGAGAATGTGAACACTGAGGTCTGAAGAACATACTTTTCACAAACAAGTGTTTATTTCTAATGAGATGAAGTATTTGAAGTAGACCTGGACTGAGATCCAAGTCTGAGCAGTTTCAAATGTTTGAGAAATATGAACGTTCCCCTTCAGTTTGAGCTCATTTCCAATTACAAAGTCTTATGCAGATAGCAAATCAATAAAATTACCAACTGGAGAGCAAGTGAAAAATAGAATATGTTACTATTTTCTTCAGAAGTCTCCATCAGTGACCTGATGTTTATATATACCTTACATATAAAGACTCATATTTGGAATGTTGAAGATGTCTTTATCCAAAATAGGAAAATAAGAGCCAAGCTCTAACTCTTAATTTTTAATTCTTTATAAAGGCTCAGAATTAAATAGTATACACATTTTTTTTTCTTTGGGAACTAAGTCATTCTAAACATCTATTATTCTGTAGTTGTCTAAAAGCAGTTTTACACTGAAAAATGACACCCAAAAATATTTGCGTGTGCTTAGTTCACAGAGATATAGAGATATAAATGCTGGACCACCTTTATTATTTTGCTTTTCTGTAACTTTAAAAAGACATTATATATTGTTTACATTATTAAAAGCAAAAAAAAAATATCAGAGCATTGTATCGGTTTGTTAGCATACCTTATGAAAAGAATATTTAAAGAAAAAGTGCCCTGTTAGATCCCTGGTATATCTCAAAGAGGAGCCAGATGCCTTAGAAAAATGTTGAAACCAGCCACACAGTGAGATGGGACCTAGCAGGGTCCAGTAACGTAGCTGTCACTGAGTGCTGCTCAACAAGAAAATCCAGACAAGTCATGAACTTTATTCTCTTACTGTGCTACATGGAAAATCCACAGTTTTGGAGGTAAAAGTGTAGCCTTTTCAATAAGAGCAGAGTGAGAGTCTCAGATTTATAGACCAGTTTTTAGATGAGTTGCCCACAAGTGAGATATAGGGATAGTGTCTTCTGCAGCCTTTACAACAATGCTTGATGTCTAATGATTGCTTTGTGGTGGGGTTCATTCCAAAACAGTGTCCTCTCATGTTGAAGTGCATAGCTATGCCTTGGGAATGGTCACTAGTTTAAAGCTCACTAGAGAAAACTGGTGAACCCTTAATGGCTAGATAAAAACCACACTTCAACAACTTGTCAAACATTTCCTGAACCCTTCAAAGTCCTGCACATGAAAAGAGGATATTTCATGGACCCATGACACCTCTGGGGTAAAGCAGAAGGTAGACACTATTTTTCATTCCTAAAGTTTTGAATTTGGGATTTAGTCATATCTAAGTCTGCTTTAGCTACTAAATCCTTTTTTTAACCTAGCTGAAAGTTTATTTCAAGTTACTAGAACTGTCAGAAAACAAGGCCAAAATCAAGAATATTGGTTCAACGACAGACATATTTACTGTTCACACTGACCTTATATGTATGTAAGTAAAAAATATTCAAGGTAGAATTCAAGTTATTGTAACAGAATATAAAATTGTACTCATGTGCGTTGACCTCACTGTAGCTCTCAAGGTGAAACAAAAAATGAAATTGCCAACAAACATATTACAACCAGTGATTAAGTGGCTTTTTATACACTCTTGGGAACATTGGGACAGACAGTTCTGATGGGAAAGACATGATTACTTCTGATTACACTGTACTATCCCAACTGCAGAGGTCTGATACCAGATTTCAGTAGAAAAACAGTTAGAATGAAGATGTGAAGTATATATCATGCAACCATCATAAGTACCCACAGCTACAATGAAATTATGTTACATATCATGACAAATTACACACGGGATGTCCCTTTGAAAGGTTATTTTAATACTTCCTTCATTTAAGCTGTAGATATAAGGGTCTCAGAGTTCAGGCATTTAAAAAGAAGATATATTAAAAGCAAAAAAGAAAATGTCCTTGTATAAGGCTTTTAAAAATTAAATTTATTCTATTTTATGCCATGTTAAAATATCAAAACACGCTGTGGTCTTTATCAGAATGGGTTGCTAAACTCAGTGTCAGGAGAGGTGTGGGGAAGGACTATTCGTTTGATATCTTTATTGTTGTGATTGTGAAAGGATGGGCTTCTTCATATGATATGTGAGACAGCGGAGCCCTGCCAGTTTACTTCTTTCCATGTTTAAAACTTGTTATACTTTGTACTTGCAGTCTGCATAGGTTGCAAATGCATGGATACACAAATACTCAGCCTTGTGTATTTAGTTACATGAATCAGGGAGCAATATTTTGTAAAGCAGTATGATATGTTGGGGCATTAGAAGGAATCCTTAGGAGAAATAAATATTTGAGAGGTGAAAAGTATGTCCAGACTTCTGGCACTAGTAAGATAAATATGGAAAGGACAGGAATATGTTACCATGAATTTTACAACTACAGCCTGTGCAACTATAATTCAGCAAACATTCATTACCATTATTAATAACGTGACATAAAATGGAAAAGAGCAGACTTAATCCATATACCTGGCAGATATATGAAATGGCAGCTGGCGCATTAAATGGGATGGGGGAATACCCAGCAGATACCAACACTGCCTGGCCACAGACCTGGCATTTATATAAATGAACGAGAAAAAATCTGGACCAAGTGAAGACCCCACGTGTATACACTTGTGCACAATTATTTTTGTGTCTGCTAGGCAGCTTGTAATTCTGGCTATGACATTTTCTCCCCCTCATCTGGGAAACGTTCCAACCATGTTCAAACTGGGGTTTTAGCAACAGCCACATATAATCCTCCCTGGGAACAGAAGAGGACAGAAGAAGATTGGCAGGGTCCTGCCCAAATGTGTGTTCTCTGTGACACCAAGGAACAATCTAGTTCTTGCCTGTCTCTTGAAGTAAAGCAATTTGTTACCCACAACATGTCACAAGAACCAGGCACAGCTTGCTATGTCGTATTTAGGGCCATATTGCTCCTAAGTGAGCATTCTGTCCATGCACTGTTAATGGATCCCACTGCATTTGTATGTGCATGTACTTTACAGTCATCTCTACGCTGTAACCCATACAATGTAATCCATACAACTGCAACTTTATTCCATCTCACATAATGACCCTGTGTTATTCTATGTCATTTAAGAGGAAGAAGACAATTTAGAAACTTGTGTGCTCCTTTCAACTGGTTGCATAATCTCAAATGTTGTTCAAGACCAGAAGACATGATGATAGACCATTATTCCTTCTTAGTAAGACACATTTAGCTAAACATACTTAAGAAAGTTATTTGTGTGAATGGTGTTCCACTTAGAAGAAAAGGTTATAGTAGTAAAAATATCCCAAAATCCAGACAGTTCTGGAGCCCCAAGACCTCTTTTCTATTTCTTAGGAAAGGGTTTTTTCTAGACTCAGTTATTTGTACTCACTGAAGAAACCTTTGATAAAGGGAACATGTCATAGGTACATAAAGTAAATAGACACAATTATATTACAACAGATAATTCTGAAGAAATGCTGCTAGGCATAGAACAAAAATTGTGTCAAGATTTGCTTGAAGCAATTCCCATATATAATCTAGCTTCACTTAATTTTGCATGCACACAGCTGTCAGATCTCTAGCTGATTTTGTAGGCAAATTTACAAAATGAACTTCAGGACTAATGGTAATTTTGCAGAAGGCAGTGATACCTATTTCAGAGCATTCAAAACAAGACCTTATTTTGAAACTGACTGGTTTTCTTGCATTGAAAAACTGTTTTTTGCTTTCTCCATTGTAATCCAGGATCAAAATACTGCAAATGGGCAAGCAATTGCTACTAGATTAACCAGTATCACTTTTGAAGACTAAAGAAATCAGCATTACAGAACTTATTTTAATGATATCAGTATTTAACTTCATTGTATTCTCCTGACCTTGAGTTCCAGGTTTACTACGTCTTAAATATTTTTGAGTCTAGTCAAGGGAAATGGTTAACTGTCATCTTTGTGGCCATTAAGAACAGAGAAATCTTTGAAAATCTATGCAGCATTTTGGGAACAAATTTTCCACAGGGGCTGCTATTATATATGGGTCTGCTGTATGAAGTTATTTCATACTTGGCAAAATTCGGGTAGCAAATTCTGATGTGGATTTTCCCTCACTAATATGAAAGAGAGGGAGATTCTATAGGTATTCTTGATGATGAAAGTACTTATTTTCTTCAAGGAACCAGTTTATAAGCTCTACCACTGGCATGGACAATCGCACTCATTTCTACCTTTGCCTTCTCTGAGGGATTTTCAGTGAGATTTTGGATTTGGGTCAGCAAGTAGCCACATCTATTTGCATTTGAATTCCCCTATGAACATCATAAGTATTGTCTGGGCTTTTTCTGAAAATGATCCATTATGAATAGAAATGCAAACACCTGGATTCAGTGACAGTTACAGATCCTTGCTTGGCACACCAGCCATCATCAGTCCTGTAGGTGTGTATTTACAGTTATATGACCAGTGTTCAGAATGCAGATACAGATAACCCTGTATAATGACCCTGATTATTAGATCTTCATAGGCAAGAAATTGGCATGTAGGATTCTCATCTCCCTCTACTAGTGTGAGGCTTTGGGAAAAATTTCTATAAAAACAGTGCAAAATACTTAACATTTTTATGGTTTACTGTGAGATAATATTGCAAAGAAAAAAGTGTCTGCAGAATAATGAAAAGATCTTAAGCTAGAAAATTATACATCTGTTTCAATGCCTTTCTTTCTCAATGGAAAACTGTGTAGTGCAGTATTTAATATTCAGGCTAATTTACCACATCAAATGACTTTAGTAATTTATATGTAACACATTCTATTATTCCCATTTTGCTTAATGCTGCACAAGAAAAAGATACTTTAATTGTTCTGTATACACCTCTCCGCCCATTTCTTCTACTGGCAGCTTTTTAGGGCACTTAGTGGTGGGGAGATGAAATACTCTTAGGTAGGAGGGAAATATATTTCCATCTCACACTCAATGGAAGAGTACACTGAGTACTGGGTGGTTCAGGAAGAGACTCCCAGGGAAATGGAGCAAGGTGAAATACTAGTTGCTAAACAGTCACAAAATTTGCTAGGCTGAAAACAAACTATTTCAGAAGAAACTTGAGTCTCGATAACTACCACTCAGACTTGGATCCTCTGTGCTATGAGCCGTCTTCAGGAGGTAGGTCCATCTTCAAATAAAGATGAGAGACTTCATTCCAGTAGCTCAGTGGTTAGAGCTACTGTGCACTAGAACACAGACCCATTTACAAATCTCTGCCTCAATTCTAGGCCTGATCACAGACTACATACTGCACACCTCAGGGAAGGAGCAAGAAGAGTGAGACCATGAGGTTAGTGTATTTCGTAACACAATGAGCAGAGAGTGCATGGGTGGAGGCCTCAGATGAGACTTGTCAGGGCACTTCAGGTACACTGGTAAACCCAGGGCCCTGACATTAAAATTTCTGCAGATGTCATGTTATGTGGAGGTCAGTAATCAGCAGTGTTACTCAGGTATCTGCATCACTGGTAAACCAGCGCTATTTAACTTCTTTATCAGCAACGTGGACAGTGGGATTGAGTGTACTCTCAGCATGTTTGATGACAACACCAAGCTGTGTGGTGCAGTCAATATGCTGGAGAAAAAGGACGCCATCCAGAGGGACCTTGACAGGCTTGAATGATGCTAAGGCCAAGAGGAAAGTCCTGCACATGGGTCAGGGCAATCTGAAGCACAACTACAGGTTGGGTGGAGAATGGATTGAGACCAGACCTGAGAAGGATTTGGGGTGATGGTGGACAAAAGAAGCTCCATGTGAGCTGGCTATGCAAATGTGCAGCCCAGCAAGCAAACCATATCCTGACCACCAAGTCAAGGGAGGTGATTCCACCCCTCTAGTCTCCTCTGGTGAGACCCCACCTGAGGTACTACATCCAGCTCTGGGGCTGCAAGTACAAGAAGGAGATGGAATTGTTAGACTGAGTCCAGAGCATAGCCATGAAGATGATCAGAGGGCTGGAGCACCTCTCCTATGAAGTAAGGCTGAGAGAGTTGGGCTTGTTCAGCCTGCAGAAGGCACTGTAACAGGTTTCCCAGAGAGGGTGTGGATGCCCCCTCCCTAGAAGTATTCAAGGCCAGGTTGGATGGAGCTTTGAGCAACCTGGTCTAGTGGATGGTTTCCCTGCCCATGACAGGGAAGTTGCAACTAGATGATCTTTAAAGTCCCTTTATAACACAAACCATTCTGTGATTCTATAATTGTATTTGAATATGAAATTCAAGTAACTAAAAATGTCAGACTACTAAAACCCTTTGTTAATCTCTACCCTTTTAGAAAGATACCCTTGTAACAAGCTGTCTCTTGAATGACCTATTCAACATCCAGAATTAAAATAACAGTTAATGGCAATGAAGGCTTTTACAGGGTGTCAGGTTTCAACGACTGAACAAAAAAGAGTGTGAAAAATGTTTGGCAGTAGAACAGACACCACTGTCAGGAGGACTGAGTTAAAATGTGTTGGACAGTATGCATGGCAGGAGAGTTGAATTAGCTGGATTAACAGAGCCTTCCTTGAATCACAGAATTACAGAATCACAGAATCACAGAATTGTAGGGGTTGGAAGGGACCTTGAGAGATCATCGGGTCCAACCCCCCTGCCAAAGCAGGCTCCCTAGGACAGGTCCCACAGGGAGGTGTCCAGACGAGTCTTGAATATCTCCAGAGAAGGAGACTCCACCACCTCCCTGGGCAGCCTGTCCCAGGGCTCTGTCACCCTCACTGTGTAAAAGTTCTTATGCATGTTGGTGCGGAACTTCCTGTGCTCCAATTTACAGCCATTGCCCCTTGTCCTGTCTCCACAGACCACTGAAAAGGGGTTGGCCAATTCCCCCTGCATCCCATACTTAAGATATTTATAAACATTAATTAGGTCCCCCCTCAGTCTTCTTCAGGCTGAACAGCCCCAGCTCACTCAGCCTTTCCTCATACGGGAGATGTTCCAGGCCCTTAATCATCTTCGTAGCCCTTCTCTGGACTCCCTCCAGGAGATCCCTGTCTTTTTTATACCAGGGAGCCCAGAACTGGACACAATACTCCAGGTGGGGCCTGACCAGGGCAGAGTAGAGGGGGAGGATCACCTCCTTCGACCTGCTGGCCACACTCTTCCTGATGCATCCCAGGATCCCATTGGCCCTCTTAGCCACCAGGGCACACTGCTGGCTCATAGCCAACCTGTCATCAACCAGGAGCCCCAGGTCCCTCTCCACAGAGCTCTTCTCCAGCAGGTCATCCCCCAGCCAGTACTGATACTGACAGTTACTCCTCCCCAGGTGCAAGACTTTACACTTGCTTTTATTAAACCTCATCTGGTTTCTCCCTGCCCAGCTTTCCAGCCTGTCCAGGTCTCGCTGGATGGCAGCGCAGTGTTCCTGCGTGTCAGCCACCCCTCCCAGCTTTGTATCATCGGTGTACTTGCTGAGGGTGTGTCCTGGTTTCAGCTATGATGGAGTTAAATTTTTTTTAGCAGTGGATGGAATGCCATGTTTGGGTGTTAGGATGAGAATAGTGCTGATAGCACCCCGATGTCTCCGATTTGTTGCCGGGCAATCAAGTACCTTTCTCAGCTCTGCATACTTCCTTACTAATGAGGGGGGAGGGGGGCGCAGCCAGGACAGGTGACCCGAATTGGCCAAAGAGGACATTCCATGCCAGTTACGTCATGCTCAGTATAAAGGGGGACTGGGGGGAGGAGGAGGGGGCAACGCCAGGACGTGCAGTTTCTGGGGACGGTCGGGTTTCCAGGACGGGCTCTAAGCTGTGCGGCCTGAGTTGTGTGGTTTGGTGAGAAATTGCATTGTGTATCACCAGTTTCATCTATTTTGTGCTTTAAACTTGTTATTGTTATATCTAGTTTTCTGTTATTGTTTAGTAAACTATCCTTATCCCAACCTGCGTGGTTCTGGTTTCTAGGTTGTGGTTTCGTTCCCTCCTTTCTTCCTTCCCTTTTTCCCCCTCCCCCAACTTCCCTTCCCCCCTTCCTTTTAAAAGTACAAGCGACTGTGTGGGGTGCGGCCCTCGGCCGGGGCAAAACCACGACAGGGTGGATGCTATTCCCTCATCAAGGTCATCGATGAAGATATTAAACAGGACTGGACCCAACACCGAGCCCTGGGGAACACTGCTAGTCACAGGCCTCCATTCAGATTCTGTTCCACTGATCACGACACTCTGAGCCCGGTCCGACAGCCAGTTCTCAACCCACCCCACTGTCCACTCATCTATTCCATGATCTCTTAGCTTTTCTATCAGGATGTCATGGGAGACAGTATTGAAAGCCTTGCTGAAGTCAAGGTAGATGACATCCACTGCTCTCCCTCCATCCACCCAGCCGGTGATGAGATCATAGAAGGCTATGAGATTGGTCGAACACGATCTCCCCTTGGTGAATCCATGCTGACTACTCCTCATGACCTTCTTCTCTTCCAATTGCTTGGAGATGGCATCCAAAATAAGTTGTTCCATCACCTTTCCAGGGACAGAACTGAGGCTGAATGGCCTATAATTGTTAACGTCCTCCTTCTTGCCCTTTTTGAAGACTGGAGTGATATTGGCTATCCTCCAGTCCTCAGGTACTTCTCCTGTTCTCCAAGAGCTGTCGAAGATGATAGCAAGTGGCTCCACAATCACTTCCGCCAGCTCCCTCAGCACACGTGGAAGAAGTTGAAGAAGTGCTATATTGCAGGGACTGTGAAATGTAAACCATAAACTTCCCTATTCCAAGTTTTTCTGCTGATCTAAGATCCACAAAAAAAGTACACAAATGTGGATCACAAAGATCACTATTTTCTTGTAGGGATTTGAGAAAAATATTTCACTAGGCCATCAGAATGATAGAAAGATCTTTTTGTCAATTATGAAGCTACTTGAATGTGTATGCAACAGTAGTGAAATCTTTAGTCAAATACAACGCAAAAACACCTATCATATTTTGAAAACTTCTCAAAAAGACATAACTGCAGAACATCCTGATGTTAAGCCTACCATAGTGTAAGAGTGTCCTTACAAATATTTCTTCAAAGCTATGTTGCTGGCATGACCAACAAAAAGAGCAGAAAGCTAGGACTACAGTCTTGGAAATCTCTCCACATTTCCCTCGCTTAGCAGACTTGAGACCCAGCTTCTCTTCAGATCTGTCCTTAGTCTCACTATTACTAGAACAAGATCTACAGTATAGTATATCATCTAGTCTAAGAAGGTGCACATTTTCATTTTGAATTTCACAAAGGAAAAAAAAGTAAATCCCTGAATAGAGAAAGTATAGGCAACACCTCATCACTTCTTCCCACAGCTGATTCTGTTTCAGACTGAAAAAGCCTGAAATCTTGTCCTTTCTTTTCCATTGATATATCGAAGATACTGCCTCTCACTAAAAATTTTGTCAACTCTAAAATCCACTGGATTTAAACAACTGGAGCTGTGAAATTTAGTGCAAGATTATGCTACTTCTGAAATGGAAAATGGTTAAAAGAAAGATATGAAACAATTATTATTTTCCTGAATATTCTCTCCTATCATTCTGTGTAGGGTGGGAGAAGGTAGTTCTTGCCATTATTTTATCAAAACTCTAACAATTAAGCATAAATATGGAATTGGACAAAAAACTGGGGGATTAAATTTCCCAACAGTCTTTCAAGTATCCTAACCCTTTGTATGTATAGCAGTTAATTATTTTTTCTTCTGGATGGCATGTGCAAGCTCCCTCTTACATAAACTGAGTTTTTAGTTTGGTTTTTTTTTCGTTTTGTTTCATTTGTGCATTTTTTTCAAAATAGCTATGCCATTGTCTGGTTTTCTTTTACAGAGAGATTCTCCATTCATATTTTAATACTATTTTCTCCATTTGAACCAGGACACAGAGCTGAGAATAAAACATCTCTCCAGATGTTTTTTTTTAAAGTCACTCTAAGATATTTCTTCACTCCTACTAATAAGCTATGGCAAGACTAGGAGTTCCATTAATAAGCAAATCTTCAAGCCTGTTGTGACGCTTTAGAATGTTGCTTCATTCCCCTTTGGAATTCCTCTTATACCTGCACTGAGCAAGTAAACTCTTAGCTTTAAATGATTGTGGCAAGTTGTGTTGTATTTGTGTAAACTCATAACAAAAGACTCATATTACCTAGACTACTTTAGAGAGGCTTATATATACTACAGGATATATAGCACTGTTTCTCTCATAGAAATTACTATTCTACATTTATTTATTAAAAATGGTTGTACATGTTATACATCTTCATTAATCTTAATAATGAAAGAGATACTGATATAATGAAAACAACATTACATAAAAATATTTCTCCGTGGTCATAACTGTGTGTAGCAGAACAAAAAATAGAGGTAAAGTTTCATGATCTCCTTCATGCATCACAAATATTAAAATTCTTGGTACTGAGAAATCTGGGTATTCAAAACTATTCCCTATGCATTCTCCAGATTTCTGGAATTTAAACTTCGTTCAGCTCCCTCAATTAGGATTCAGTTTGCATAAGATTTTTTCTTTTATGGCATAGTTACTTAGTACCTGACCTTTGCATTTAAGACAAAAATCTAAAAACCTGTTTTGAAAAGCCTGGCTCAAATAAAGCTCATGACAACATTCCCACTCTCTGCAGTAAATTCATGTTCTCATCTGTAAGGGAAAACACACTTTATGTGTTTCAAAGAGTACTGGAAGGTAGTTTTTCAGAGCATTTACAGAACATCAGAAAATGTTTCTGGATAATAAAAATGAAATATTTTATCGCAAGCCTTTCATTTCTTATTTAAAAATACATGAAATGAACCAAGTTTCTTATACAAAGTTTTTAGGAATAAAAAAAATTATATTTGCTTGTTTCAGTACAACTTATAAATGGTATATTTTTGTATTTTAATTGAATGAGAAATTTTAAAAAATCAATATACTTCTAGTGTCAAAAACACCATCTTGATTAAGACATTTTTCAATAGAAAGATGTATTTTTATCAACTAATATAATTACATCTTTCATGCTTGTGCACGAGGCCAAGTGCATTCTAACGCTAAACACACACTTCTCACAAATCATAAATACCTAAAGACATTTTATAAAGGATTGTGTTGAGTGGGAGTGAAGAAGTTAAGCTTTTAAATCTTTTCAAACAATAAAATTTTCGTCACTTATAGAACTGAGATAATAAATACTTAATCTTTGCATAACTTAATATTCAGCCTTCTAATGTTAGATGTACCACATTTTTTGAGACATATGTCTGAAAAAACCCTTCTTGACTTCACCATGACTGATTGCTGAAGATTTAGTTATTTAACCTTAACACTTTACTCATGGTTAGTTTGTACATTTAGAAAAGAACTTTGTGATAAAAGATATTCTATAGAAGTTCCATGTTTATTTTGATTATTGCTGTAGTGATATCTATTTCTCAATTACGATGATCAAATGCCTCTTCAACCCCAAACAATGCAGTAATGAAATGGCAAATATTTTTTACTTGTAAAATTTTGATTTGGTTGATCAAATATTTAGAAACCACATGTACAAGTATAACATACATCTTCCTTTATTCTACAAGACAATGCAAAATTTGGAAACAGTCAAGCTGTACTTCACTAATTATCAGGAGTGAATTCTCTATCACTGGCTCTTAGATAAAAGTCTAATTCCCAAATATGCTATTATGGATCTGTTTAGATAGAGGAATTAGTTAGTAAGGGATTGAATTGTTAACTAAAAAAGAACAATAAATAGGGGTTTATATTTTTGCTATAATTCTATGCAATATTTTTTTCTATTGCAAATCAATTAAAAATACATACATGTAGCTCTTGTACATCTTTCTGTCACCTTTACAGTGGAATAAGGCTCTCATTTACACTCCTGACCAGAATACAAGTTTTCTTTCAATGGGGAATATTGAACAGTTAGTGACTAAAAGGAAAATAATGTATTTTTGGCATATATATGACAAGATGGAAACAATAGCTAATATCAGAATAAGATAGAAATGTGAAATGTTTTTACATAAAATATATGATTAAAATGGAAGAGGACACATTAAGTTCTCACATATTCACTTCATTCAAATAAGCTTGAGGTGACTTGGGAGGAGGAAAGGTGAGGAAAAGGCAGCTTTGTCTCACCCAACCATAACTGAGGTGGGGAAACAGAAACAGAGAGACAATTATTTCCAGATGTCAATTCACTACAATTCTACCTGAACTCCTCTTTACAAGACCACAGAGTGGAGTGAAGTTTAGATGAGGTATTTAAGTCAACTAAAATTTAGTAATATGAGTATGGTCTTATGCAATGATATTGCTATTTGTCTTGCAGCTATTTGCATTGACTTTCTTTGAATTAATGACAGGACAATACTGGAGTGTTATAAAGTAAACACTGAACAACATAGAAAATATGAGGGATGCATTCAGTTAGGAATAATATTTGTGCTTTAATATATATTTATTTCCTTCCTACTGCTGGCTTTTACCTTTGCTGACTTTCCATGACCTTTTCAGCTGTTAAATCGATATACTGAGATATATTAAAAATACCCCAAGAGTATATTTTCATCAAGAAAGAATTGCTCATGAGAATTTTCATGGGTAATCTGTGTCATAACAAATTAATAAAATAAATATTACCATTTTGCTGTCCAGAATCAGGCATAAAAGAGATGCAAGTCCCTTAAGAACAGTGCCACAGTGGAAAACGATGCTGTAAGTTAATTGACTGAACTGGCTGCCAGTCTAAGTAGAATCACAGAATCACAGAATGGTTTGGGTTGGAAGGGATGTCAAAAACTATCCAGTTCCAACCCCCTGCCATGTGCAGGGACACACCTTCACCAGGTTACCCCAAAGCCCCATCCAATCTGGCCTTGAACACTGCTAGGGAGGGGGCAGCCACAACTTCTCGGGGAAACCTGTGCCAGGAGTTCAAGGGAGGTGATTCTCCCCCTCCATTCTGCACTTACGAGATTCCACCTGAAATATTCTGTTCTGCTCTGGGGCCCCAACATAAGGAGGTCATGGAGCTGTTGGAGCAAGTCCAGAGGAGGGCCACAAAGATGATCAGAGGGCTGGAGCACCTCTCTATGAAGACAGGCTGAGACACCTGGGCTTGTTCAGCCTGGAGAAGGTTCTGGGGAGACCTTACAGCAGCCTTCCAATACCTAAAGGGGCCTACAAGAAAGCTAGAGAGGGACACTCTAAAAGGCCATGGAGTTGACAGGACAGAGGGTAATGGGTTTAAACTAAAATAGATCTAAGTAGTTCAGAGATTTTTCTTTTTTCCTTTCATTACTAATAATTGTTTTCCCAGAAAAAGGCAGCTACTATTTAAATAAAAAATAATTCCTGCTTTAAAGAGCTTTTGGGCATAGCAAAAGATTCAATGAAGTGTCATCCTAGTGGCATGATGATGGCACATGTACCAAGCAATCTGCCACTTTAGCAATAAGGAAGGAGTCTAGGCTCTCCGGTAGTACTCAGAAAACCAAGAAACCATTTTAAAAAAAGAATGAAAGGATCTGTACCACTCTCAAAATGCATCATCATATTGTATCCACTTGGTCTGGAACCTTGTTTATTCTGAAAATCTACAACATAAATCTGGACACAAAAATGTGACACGGCTGCAGGACATAACTATCAAGCTGTCCAGAAACACGCTTATACATTGGAATATTTTTCCTGACATAATCTTTTAAAACTGCAGTAAATATTTTTTAGGTCCCCATAAAACTGTTAGTTATTAGCTATTTTATGAAAGAAAGCTAAGATTTTTTTTTCTTTTGCATCTTTTTGAAGGATGTACTTAACAAAGCCAGGATCACATGAAGCATATTCAGAGAACATAATTTCAGGCTACAATCACTGTAACATTTTATGCTAAAGCAAATAAAGGATTTGGCTTTTCAACAGAAAGAGTTTCAGCTGACTTTAAACAATAATATAGTTACAATATTCTCAAATAATCATCAGAATATAGTGACTTTTTTTTAAAAAAGCAAAACAAAAAGACCTCTCAAGCTAAGGCTAGTTTAACTCTAAATACACAGACAAATATCTGAAAGTTTGGAATTCCAACTCAACTCTTAGAAAACATTCAGAAATAAGTATAAAAGGAGTTTTTTCTCTACTTAATAAACAATGATAGGCATTGTAAAACTGCTCTGGATAAAATACAAGTATGAGGCTGTAACATGAATCATATTTTTGAGTAAAAGGAGCCACAGAATTATTTCAGTAATTAATTGGGACCTAAAAAACCATGTAATTATAGCTATCAGGCAAGAATGTCTTACAGATATGAATTTTCAATATTATAAACTCACACTTTGCTGTCTTCTTTTCACATTCTGCTGTAGTTGAACCTTTATGCAACAATTAGCTTTCTGAAGAATGGCAGGGAGAGCAAAGAGTTAACAGTTTAGCATGTACGAAAGACTCGATTTTTATTTCTGTATTTTCAAGTGGCACACTGTTTGATTGAGACAGACCTTTAACAAAGAGTGAACTGTATCTTTTAATACTTGTTTGTGGAGAGAGAGGCACACACACAACCCAGAACCACTGTTTAATGGAAGTAGCATCTCAGTGCATACATTTAGACATTCTGGCTGACAGCAAAATAATCCTGGAATTATACTGCTACTGTGTACTCAAGTGACTGATTCGACTAAATATTTGTAAAAATTTAAAGTCATCACACTTGAGACCTATGTCTTTGACATGAACATAGCTAACACCATATGAAGAAAATTTATTATGAACTTCATAATACTTGAAGAAGTGTCATGACCCAAGAAACCCTGTTAAATAGAGTTGTTGGGTTTTTTTTCTTCTAGAGCGACAATTTAATTGTGCAGTGTGTTGTCATCAGTTGAGATTAATTACAGTTATGACATATTTTTCACTAAGAACATTATTAAAAATTATTTGAATATGTACCAGGAGGAATGAGTTTCTAAGTCAAATGATATAAACATTGAAAATGGTAAACAGCTCATCTGAAAGTTATTTCTTACATCATTTCCGTTCGTTTAGCAAAGGAAAAGACTAAAATAAGAATGAATCCATAGGCAACTCTGTGCCAAAAGTTTATCTACGCAAAGATAAATGCTTGACAATGTAATATGAAAAATTGTCTTATTTGGGAAATTAGAGAATAAGCTAAAAAAAATAGTCTATTAAAAATTAAAACATTTATGAAAAAAAGCTACATAAGTTATGTGCTGCTTTTTAGTATTAAAAAATATGTTACACCCTAGATCCAATTTGGTTTTATCCAGAAGACTAACTAAAACCCAATTTTGTTTTGGATGCGACCAGAATCTTGTGACAAAAGCCTTTAACATCAGCAGTATTGCAAAGCATCTGCTATACCTATTTTTCTAGTTCCCTACATAGTTCCATTTTGTAACATTAGATGCCCTCATATGATTTTACCCCCAGCCAGGAAATAAGCATCCACAGCTAAAGGTCATTTCTGATTCAGCCTATATAGTACCAGGTTTGGATATGGTAGGACCCACCAGTGTAATTGTTTTGTGTGCAAATAAATTGCAGATAAGTTACAGATTAATCAATGTAAGGACAACAATAATTTAGAGAGCTTTAAAATAAACTAGAGAAAACTGGGGACAGCTCTCCTCTGGCAGAGATGCTCTGAAGGGTGGTCTGAAAGGGATTCAGAGGAACTCTAAGGTAGAGGGGGTTTTTTTCTGTTGTTAAACAGAGGATATAGTTTAGCACTGGAGCTCATAGAATTTTTTGTACCATATTACCCTAAAGAAAACACTGCTCCCATTCGAGGATTTCTTTTGTCCTTTGGCCAAGGATTGTGTTGTCATTTGGTAACAACTTAATTTATTTCAAATCCTACGGGAAAGATTTTTTTTCTGTTTTAATGTGCTTCAGGCCTTGAGTCATTTTGTTGCTTCAGTCCCTTCTCAGGGCTTCTGAGTTGGTGGCCAAAAGTTCACGGCCTTCAGGCCGCTTTGCTGTATTTCAGTGCCAGAAAAGGGCAGCCTGATTCAACGAGGGCATAAGGAGAAAGGAGAAACAAAAATTAATACCAGGAGTAGAAAAGGCCAGAAAGGAGGGATTAAATCAGTGCCAAAATACTGACTGTGTCAGTGCACTATGAAGACATGAATGGTGGAGGCTGCCCATGGGCCAAGCAGGGTGGACATCCACAGACGTGGCCAGTCCCATGACCTCTGGGGCCTCATCCAGAGAGGTCCAGCCCTGACTGCTTCCAGCTGGGGACATTGATCTCAAGGTGATTTTGCAACATTATGACTTTTTTTTTAATTTATTTTTAAGACGCTGAGACAACTGCAAATGCTAGCAAAGCATTTACTCATGTTCAAAGCATAAGAGGTTGACAGCAAGAGTAGGGCTTATCTCTAAATTTCAGTCTCCTAAAAAGGTTTTGTGTTAAATTTAAGGTCACCTACATTCTCTGTGTAGTTCATGGTATGGGACAGGAACCTCATAAAGATATTTTATTGTTCTGCTTCATTGACCTATAACTAAGATTCCTCTCTATGTTACTAACCTGAAGAGCTTGCCTTTGGCTATAGAAGGAACAGCCAGATTAGGTACACTCTGAACTCTCAGGCAGCTAAAGAGGTGTGACATGAAAAGGACTGGCCAGAAATTGGTCCATTCTTAGTTTGCAGTCGTTGGATTCTCTTTGTATTGGTGTAGCTCTGCTCTTCTCCAAGCATCTGATCTAAAATATCTCGTTTATCAAAGGGATATCTACATCTCTGTCACCTCAAGTGCTTTTTCTTTTGGATTTACTGGTTAAAAAAATATCTTTCCTATAACATAATAATTAAATACCAAAAAATCTGGCACCTTAAAAACTGTGTCAGCAACATATGAACAAAGAGTTGTATGGAAACCTAAGTCCCTTTCTGAGACAGGGAACTATGATATGATATAGCCCAATTTTCAAAGCAGTTAGGTTCTTTGAAATTATTAGGCATAATTTCAATTTCACCTTTTACTGTGGTATAACTTACCCAGGCAACAAACAAAAATCTTACAACACAGAGGGAAGAAGTGTAAATCATATTTAAAGGTAAAATTCCTAGAACAAAGAAATAATTTTAATTCCTGAATTATCATCTCTGCAATGAAATACAACATTTTACAACTATGTGTGCAGCAAATAATCCTTCCCTGTACAAAAACAGCCTCTGGACAGTATACCTGAAATCCTAAAGTCAAAGCCATTAGAAGAGTTAAGAAACATGAACATTTTCAAGATGATAAAATATACAGTCCTCAGTCATGCAAGGTGGCAAACTTTGCTTTGCTCTAGAAAACAGCCATGAGATTGCCTTTAAGTATGTGTGTACTTCCAGTGAATTGAATGATATTCCACTGGTTTCTGATAAAATTATGAATGTGGAAAGATAAGGATGTGCTTAAGTGCTCAGTGATGCCACAGTGTTCAGTTTATTCTGGAAATGGAATCTGAGATACAGTGACAAGTATCTTTGGCATGAAATTTTATAAAGGAGAAGCTAACTGTAGCTAAACTGATTAGATCGTGTGTTCTGACAACCAAAACCCATTGTCAGATTTAAAGAAGTTTAAATCACTTTCAGACCTCTTCCTATGTCTCCCATCACCTTTCGTATTCACTACATGCTTTAGAACATCAGCCCCACCATCAGATGTCTGAAGCATCCCAGAGGATGCATTTATGTGTTGTTTTGGGTTTATTTTCTAAAGGAAAAAAAAAGTGTTCAGGGTTTAAGTTCTTTGGAGACGTGATAATGCCTTGGAATGTGATTATAGGCACTGATGCTGGCTTTACATTCTGTACAAATAAGAAATATTATTACAAGTAGCCCTATGTCACTTCTTTATTCAAAATTATGAAACTGATGTTTATTGTTAAATCAAATAATTTATCAGCCAATAGGTGGCACTGAAAGTATTTAACATTTATCTACATCTTCTATTTTCTTTTAGAATTCACATTTCCCTCAAGTAAACGGTATGTTTTGCTCACAGATTAAAAGTCAGGGCACATATTGAGTACTGTCATTAAAAATATTAAGTACTTTTAAATAGTTGGAGAACTGTTGAGAATTCAAACAATTCCCTGGAAATATAAGTGCATCATACTACTTATATCTTTGTTGAAGCCAATTCTAAGGCAGAAGATCCTTTTGAGATCCTGGGACGAATGACATTTCAGGCAGTATTTTACTATGAAGTTTAAACTGTAAATATCTGGGGAAAGTGTAGCATTCCAGGAATTGGCTTATACTGTAGCTTTTGCATGCTGCATGTCAATTTCTATTTGTCTTTTTTTTTTTTTTTTTCCCATCTGCTTTCATTTTTACAATCCTGCGAGGAAAGAAATAAGATTTTGTAGTAAATATAATGTAATTCTTCATCACTAGTGTTCACCTGAATTTTATTAGGACAAACTTTACAAGCAACCTCTTCATTCTCTGTGGTAAACAGGCTCATAAACTATTCTACAAATAGAGTTAATGAGACATTTCAGATCAGATTTCCAAAGAAACATGCCTTAACATATTCATAAAGCAAAGTTTCCATGTTAAATTTTTGCTAACTTTAGATGTTCTTTGAGCAAATGTGATTCAGAAGATACTAAGTATCATCTTTTGGTTTATATCAAGTGTAATGCAGTTGTTCTCTGTGCATTGTGTTTCATACCTGCATACATGCTTCCTACAAGCTTTTAGCTGAAAGATATGCCCAGATGGTGAAGGAGGAGTGACTTGTTCAGAAAAAACTCTAACATGGTGCTACAACACAGAACTTAACTATTCCATTTTCAGACCGCTTCTCTGTCCTAAGATCAAATGTATGTTACATAGATTTTAGCTATATCAAATAAAAATGGAGGGTTTACTGTACTGTCCATGATTACAATGCTACAGAGGACAAGAAGCAAACAGCATCGAAATAGAAGCACATCTTAAAAAGGATGGTATGGAAGGAAAAGCAGTAATTTCTGTGATGCCATTTTGTGCTACCTTCCTTGGTACTTCAGTATATTATGAATACTGTTAACATTTGGATCAAAGAAGAGAAACCCATCACATCATGTGTCAAAACAGTAACTATATTTTACTTGCAGGAAGAGCTTTGCTTGTGAGAGATTTTCATTTACTCAGCTGTACCAATGCACCTTAATTACAAGCAAGTAGGAGATTTTCATAAATTCCTGCCTTCATCATTCCCTGCTAGCAGGAAAATTAAAGTGCCTTCAAATTGCAGAGCAGTAGAACGTAATTTAATGTTGCAGCACCAGACCTAGGCAAGGTATAAGACCTTCCAGCTTTACCTGAAGACTTATGATGCTGCAGCTGGTCATGAGAATGAATGGTTTAATATTGGAAAGTATTTCAAGTTAAAACTCAAACTACTAACTTAAAGTTAGGCATTGTTTTCTCTGTTTAGGAAACAAAATCAGGAACTAAACCCCAGTCAAAGAAGACTAAGCAAGTATGTATTCTCTATTAACAATACAACTGAAAATGTCATCCTTGAAATATGAGTAAAATATGAAAAAAGAAAGGCCAATATTCTGTCTATGAATGTTTGCCCAGGTGATTCCTATAACACAACTTCTAAAAACTTACGTTAACCAGAGCACCTTCGAGCAAGATATAAGCAAAAAGAGAAATATGAATGAATGAAATAGTAGTAAATATTCCGTGAAAGTACCGAATCTTACTGACATCTATGTTTATGAATATCTGCACAACCATAGCCTGGTCACAAAAGATAAAATTAAGTTTAAAAAATTGCATAACTTGAAAAAACCATATCTTCTTTTTTAAAAAATTGTGACTAAATACATTCTTGATTCTTTCTAGATACATGTTCAAAACCTCTACAAATGAAATTAAACATTTAGAGCAGCCTTCAGATAAACAATATGCCATCGATTATTTTATAATTTACAATATGTTTGTGGATCAGATGCTATAAGAACCTTATGTATGTATGTTTTTCCAGTTACTTCAGCATCTACCTATTTGCAAATAGAGATTTGAGTAGAATTTGAATAAAAAGATTAGACAAATTTAATCCTGTAATGGCCCTCTCAAAGTTATAAAATAAGTGAGATATGGCATTTCACAGAACTGTGTTCACAAGAATATCCAAAGTCTTGAGACCTCCATTAAAGCCTACAAATCATTCTCTGTAAACTACACAGATTAATTTCCCTGAGAAAGTTGCAATAAACCAGAGATCACTGTACTAACAAGAGTATCAGCTATCAGCTGTGGTTGATACAGCCACTGATAGTCACGAGCACAAATAAACACAAGCAGATCGCATATCAGCAAAAAGAAGGGAATGAGGTTTTTTCCTTCATTTATTGTCAAAGCATGTAATGATATGTGAGTCAACAGGATTGGTGTATTATTCTGAAGCCTAAATTAACCATGCTACCTTATGATTTGGACCTCATCACTGGAGCTATTTCAACCATTTTCAACAAAATGAAAGCCAATTAATATGTGCTACTTTTGCAGTCCTCCCTATCTATCAATATTTCTTGAAGAATTTACTCATTTTAAATGAGTACAAATGGTACTCTGAGGAGCTTCTACTGAAGTACTGCAATGTACCAGTTTTTCTTAAGTAAACCTCAGTGGTAACTATCAGCAGTGTAATGCAGCTCAGGGTATTCCCTCTTGACATCACAGACTATCAAACGCCCAACAGCCTCCTAAACTGCCTCCAGTCCTCTTGGTGAACATCATGAGACCTCATGAAGTGTGGGACATTCTTAAGAAATTGATGTGCAAACTCGTCCAGTTCCACACAGGCACCATTTACTGAATTCCCTGTACTGTTCATTCTTCCCAGACATCCTCTTTACCAGACAACTATAAGCACGTGAGCAACAAAACAGCAGTATTCTGAAAGTACACTGAGTTTTTCTTGGAATGGTGGTCACACACTGAGTGCATTTATACAGCTGACTGTACCTCCAGACATATTCATCTTAGGCTATATAATTCACCCTGATGGGCATTGGGGATCCTTTCAACAGTAATTCTTTGTTCACACAGATTCTGTCATTGAATCTCAATATGTCTGAGGCAGGTTGAAATCAGTAATTTCCTGAAGATGACTATCTATTATTAAACTTCATATTTTACATTGTTTATATGCTAGTTGAAACTTCTTATGACTCTATAATTGTTTCTTTCTTTGTAAAGAAGTTCTAAGCCCACAGCTGATACCCTAAGCTTAACTCTAGCATGGGATCCTGCTCTGAAATAGATTATCCTTTAAAAATCATCTTCTAGCGAACATGTTACCACTGGGCTACTCCATGTTCATGTTATTATAAAGCAGGAAGATGTGCCACTAGGTTCAGAACTCAGAATCTATGATGCTTGTCTTGTCACGCCTCCAAAAAGCACCACAAGAAAATACAAGGTGGTACAGCAACTTGGTTATGTTTACTTTGAATCAATACAATAGGAATCAACTTGCCATATATAAATAGAAAGGTTGTAGTATTTTTCCCACTTAAAATTATGATTTTGTACAATGCTCCATCAGGATAAAAGGTCTCTCAGCATATGCTTTGCTACACTGATGGGATAATATGTAGAAACCACAACAGTAAATGAAAAATCATATCCTGGATTTAAATTAGTAGGAGGGATTTTTGTTTGTTTGTTTTAATTTTTTCTTTGTGTGTGTGGGTGGGGTGGGGGGGGGGGGGGTGGGGATTGGGGTTGTTTCTTTGTTTGTTTTGTTTTTTGGGTTCTTTTTCTCCAGAAACTAATTTGACCAACTCTAATTTGGATTGGAAATTAGTTTTGAAAGTCTGAGGTCATTACCAGTTCTTGGATACTTATACCACAAATAGAAGTCTTCTAGCTAATGAAGGAAATCAGATCTTGCTACAATAGGGAAACCAACAAGATGCTGTCTAATGTGAGGACTTGTTAAAACTCTCATTGAAATATTGCCTGCTGCTAAGTGAACAGGATTGGCAGGCATGAATTAGAGACAGTAGCTATTGTAACCTGCCAGGGTTCTTGATGATGGGATGATCATGCTAATACAGAGGACGACTGAGGAGAACTATTGACAGTCTCCAAGTAACTGCCAAAGATGAGATTTCACCTTATGCTTTAGTGCATTCACTTTCTAATTAGTGATGGAAAAAATTCAAAGCAATTTGGAAATCAGCAGAAATGCAGAAAAATAACAAGCAACAAATGAGTTGTTCACACAAAAGGAGACAAGGTCAGCAGGTAGTAAGGCAACTGCACCCTAAACTAAGTCTTTGTTTTTACACAAGGAGTCAACAATCATTAGGGAAATGAGGTTCCTTAGACTGCAGTATTTCACTGAGCCCATCTGCCTTGGCTGTGTTCCAGCAGCTGCCAGTTACACTGAGAAGGGCTCAATCGGTGGCTGACACAAGTTGCCTCCATCGTAATCTTCCCATTTCTTCTTCCCCTCACTATTTTCACCCTCTCTTCACTAGTGTTGTCTTAACATTTTTCTGCAATGGCACTGCTTAACACTGCAGAGCAGAAGCTGTGACATTTCAATAAGAAAGTGACTACTACAACTGTTGGGTAATTGGAAGGGAGAATGGGTCAGAACAGCTGACATGAATGGGACCAAACAAATGGAAAAATAAACCTAAAAGGAGCACAAGTAAAAGAAAGTGAAAGAAAAGAAAATAATAATTGTCCTGATTTTGAAAAAAAACTAAAAAAAAAAGTAAAATAGATCTGTTGTATAAAATGTAAATGGTTATAAAACAACTCCTTTACGTATGTTTTACATTTTTTATTATAAATCTCCACACTATTTCTTAGTTTCAGAATGCTAATAGCCTTGACAAGTTGGGAAATGCCAGAGCAGTATTCTAGTGGAAGGAAATTATAATATAGACTCTTCCATGCAATGAGCCCACTAGAGACTCCTGTGAGAGTACAGTGCTTCATTATTCAGTGTTTTGTTTACTAATCTTGGTTCATAGTAGTCAAGCAACTGGACAGCCAGATAGTGAGTTAAGACTTGATCTCAAGTTCATCCTCAGCAGTTTGGTCTGTGAAAATTCCAGGAACTGATAAGGTTGCTTTGAAGAAGATCTCATAGGTCTTTCTGGACTTCAGTATCAGCTTAGACTTGTTTTTGACTAATAATCTAGATACTCCCAGTGATCACAACTGGAAAACAAGTTTTCATGACTTGCCAAAAATCACACTGTAGTTCAAAGGCCAGCAACATTAAATATTTTTTCTATCCCCTCTCTGGTCGCTACATTTCTTCTAAATTCAGTAATAAACAAGGCAGGAACAGCCTACTGTATGCTATAGTTCTGAATCATCCTTATGATTCACATGGCTTACCAGGAGCACTGAATGAAATAAATATTCCACCAAAACAAAACACTGAGAAAACATAATTTCATCCAAATATATACCTATTTGGTTCAGGCCACAAAGACAAAATAAATTTTATCATTTCCTAACTTGCCACCACTTGACTTTTCTTTCTTAGTGAGGAATGCGTTTTCCAGTTTAAAAACAAAATGAAAATCAAGGAACCATTACTTAAAATATTCTTTATATTCAAGAGCATCAAAGAAAAGGCTGGAAACAAGAGGCACAGTGTGCTGCTCTTGGACATTATAGCACACCTCATATAATGTATCGCTGATTTGTCAATGCAGCATGTTAATCTATGCTACAGATCTAAGTTATGCCAGTAGGTTTCATGGGTGCTTCCTGGCAAATAGCACAGTCTTAATATGGAGGCCTCTTCCAGTACCGAATGCTAAGTCACTTGTTCCATATTGAGTTACTAGAACTTCACAGTAGCACCACTGCAATGCTTTTACATGTACAGAACCTGGCAACATTGTGAGAAATTGAAGGCAAACTCTTGAAATGCTTGTGAAACTGAACTTCATAAAATGCTTCCAGACTATTTTGCATTCCAATAAAAATTTATAGGCAGAAAAGTAATTTGGAACCAGATTTTCTATTTAATCCATGACTCAGCAGTTTGGGTTGATGGGGTTTTTTTTTTCCTAGTTGGGGAATGTGTTCTGTATGTCCATTTGTAGCAGAATCCAGAATTTCCACAGTACTGTTGGTCAACAGAAACAAATAATCTTCCTGCTAGCCAGTCCAAAAAGAAACTGGCACATTGTAACATCTATCATAAATAATGTATGGACCAATTTCAAAGTATAATGTTACATCAATATTCAAAAAGTTTGAATATTGATGTAAATTGGTTTAAATTGACCAGATGCTCTGAAGATGGCATAGACAGGGGAAAATTATTTCTCTCCTGTCAGCAAATCCCATTAGTCTTTAAAAGAGATTCACTATAAGGGAAAGCAGCTGCTTGTTCCCCTTAGGGACTGAATAGAAAGGCACCTCTAATGTCTCCTGGGAATTTCATAGGAGTGCTGAAAATGCAGAATAAGCTTGGGATCAGGTCTTTAATCAACACTTTACCTTGACTGACTACACTTTTTACTACCCATTTCTCAGTACAATGATCCTGTCAGAGGATTTTCTATGCTCTGTCCCCTTTCTGAGGCCTGTGATTATGTCTACAAAAAGTAAATAAAAGAGACTGGGGCCATTTTCTAACCCTGAGGCATGGCTATGCCCTAGTTCATATTCATCTACTTAAACACCCTCCTTCCAAAAAGCAAGAGAAGAAAACTTCCAATTTTCCAAAATATTTCTATATGAATCAGAAGATTGACAGTGATTATGCTAAAAATTAAACAACACATGCACTCACACACTAGTTCTTGATTCCACAAGGTAATGTTTTTTAATTTACTTGCATGAGCAAAGCCTCTAAGCACAATAAAGACTTCCTCTTGAAGTCTGACTACTTACCTTTTCTGGTTTGCAACTGCATCTCTCTCCCCAAGGCTTTTCATCCTTTCTTTGTGAATCAATGACCAGCTTTCCAAAACAGGCTTCTCCTCTTTTCTTGATTCTACAGGGTCACCAATTACAAGGACCTTGCTTAGAAAGAAATCTTTCTAGATGTACTTAAATTTTTACCATAAACCCAGCATATAAAACATAATTAAATTGTGATATGAGTAGACTTGCAATGCAGTTATGCTTTTATGCTAATTTTACAAGATTCTTACATGACAGAGAGACTGTGTAGTATATGCAGATATCTGGCCTTTAAAAGAATTATATGTAAGATAATACAAGGGGAAAAAAACAGTGTTGGGATTACTGGAGCAAGAAAATAAGATCAAGATCAAACATAGGAGCAAAATAAGGGGAGAAAGGTAAGGGGAAGGAGAACGGACACATTATTAGGAAGGGACTACTCTATGCAATACCGAAACTGCTGCTAATATGGAAAATTAAAGCTCTTCCCCTCTTCCCAACACCACCCCCCATCTTTGAAAAATTATCAATCTTGTAACCTTGTAGGTTTTTTCTATTATTTTGCACCCTACCCTCCACCTCAACATGCATGTAGCAATTGATTTACAGCTTGTACAGATATCATATATATATATAAATGGCCCCTTTATGACTCTGTGACTGAGTATAGAATCATAGAATTGTTTAGGCTGGAAAAGACCAAGTCCAACTACGAACACAGCACAGCTAAGTCCACCACTAAACCATGTCCCTAAGCATCACATCTATGCATGTTTTAAATGCAGTCAGGGATGGTGACTCGACCGCTTCCCTGAGCAGCTTGTTCAAATGCTTGACAGCCCATTCAGTGACAAAATGTTTCCTAATATCTGATTTAAACCTCCCCCAGCACAACTTGAGACCATTTCCTCTTGTCCTATTGCTTGTTACTTGGGATAAGAAACCAACCCCCACCTGGCCACAACTTCCTTTCAGGTAGTTGTAGAGAGTGATAAGGTCTCCCCTCAGCCTCCTCTTCTACAGGCTAAGCATTCTGCTGCATAAACTGCATTCTGAATATTAGTTTCTAGGTCAGTTTTAATCCTTTTTGTATGCAGAGTTTGTTAGATACATTCTTTTGATTCCTTTCTGAAAAATCCATGAATAGATCATACAGTAAATGATCAATTCATCTTTTCTTCTTTTTACCCCCAGCCGTGCCTGTTCATAACAAAATTATTTCTTTACTTTCCCTCTGAAAACAAGGTTGTTCTTAATCATTAAATGAATGCATACTCCTTCCTTTTGCTAATATAAGATGCTGTATATTGTCTGAAGGCATGCATTCAACATATACACATGGAAATCAGCTTCCAACAATGATCGTACAATTTGCATCAGATTGTGAAGGCTTTTGAAGCTTTCCAATTTGCATAACTTAGTGGAAATAGGGCATAAATCAGTTCTTCCAGTTTGTGTTGCAGTTTCTGTGTGTTATGGGAATAGCAGCTTCACTTCTGCATTCCATACCAAAACCCAACTCAATAAATGAAAGAGAATACATGGCTGCATTTGCAAACCATTACAAATACACAGGGTAGATTCACCCTCCCACCTTGCTTAGTTTAACTCTGCTGTATGACTATCTGATATTCAGATGAAATAAAATATTAACTGCTATTGCCACAGTAGCCACTCAGCTTTATAAACACTCTATTTACAGGGCAGTTTTGGTGAAGACATGGGCGAGGCTTACGGGAGTTTTACAGTGAAACAGAAATTACCAGAACTGGCAGAGTAAATAGAAATGGTTGTAGGAGGTAATGCTATGAGAATAAATATTGGAACTGCAACTAGGAAACTGAATGGGGGCAAGTAATTTTAAATCTTCTCCTCTGCAAATGTAAAAACTTGGAGTCATCTGTCTCTAATGTATGTAACTTAAACCTTCCCAGTCACCTAACAGAGCTGCCACTGAAAAAGCACCGTGAAAAAAGGGTTGATTCAGACAGCAGATGTGTGAAATTAAAATAAATGGTTGGGATTTATATTTTTGCTGGGTCAGATCCTGAAGCAGGAATGCTAGTAACTGGCTTTCCCCCAGTAATCTAGTGAAGATTGAAGTTCCCAGTGTCTCTAAAAGCTACCATAACCAGGATCCTCTGCAGTCCTTCAGTAACAGAGCTATGTTAGGTCCTGCAGTTGGGTCACAACAACCTCATGCAATGCTACAGGCTTGGGGAAGAGTGGCTGGAAAGGTGCCCAGCAGAAAAGAACCTGGGGGTGTTGACCAATAACCAGCTGTATATGAGCCAGGAGTATGCCCAGGTGACCAAAAAGGCCAACAGCATCCTGGCTTGTGTCAGAAATAATGTGTAGCAGGACTAGGGGAATGATTGTCCCCCTGTACTCGGCACTGGTAAGGCCACCCCTCGAGTACTGTGTTCATTTTTGGGCCCTTCACAAGAAGGACATTGAGGTGCTGGAGTGGGTCCAGAGAAGGGCAATGAAGCTACTGAAGTGTCTAGAGCACAAGTCTTACGAGGACCGAGGACTGGCTGAGGGAACTGGGGTTGTTTAGCCTGGAGGAGGCTGAGGGGAGACTTATTGCTCTCTACAACTACCTGAAAGGAGGTTGTGGCCAGGTGGGGGTTGGTCTCTTATCCCAAGTAACAAACAATAGGACAAGAGGAATTGGTCTCAAGTTGTACAGGGGGTGGTTCAGATTGGATATTAGGAAACATTTTGTCACTGAAAGGGTTATCAAGCATTGGAACAGGCTGTCCAGGGAAGCAGTCGAGCCTCTGTCCCTGGACATATTTAGAAGATGTGTAGATGTGATGCTCAGGGACATGGTTTAGTGGTGGACTTAGCTGTGCTATGTTAGTGTTTGGACTTGATGATCTTAAAGTTTTTTTCCAACAAAAAAAATCATGTTTCTATGGGATGCTATTATCACATCCTTCCCTAGGCTTTGTGACCTGCTGCACTGGAATGATACATCCATGTGGAATTAACAGGAAGGGAAGGTCAATAACATGCTGTAGAATACCTACCTGCCATACTAATGATGCCACAATAGCCCAGTGAGACGAAAGCATGTTTGAGTTTCTTACCCAACAAACTGTGAAGAAATGCTGCCACCTTCATTGGATTGAGGCACATTCAACTTTCCTGTCCCAAAAAACAGGTATTGCTTTGCATCCAGATTTATGGGCAGCATGGATTTGGAGTAAGACTTGAACTCAGGGTGGGAAGAAACCTTTGGGAATCACTGGTATTTCTAATGGCTTAATGGCTCTCCTATCATTCTCATAAGTAAACCTGATTGTAAATAAAATGTAAAGTAAGCAAAACAAAGAATCGCGGAATCATAGAATATCCTGAGTTGAAAGGGACCCATAAGGATCATCAATTCCAACTCCTGGCTCCACACAGGGACAGCTAAGTCAGAGCATGTGACTGAGTACATCGTCCAGACGCTTCTTGAGCTCAGTCAAACTCAGTGCTGTGACCACTTCCCAGTGGCTGGCCACACTCTCAGTAAAGAACCTCTTTCTAATATCCAACCTAAACACCCTCTGTCTCAGCTTCATACCCTTCCCACAGTTTCTGTCGCTGGTCACCGAAGAGATTTGATCAGCGCCTGCCCCTTTGCTCCCCCTCACTGGGAAGCCATAAACTGTGATGAGGTCTCCCCTGAGCCTCCTCTTCTCCAGGCTGAACAAACCAAGGGACTTCAGCCTCTCTTCATAAGACTTTCCCTCTGACCCTTCATCATCCTGGTTGTCCTCCTCTGGACACTCTCCAATATGTTCCTCTCTGTAGTTTTGATGTCATATGTCCCCACCCCCAAATTTGCAAGTCTTCTGCTTTCCCAGAAGCCAATGTATTAATTTATAAGCAGTCATTATCAAAGCAACATCTTACTGTCTGGAAGTATTTCACAGAGATCTGGTAACACCATTCCCTCCTAACACGTATAAGGTAGGTTTTATATCGGGTAAGATCTCCACTGATGTTGTCTTCCACCCAAGACCATTCCATACTGAGATGGACTCCCACACTAGAGAGTGAAATGCAAATATAAATACTGCAGGCTCAAACCAACTTTAATTTTAAAGAGAAAAAATGTGGAAAGAGAAGTTATCCTTCAACAGCTGTTGCTATTTTAGTTTGAAAGCTTGAGGGAAAAAAAATCTTCATTTTTAAAATGGAAAAAGAAAACTATATTGAGCCAAAGGAGGAAAAAATATCTGTTTTAAAGTAAGTTTTATTCACTAGATGATAACTAGAAGTTGACTACTGCCCTTCTTGTGCTTAAGGAGATACCTATAACAGATTCATAACAAACTAATCCAGTCATATGATCAGACATCCAGTAAAGTCATGTGGTTGGAAAGATCAGCTGATATAATTAGCAAATGAGATAAATGAGATACTTGAAATATAAAGAAATGAAAAAAACCCAAAACACTACTTCTTTGAAAACTCATCATTTACAAACTCTGCACTAACAGCTTCCTACCCAAAATAAACAGGCAAAACAATGACCAAGTGACAGGACAAAAAGCAGAAAGAAAAGTGTGGAGAAAGGAAATTTTGCAACTAGAAAGAAGAAAAATGTCTTTAGATATTAACTCATCCAGACACTCAGCAATCGATAGTTACCCAGTGTAACAACTTTTGTACAAAACTATACTGCACACACTCTTAAACAAAGAGAGGCTCCTGTATCAGTATGCTGTAAGTGCTCAGTTACAGAAACAGCATGAATGGGAGCACTTCAGCAGTGACACTCGGGGACTGCGTTCATATGCCAAGAAAAGCTACAGCTGAAGGCAAATTACAATTTGAAGGCATGCCCGCCTGCTCCCTTGGCTCCAGCTCCACGATCCAAGCCGTGAGGAAGGAATAAAATTAAATAAAAGGCCCACAAGCCAAAGGTCCAAATGCTTCATTACTTCTTCAGGCAAACTCAAAAGTCACATACTAATCTCAAACAATTTTTCTGTGAGAGAAAAGATCTTGAACTGGCTGGGGAATTAAGAAGTACAATGACAGGGTTCTTTTGAAGCCTGCACTTATTATCCACAAAAAGGAGTGTATAAGCAAGGTCAAGGCCCAAGCAAAGGGCTGGAAGAATCAGTGCACTGCAGGAAGTAGTACAACACTAGACAGAAATCTGCCACGAAGACAAATACCTACCAGAGATATCTAGCACACGGAGGAACTGCATAAGCAGCCAGCTCTTCCTAAGGACAGAATTTTCTTTTCCCCACCTACAATGCCTTCCGTAAATAACTTCCTCGTGATGTTAAAGCTGCCGTGGAGCTGCACAGTGTGAAGCTCTGTGGGGAGAAAGGATAACTGAAGATAATTCTGTACTCTTTTGGTATCACTGATCTGTTTTAACACTGGCATTTAATATAGACTTTTAATACAACATTTTTAGCCTTCAGACTAGTCAAACTGTGTATGAGAGCCAAACACAGCCAAACACAGCTGCTTCCTCAGGGCTGGGGAGACAGGAGTGACATCAGTCCCAGTTCCCGGTAGCTGTCCCACCAGGGCTGACCATTGGCTTGCTAATAGGGTCCGCAGACAGCCTCGTAACAGAAGTAATGAACCAGGGCTGAGGTCTGTACAGGGGCGCCAGGAAGAACACAGGGCCAGCAGCAAGTATAACTATGTCATATCTTGAACTGTCAGTGTTCCTCTTGTCTAAGCTTAAATGAAGATCCCCAAGTAATGGGCAGGGTGTGGGTGTGGGTGCCCTGGTAAAGCTGGCCAGGGCAGCTGTTAAACCACACACACAACCTCCCCCTCCTCTCTCCACCCCCAAACCCCTGCCCCTAGGGCCTGACAGGACCAATACCAGCTCAATAAAAACTTGCCAGGGAAACAAAAATCCCTGGGATGCTTGAGTTTCTCACAGCTCCAGCCCAGCCCTCACAGTCACCAGATGTTCAGGGCAGCACACCGTGCTCAATCCACTTGTATCTTCAGAGTGTTTCTGGACCATATGTCCTTTCATAGCTTCTGCACTAAGTCATGGGCTGGGCAACAGTCTTGTATAACTGGAATGTAAATCAAACCTATATGAAAAGTTATACTTTCCACTTAACAGTTTTCACAGTCAGGAAAGTAGGAGTGGGACTGCACAGATGCTAGAACTGAAAAAAAGAAAAGGGCATCTGTCTCTCCTTGGATGTCTGTGGTACATCCTGCTTCTCCAGGATGCAAGAAATATGGAGGAGGAAGCCTAAGCATTGACCTAAAGAGGAGACAAGATCCAAATCTCAGACTCAGTGAAGAAAAATGTCAACAAATGAATGGTTGGTGAAGCAGATTGTGGTACAGATCTTGTAGAGAAGGAAACAAGACTAAAGAATATCCCAGGTGGGAAAGAAGAAAGCAATGAGAAAAGGACAGGCAATTAGCAGGGCTTCAGGGAATAGAGCTGCTGAGCTGAAAAGAATGTATTTGATAATCAAACAGGAGAAAGAATACAGGTGCAGTCAGATTAGGTTCACCAGACCTAAAATAAAATTAAGAATCTGGCTAAGCAGACAGAAACTGAGCAGCTTCCAGAGCAAAGTAATGTTCTTAGGTGGCTGTTAGTGTCTGAGAACTAAACAATGCTGAAGGGCTGGTGTGCCCCATTGCTCATTCCAAGTTCCCATTCCCCCAGTACATATCCAAGACAAAACCTGGGTGCACAGCAGACACAGCAGACACACCTTGTTAGGAAATCCAGCCGCCTCGGTGGGGCAGGAGCTGCAGCGGACAGAACAGCTTGCCATGGCCTTCACAGTCCAGGAACCAGCCCTGCACTTGCACCTATCCTGCGGGTAATGACATTTCTGTCCCTGCACTTATTTCTAAGGCAAACCTTTGTTATTTATCAAGCAAACTACAAATATTTTTCTAAGATCTGACAAGGACCCAGAAAGGTCTGCACTTGTCCCTGTATCCAACTTGGCTCTCCTTGTGTACAGACGTCAAACCAGTTTTACGGGAATGTTCCAGAGGTGCTGCTTTACAACACAAAGTTACACATTAGTTGTCCTTCAACAACCCCTTCCAAAGACACAATACACACTACTACATATTTGCTCCGAGTTTCCTTGCTCAGCACTTCCTCTGATCCTTTTGCACTCTGCAGTTTGTTCTTGTTTAGAAGACAGGCACAGAGTCCACCTCTTTCCTGTCTCCTCTTGATGTACCTCTGAAAATATGTTTTATATTCTTTTTGCAGTTGCTTTTGCTTAGCTACCACCTTCCAAAAGTAAGGCAAAATTCATCAAAGACCACTATTTTTCTTTGCCTATATTCTTACATTTTATTTCAACGTGAATAATATACCTATCCCTGCATAATCTCTTACAGTATTTACAACAGCATGCAATACCATTATTTTTGCCTAAACAGCTTAATGGTCTGATTTCTGATTTTACTTGAACAACTCAGGAGCAGTTGATAGGATCAAATTCAAGGGTAGTACTCTGTGAGTTAACTACAAATGCAGCTGACCTGATTTTATGTTTAATAATTGTATTTCTGGTACTACCACATGAGGAAAAATAGCAGCCAACCATCTAAAATCAGCACAGAATAAATCCTGTCGTTCTTAAATACATTATCCTCCATGTCACAAAGATCCACTTCGCAGTTTTTATAAGGGTGAGATATTAATAGCCATCACTATTTTTGGCAGTTTGAGTTTATGTTACAGTTTCTGCAGCAATAGACCATATCCTCTGAGAGATGACTGTCACACCTGGTGAAGCAGTTTTTCTGAGCAGGCTCACCCAGTTCCAGAATGAGACTCCTATGTCTTCCTACTTCATTTCTAACACAAGCCGAAAAGAAGTTTTCTGTGACTTTCTGAGCCTTTTCCTCTTTCAACTCCACTTGCAAATCATACAATTGAAGCTGCAAAGGAAAAGTTTCTGAACTCCAGAAGCCTTTCTTAACTTCCCTTTTGTAGTCGTCTTACAAAACTCATGACCTTTTTCTAACAAACCTGGTCTCCCTCAGGAAAAAGAAACCAATGCATTTCTTTCCTCACATACAGTCCAGCTAGAAATACTCTTTCTGCTTCTGCACACTATGGCTCAGATTCAGTCCAAGCTTTGGAAGCATATGCTCTGAGTCTCAAGCGATCGCCTTGGTTTTTACAAGCGTGCCCCCCAAGGCTCTGCTTACAAGCATCAGGTGACAGCTTTGTCTGGCACTTACTGTACTCAGACATCAGAACAGTTGCCTTCTGTTCAAATTGTGTAAGAATTTCAAACTCCATGTTTTGATTGGTATCTCTTAACCCTTCTGCACTTTTACTACTTAAGAAAGGCCTTTAAGAAAGCAACTGGGCTAGATGAAAACTTCCCAAAATATACTGTTTCCACAAATTTTTGTAAATAATTTTCTGTAAATAAAGGAATTACCAATATCTTATTGAAACTTATTCATGTCCTATAACAAGATACTTCTCGCAATTCTATGGTTTAATGTTATATTTGTTATAAACTTTATAAATATGCAACATGAACCATTTTCAGAGCTTATCTGAACGTCTGGTTCTGTTCCTGCATTGCTTCATCTTACATGAGACTATCCTCTGTGTATCCTCGCTATAATCTGAATAGCTTAAACTATTTATATCTTTTGTGAATGTATTTCAAGTACAAGGTATACCTCCAAATGTAAGCCAGCAGAGCCACAGTTCCCCAAACACAGCAGTAAAAGTGTACAAACTATTTTTAAAGAAAAAGAAAAAAGTAAAAAACAAAACCAATAAACTACCACAGTCAATGCAATATTGTTTACTACAAATTTTTTAAAAAACTTGGTTGTTTTTTTTTTTACTCTAGCTGTTCAAATTCTTTGTGATCATCTTCTCCCGCTGAAGTCTAGCTATTGAAGAAAGAAACCACTCAGCATGCTCTTGAATTCTCTAGAACACCAACGCTAACCAATCTACCTAAATTATCATTGATTGAGAGGTTTCTTTTGAGCATGGCAGAACTATTTTTTAATACATGTATTTTATATCTCGAACGATTTCTGTCCTACACTATACAGTCTTTTTCTTAAAAAAAACCCAACCAAAACAACTAAACATGCTTGATCTGTTGACCTTGTTATTTCTTCTTCCCAAGCAAATATGAAATCTATCTTACCAAGATCTGATTTATCTTTGCACCTATCTAAAATCACCCAAACTAGGAATGATTCCCCAGCTCTTCAGTCTAAATCTAGGTATAGTGCACAAGACCAAGATTACTCACCACAATTCTTACTGTGTCTCCAGACAGCGCAATAGGTTACTTTCCAATGCCCATATATGTTCAACGCAGTGTTCAGTTTTGGCACTGTAGCTCTCTTTGACAGTCCTCATCAATGAATTTGTTAGGTTTTCTCCTGCTGCTGCACTTTCTGTGCAGAAAAGTTGGATTCTGTAATTTTGTAGACACATGGTATTTTCCACTAAAACTTGGGTACCTCTCAGCTGACGCTCCAGTCACCTACCATGCATGCTAGGCAGAATGAGAATCATCTCCCTCACTTCCAGCTGAGTGCCCTAATAATGCACTACAGGCAGACTTCCTCTTCTCCTTTGTTTTTATGTCCACGGGCTGCAGAATGGCTCAATTTTAAGAGAAGGGATGAAGAGTCTTTTCACCCAGGAGATCTTAGAATCTGTTATGAAGTGATACACCCTGTGCTACAGTCCATATAACAATCAATAACTGTTTCCATAGATGGACTAAATCCCAAGGGAATAGAAGCACTGGACATTTCCTTTTATTCCTACTATTATTTATTATTTCTCCCCTTTTAAAAGAGGAGGAAGGTGCCTAGTTTCAGACTTAACCCTTCTCTGAGAAGGTTAAATTTTCTGTATTTGCTAGAGGAAAAAAAAAGAAATTAAATGAAGATTCACAGTCTGGCTAAAGATAAACCAATCATAGCTTCCAGCGTGGAACTCCCTATTCTGCTGCATGACTCCTGCCAGCCCTGCAGTTTTGGGGGCTGTATAATATGCCTACTTGATGAGAAAAATAGCAGGAAAAAAGTATTCTTACTCAGGAAAACATAGAAAGGTTTCTATCACTTTAGTTCCATAGACTATTACGGTAATAAAATAAACCAGTCAAACAAGCAACCAAAAGAGCCAGTAAACCAATACCATGATGCAGATGGGACATCCAGTCTAAGAACAGGAAGCAAAGGTTAGATCAGCTTATCTACAATAGATATAGAAATCTATCCCACCTTCAGTATACTAGGCTCTCTTTACTTAGTATGGAAATTAAATTGTTACTTTATCACTATCTCAGCGTATACTGGAGCTTTTACAGAGTCTGCTTTATTTACTGGAAAGGCAGAAAATTGGAAAACAATTATATCATTAAAGACTATCCCAAAATCCATATGCAATCTAAATAAGGTTACACAGACAAACAGGTCTGACATTCATTAATTTTTGAGTGACCAGCTTTGCAATCTTCAAAAGGTTCTTTTAGGTAACTGTCAATAGGAAATAAATGAGTAAAGAAAATCCATGGCTGAAATCTCTCAAGGAAGTTGGGAAAAGATCATTCAAAAGATGAAAGTTAAAAATAATAAAATGCTTGTAGGTTATCTGAAATGAACAGTGGAGGTTTAAAATATCAGATATTTATTTGACACAGTCAAAATAGAAGTTATCTTGAAGAGCACTGCAGAGAAAAGAAACCTCTTTTAGTACACTGCCCTGAGTGGACAGAGGTATTGAATCTAAAAGCTTTACATTTAATAGATCATTTGCTCATTTTGGCTAAACCCAGTTTGATTATTTCTTTCCATTTTCATTATGAAGTCTCAGGTTTTGCTCTGCAAACACTTGTGCTTCTGATATTTTCATTGGATCTCCATTTCTTGAATGCTAGATTTTGCTTCAGCAAAACTCTGAAGTTTAATCAATACTGTAGCCATGATCATCCATGTCACAGATACTGCTAATGAGTTGTCAATACCACCCCACACCAGGCTAGAATAGCTGAAACTGTTTAAGACCTAGATTAGTACACATGTACAAACAACTACCTAGATAAGGAATTAGAATCAGGAACATATCTTTTTCCTTCAGCCATATAAAAAACATTGTAGAAGTCAGTATGTCCCATGTTTCCTCACTGCTGTTTGCCCAAAGGAAATATAGGTAGTCATACATGAGAATTCAAAACACAGTGCAAAATTCACAGATCAGAAGAAAAAAATGGGTGGGCAGGTCTTGAGTCATATTCATCTTAAAAACTTGGGTATTCCTTTTAAATGGAGAGTGGCCAATTCGTATTGATTTTAGTTAATCTCTTGAAAATGAATGAATACTGACAATATGATATTTCCAAAATGGTTTTTCCTTTTATAGATCTGTCTCCTGAGCAGGCTGAGTTCCGCAACATGCAGAGGCTGACTGAGCTACAGCCTGTGTATGCAAGCTGTTTTGTAATGGTGTAGCATATCTTGATTAAGAATTTGCACTAATGTAGATAAGCACTAAACCATAGATCCCTAACACTGTCAAATCCTTCATTTCCTGAAAGGGCTTTTTGGTATAAGGCCTTCATTGTTCAAAACAGATTAATGAGATTTGCCAGGTAGGCTGGGCCACAGTGCTCTTTCTGTCCACATCTTTAATGCACTGTTGGTTACACTTTATTTTGATTACTTGACTCAGATCACACATAAGGCACAACTGGACCAAATGGATCACCTGAGTTTTGATTACTGCTAGAAATAACTCCTACACTACAAAAACAAAAGATAATTCACAGGAGCAACTTGTACATTCTCTCAGCATTCACACTTTCCCTGGAAGGGCCAGCAATGAGTCTCAGTTAGGTGAGACTAACTCCTTTTAAAGTACTCCTGATTATTTACAAATCCCTATACAACCACGATCCATTATATTTCAGCAGCTGTTATCACCCTATCGTCTGTGATGATACACTCAATTCTGAAGACTGCTAGTCTGTGGGTAACTGTGAGAAGTAACCTGAGCTCTGTGGGTGCTTGGATTTTAGTTTCTGTTTCTTCTTCTGTGACTTTGGATGTTTAGGATTATTTCTTTCTTTGGCATATATCATACATAATACTTATAATCAAAATATATACATTTATATATATATATATATATAAAAAACAAATGAATGTTCCATACTGCTAAGTTTTCTTCACAAAATGTAAAAAAAAAAGTGAAAAAATGCTATTTCAGAGTTTAAGAATAGTTGTTATTTTTATCATGAAGTTCTTATTCCTTAGATGCTGTCATTATACATAGGAAATGCAATCAAAGATCTGAATGGCAATAACTGTATATTTCTGAGTACTGGTAACATAATTTAGAATCTAAGAAATGCTTCATGTAAGTAAGAAATCAAAATCACTTCCTTCTGCTCATATTTGTTAATGGTTAGGAAAAATAAAAATGCTTTTATTTGTTAATGGCTTTAAAATTTCATATCTGCTGTAGACCTTAATGAAGCTTAAGCAACAGCTAAACTTTTTCCATGGAACAATTGTCAAAGATAATATAAGCAATATGAACTCCAAGACTCTTTATTCCTATATAGAATTTTGAATTTGTCCATGTCCTTTAAAAATAAAAAGAACACATTTTTCTTTGTTAAAAACACTGAAAACTACCATTAAGGATCTATCCTAGATTAAAAGAAGCTAAAGAACAAATAAAAGTGCAATTTCAACATGCAACTCAAAGTATCAGCACAAAGTATCCAGATAGAGTGAACTCAGAAGTTCACAATTTTAGTTTGTGCATGTTCTGTCTTTAAAGGAGAGATGTTGCCAATAAAAAATTAATAAAATATTTTGACATTTCTTGTGAGATACATTTGATGATCAGCCACTTTTCAAGACAAAGAAATCTCAATATTAGGGTTAATCTCTCCTCCTTTTATTGCAAGTGAGGAAAGTGTTTTTTAAATATTGATATTGAAAATGTCCTCCTAAATAATTAATTATATAACGTGAAGGATATTTCACATGGGAAAAATTAATCACATAGACCATGTTATGAAAACCTCATTCACAAGACATAAGTTGTTGAGAATCCAAACTTCACAGAATTATAGAATCATAGAATCATAGGGGTTGGAAGGGACCTTGAGAGATCATCGGGTCCAACCCCCCCTGCCAAAGCAGGCTCCCTAGCACATATTGCACAGACAGGCATCCAGACCGCTCTCAAATATCTCCAGAGAAGGAGATTCCACCACCTCCCTGGGCTGCCTGTCCCAGGGCTCTGTCACCCTCACTGTGAAAAAATTCCCTCCGCATGTTGGTGAGGAACATCCTGTGCAGCCATTGCCCCTTGTCCTGTCCGGATATTGGACAATGTTATGGTGCATATGCAGTATTACCCAGGTCTGAAATAATAGCATTATCCAGAAATCCTGAGTATCCACATACACTGAGAATTGGTAATACTTTTTCTGTGTAGCACCACTATTCCAATTACATGGGTAAATGATAACACCAATCTAGCTCAACAGTCATCTCCCTAACAACAGCTGGAGAAATACTATATTCACATGCAGCCTCTGTGTTATAGTAATAAAGGCAATATTAAAAAATCCTCTACTGTGGTATTTTTATTACTTTTTTCAGATTCATGCTATTATCAACTGTGCATTTTTAAAATTGAGAAAAAAATATCTAGAGGGTTGTTGGGTAAGATTTAGAACTCAAAATGTTTTTTGCAGTCAAATGAATGTCTAAAAGATATCTGTATTTTTGGTTTTCTCTTTTGCTTTCTCTCCTTTTTAGTTCTCTTTACAGTCCAAAGTGTTATCAGATAGGGTTATTGTGTTAGTTACAGCTGTGCAATTTCAGTAGCTGTTCCTGCAGGTAGAAACTGGAAGCATATTTGTAATTGTCTCACAGCATGAAAAGCACCTACCTTGTATGATATGATCCAGACTTCGTGGCAATCTGCAATTCATTTTCATAATGTTACAAACTTTGACAACTTTAGCAAAATTATTGATGGATTTTTATGAATTACTTGTTTTTCTATGTAGTCTCTTTCCAGGTGAAAACCAGAATATTTATTTTGTTAACAGAATGGAACTAGGAACTGCTTTAATTCCATACTTTTCCTAAAGGAAGCCTAGCACAACAGTTTGCAAATGGAAATGTTTCTAAGGATTCTCATTTTTTGATGAATCATGTGTTTATGACCTCCCTTAGATATCTTTATTCATGACTCTCTGCTGCTTTTTATCACCTCATCAGTAATCATCTCTTGTACAATGTCACTGCATCAGCACAGCCACGCCAGATATGAATCATGCATTTTCACTAACATATATTCTATTTTTGCTTCCACAGGCACTACCAAATCCGTGATCAGTTATCTTTTCATGTTTTGAAAACTGGTGACTGGTGGTTTGGCAATATGTTTCTCTCTTGAGTCCCAAAATTTTCTCTTAGGACAAACAGAGAACGAAACTATTTGCTTTCCCTGTACAAAACAGTACCACAGACATCCCCAAGTTTTAAAGAAATACATAAAACTGTATTTTAGTTTTGGGCTAAACTGACTGCTGAAATTCTTGCAGATTCTGTTCTTGATCTCATTCCCTCTGGTATTCACAATGTTTCTGTTTCCTACTGCTTAGTCCCAGGACAGTTATAATCACTCTGCCAGCAGCATTACAGAAAAACCCTTTCTGTCTCTCATCTACTTTAGATCCCAGTCCCAGAGCTTTAAATCATGAAAGCATCTTCTGCCCTTACCTTATTTTTCTTACTGAATCCCATGGACTCTTCACACTCTGCTGTATCCCACAAACCTTTTCCATGTCCCCAGGTACATACAGAAGCTCCTAACAGATGCTTAATCCCCCTCCCCATTTCTCCACACTGTGTAAAATGTTTCTTGGCAACTTAGCTTGGCACACAGCAAAATCGTGTTTGTTTGGACCTGAAGCATGCTGTACATAATAAATGCCTGACAAAAATGTCTTTTACCAGGATTTAAAATATCAGTACAATTGTGTTCCATTTCAGAATGTTTAATCCAGTGGCCTTCAGATATCTAAAAATCAGGAAGCCAGGAGTTGAGTGTGTAACTAAGACTTGAGGATATCAAGAAAAAAATAATACTGAAATACATGTCGGTGAAGCATTGGCTCTGCTCTTCATCCTGAGCTGGCAAAAATCCACATGCATTTCAGCTGGATTCACTGTACTAAGTGCAGTGATATTGAATGGTGAAAGGTCTAGTTGGAGTGTCTTGGCAGTGTAAGGAGGATCTGGGTCTGAGCCAGTATTGGGTGTATCCAAAGGGGGAGAGGTGTATGTGTGTCTTAATAAGACACTTATAAGCACAAAGAAATCAAAGCCTTTTCACAGATTTTGAGAGGGAAAATCCTGCAGAAAAATAAACTTAATTTATGAAAGTGAACAATGGGATTGCAAAACATAGAGTATTTGGGATTAGTTCCTAGCTGTGACCCATGTGGGGATAGCTTCAACTAATTGTTATTCACTTAGCCAAACCTTTTTAGGTGTTAAGTATTGTCCTAAAGTTATCAAAGGCTTTATTTCCTCTGAAATATGACCTTGTTGGCAAAGACTAACTTTGAGTCGGTAGATTGTGGACTTTTCTGGGCATTGCTCAAAGATGGCAGATTAACCACTACACATCCTATATTTCAGAATATCTTGGTTTTAAAAGATTAGATGTCATTGACCCTACTCGTTAGGTAGGGTGCAAACCCATAAGCAAACTTAACTTGGTGCTAATGGAACCCTTTCTTTTGTCAGAGAATGTCTGTATTGAATTGAAAGAGCATTGCCTTCTTTAAAAGACAAATGTAGGGGCTATTGCATAATAACTGCAATACCTGTGAAGCTATACCTGCATATAAATGCATCCACAATAGAAATGTGTTTAGGTAACTGTTGTCATTCTTTCCATCATTCAGACAAAACTTTGTATCAGGAAAACTTCGCAATAGAAGTAGATGAGACTGTTACTGTAATGCAAAAGAAGGAAGATGGGGCAGAGAGCTGTGAAAAGCTATCAGCAGAACAGCAAGTAGATTCCAGATCTCTAATCACTGCCAAATATTAATACTGATGAATTTCACAATAATTTATGCTCATCTTTCTATTATATCTAGATATATACAAGATACTGGCATACAGTAATGGAATATTTGGATAGTAATACCTAAAGTGGTGTGTGACAGAAATCACCTATATATTCCCATGGCATAGATTATATAGATATAACTTAATGGCTTCAGGAAAAATAAGCAACAGGATAAATTTGCAATGAATAAGCTCTATCCATGTTCCCAGATAGTCCTATCTATCTTTCAATTTAAAAGATCAAATAGAAAAAATACTGAATGTCACCATTGGTCCAAAAGACAAGACACCCCCTGTAAAATGTTCTCTCTGTTTAAAGTCAAGGAGTCCCAAATACAGACATTAGGACAGAACAATTGGAAGTATTTCAGTCTTATCATCTGTATCACCTGTTTCAGATTTAGCTCTTATACATGTCAATTTCAGGGGTCAGCTTTTAATTTTGAAGGCATTCCAAGACCATCTTTTGCAGAATTAAAAACCTCCAAAAGTAGTAAAAAACATTTACTTGAGACCCTTGTAAAAAATATTTTCCAGAACTGTGGACCTCAATGCTATAACATCTCCACTTGATATTTTTTCAGCAGAAACACAACCAAATACAATATGAGAAACTTTGACAGCAAATGCACTGTTGTGCAAAAAAGCAGAAGCACAATGGTCTGAGAAGTAACATATTTTAATTTGGCCTGAATAACATTCAGATAACCAAGCTAACTCACAACACATTATGTATCCCTACATGATATTGTATCATGCATATAAATCTAGCTGTGTCTTCAGGCGAGGAAACATCTTTATGGAGGCTCTATGGCTTATTTCCAGTGGGCCAGAAAATGAGCAGTCAGTCATGCCTGACTACATCTAGATGTAAAACCAGAAAGAAACCTCAAAATATGGAAGACAGTTTCCCCTAAAATGTCAGGTGAATTATGCCTGTCCTTGTTAAAATGATTTTTCTTGAGTACTGAAATATTTAACTCCGTAATTTAAGTAATATTTTCCTATGTGTTTGTTGTTGGAGGGGCTGTATAAACCTACCCAAGAAACACAAAATTACACACAGTAAACATTATGTCAATTAAGATCATTATTCTGCAAGTGTCATGGCCCACCTTTTCCACCTTTTCCCTCACCAGAGAATAGAGAGATACCAGTATTTTCAGTTCAACTGCAGTACAAAGCCACTGTGAAAGATCAATCCTGAAGTATTTTTTTAACCATACAGAACTGTCATAATGTGTAAATCCTTTAGCAGAGTAACCTAAAATTTCCTACCAATTCTTATCTAGTTAGTCATTGCTCAAGCTGAATAATTCTTTAAGACATATAAAATGCTTTGCCCTCTGTATTGCCCACTGATATTGATATATTTTCCCTGTAAGTGAAAAGCATAATGGCAGTGGAATTAATTTACTTTCTCTCTTCTACCTGTTCAAAACATAAACTGCCAACACTGAACATCACCAGTGTGGAGGACCCGTGGAAAGTTATAGCAATAGACTTGGTAAATATGCTTGGTTTTTTCACAGTTTTTGGTTGGTTGGTTGGTTGGTTTGGGTTTTTGGTTTTTTTTACAGAATTCTCCTATTTATACCCCATACAGGGTTTTTTTTCATTTTTAAAAAAAACATATATGGAGATCATTGATGTACAGGAACTATAAGTGATTAACAAGCTGCAGGTAAAGCAAAACTGAAACCATAAGCAATGCTGTCAAAAGTTCTGACTTGACAAAACCTCAAATCTTCTATTACCCTTCTAAATTCACATGCAATCCATGGCCAGTGTCTATGTGAATCCTATCTTGCCAGCCCTGTCTCCAGTCTTATACTGGTCTAGTATGTTCGGTAGTGAAGTAAATGGTTAGAGATTACACTTTCTAAAATTATTCCAGTACGTCTACTGTTTTACAATGTTTACATGCTCTAGGGGGCTACATTTCATTGCCCATCAAAGGGGCCCTATCATTAATTTTCCTTTTCTCTTTTACAAAAATATATCTCTGCAATAAATATCAAAAGTTTTCTTACAGCGAGGGCATTTCATGGAAGCATCACTGAAAAATAATTAAAGATTTATGAAACCTTTGATTACAGTCAACTTACCAGTCTAAAGAAGTTTCTTTTTTTCTTTTTGAATACAGCTTCTAAATTTCCAGACTAAATAGTTTCATTTATAATTATTTGATCGTATGCCAACACTATCTTTTAAGGTTAATACTATTTCTCTTTTTCTTTTGATATAAATAACAAAAATACTCTTTCACAGGTATCCTTTTGATCTTGCAATATCTGCTAGTAGTACTGAGCTTTATTCTCCACTCTTTCTAATAGTTAACATATTTATGCAACTCACTTGCCTTGATCATCAAAGGCAACAACTCAGTGCTTAAGACAATACTTCACCAGTATATTTAATATTCTCTACCTCTACAGAAATGTCACCTAATGTTTGGGGTTTTTTTTTTTCCCAAAATATAATTTTTTTGACTTTAAGACTGATTAACGTACTCGTAGTCCTTCCTTTTATGGAGGCACCTTAGCACATAATAGAAATTGCATTATATGTCTCCAGTTTCATCATCTGATATTTGCAGAGCTAGATCCCACATGATTCTCAGTTAGATACAAATACCCTGAGAAGGGGTGTAGAGAAGAGGCCTTCTGTTGGTCAATCTCACCTTTCCAACTGGGATGCATAACATTCCTGAATTGTTCATCACTCCATGGGGATGCTTTCATTCTCCCTAATGGCAACTCTACTATCAACTAAAGAAGGACTTAGTTTCCAAAACCTTGTGCAAAAGTAACAAAAAATTCTTAATTCCAAAATTCCACTTGAACCAAGCCATAGTCAAAGAATGATGCAAACTGTGCTCATGCAACCTGACCATTGCAACAACTTTCACACTCTCTCTGGATGATTAACCACACCTTTCCCTGTTTAACATAGAAATCTCTCTATACAGCAATAGTCCAAAGCATCCTGCAACATGATGTAATGCTTTCAAAAGCTTGCAAATTTAGGGTTTTTTTTTTCCCCCAGATTTTTTTAAAGTGAAATAAGTAATTAGAAACTATCAAGTCATAAACTTCCAACTCTCCTCAGTTTATAATTCTGGATGATGCAGCAGAGATGCAATCAAAATTTCATTATTAAACTAAGATCTGCCACCAAAGACCAAGGAACATAAGCAGTTCACTTATTCCAGTTGGAAGAAAAACTATTGTGTTCAAAAGATCAAAATAGTTGGTCACCTCCTACAATCCTTATAATTCACCAAATTTTAGGCCTGTATTCTTGTTTTCTGATTTGCTCCCTTGACTCAGGTAAAGCTGTTGATCATAAAAGCTGATTCATGAGTGACTTATTTGCTGTGCCTTAAGTTTCTTGGGGAATTAATGAAAAAAACCCCACCCAAAACCCAGGGAAAATGTTACATAAAACCATTCCTTTTTGTACCCTGTTATCCTGATAATCCTGAAGGCCTACTTAAGGATCATTGCATAACTCAGATCTTTCCCTACTGTGCCATACCTCTAGATATGATTATCAACATGCCCATTTTGCTACATGAACTGTATCTAATGAAGTCCCTGTAGTCTTCAGTACTGTTAACAGGAGACCCACATTTCACCTCTCAGTCAGCCTTGAAATTCTCAGCTCTAACACAGAGATGTGGCTGAATCTGGTTACCCAGTCTGGAATTTAAATAAGATGATGTATCAAAATAGGTTACACTATGATATTTACATTGGAAGGTTTTGTGGAGCCTTTCTGAGACCTAAGATCATTTTTATACTTTAAAAAGATACTTCAATAACCCAAGTGGGAAACCCAGTGTTGAACTGTATTATATACTTTTGCCTGATGATATAAATTAAATAAATAAATTATTAAGACTACGTTAAACCCTTGATTTAGAAATTAATTTTCAATTACTACAATAAAAAATGCATAGAATACAAGATGGCATAGAATAGTTATCTACTTGAAAGGTGGCTAGTCTTAAATTATTTTTATTATTATTGCTATTAATTCAGTAACAAAATTCCTGATGTGTTTGTCTTCCGTATCTCCAGTGATATCACCAAAATCTGAGGTTGCTTTTACTGGAAAAAGAAATGTGGGGGAGCCTGATATGCACTAGCTGTGACTGCTGTCTATGTTAATTTCCTTCTGATCCCTTAAGAAACTTATAATGGAAACATACACTGACACTACTTTATCTTCTGTTGCTTTTGTACAAATCGCCATTAGCATTACATTTTCCCTTCCTATTGTTAAGGTATTTCTGGGAGGAGGAAAAAACCCCACAAAAAATAAAAGCAAAACCACTTATCAATGTCTTGCATCACAGTCTAGAACATGTGCCTTTGGAGCCACCTTTTCCTCTGTAGAGTTAGTACAGTGTATGCAGTTCTGTCAAAAAATACAGCTCTATCAGCAATAACATGACATTATTCCAAACTATTCCACTCGCCAGAGAAAGAAGATGCTACAAATGTATGAGCAACCTCCCTTGGTCAGAGAAATGATTCTCCCCCTCTACTCTGCTGTCTTGAGACCCTACCTGGAATACTGTGTCCAGCTGGATTATTATGTTCCCGGTACAAGAAAGACACTGACCTGTTGGAGCGGGTCCATAGAAGGGCCATGAAGGTGATCAGAGGGCTGGAGCACCTTTTTATGAGGACAGGCTGAGACAATTGGGCTTGTTCAGCACGGAGAAGAAAAGGCTTCAGGGAGGCCTTGTACCGGCCTTCTAATACCTAAAGGGGGCCTACAGGAAAAGCTGGAAAGGGACTGTTTTCAAAGGTGTGTAATAATAGGACAAGAAGTAATGACTTTAAACTGAAGAGGGAAGATTTAGATTACATATAAGGAAGAAATTCTTCACAGTTTGCCCAGAGAAGCTGTGTCTGTGCTCTCTGGCAGTGTTCAAGATCAGGTTGGATGGGGCTTTGGGCAACCTAGTCTAGCGGAGGGTGTCACCCCGTGGCAGAGGGGGTGGAATGAGATGTTCTTTGAAGTCACTTCCAAAGCTAATTCTATAATTCTATAAAATCCAGTCTTTGGTTTTATATTTCTCAAAACTTCCCAGCTCTGACAATGCTCTGCCATGTTCCCGGTTTTTATGAATAAATTTGATTTCAATGAAGATTTTGAAATGAATGGCGATTTTTTGTAGTGTTATCTCATAGGAGGGGAAAATACAGTTCTACCATGTCTTGACCTGTGAATCTTCTTCTGCTCCTCAGAAATCGCCTCAGCTTTACTCACACAAATTGAAATTCCAATCCAGGAATAATAACCCCAGGAATAATCACTCCTTTGCTGCCAAACAACAGCTCTCCACAAAATACCAACAGTGCAAAGAAGGTTCTAAAACCACGTTCCAAGCAACCAGTTAAAAGATCTTCCACACCTATTGTCGGTGAAGTTAACGATGAATAAAACTCTTTTTGTCCATGTTACCTTATTAGTTATGTTCACTAGAAGAGGAAATAAAATCTTTGATAAAATTTTCTTGTAAGAGACTATTATCTATCAATGATTTTAGTGCTGAGGTAATGAGGAGTTTCAGTGACACAATCACAGTGCAATTGCTCTATAAGAAAGAATATACAGTTGTAAAGATTTTTCAAGATGAAATGATAAAACATATACTAAACTTTGCAGATTTTTTTTCTGCATCATGTGCATTCTATCAGTCTAAATCACTCATGCTTCCAAAGAACAGCAGGACAACCTCAGCCATCTGCAGTGAGGCACAACAATATCATGTAGGTAACTAACACAATCTATCGTTTTAAACAAAAATGCATTTTGGAATTCCTCTTGTCAAGGATCCTTCAGGATATATTTCATTTGGACTGGCTATCTTACCTGAGACTGACATGGGTGATGAGAACTAGATCTGGTCCAAATTATTTGCTAAGGTGAAGTTCATAGGGAAGTAGGGTGGCAAAAGTTTGAATCTTTGTAGATTTGCAGATTCCTTGTACAGGCAGCAGCATTTAGCCAGGGACAAATTCCTTAAAGGCAGGAAGAAAGATAGGGTAGAAGACAAGATGATAAAACAGGTAAACGAGTAAGTGTGTTATGTTCAAGTTACTGTGTAATAGACCTAGTTACAGAAACAGAGGCTGAGAAAAATTTGAACTGAATCATATAAATTCAATAAATCCCGGAAGTCCAGAGTTACTGAGATTTTTAAATAACTTGTGTTTGTTATTATTCTTCATTCATCAGACACATTCCTTTCAAGTTTACAGTACTTACTGAATTTATGTTAGATGAATTAAAAAACAGGTAGAGAAATTTGAAATAAGATAGTATGATTGCGTGTTCCATTCTAAAAGTCCATTGAATAATGACAAAAAAATGGAATGATGTTTCTCACACACTATTTGCTGCAAGTGGTTCTCTTTTAAATGACAATTTCACCAGAACAGTAATGATAAACACTCCACATTTTATTCTTGCATGAATTCTAGTAGTTACAGAGACATCTTCCACAGAAGCAATGGCCCCAAATATATTTTCAATTTGTTACTAAGGGTATCTTTGCATACAAAGAGTCAAGAAATTTTGAGTGATTCTCGCTTAGTTGGATATTTCTTTTTTTTTTTTTTTGTTAGATGGGCATTTTTTTCTTCAAATTGTCATACTCCTGTAAAGACTATTTCTCATCAGACATGGAGCTTGAAAGACTTGCCTGGGAACAGACAAGGTAACACTAAGGAGTTATTGTGCATTGAATTATAAGCTTGGATGTTATAATAGTAGCTAATAATTAAAAATATGAACTTCTCCATCCTTCAAAGAAAGAGGGAAAGTTCACACAAATAGCTTTATATTCTATAGAGAATAGAAGGAGAGACCTGAGATAATTAGCAATCACGGCTAAAAGGGACTGATTTCCAATCCAGCTGTTCTTTTATTTTGCAAGTATTCAAACTTCAGAGATGTTCTTAACTGCCAAAACAACATCTCTTTTCTGAATGATTTTTTTCTGAAATCTCTACATGTCAATGTTTAGTCAAAAGATATTTTTCTACTTGAATTTATTTAGTATAGTTTGGCTTCTTTTCTCTGATTTAGGAAGGTGAGATACATGCTATGGCTCCTGGCTTGGCCACACTTCCAGATTTCCTTTTATGTCAACTAGGTCACAAGTGGGAAGGAGATAATGCACTCCTGGTTTGTTGGACACAAACATGCATTTGTGTCCAAACACCCAGACTGGGTGTTTCCAAATTATACATTTTAGGCATAGTTGCAGGCAGTCATTAATTGCTTTCTCAAATTAAAACTTGATTTCGTTTTATGTGTTAGAGCAAACTAAAAACCTACAGTCATAATTCTAGTAAATATGTCTTCCAACTATCCTAGAATGTCTCAATGGAAAACTGATTCACATTTTCCCTGTAAAATATTTATTCAACTGTGAAAACATCTAATGTTTATCCTGTCACATACAATGTTTTTCTGTGAGAGAAAGAAAGAACCCTCCCCAAACATTTTAATTTTATTACCTAATGTACGTATGTCTCTGTAACAGCATGTAGACACAAAAAAAACCAGTTCCTTTGAAATTTTGCCATTCCATATAATCTCTATGAGAGCATGGCATTCAGCATCTAGTACCAGAAAACAGAAGAATGTAATTTCATGATGACAGAGGACTAAATATTCTGTGAGGCACAGTTTATGCTCTGAGATCATCTCTGAAAACTTAAACTGGTTGACTCTCTTCTCATTTCACAGAAATCCTGTTCATCTGCAATAGCTGTTCTAAAATAATGTGAAATTGTCTAATCATTGCAGTTCTATTTTCTTATCCATTCAAACATATGCTTCCTAAAGTGTCATATGTGGAAAGAACATAAGGATGCCCTTTCTCTTTAACTTCTATAGCTCTTCTTTGATATGTTTCTGAGCTCTAAACATAGTGATTCCAGGGTTACCAAAAAATATACTGCATTCATTTCTTTGGCAGCATTTTCACAGAAAAATGAGATTCTGAAAGATTGAAGAAGTATATAAAGACACACTGCAAAGGGGATTTTGTCAATCTAACATCATGTTTGAAATGTTAATGTTTTCACTGCTATGAAATTTTATTATAATCATCATAGTTTGTATACTGAGTCTTTTTTGATGCAACAAGAATTGCCTGTTCTGTTTGTAGTAGTTGTATGATTTCATAATTCAAATTGACAGATTCAAAACTGTATAAAAATATATATGAATATATGTATGCTTATATATGTACAAACCTGTATGGCAGTATCTAACAGAAAAAAAAACATTGTAACATAAAAACTAGGTAATACTTGTAAATCACATTCTGGTTGAATATTTATAGCAAAAAATGAAAAAGTATTACTTGGAATGGAAATAGATCCCTCTATAATATGAACACTTTACTGATAGAAAAGTCATAATAACCATAACAGTAACACTGGCATGCTAAGACCAAATTATATTTAGGAGCAAGGCTGACCTTATTTGTGACACACTTATTTTTTTGTTTTCTATTTTGATATAACAGGTTTTTTAGAAAAACAGGAAAAAAAAAAGTTGAATTGATGTTTTAACTTATCAAAAGCTAGGGAACTGAATATCTTTAAGAAAGCTATTGTTTCTTATTGAGACTACCTGTGTGTCCAATTTAGGAAATATATAACAAAATCAAAGTTTTCTGAAGCAGGCACTCTTGGCATACACACACACACACACAAGCACACACACACAGAGTTTAGAAAATAAAGCTGTAATGATTCCAGATACGGCTTAAGTACTCTGAACATGTAACATGAGGAAAAACAGCTTGAGATATTCCACCCTTCATTTCATGTTCAGCACAACAAGGTGTTTTATTTGATCTTGGTTGAGCCAATCTCATGAATTCTTATAAAACTTTCTTAATAAGTTATGTGCCAACTCTCAGATAATTTACGCTTCTAACCAGGACTAAACTACTACTTCCTCCTCAAAAATTTCCCATGTTTCTGTATCCAACAGTACCCAATTCATACTGTACATTGTTATATATATATAGGTTACTTTTCCTTGCTCTGGCAGGACTGGCTGTATCTAGCCTCTTGACAAAGTGTTGAACTTTGGGAAACCATAGATAATCAATCTGAAATGGATCAGATAGATGTAAGAATTAAACCAGTATTTATTTCAAATTCGGACAGTTTCCTGTACCTACTTGCCCTTTGTATATGCCAGGTGATTGTCTTAAACATGAATATCTCTATGAAGTTCCTTCTTTCTATGTAAATGATCAGATATTCTTGGTTGAGAGAGTGAAACTGAGAACACTATTCTGCAACTAAAATTCACACCTTTGAAGGGACATGGGAAGGTTGAAACCTCTTCTACAGTTAACAATTATGTATGTGGAAAATTAAAAGCAACAGGAGACACGGAGACAGACCTTTTCTTATTGTACAGCTGTCTCACATTTTGGGTGTTAATTTGAGAAACGAGGCAGTGAGGTCCAAAAATACTAGTTAATGGACAATGGACAAGTCTCACTTTGAAAAACATTTTCATGATGCAAGTTGGGAATTTATGTTGTTTTGAATATTTTTTATTGATTTGAACTTTGCAATAAATTGTTCCCTCAGAAGAATCCTGAGTTCCACTAACTGCCCAGAAGATTAGTTCTGAATTCGTGAGAGCTGACTCACTCCTTGGAACAGAAAAGCATTTTTGCTTTCTTTTTTGCCTTCTCTCTCTAACTCGAGGGTTGATGCCCCATGCAGGCCCTGACACCATGCTAATAATACCACCAAAAGTTGCAAAAATGCCAATTGCATTCTGCAATAACCTGAACACAGAATAGTCCAGAAAAAGCACTACGTTAAATAGGGCAGACTTCTACTAACAAAAATTTACAACTAATTTTGCTGTGGAAGGCATTTTTTGCCATTAATGATTAAATGAGCAAGGCTTTGTTGCAATGAAAGATACCATTTCAAAATAAACATATTAATACTTAATAAAAAATGTAATAGCTGCCATAACAAAAGGGGCACTCCAGGAATGAAATCACCACATATTTCATATTTCTGGTTCTAGCATAAACATAACTTGTCCTCTTTATACTACAAATCACTGCACATTTTCCCCAATTTTTTACTGGTTATAACAAATAATGTTTTGGAATAAAATAATTTTTATATTAACTGTTTATAAAATAATAAAAAGGATATTGGTCATTAATTCTACTGAATATTATTCCATTCTTAACTCTGCAGTCACTCCTGATACTCTTCGTCCTTTAACACAAGACTGCTTTCACTGGACCTGATCAAACCCCTGTGTTTTTAAGTTGAACTTTTATTCCTGAAGGTAAAAGGTTCAGGTTAGCAACTTTACTATGTTGTGGATACATAAAATAAAAGACATATTTTGCACCTCCTTTCACATCAACTTCACAAATTCAATTTAAGATAAATTGTAATGTTAAGCTAAGAAAGGCAAGAGGCAAAAACATGTGATAAGAGAATATCAGGGGGGAAAATGCCTTTCTGTCCAAATGTTATAAGGTGATATTTATGACTGGCAAACAGCTGACAGAGAAATCTCTCACAGGTTTTCCATTAGGAATATGCAAATGGTTAATATAAAGAGGTTCCAGACCATTAAGCATGATAAAGTCAACAATAATTTTATTAAATCATTTCAAAATCTGACAGGAATGATATGCAGTGTCTGAAGGACAAATCTTATGTACTTAAAATGGGTTTGTAGCATCATAAACAAACTATGCTTGGAATGGATTTCTCAGGTAACAATAAAAATGGAGATATTTCAGTTTTAAACTGATAAAGCCAAGCAGCAAAATCCTACCTACATATGCAATGTAATATTTTGGCTATAACTGCCTTCATTACTACAATTGGTTTTGAACTTTAATTACAACCTTTGCAAACAAGTTTTTACACTCAGATTTTAGCACACTGATTTTTTTCAAAAGTAGGAAAAAACACTATAATTTTCAAAGAATGTGAATAAAGGATTTCATTAACCCATGACCCGTCAGCCATTATTACTAATTCATGTCTTCACATTCCATTTAAATCATCATGTTCCACTGAAGATGCTTTTTAACCTGTAATTACCAACATCTCTTGAAAAAAGATGCTTCTTTGAAATATGCAAATTTTGTAAAGAGCTGAGCAGTAGACTATCCAGACTCTGTCCTCTCCGTTGCTATTGCCAATGAGTACAATATAGTTTTGTATCTCCAACTAACACTGTTTTTTCAGACTTTTCTTTCATAAAATGCCACCTAATTAATTTCGCTTTGGCTAGAGGTCTGTGTAATAAATTAACATTGATAAAAAGTTAGCCATCATAGGAGTAAAGTAAAAACTAATCACCCTTTCTTCTGGACAATGTTGGAGACAAGCAAGGTGAGGAAGCTTGGAAGGCTACTGTCTGTACTGATTCACTATCATATCTATGCATGCACTGAAACTAGAAAAGTCCTGTGTATATTTTATATAGACATTATACATAAGTCAAATGTGTATGTATGCTATGTATATATAGTAAATAAGCAGGAACACATACATATAGCAGAAACACCAGTAGCATGTTACTATAGTTGAGGTAGTCATTCTAAACCATCTTTAAAATTAATGGACAGAAATAGACATCTCGAAGGCAATTAATTGGACAATTTTTTTTATTATTATATTTCGCTGAGGTGAAACTCTTCTGCAGTGTACATTTTCCCCTAGTCATTAGATAGCATAAAGTAAATAGATAAGACTTAGATGTCTCATTTTCAAACACTTAATTTAGAGCAAATGCATACAATCCTAAAGGTCCTCATGGAATATACTGAATTGTTGGTGCTTTTGATAAACATGCCAAGCATGTACTCTGGAAATTATATATCCAAAGGGAAAGCAATCAGCATTTAGAAACTCCAACAGCTTTATTTCATTTTTCATTTGTCCTAAGCAATTTCTTACCTCTTATCATGTCACACACCCTTCTACATGCTTTGTAGAGATTTTCAGGTCTTTACGTGTTTGCATTCCAGAAATTCATAAAATATTTCCAATTTGCAAATATCACTTTTATAAAATGGTACAATTATGTTTCTGGCTTTGCTCTACATTCCTTTGTTAATACCTCCTATCATTATGGTTGGTTTCTGACTATTTCTGATCATCAACATCAGATTTTCCTAGAACTAAGCAAAAAGCTTCAAAAATACTTTTCCAAGTGGAAAAAGTTTCATGGATGCATGTCATTGCATCTATAGCTAGGATTGCTTTTCTTTCCATGTGCATTTCTGTGTAGTTATTGGTGATGAATTTAATCTTCAGTTTTTAACAATCAGTTATGTAGATCATTCTGCAGCTGCTCAGAATCAGCTTTAGAAATATTTTGGTATCTGTCCTTTTCTTTACCCAATGTTCTTCTGAGCTTTTTGATGTGTGAAAATAATTCACAAACAGAATGAAAAAATATTAGTTATGGGATTGTTTGTTCAATTTCATTGCTATGAAATAAATAATTTCATAGATTTTTCTATCCAAGTAACAACCCCTTTTTTTTTTTTTTTTAAATTCCTTTTATTACCCATCTGGCATAATGGTATTTTTTACTATTACAGGTTTCAATACCGAATTAGAAAAGTTAGAGATAAAAAGCTATGTCACAAATTATGCTGATGTTTAATATGAAGCTTTGCATTCACAGCTTTTACAATACACTAATATTGTGTTAATACCACTTACAGTGATAGAAAATCCACCTTTTATAATAGGAACTGTCAATTTGTTGACCAGAAAAATCACCCTTTTCTTGGGTACAAATTACTTTTCCTGTAGTTGTCACAACTTATTAAATGATTGTGGGTTGAACTGTTATTGATCTCATACATTTTTTTCCTTACAGATGAAATTCAAATTCAAAGAACAAAATAAGGAGTTCTAGAAAACAATGTTAGATTTATTATCCATGAGAAGAAAGGTCAAAGCTATTTGTAGAATGTAGTTATCTTACACAGGAAACAAACAAAATCTTTACATTTCTGAAGTCAAGATGACTACTCCTTACTTTTCTGAGAGACACCATTGACTGTTTTCTTAGGGTATGGCCATGAAGTATGAAAAACCTGAAATGTGTGATACTTCAGCTGATTTACTAGCTTGCAAAAGAATGTTGTGACTATAGAGCCACAAAATCAGGAAAAATGCCAGTAATATTTCCACAACTATTAGCAAATAGGGTATGAAACGTTTATGTCATCAAGGAAAATATTTGCAATCAAATATTCATTCTTGGAAGTACAACAGTTTTTTAAATAAAATTCTGGGACAAATTAATCTACAACATCACTAGCTTTATTTACAGAATTAGGCATTATAATAATTTCTCCTCATTGGAGTATCTCAAAATTAGATTTCAGCTCTCAAAGGCTGAATCAGACCAATGTTTTAATTTCTGCTTGAATCTCATGGAGCGGGAGTTTGAATGTGGCTCTCTGTATCTTAGATAAACATTTCTGTGCTGTTGAGCTGTCCCTTTCCTTTTTATTAATCTGCTTTTTTTTCTCTCCTCCCAAAAATGATTCACACTTGCCCTGACAAGGGATTAACAGAGTCTCCCAAACATGCTGAGTCAAGACATCTGTTGTGTGAAGTGCATTCTTTCCTTGATGAGGAGGATAAATACAAAGGACGTTTCATCACCAAGTCTCACAGCAACCCCTTCAATCCCTAGTCAGTGTTTTTTGGCCTTCATGCTTCACCCACAGTGATATTTGTACACTTCACCTGAGCAAATTCCCTGCCTTTTAAGATGCAAGGACAGAGGAGAGTTTTCCCAGTTTCACCGCCAAATGACACCACCTGTGGAGAGTGCCCAAACCAGTCTCTCTTGCTATCTGAAAGTGTCACATCAGCCTGAGAAAAAAGAGCTTTGGCAGTAAGTTGTTTAGTTCCAAGATGGATTTACTTTTATATGAGAATGAAAAAGATACTTTTATAGTCATGTAGGACCAATATTTGTCTCTCTTGATTGAGGTGAAGAACTGCACATAGATGAGAAATTAATTTAAATTATGTTTCCTCATGACTTAGTGTCTCCAAGGCAAGAACTCATGTAACAGTATCAAGCAGAACCTAGAGAAAGCCATGATCTTAATAAACTACTTGACTGTGTGGCTGAGGCTGGTCATCATCTTCATATCTACTCAGAACAGAGATCTTTTTAAGCAAGATAGTGTAAAAGCCTTTTAATGCCATATATACACACACTGCACTTAAGCCAAGTTTATTGAGTTTTGTGTTAGTAATCTGCCATTGGAAGCAGCAGTACAGCACTGTTTTCCCTACTCACAGCAGAGATCTGCATCTCTGAGGTTCATCGGTATGTGATTACAGCTCTGGGATACAGTCTGAAAGGGAGGTCCTTATTATTCAAAGTCCTCATGACAGATTTGTTTTCAGATCTTTGGATGTTAATGTAGAATGTAGAGCTGCCATTCAAGCTTTTCTCACTGTCATCTTTGCTAGTAAATAATGTGCTTGATTCAGTACTTTTACAGCTTTATATGGCTGTCAAGGTAGTAAAAAATAAGCTAGTGCCCTTGCCGGAAGTAGATAGCATTATAGTGCAGGATAATCAAAGGAACTGAATGTGTTAAAGTTATATCTTATCCCTCCTTCCAAACAGGTTCTTGATTTCTCAGCAAACATTTCTTACTCATCTGCTCATCCCCTTGAAAAATAAGAGAGAATATTTCTCAGTCATACTATAAAGCCATGTCCACAGGATTCTAAAAACAGTGTGCTGATGATTTACTTCGCAATGACAAAAGGATTGATCAGCACTTCTTCACTTCAGACCATTATTCTGTGAAGTACCTCTCACACTAACTCTCAAAAATCATAACTGAATTGAAAAGTAAGAAAGAGCACTGCATGGAGAATGATCTCCCAGTTCAGTCCTTGCTACTGTAGTCAATGCACCTGATTGAAAGCGTAGTCTCACCACTAAATTTGTCTTATTGAAATACTGTAAACATGTAATTTATAATCACTTATCATTCTTAAAAAAGTGATTTAACATCCTTATAAATGAATGCATCACAAAACCAACAACATGGATTGTTGTGAGGAAAATTGCATGAAAATCAATTTTTTTCAAGGAGTAATAATGATGTTCTGCATTTAAAAATACTATTACAACTGAATTTTAATACAATTACTATTATTTTACTTTTCTTTAGGTATCGCATTATAAAATATGTAATGTTACTTTGTTTTATAAGGCTATCAATTTCAAAGCCTCTTGTCATTTCTGTTGCCATTAGTGAATTTTGTATAATATTCAGCCACAGATAAACAAATAATAGTAATAGTAAGAACATGACTATACTTTATTAATCTAAAAATCATCACTTAAAGTGATAATGTAAAAATCCATAAATTTGATAAGAAGTTAACTGCCATATTTCTGTGTTTATATTCTAAATGGATCTGGAGAGTTATTATTTTATTTTACTTCATGAATACATTGTCTCAAAACCTTTCAAAGAAACAGGATGACAAATAGATTTGGACACCATGGTTTGCCAGAGACATACCAGTTCATTTTTAAAAATTAAAAAAAACCCCTCTGTTTTACAAATGTATTTCTAGACTAATTTATTATTTTGATCTTCTGTATAAAACAAACATCTCAATAAAATGTGGTGTCATATTATTAAAGTCAATAGTCCTTCTTAAAGATATATTATGGGACTAGAATTAAGGTGTAGTTACAATCTTTATTGTATTTACAGAAGTCCTATTTAAGACTCATCTTTACTCATTTCTGTAGTTCTGGGTTTATAACACATTCATAGTTCTTTCTTTGCACCTCTCTTTTTCTGTATTACTTTTTATTTCTGCCCTGGTGTCCATGCAGCCTTTCCATTCTCATAAAATCCACTAAACATGTACGTGTAGAAGAAGGTAAATTCATAGTTTACTTCAGCTGTGAATAGGACAAGCATTTTCTGCCACCTTTGTTGAATTCTTATTGAAACAAGTCTGATGTTATCTGCCTCTGTCTCCTTATCTAGTTATGCTTGAACATTTTTTTGGATTAGGAGAAAATGAGCCCAGCAATAAAACCTTATCTCAATTGGCTATGTCTACGTCGGTAAATAAAATCGGACTAGAGAGCGAGCTCAAACCCTGAACCCAAACACTCATATTACTTAATTATTAACATACTCTCCGGCATGGTTTTCACCTGTACCATTGAGCAGAAAAATGCTTGGGATTGCATGAGCCAAGAGCCAGTCCTGCTTCCAGAGCTTTCTCCATCCTGCTTTCCCCTACTAACCTACCACTCATTCCTACCATCTCCAGCATTATTCCAGCAAGTCTTGTACCTCAAATACACCTGCATGCCCTGTCTATGACACCCCAGAAGAGATGCCTTCAGCAACATGCTTTGAAAACAAGACACCAGAAGGCTGCAACATTCTTTTTGTATTTTAAACATCTTAACTGAAAAAAAGAAATTGGAAAGCAATTTTTATATCTATGGATTGAAGGATACCATCCCAGGCACAGGTCCAAGGTCAAGAAAATTCTGTGGATGTGGCCAGTTTATGTCAGTCAACCTCAGAACTGAAGAGCGCTCCCTGGTTTTTTACAGGTTTGCCTGTTTTCCAGTACAGGTGTCAGCAGTTGTCAGTGTGGGGATGCAGATCAGTGCTACTGGCAATGTAGAAAGTCATTGAACTTGGCAAGATTTAACTATTCATGATTAACACATTTTTAGTATGGAAAGAGTCTAGAGGAAGGTTAATAGTTATGTTTGAGCCATCATTTTTTTCATTTTTTTAAATTAAAATATAAAGAGGCTTCTCCATTTTAGGTTCAGATGCCAACTTGTTTCCTTAGAATAAACTTATAAACAATCAAGCAGGGCTCAATTCTTTTAAAATATACCTGATGCTATGTAACCTTTGAATTCAGTTAATTTTATAAATATATTGCAGGGAATTATTTTTTCTCTTCAAATCTAATCGAGTTAAATCCACAGCTTTCATATATCATACAGGGCTATAGCTTAGCTTGGGGCTGACATACTCAAAGCAACCAGTTAGAATGGTTAGGTTTGGATCAAATTCATACTAGATAAATAATTTATGTTGTTATTATTATTATTATTATTATTATTTTATTCTCATTCCAAACCTAAATTAATGTGCATTAATTATCTGGGGAGCAATGATTAAATCCCATGTATATTGTATTTCATCAGAATGCCCCAATCTCTAAACAATGAGCCAAGTGCACACACTACAGGAACTGCATCTCTTTTCTGAAGCATGGTTTCTGGAGGAAGAGGTTGTGGCTTGGCATAGCTTAAACTCTCTGCTGTCAGTTCACGAGACTGTCCGATGCACAGTTACTAGACTGGATCCTTTGGGAAACACTCTTTAGGTTTCTAAATCATATCAGAATTCAGATATAGAGAAGGCAATGCTGTTCAAGACAAAGTAATTCTGTAGTTGTATACATACTTACACAGCTTTAAACTGAAAAAGTCGTGCTAATTGAATACAGACTTCTACAGAGTTAGAAGTTACTGGAGTGTATGTGCCTTCAGAAATTTAGGTATCTTGATCTGTTTCAGGTGTGGAAAGTAGGGAACCCAAAATTCAATCTAAGAGCATTGTGGGAAATCACTTCTAAAGGTCATAGGAAAAGACACTGTTCCATTAAAATAATATAAAGGCTACTCTGAATTAGAATAACTGCAGGGAGTAGGGAACGCAGATTTGAAGAAGATAAAATTATATTCTTAGTTTCTGTAGGAAATTGAAGGGGAAGAAAAGTGCTTGAGGGAAGCTTCCTGGTATCTGCAAGTGCAGCAAAGGATTATCAGCTATTTGGGGTTTAGCATAACTTTTATGGCATTCTTAAATAGCTTTGTGTATGACTTACTTCAAATTATTATTAAATCAATGTTTGACTACAATTCTGAGTGGTTTCAATCAAGAACCAGTATAAACTCCATAAATTAATGAAGATGCTCGTATTAGTGCACTTCTTAATGGACAGGTTGATCTAACTCTATAGTGTACTGAAGGCACATATTTCACTTTCAAATTTTCATCCTGAGTTCTTTGAACAAGTAAGTTTTATCTTTCTTGAGTCAATAAATAGCTAATAGGTCATTAATTACAGGGAGAAACTTGCAACTTGAAAAAAACTCCACATCAAAACAGACATTTGTATCTTTAAAAGGGTAAGTCAGAGTTTAATTTAAAAAGTGAATTGTCAAAATAAGGTGAAGCTATATATGTAAATAAGGAGATAATGAACTGGCTGTGAACAGAAACCTTTGATATGGTTGATACTGTACTCCATTTGAATATAAAGAGATTGTGACACTTAGGGGGAAGTTCTGAAATGAATCCATCTAAGGAACTCTCAGAAAGAAAAGTTTGTTTTAATATAGATGTCTAAATCTTAAAAATTATTATAAAAGCATAGCCAGCAATAGCAGGAGATTGAATCTGATTGCCAGAGGTATCCTTTGAAATTCTGTTTCTGAGATATATAAACAACAAATGTCTGGTGGTGCTGTACATGCATACTTCCTCTCAAAAAAATTTTACATTCTCAGTAAGACACATAACCTTGAAACTGCAGAATCAAGATATCCTTTAGTTTAAACAAATATTTACATCCTTTGTGTTCCTTCTTTCAAAAACAAGTTTACAGAACATTATAGTTCAAAATGATCTCTCGTTTCCTCCTACTCATTTTGATTTAAGGCAGGCTGTAATTCCATCTGCAAACTTTTAAACCATTGGGTTATGCACAACCACTCTTCCAAATTTTCTGTGTGTATATGTAGATGGGACTGAGGGAAGGGACAGTATTGTATTAAATAGGTATTCATGTGGCAGAAAGTAGGTTCTGTTGTAATTCTGAGAGGCGTGACAAAGAAAGCAAAGTGTGGCAAAAACAAAGTCAGAGAAGCCACTAAACCCCATGAGCAGAGGACTAGAGGGAGTGACTACTATGTTGACATATTGTCCTTGTTGATACAGTTGTGTTACAAAGTGCAATGCATCAGCATCTTAACCTTTTTTTTTCTGAATCTCTATTTTTACATTTCAATCCTTTAAGTCAAACACTTTTGTAACTCCTACGTTTGGTGCATTTGAGAAACTAGAAATAGTTCTTTTCCCATTTCCTGTGTTTGCAGTAATTTAGTAATATGATGCAAAATGAAACCTACGCCGTATCAAACATCCTGATTGTGCCAAGTGTTCCCAATGGTATACTTTAATTTTGCGCCATCCTAATCCATTAAAGACTGTGGCTAAGGCTGTTGTCAGATGATCATAGATGAGTAGAGATGATGATGATGTTTATGATGATTTGACAAAGTATAAATTCCTCAAAAAATGCATTTTCAATCACTTCAAAATTATGTGAGTGCAAGCCAAATGTACCCATTACAAGAATTTTGAAAATTTCATTACACACAAATGTAGAATTATCATTATGCCAGCTTAATCTAGTGCTCCTGACATTCATAAAAAAATTGGCAACCCCTGCCTAAATTCCAAACTTTTTCCCAGATCCTAGGTTAGCATTCTAGCTTCAGAGTACTAAGCAGAAATCAGTGACTGTGTTTATCTTTTACTCATCTGGTTTGTATCAGTGATAGAAAAGCCAAAGAGGAGAGGTGCCATGCGGGACCTTGTTCTCTCCAACAGGGTGGGACTGGTGGGGAATAATGAAGCTCAAGGGCAGCCTCGGCTGCAGTGATCATGAAATGGTGGATTCAAAATTCTTAGGGCAACAAAGAGGGCACACAGCAAACTCACTACCCAGAACAGCAAACTTTGGCCACTTCAGGGATCTGCTTGGTAGACTACCATGGGACAAAGCCCTAGAGTGAAGAGGGTCCAAAAGAGCTGGTTAGTATTCAAGGATTACCTTGAATTGAGATGCATCCCAACAAAGGAAAACTTGGCAAACTCAAACACAAAAGAAGAAGCCTACAGAGGGTGGAAGTAAGGGAAGGTAGTCTGGTAGTAATACAAGTAAATTCTCTGAGCATTCAGGGATTGAGTTAGGAAAGCCAAAACTCTGATAGAATTAAATCTGGCCAGATGCATCAATAGAAACAGGAAAAGTCTCTCTAGGCATATCAGAGACAAAAAGAAGACCACAGATAATGCAGACCCTCTCTGGAAGGAAACAAGATACCTGGTTACCTGAGATATGATGAAAGTTGAGGTACTCAAGGACTTTTTTGCCTCGGTCACCACTAGTAAATTCTCTAGACACATCACTCAACTCACAGAAGGCAAAGGCAGGGACTGAGAGATTGAAGAACTGCCAGCTGCAGGAGAAGATGAGGTGAGATGCACCTGTGGGTCCTGAGGGAACTGGAGGGTGAAGTGGATAAGCCATTCTCCATCACTATTGAGAAGTGATGGCAACCTGGTGAAGTTCCCACTGACTGCAAGAGGGAGAACATAACCCCCATTTTTAAAAGTGGAAAAAAGGAATACCCAGGGAACTGCAGGCTGGTCAGTCTCAGCTCTGTGCCCAGAAGGATCATGTACCAGATCCTCCTGGAAAATATGTTCAGGCAGATGGAAAATAAGGAGATCAGTGGCAGTCAACATGGTTTCATTAAAATCAAATAGTGCCTAACAGATTTGGTGGCATTCTACAATGGGTTTACAGTGTTGGTGGATAAGGGAAGACCAACTGACATTATCTACCTGGACTTGTGCAAAACATTTGACATCAGCAAGCTTGCTAATGACATCAAGCAGTGTGGTGCAGTTGACACACTGGAGGGAAGGGATGCAATCCAGAGGCACCTGTACAGGCTTGAGAGGTGAGCCCATGCAAACATCATAAAGTTCAACAAGGCCAAGAGCAAGGACCTGCAGATGGGTTGGGACAATCCCAAGCACAAATATAGGCTGTGTGGGTTGAGAGCAACTTGGGGCTGTTGGCTCATGAGAAGCTCAACATGCCCTGGCAATGCATGCTTGAAGCCCAGCAAGCAAACTTTATCCTGGGCTGAATCAAAAGGCGTGTTGCCAGCAGGTCAAGGGAGGTTATTCTGCCCTTCTACTCTGCTCTCATAAGACCCCACCTGGAATATTGTGTTCAGCCCCCAGAATAAGGACACTGAGCTTTTGAAGCAAGTCCAGAGGAGGGCCACAAGGATGATCAGAGGGCTGGGGCACCTTTTCTATGAGAACAGGCTGAAAGAGTTGAGTTTGTTCAGGCTGGAAAAGACAAAGCTCCAGGGAGACCTTATAGCGGCCTCACAGTACCTGAAGGAGCCTACTAGAAAGCTGGAGAGGGAGTCTTTGTCAGGGAGTATAGTGACAGGATAAAGAGTAATGGCCTTAAGCTGAAGGAGGGTAGATATAGATTAGATATTAGGAAAAAAAATATTTATTGCTAGGATGGTGTCAAATTTTTCATGGCTGGGTGCTGGTAGAGAAGGGTGGTTGCAGGAATGGCTTCTGCAAGAAGCAGCTAGAAGCTCTCTGCAGGCCCCAGAGAGTAAACATCAGTTGATTCAAGGCCAGAGTTGATGCTGACCAAGGCCGAGCCAACAGGCGATAGTCATAGAGCCTCTGTGATTCATATTTAGGAGAAAAAAAAGTAAGCAGCTGCATTTTGCCACCAGAGAAGGGAGTGAGAAGATGTTAAGAAGCTGTGCAGACACCAAGGCCGGGGAAGAATGGGTGCTTCAGTTGCTGGAGAGAGGGATTCCCCTGCAGCCTGTGGAGAAGATCATGGTGAAGCAGGCTGTTCCCTGGCAGCACATGGATAAGGACAGTGAGCAGAGACCATCTATGACCTGTGGAGAGACTGACCCATGCTGCAACAGGGGGGGACCAGGATGAAGTAGTCTGGGCTCAAAGGTCAGCACCCCATGGAAGGGAGACATGCTGAGGCAATTAGTGAGGAGATGACTTCCCAACAGAAAGGACTCACGCTGGAAAAGATCACGGAGGACTGTCTCCCGTTGGTGGGACCCCACGGTGCAGCAGGGGAAGGGTATGTATGTGGAATGCCCTCCCCTCCCCGCCCCAGCTAAGAAGGAAGTCAACTTGGGAGGAATTGACTGAAAACCCCTATTCCCCATTCCCTGCCCCTCCCCATGCCACAATGTGGGGGAAGAAGGGAGCAAAATTATGACTAGAGTCTGGAAGAAGGGAGGGATGGGGGGAAGTAGAGATGGCTTAAGATCTGGTGAAGGAAAGCAGCTGGTTGAGGAACTGACCAAAACCCCATTCCCCCATTCCCTGCCCCTCCCCGAGACATGACTGGGGGAATGGGAAGAAGGGAGTAAAATCATGACTAAAGTGAAGTCTGCTAAGAAGGGAGGGTGGGGGAAGGTGCTTTAAGATCTGTCCGCACTTCTCATTACCCAACTCTGTTTTCACTGGGTGTGTAGTGTAGTGTAGTGTAATAAATTAGTTTTCTTTCCTTTATTCTGTGTTGAGTCAGTTTTGCACATGACACTAATTGCAGAGTGATCTCTCCTTGTCCTTATCTAGACTCCTAAGCCTCTCAATATACTATCTTCCCCTTTCCAGCTGAAAAGGGAAGTGATAGAGTGGCTTTGGTGGGCATTTGGCCTCTAGCCAGGGCCAAGCCACCACAGATGGTGAGGCCCTGGCACAGGCTGCCCAGAGAAGCTGTGGCTGCCCCCTCCCTGGCAGTGTTCAAGGCCAGGTTGGATGGGGCTTTGGGCAACCTGGTCGAGTGGAGGGTGTCCCTGCCCATGGCAGGGGGTTGGAACTAGATGATCTTTGAGGACCCTTCAATACTAACCATTCTATGATAATCTGAAACAGTTTATTTATTTCATAAGTGAAATTAGTACATTCTCCCAGAACTATAGATATTCTGAAGGCAATGCAGAGAAAATATAAGATTTCTGTTACTTCTGCTATAATTGTTCTTTTCTTTTCAAAACTATTCACATCTTGGCAGTTAGGATTAGAGGAGTTTAAGATTTAATTCCCCTAAGGTGAACTGAAAACTAAACTTAGACTAAACAATGCAGATGGACATTTTAACACTCCATCAGAAATAAATATGTGGCTTTCTCCAGCAGCTTTTTTTAATCTGATTTATCTTATTTTTTTGCTTTCTCTTACCTGTGTTTCAAGAAAATTGTTTGTACAAGGTCACACAGTATTTCAATCTCAATGTAATTGATTTTTTTCATTGGTTTGGCACATAAACATTAAAAAAAAAGGAAACACAAAGCTTCTTGGAATAAAATTTTTTTCTATTGCTTAATTCAGAAGCTAAATTGAAAAATCAATTCTTTGCACAGCCTTAAAATATAATCAGTCTCATTGACATAAATGTGTTGAAGTATACAAGTGAATTGAAAACTATATTCCTCTATTATTGCCGAGATCTGTCACAAGTAATGTTAGAATTGCTTATTGATCTTTAATTATTAAGATTTAGAAAAGCACTCATTTGCTAATTTGGGCATTTCTGACTTCATTCCCAGTAAAATTACTGTAACACCACAAAAATGAAACACTAAGACAAACATCAATAAATTACCCCAAATATTAACCCAATACATAGAGAACTTTTTCCCATTGTGAAGGGCATGTTTGGGAGTTTTTACTTTTTTAAGCAATTCTATCTTCACCCCATTCATTCTGGATATTGACAGGAATATATGACAAAGAACTAAAGAAAGACAGTTCTCTCAGATGCATAATTAATTGTATAGTCATATATACATAACAAAAAATGACTGTTGGTTTACAAACAACATATCGGTCTCATGCTTGCTCAAAAAAAGTCTATAATTTTTCCATCTTTCTCTCCTTTCAAAATACTCACTGAGAAATATATGGAATTGAAATCATTACATATACATCCAACTTGGTCCCCTTTGAAAATCATGCCTTATTTTATTTGTTAATTTTAAATGATCAGCATCACTAGTAGCTACTTCTGGGGTTTTTAAAAAAATTATATTACTTCTCTTGCTGTATTCTTGTAGCTATGGTTAACTAAGTATTTGATGAAGGCTGCAAGAAACAAGGAACATATTTTTCTTATGTGGGAGAAAAAACTCACGAAAGAGCAATATTTCCTATCAAAGCAGAAAATAGCTGAGCATCAAATATTTCTACCTGTGCCAAGTCTGAATACACTTGGCAAGGAGATGTTGCATGCAGGAGAAAAAGATTTCTATGAATATTATAGATTAGCTGCTAGCTATGGGCTGGTCTATGGTAACTGCACTGCTGGCCTGGGTTCAGTCAGTGCAGAAGACCCTCCTGGTCTTGCAGACCTTTACAGGGGTTCAAGCCATCTCTATATCTTAGACAAAATACAAGTGAAGCAAAATTGTGCCATTTTTTCATTGTTTTATTGGATATTACGTCCTCACAAGTCTATTCAAAGCATGCTTTTCAAGTAATTGTATGGAGTACATAAAAGTAGTAAACTACAGTTAAGGTATGGTGAACTGACGAACAAAGTTTTAAGTCTTTATGTTTAGAGGCATAAGTGGATGGGTTGGCAGAATCAGGATGAAATTTCTTTTACTACATCTAAAATTAAAATCAGGAAAGGCAACACAATTCATGTCTTCTCCTTGTCATCGCTCAGTGTAGGAGGTTCTAGAATAAAGTCCATTAGTCTGGAATTCATAAATTCTCATCCATAACTTAATGACTTTTCGTTTTTACTTTCTTCAGCTTAACTAATGATGTGCTTCTCTAGTGCAGAACTATCAGCCACAACTGGAAGCATGTGAGAAGTCATTGTAATACAGGACACAGACATATAATGAACTATTGAGCAGTCAAAAATCAGCTGAAGGCAGTATGATAAATCTGTTTTGAATCCACTGATCAATTTTTTCCCTGGAAAAGGATGGTAATATGTAAACAAGGAAAAAATTAGGATGGAAGTCATTTTGCTTAACTTTGGATTTTTAAACTGCAGATGTTTATATTCGTACTAACAGCCTGCATTTTCTTTGTAGTCAATAGAGATAAATGGGCAGCTGCAGAACACAATTCCTCTGACCCATTTTAGACCTTTTTGATGAAATTAAGTGTGTCCTTCAGATGCCTACTACTAACTGCTGAGATTAAGGGGAAGCCTAGATGCTTAGCACTGAGATAGCTGCTACATTGCAGAAGTTCTGTTTGGTTATATGAATCTTAAAGCAACTGAAATTCAAAACATGCCTAACAGAGGCTCTCCCACTACAACTGAACTCTGTAATGTGCAGTGTTTGGGACCTTTCTGACCTTTTCTATGGCCTTCCTGCATACACAGAACACTGGAAGGAACTGCTGTATCTCACTGTATCTGTTGTCACAACTGACCCCTGTTTGAAAGATAAAAGATGGGAACAATGGATTGTAATCATAGTTGACAGGTCATCTTGCCTCAGCTAAGAGCAGGTATATTTTCTATCAGATATATCAACATAGATTTTGCATGAAAATTGTTAAATGATTTTCTGAATTATTACTGAGCAAAAAACCCCCACCATACTAATTCTAACTAACCTAACTTTGTGATGTTCAGCTACCTCAGTTCTGCTACCTCAGTTTTGTGAATAGGTAAACCCTTGAGAATAACAGTCCCTACAAAGCTTTATTCAACAGGTTTGACCATTCTAACTGCAGTAATTGCTAAATGTTCCTACATTCCATTTTATGGCCATGCTGATTTTATATAAAACCTATATCCATTGTTCCAGTGATTTGAATGGGACAGAAATATCTGTAGGTCTATCTGGTTAATGTGCAGGCTAATGGGAGCTGCAGAGTAATGGGAGCTGCAGAGTAATAGTTTGTCCTTAATTCACTGACTTCTTTCAAAGATCCAGCTCTCTGTGCAGCCTATTAATCTACTAATGAGTCAAGCCATTTGTGCAGTATACAGACACCATTTTCAGACTTGTTAGAATTTGTTTGCATCTCCCTGGTTTTCTTCAATGTCAAAGTGCTATCCACAGCATCAAGCTAGTCTATTTTAAGAAGTACTTTCAGGAAGGATGCCCTTATCAGGAAAGGTTTTTTGATTTAATAGGAAAAAATGTACACAGTATACCACATGCATGACCTAAAAGTTAATAAAAAAGAATATATATTGACATTAAAAAAAATATGTAAGAGGTTGTTTCATATCTGGTACCACAGTTCCATAGCATATTTTCATAATGGGAAATTGAAAAGATTGAGAGGACTGGTTCTGACATCATCTATGTGAATGACTAACCTACACTACCTGAGTACATCTTACACAGAATAATGGGGAGGGTCACAGACAGCCATGAGTTTTCTGCAGAGACCTTTTTGTCCTGCATTTCTTCTCCTCCTTTTTGAGCCATTTAATTGTCTGGTTTTCAATTGCCAGGCTGTTGTGTCAGGGTCTGCAACTATTTTGTAAAGCATTAGTATGCTTGATAAATACGATAGGAAAAGTAACCTTTTCAGCCAGTGGAGATGAGTACAGCTTACAGATTATATCTGGAAAATGCACTTTCAGAGAGAAACAGGGCTTTCATAAACAGGTTTTTTTTGTTCAAAGAATGAATTAAAGTACATGACACAGTATACCATCATGAAGAGTGGGCTAGTTGGGATACTAAAAACAATATACCTGGGCACACAAAAACTAATTCCCAGCCAAAGAAGGGTAACCAGGATTATTTTAGCATAAACTGAAATGTGCCTGTGAAGTCATGGCCTTTAAGTACTCAGTATATGATGCATTTGAAGACAAAGATTGTTTATGATGTACCCACTGTTTACAACTTTTAGAACTAAATATATCTCAAAAGCTAATATTTTTAAAATATTTTGATTATTTCTATTAAAATAATAGCTTCTATTTCAAGAAGCTTCAAGGACTTTTGTTTCCAACTAGCTGTTAGAATTCTTGTCACAGTATGTAGGGTTCTTACATAGTTTGCTCATTCTGTATTAGAGGAGCTAATAGCTGAGATTTAAGTCCTCATCCTTTTGGCCTCATCTACATCTGCTCAGGAACACTGGCTGGCTGCCACTGCTCTGCAGCTGTCTAGGCTCTGTCTCTGTAGCTGTCCTGGGTCAGCAGCCACTCTGTGTAACCTTGGTCCAACCATAACTTGGACTGTGGTCCTTTGCTATTGCTTTCTGGATTTATTTGATGGTTGGATTCAAACCTGCCCTCTGGTATATTAGCTGCCAATCTTCACATTAACCCAATGCTCCAGAACAAAACAGGTTGTTGGTACTATGAGAAATGAAAATCTTCAGGCTAAGGGACAAATGACTTCCCTACCCCTGATACATACAATCACTACAAAGAAAAAAAAAATACAGGAAAGTATTTCATTCACATGAAACAGGTATTTAAGATACTCAGACACTGAATTCAGAGTTACCCTTCTGCAACAACAAATGCAGTTTCCTGTTATTACAGGCTACCAACTCAAATAATCCTGTTAATATCTTAAATATATTGAATAAGCCCAAGAGATCCAAGAACTGACATCCTTACAATCATACCCATTTTCAGGATAAAGACACATGAAGATTACCCAAGACTGCTTTTACTTGACCAAATAGGCGTTACCGGTTTAGAATATAGAGGTGTATGATGTGCACAAATCACAGCAAATGTCTAGAGATCCAATAGTTTCACTGAATCCTAATTTATATTTGGGAGAAACTTAATAATTACAGTAGAATGTTTTTCCAGTTTCTGGGAGTTGCATCCTTTGGAGAACTGTAAGATACAGAAACTGACAGTACATTTTACAAGATGCTTCATCATTTCTCTGTGTTCAGATGAAGCCTAGAGAACAACCCATCTCACTCTGAAACATATGCAAAGCAGTTCAAAAGCAGAGGAGGCACTGAGTAAACTCCACGCCTTGCACTGACTGTTACCCAAAACAGGAGTTTACATATATAGCTTACACTTGAGCATTTCCATATAGATGCCTAAGGAGTCTTAATTTCCACTGGAGACTCACCCTAGACCACAGTAACCAGAATTCCAGCCATTTGATAAGAAGTGTATATTTCAATACAAGATATCATACTTGTGTATCCAAAAATATTTCTGGCAATGGGACAACATCTGACAATAAAATGGAAACACGAATAAAGTATTTTTTATTACTGATTTTGTAGAATAACCAAAACAGAAAAGTGTGATCCCAGGACACCAGCAGAAGCTACGGATTTTCACAGCTTATGAGAGTCACAGAAAAGAAGTAAGCACACAACTACAAACACATAGTTGCTGTGCCACGTATCTGTTGAGGAAAATTCCAAGGCCTTCCCCAAACACAGAGTTGACTTCTGCTTCCTCATACTTCCCATGTGAAATATCGTAAGGTTTCTTCTTCAAAAGCTGTTGATTTGTAATGGGAGAAGGACCTGTTGGGTATGTAGCCCCCTCCCCCCCCCAAACTTAAATATATCACTACATCTTTTATAATACCTTTATCATGAAAAACTACATTTGTGGCCTAATCAGCAAAGAGAGTAAATACAATATATGCTAGGGATTTTTACAGTTTTGAAGCATGCAAACACTAGTAATCCACACATATGTCAGTTTCTTAGGTTTTGGCCTAAAGTGGAGGGAACTGTGACTATCAGAGTAGAGTTGCAAAGCAAACCATGATTTTAATAAGAAGACGTAAAGGTAAGTAGTAAAAGCTCTTCATGTATGATTTTGAACATACAGACCAGTGCTTTCAAGACAATGAGTAACAAAGGAAAATTCCAAGGATTAATTGCACATTCAGCATACTCACAGCATTCAAGATGTTCCTGATATTCCGTAAAGCAACTCAGGAGTCAGGTTTTCATGTTACCTTCAGTGCAGAATGTGATCCCATCAGAGTATGCTCATTGATGCTTAATATTTCTGCCAACAAATCTACTCTTGAGGGCCTTATTCAGATTAGTATTGCTGTTGTACTTCCTTAGGCACCCTGACTTTCATACAATCAGCAGGTTAAATGCCTCCATGAAGAAATTCATTAACCTTAAGTAAGAAACCTTTTTCTTTCTATTAATGGTGCAGCAAATAGCTATGGGAACATTCAACCATGATATTTGTATGAACAGTTATCTAACTCCTGTACCTACACAAACAGACACCTTCATCCTGTGCAATTCTGAGCACTGAATTAGTTTTTGAGCACAGCCAGACAATGAAGGATGCCTCCTTTTATGCACAATTGGGAAACTTGCCTAGAAAGTGATGCTAAGACCTTTCTCTCTCCTTAGACCTCCTATAGCAGTACCTGAATTTCAGAGAGTTCCTTAGCCTGAGACTGAGCTGAACTATCAATTCTCCACTTTTCCGGTTTAATCTGGAACACAGCATAGAAAAAATCCAAAATACTCAAATGATTTGTGAGAGAAAGAAAAAAGGAAAAAAAAATGTTTCTATCCTAATTCTAAGGATGCTTCCCTGGGATTGATGCTTTCTTACTTCTGGCTCACAGAACCACAGAATCACACAGAATCACAGAATGTTAGGAATTGGAAGGGACCTTGAAAGATCATCTAGTCCAACCCTGCCAGAACAGGCTTACCTAGACTAAATCACACAGGAATGCATCCAGGTGGGCTTTGAACGTCTCCAGAGAAGGAGACTCCACAACTTCTCTGGACAGCCCGTTCCAGTTCTCTGTCACCCTCACAGGGAAAAAGTTTCACCTTATGTTCACACAGAACTTCCTATGCTCCAACTTGCATCCGTTGCCCCTTGTCCTATCACTGGCCATCACTGAGAAGAGCCTGGCTCTGTCCTCCTGACTCTCACCCTTTAAATATTTATAAATGTTAATAAGGTCACCCTCACAGAATCACAGAATTGTATGGGTTGGAAGGGACCTTGAGAGATCATCGGGTCCAACCCCCTCAGTCTCATCTTCTCCAACTTCCTCAGCCTGTCCTCATAAGGAAGGTTTTTCACTCCCTTAATCATCTTGGTGTCCCTGTACTGGATTCTTTCCAGGAGTTCTACGTCCTTCTTGAACTGAGTGGCCCAGAACTGGACACAATATTCCAGGTGTGGTCTCATCAGGGCAGAGTAAAGGTGGGGAAGGACTGCTCTTGACCACTAACCACACCCCTTCTAATACATCCCAGGATGTCATTAGCCTTCTTAGCCACGAGGGCACATTGCTGGCTCATGGTCATCCTGCTGTCCACGAGGACCCCCAGGTCCCTATCACTTATGCTGCTCTCCAACAGGCCAGTTCCCAACATATACTGGTACCTGGGGTCATTCTTCCCTAGATGCAAGACCCTACACTTGCCCTTGTTAAATCTCATTGAATTTCTCCAGCCTGTCTAAGTCCTGCTGAATGGCAGCACAGCCCTCTGGTGTGCCAGCCACCAGTCTCAGTTTTGTGTCATCAGCAAACTTGCTGACTGTGCACTCTATTCCCTCATCCGGGTCATCAATGAATATATTGAACAGTACAGGTCCCAGTACCATCTCCTGAGGGACTCCACTAGATACAGGCCTCCAGCTAGACTCTGTCCCATTGATCAGAATTTGCTGGCTTCTTCCCTTCTACTAGCTCTCAATCCACCTCACTACTCAACCTTCCAGACCACACTTCCTCAGTTTAGCCATGAGGATGCTGTGGCAGACGGTGTCGAATGCTTTACTGAGGTCAAGGTAGAACACATCCAACTGTCCCTACCATCATCTATCCACCTGGTTATATCCTCATAAAAGGCTATTTTATTAGTCAAACATGACTTCCCCTTCGTAAAACCATGCTCCTAACAACCCTCGTATCGTTGACGTGCCTAGAGACAACACCAAGGATATGTCACTTCATCACCTTTCCAGGGATGGAAGTGAGGCTGACCAGTCTGTAGTTAGCTGGGTCCTCCTTCTTGCCCTTTTTGAAGACTGGAGTAACATATTACCCTAAGTATTATCTGCACTGTTTAGGACATGTTGTCAACTTTTTGTTAGCTGATGATTACTAATATACTGGGCTCATATAATAAATATTTAAGGACGTCCTAGAATTTTATCTAAGAAACAATTTTTGGGCTATTTGTCTTTCATCTTTTAAAAACAAATAAAAATATGTGTCAGAAAGAAAATTATCCTGCTGTCTAAAAAAGTTTTGTAATCTAAAGTAGGCATATCCTATAACATAATCATAGTAATTTATAGTTGTATAACATCTAAACTGAGAAATTGATATAAAAACAATGTATCTAGACTGAACCAGAGTCTTAACACTAGGGTTATAGTGGCACAATGGAAAGATGAATCAGGCCTCAAGCTAGCAAATGGTCATTTAAAACTTTTTATGTATGTAAGCTTTGAAAATTTGACCTTGTCTCGTTTTAGCAGTCATGAAAGAAAAATCACCCTCAGCAATCACTACTTAGCAGCAGGATTTAGAGGCACAGAAGTTATACATGTCCAGTGGTATAGTAAAACATATATTAAACCATACATAAAAAATAAAAATATGGACAACAGTTAATTTTCAAAAATTGGAGACTGTTCAATGGACACACATTATTTATGTAACCAGCAGTATGGGCACATCTAAATTTTGTTAAGGGTTTTTGTGAATATAATATGGTGCTTTATTGGTTAGGACTTTCTTTAACAGTGGTAATAGTCTAGAAACATTTGACATGTATTTATGCTCCTTCAATATAAATGTACAGAATGATTTATAACCCTTATGGTACAAATAGATTTTTTAAAAAGCACCTTTTAAAGCAAATTAAGCAGCAGAAGGTTGGTTTTTGTTTGTTTGTTCGTTTTTGTTCAGTTCCAGATGCATTCCCATTACATTGACATCAGTTACTTCCTGTGGTCCACCTGAGTGGTTTAACAATATAAAAAGAGATCTAAGTGGAGTAATTTGAGCACTTCTTTAGTGGAAAGGTGCCACTGAGAGACTTTTTTTTCTGTGCTAGCTCTCAGAAAAATATCACCTGATGCTATCTCCCTACCACCAAAATATCCTACAAGATCTCAGAACCCAGAAAGAAGCGTTATCAAACAGTATCAGTTTCTTTGCATGTTCTTGCAAGATTTCATGCTTCCCTTGGCCATGAAGTTGAGAATTATAAGAATGACTTGAAGAGAAAGATGCTCTGTAACGCTATTTTAAAATACAGGTACTAAGAACAACACACACTTTTACTGATGGACACCAGCCTTTCCCTCTCTTCTCTGTGCTCATGGCAGGACAAACAGAGTGGTTCAGTTATTTTAAGACAAGCAGAAATTACAGAAAAAAGAAATCATGTGCCCCGCAGAGGACCATGGTCAGTATGGCAGGAATACTATGCAATGGTTATGCTGGCGGTGTAGATACAGCATGCCAGAAAAGAAGGGGGTGTAACTAGGTTTTTTACTTAATAGGAATTAAATAGAGGGTCATGGTTTTCCTGAGATTTTGGTCACCTGTCTTTCAGCAGTACGAACCTTCTTCACATTACCGCAATAGTGATTTCTGTAACCGAATATATCAAACTGCATTTCCAACAGCATCTTGAATACTACTTCAGAGCTGACAGGCAAGAGCTGCTACTGTATTTTCAGCAGTATTAGATGGAGTACTGATCTGGGAGTTGAGTTCATGAGTGACCTACCTGAGTTGTTACCTCCCCTCTAGAAGAGAGGTTTATTATCTCTCCCAGGTTTCCAGATTGCTTTTCTATTATCTATTTATCTTCTACACTTCTACTGACTACCTGCTTCAGCTGATAACTGCCAGCTGCCTCTAACTCTCTGTGATGCCTGATAGAGATCTTTTGCAGCCAAGTCTACTGCAGTAGTTACAATGTGCTGTGTTCTGTGTCCCCAAGAGCTGTAAAAGAAAAGAATTTTTCATTGGGCTTGATGCTTATGGAGAAAACTGACCTCAATAGAAAGGCATGCTTTGGCTATATTTTATCATTCGAATTCTAGTCTTATTATATTTATATGAATTCTATCACCAAAAAAAAGAAAAAAAAGAAAAAAAAAAGAGAGAAGAATACATATCACTTTCATTAACAGAACTAGGATTAAAGTTTTCTGCTAGTGACAGAGATGTGTGTATGAATGAGGGTGGAGTGAGACACAGGGCTGACAATGATTAGTTGTTGATGTAAAACTTACAGAAGGTGGCCAAGGTGATTTACCAACATAATTTTAATGATAATACCTTGTGTATTTGCTGCAGATGAGAAGCATGCATGCCACATCAGCCTGCATATGGACATCAGACAAGTCTAAGTTGTATATTTATGGAAGAGAAATCAGTCCAGGAAAAATTAAACACAATGCAACAGAGTGTAATCTTATGTAGTCCGGGATGATAATTATAAACATGCACCCTTAAGGTCCAGACCTTGCAACTAGAAGACATCTCACCTCTGTGTGATGTAGCAGAGGAATCTAAGCTTAGAAGAGGACATGTAAAATTTCGGGTTCAAATGAAACTGCATGACAAGTGGCACATGGGGAAATTGACTATTCCAGTGGGAGACTTACCCAAACAAGTAGTGAATATATTCACAGAAAATACCATCAGATATTTAACATTTGCAGCATTTTGTTTTTCTCTGGTGAAAAATAATAGTTAAAAACGTTTCCCATTAATATCACTAAAAGATCTCAAGCCATTATCTAACAGAACAGGAGGGAGTATAACATGCGACCTCCCAGAAGTCTCTCACAGTCCACTGGACACAAAGTGAATAACTAGATGTGTGTGGCTTCTTTTTGCACATACATTCAACAGGTAAGTTTGTTTATCATTGAAAAATACAGAATGCTATCTTCCCATACATGGACACATACACGTGCACACACAGCTATGAACCTTTGCTAGCTTCTTGAAATTCACAGGAAAAATATTGTTATGACTATTACATTTTAAATTATTATCCTTAGAGGGTATCTATGAATGTTTTTCTGTTTGAATAATAGTGCTCCAAGACTGCAAGGATGTAGAATGACAACAGTTTAAAAATCTGCAACAGGGAGCTGAATCACTTCAGAACCTTCATTTTGCAGCACTCACGGAGAAGTGCATTCATTTAAAAAACCTGATGTCACTGCAATCGAGGTCAGCATAAAAAATAAATTGATGCACCAACTTTTAGCCTGAGAGCTCAATGTAATTTTTGGGACTTTAAGCAGGATGCAGACACTAAGCTTATCGGAACCTGTGCAGACTTTAGGCCAAAATGACACACTGTTATAACTGCAGCTAGTTTATGTTCAGACTTTGCCTTGGACTAGAAAATGCAAAATGAGATGATGCACCGAGCAACAGTAGTAAGTCATTATCCATATATCTTTCCTGGAGAGGCTGTTCTGAAAACAGGAATAGAAAGGAACTGCATGAGGAACATATATATTATGTCTATGTAATGGTTAACATATGTTAATATAATCTATTATTTCTATATAGATATGTTAATGTATCCACGAGTAATATGAATACAAATTTATTTTATCTAAACACAGAACACATCCATTTGTACTATATGCAGCACTGTGCTGCAGACACTGTACAGTACATACTATGTAGGACAGCAAATATTGTGTATGTATTATAACATATATCACAGTGTAAAACTTATTGTGTGTAAGGTAAATTATATGGATTTATAAGCAAAAAATTAGTTTTATAGCTCTATAAATATATATTTATTCTGGCTAAAGTATATCAGCAGAGGAAACAGAACTATGCAATAAAAACTGTGACCATTTCTATCTTGAAGTCTTTACTTTTCAGCTCCCTTTGAAAACCACTTTCCTTACATTCTTTGAAACAGTATGCAAACTGTAGTATTTCTGTGTGAAAGACAATGTAGCCATTCTTTGTGTTACAGTAACTGAGGTCCTACATGGCTTATGATTTTCGTAAGGGCATTCAAAGTGTTTGAATATGGAAGAGAGTTCAATACCAGTGTAATGCCAATTACACAGCTTTGATTTCAGAACTATCAGGTTCTCTATGGAAGATCTTAAATCATATTTCATCCTAATTTACACATTTTTAATCCTGTAATTGTGGGCCTGCCTGGAAGCGACAGTGAGTTTGACTCACTGGTTTCTGTACTCAAGCCTCTTTTGCTTATGAGAGTCGCTGCTCAGTGTTTGCTCTCCTCTCGGCTTGGCCCAGTGGGCCCCTCTGGCGTGCTTGCATGCCTTCCATAGCAGGTAGTGGAACCTGCTGCCAGGGCAGACACTGTGACAGTGGGGATGCTGGGCACAGGCTCCTTTCTCACACTTGCACAAGAGATGACTGACACTGACACTGCTATTTAAATTAATGCAACTGTGACTTCCACAAGCTGCTCTGGCAGTCACCATGGATGTTTGCTCCTATAAATGTCTCTGAATTTAGGTATGTAACTCAAGTATTAGTTTACATGATGTCACAAAAATGACTTCAAACTGTTCAGTCTGTTTCAGGAATTTGTTGTGTCTACCAGTGAACTACTTACTGCTCCTTATGACTACAGTGTCAGGATCTGTGCAGAGACTGTAGAGAACTGGCTGATTTACAAACACATGACCCTGTATTCTCTCCTGAGTCTGAAGGGCTTGCAGTGGAAGCAGATGATACACAAATTATAAGAATAATATCCTATAGAAAGAAGGAATGATAAAATGGCTACATTTCTGGGTCTGTGTCTTCTGGTTTAGTGATTATCATTTAGAACACAGAAAAAAGTCCTGACACTTCTCACATAAAAGCAAACAGAACCATAAGCAATGGCACCAAAGAAACCTGATTTATAGGAATTTGTCCTTCAAGATGACAGTCCTCTGTGGATGGGTTCTTTGATGTGCAATAGGTACTGCCACTAATACTGCAGCCTTTTTTTGGAGAGTGCCATGCTCCTTTCCAGACTATTTTTCAAAATTTTTTGTTCAGTCTGGCTGATTCTAGCTAAGGGATTCAAATGTTATTAAAGGAAAATAAACAGAAAACCCAATCATGTCCTTTCCCTCCTTCACTAGCAGCTCAGCAAACTTGAATGTGTCCAACTACACCTCAAGTTCTCCCTCCTCCTGCCCTTAAACAGGCAGCCTATTTCTAACATGCCTGTAAAATTCCTATTCATTAAGCACTCACTAAACAACAACTTGTGATAAAGTTTGGGCTTTTTTTTTTAAATCACATGATAACCACAATTCCTTTTGTACATATTTTGCAATGTAATGTCAAAAACTGTAATTACTCCAGCCTTCTCATGCTACTTTAAAATTTGCACATAATATGCAACCTCTACCCATGAGAATAGGTATTATGATAAAGGCTTTAATTATGTCATTGTATGATTATGTTCTATCACTGTCCCTACAGGAATTTAGGAGAATTTAGTGCCCACTTTCATAACATACACAAAAGCACTTGTAATTTTTTTTTAATTTTTTTTTTTTAAGCAAGAAAAAGGGGGCAAAAGGAGAGGTGACCAAGATCTTAAGCAAGAACTCATTACCCACCGGCCAAATTCCAGTTCTTGCTTTAGAAAACAAAGTTCTGACGTTTTGCACAAAAAAAAAAAATAAAATTGCAGCGATTTTTTTTTTTCTTCTTTCATTTTTTTTTCCCCTTAACACGAGCAAACAGTTGCGCCTTTTTGTAACCTTTCCGTGGAACAGCGAGTGCAAACAGCCTGACAACGTGAAATACTTGGCATCCTTAGTCCCGACGAGGAGGAGAACGGGTGGGGCCGGGGGGAGGCGGGGGTGGACACGTCTTGTACTGCCAGAACTGAGGTGAAGAGCGGGACAGGCGAGCGCTGAGGGTCTCCGCGCCCTTCTCTCCCTCGCAAGATCGCCCGCTGTCCCGGTCGCGCCTCCGAGCAAGGGGGACTCCGCGCTCGGCGGCGCCAGGACCCGCGGCGGCGGTCCCGGGCGGGCAAGTGGGCGGGGAGACCGCAGGCGGGGAGGACTCACACCTCGCTCCGGCGAGCGCGGCGGCCCGGTGCTGCCCGCTCGCCGGACCCCCCGCGCCCCCCGCCGTGGCCCGGCGCGGAGCGTCCCACCTCCCGCGCTGGCTCCGTCTCCCCGGGCCGGGCGCCGCGCCCCCGCCGGCCCCGCGGAGCCGGGTTGGGCAGCCCGGGAGGCGTCTCCTCTGCAGCCCCCGCCCCCCCGCGCCGGTGCTGAAGCGCCTCGGCCGCTCCCCGGCAGCACCCCCGGGACAGCGGCGCCCCGTCGGCCCCGCAGCAGCACCCGGGCCTCATTCTCTGCCGCCCGGCCCGGGCTCTCCCGCCGCTGCTCTGCTGCCGAGGACACCTCATGGGAAATAAATAAATTAATTACCCCACTCACCCCCGCGGCAGGGAAAGGAGCCGGCGGCGGCCGCGGGATTAGATCCAGCCCGAGCTAGAGACCAGGTAACGTAACCTACCCGCTAGGAGGGAGGAGGAGGAGGAGCAGCGAGGCCGCTGAGGTCGCCCCCGCCGGGGAGGGCTCCGGGGGACGGAGAAGGGGCTGCCGCAGCCGGGGCGTGCCGGCGTGGCCCCCGGCTGGCTGCGTGAGGGCGGCTGCCCCCGCGCTGTGCGCGCCGCACTGTCAGTCACGCACACACACGAACCGCCGCCCACGCAGGGATGGATGGATGGATGGATGGATGGACGGACGGACGGACGGACGCACGCCGTGTGGGGCGCAGCTGCCTCCCCCCGCGGACGCTGCACCCCTGGTACCAAAGCAGCCACTGCAGGGAGACGCCGCACGCCCCGCCGGCCCCGCAGCGAGCGGCGCCCCGCTGCCGTGCGGGCGCCCGGCTCTGACAGCGGGGCAGGGAAGCGGACGGCGGGGCAGGGCCGAGGCCGCAGCTTCGGGAGGCAGGCGCGGCGCGATCCCGCCCCCGCGCCGCTGGGCGCATCCCCCCGGGGCGGCTAGCCGGGGCGTTGAGGCCGCCTCCCGCCTCATCCTCGGGCGCTGCGGCACGGCCCGCCCCGAGCGGAGCCGCGGCCCGGGGCTCCCCCGCCCCGGGGGCAGCGCCGCTGGTAAATGTGGGCGGGGAGCGCGGCGGCGACAGCAGCAAAGCAAAAACCGTGCTGCCGCGCTTGCCGTCATCAGCAACGGGCCTGCAAGAAGCGCTGATATCATAGCTCTGTGGTCGGGATGACCTTGGGGAAGGTGGGTCTGGACGGACCCTTTGCTGCTGCACCATGCCAACTGCAGCACTAGTTGCTCTGCTCTGGGCTGTTCAGCGCCCGACAGTGCTGGCATTATTATCTCCAAAGATTGCTGGCTTTAGTTAGTACTCCTGTAGTGAGCTCCTGGTGTAACTGATGTCAGAGCGAGGAAAATACTCCTCCATCGGTCTCATTACTTGACTTCTGACAGAATGGTTTGAAGAGCCTCCCCAGTGAGGAGCAATCATCCTGAAATAAAAGGGTTCCATGTGCCTATGGAGACCCCTGTGCCCTCGTTTTGTGGTTGTTGAAGTGGCCCCTACCAGACACTGATGCAATCTCAGAAGTTAACGTTGCTCACATTTCAGAGACCACAGTGTCCCCTGTACTTCTGGGAGAGCACAGTACTGCCCAGTTCTTCAGGAATGAAGAAATTATACAGGTTCTCCACTGTTTTTCCATTCAGGTGGAGGGGAAAGCAAATAAAAAAAGAGTAATGTTTAGAGAGAGCTGTTTCTTCAGATGTCAGCCTGGGCATCTGAATAATTTCAGTAGAGGGGTCTTACTGAAATTATTACTGAAAGCTGTTTTGGGGAAAAGAAAGAAACTGAAGGAAGCTGATGCCTCATGGAGGCATGCATTCTTGTTTCATTGGTCTCTATAATAATCACTTGTGTTTCCATAGTGACATCCATCTGTAGCTCTCGAGTTACTTATCAAATAGTAATGAAATAGGTGCTTGCAGCTTCCATTACAGGAGGGGCCATAAACTTAACAGCACACCAGTCGAGCCAACAAAATACTGCCTCCTCTCTGTGTAAATGAATGGTGATACGAAAGTTAGTCTTCAAGACAGAGGGATATAGACTGATATTTAAAGGAAGCCGAAAACTGACAAATAGTTCAATAAAAGTGGTAAATGCTTTTATGTAGAAGTATTAAATGTATAAGTGATTCCCTTCTTATTTTTAAAGACAGCTCCCTCCTTTCTCCTTCCGCTATTGTCTGCTAACTTTGAATATCATGCTTGAGAATGACTGCTGCATACCTACACCTTCTGCAGGGTGGAATAAATTCAGAGAACAAATTACAGTCCAGATATTTCTATTATTTGTGCAATTTCTTATAGAACTGTAACACCGTGTATCTGTAAGGGCCCAGCTAGTTGAGTTTGCAATGTGTTTACAAGTGTGTCCTCAGAGCAAAACAGCTGATCATTTTGAATAGGCAAGTGGTGGCTGGAGGAAATGGATTTTTCTTCTATGGCAACACGAGTGATTTTGGTTAATGACATCAGCCTTTTTTTTTTTATTTATATGATGAAAATGTGGAATAGTCTAGGTATTATCTGTGGTCTTCATGGAAGGTGTTAACGGATGGCAGAAAACTTAACTCACACAACTCTTTGGAGTATATAGTGATACAATGTATCTGAAGAGGTATTTTACATGTAAAGTGATGAAGGACCAGTAGATACAAACTTTGGGGGGAGACTGAAATATTGCAAAGGGAAATATCCAAGCCTCAGAGCACACTTAAACACAGTGTCTCTGCAGCTGTGACGAACAGAGGTGGAACTCTGTTTCAGCAATCTTCAGTGTAGATGAATGCATCATTAATAGTATATAAAAAAGTATACCTCTAGCTCTAACCAAATTCCATCTCTCACTTCTCTGGGGTATATGTTGGATTTAAGCTCCCTTGGCTCTTGCTATGGCAAAATCTTCTTTCTAGAAGGATGGAGACAGGAGATCCTGTGAACAGCCTTAAAGGAAGTGCTATTATTTATGGACAGGCAAGTTAAAGGAAAAGAACTTCTTGAATCACAAGCTCTTGCTTTTAAAGCATTATTCTTCATTATTTTTTTCTATATAAATATATTTATACACTGATACCCATTGCTTTTCTGCATTTGTTAAAAAAAATACCCTCTTTGCTATCCTTTGTTTCTTAAATAAATTATCCTGCACTTTTTTTTATGATGAGCAGGTGGTTGTGTTTCCAGTAACTCTGGTTATTGTTGGGCCTCCTCCAGTTCAAGAAAAGAGACTATTGCTCACCTGCTTGTTTGTTTGTTTTTTTTTTTTCTCTATTGCAACATCACAGGGTGCTTGTGAAGGTTTTAATTTTTCTTTAGTTGTTTGCTTTAGCAAATAAATGGTGGCTGAATATAATCCTCAGTTAATTATATTCCTTACACCATTTGCCAGAGTTAAAGCTATCCATTTTCTTGTGCAAGGATCAAAAAAAGAAGAATGTTCTTTGGCTGTGCTAATAATCTGTGCTGTTAGATGAATGTTATGGTTCAAGGTTGGTATGATTATAAAAATGTAATTTGCTTTTGATTTTTATTAAAAAAAAGGTTAGGTCATAGCCGTTAATCATTGATAGAGAACGTTACCAGTTTCTGCATCTGTTCATGTAATATATATGGCCTGATATTTGCACAGCACCAAGGAGGAGGTTAGATAGGAAAATAAGACCTCATTGACCAACTGTTTTATGTGATAATATTCCATGACTTTAGTAATAGGGGATGTTGGACAAACTGCCTGGGGAACTCTCTTTGGATTTACATTGTCATGTACTTCTGATATATTTTATAGCTCTCGGCCATAGTCAAGTAAGCGAAATAATGTTATGCTGCTGTTGAAGAGCAGATGTCTAGTTACCCAGGTCATAGTGGCTACAAAATAGAGGCTCAGTTTGTTTTTTTTCCTTGCAATCTCAAGATTTTTAATTCATAATATTTGTGTATGGGGGATGATTCATCAGCTGCAGCTCCTTCTTTGGTAGATTATATTTTTAATTTTAGTTTATGCAAAGTCTTTAATTAGTTCCTTTATTTGTTATCCTCAAGGTCAAGCACCCAGTTACATGCTAATAATTTTTTATTTTCAGGACATGGCGCTTTCCTGTCTCGTGACACATGTAGTGTCACTATGTGTTCAGAGGTGTGCATTAAGATCATTTGCTGATAAAAATTGAAGAAGCATTTCCAAAAGGATATTAACATAAGTAGGACAATTTTTAAAAGTTACCAAAAATGAAGGAGGAAAAGTAATGGAGAAGAATGGGCATGATATACTCTTTTGCTTTGTGGTTGTAAGACTTAAAAGATCTTAAAAAATTGAATTAATATCAATTCAGAAAATCTGGGAGCATTAGAGAACAGACTTGAGCCATATATATATGTGTGTGTGTGTGTATATATATATATATATATCTCCAATTTAGCTGTTGATGCATTTTCTTTTATCTTGGTGTCATGATTATTGAATGTGAAGTATTGAAAGTATTTCAGTTCCACCCAACAAGAAATAAGTGCTCTGAATAATAGTGCAAATCGTATAAAATTGGGCAATAACTTTAGACTGTAATAAACGTGTATTTTTAGGTCAGCTATTGACAAACTGCAGAAAACCCAAACATTGTAAAAGTTGAACATTTAAGAAAGCATGGATTTGACATTGTTTTCATATGGTTATGAAAGATAACAGTGTCTGATTTTAATGGCCAAATCATAAAACTCTGCAGACTGGAGTTGCCCAAACGTGCAGGATTATTTGAACAGTGTTTGCTTCCTTCCAGCCTGAACATTTGTATCTCCCAAAAGAACATTTCTAGATATTTTGAACAGCAAACTCAGTAGTTATTTCATGTTTATCTGTCTTTAAGGTTTTCCAACGGAGGACTCAGCTGTAGGTGCTGATCAAGGTACTGTGGGAACATCCAGAAAGCACATTACACAGAAGACAGCTCAAAACACCTCCTGTATTTCATTGCTTTTCTTTATCTATTTTTAAAAGTTCTGATCCTTTAGAATAGCTCATCTTCCCACACCTGCTAGTGGACTCCTGCTGCAGCTTCAGGCACATCCGTTGTGTAGTGCCCTTCCCATCATATGGCCTCAGTGATAGCAAACACCCATGTCTGGTGCTTAGGGATAGCACACAGGACAAAGAGCTGTAATGGTGTTCAAAATGTGTTTGGCATCAAGGAACTTAAGCCATTTGCTAATGTAGTGCAGATAACAGCAGTGGAATGATGTATGTTGCCTTTTGCATGTGTTCTGTGCAATAGAAATTAGCAAAATCAGTCACAAAACAGCACTACATCATCCCCAAACATAGATTTTTTTTTTTCATAGAAACAGGTTAATTAAGATTTTAGCATTCATGCTTGCCACTTATCACTTGGATACTCTTCCAGTCCATGGTACAAGCAAAAGGGAGATTAAAAAAAAAGATGAAAACTATTTTTTTTTTGTATTAGTTTCAAACTCATAGTATCGACTTCAGATTTGTATTTCTCAGTGCTTGTTTTCTGAATTCAAGAAATACTAGGAATGGATGTGTATTTTACAGTACTAAAAATGTGAAGAAACAAACGAAAAGGACTTAGCATTTTTGTACAGACAAATGTGGCAGAAGCATACGTCCAAATATATATATTTCATTTTCTTAAAACAAAATCAGTTTCCATTGTAATGTATTTGATTAGTATTGCAGATAGAGAAATGTGCTCAATTTCAGTATGTGCTTTTGAAATCATTTGTATTACAGTGGGTTTTTTAAACATTAGAAATGAAGTGTTTTGTGGCTTTTTTTTTAAATCTCTGGGAAAACGATATAAACACTTGGCAGTGAAGTTTAGAATTTAAGTGGCAAAGGACTATGTTCAGACTACCAACTATAACAACTTGGCTTTTGAGTGACATAGCTGCTTTTCTCTGCTGACCTTATTGAGAGTTGGAAATTGGAAACCTTAAAATGTAGGATGTCTCAACAGTTTGCCATTCTATTGAATTAAAATGCTGTAGGAGTTGCGATTACTAAATTGAGCTCCTATAGTTTGCATTCTTAATATGGCCCTTGGGGTAGGTTCAAAAAAGAAAGAAAAAAGAACAACTTAATAATGCAAATAAGCTCCCCACGGGAATGTAGGTGTCTGATTTCTTAACAACTGGAATTTTACGTGTTAAATTCCTTGATGATTTTGGCTTTGCTGAATACATTCTCCACTGAACAAATCTTTTCTAGAAGGTCACAGTCTTTGCATGCTATGCCAGGGATGGATTTGAGTTTGAAACTAGGTACTGGACTCTCTGCTCAGCAGTGTCTCCTGATGATGTTAGAAATTGGAATTGGTGAGGTATAATCTGCAAACTGGAAGGGAAGACTGGTGTCAGACACAGAAAAAATGTACCTGGGATAGAGACGCAAGCCAGCTGAGGAAGTGGGTTGTGTCTGGGAGCAGGTGGAGAATAGACTGTGGAGGGAAATTGGTGCTGGAAGCTGAAGAAGGCAATGGGACTATCATCCCATTACCAACCACTTTTTAAAGATGTATATCTTTATAATGATTTGTACATGGTGTTAAACTAAAGACTTCCTTTCTGCCCTGAGGAATTTATAAGATCACTGCTCATTGTACCACACAGGAGTCCTAACTCCCAACCTTCCATTAGGCAGCCTCTTTGCCACCCTCTCACCAGTACTACAAAAGGTGAATCAGGGGACTCAATAGCCCATGATTAGAAGCAACAACACCAGATTTTAGCAAGGAGTGAAAAAAGCTTGCATATTTTGAGACCTCTGGGTTTTATATTTAAGGAAAATAGGTAGAAAAGAATATGCCATAATAGCCTGTATTTACAAAGAATGAAGTATACATTGTATTTGTGAAGAATGAGAAAAAAAGAGAACCTGTTTTCTTGTTCCTGTGCAGATATAATTATATTGGCTAGAGGCATAAGGTGGTTTTTGTTCTCATGTTTTTCTGATGTAGTTATCCATAAAGAGATGTTTTGATGTAGTTATGCTGGATATGATGGTGCTTTTTTTCAATTTAGCTTATTTTCTCATTCATACATAATGACAGTAGAACATTATGAGTGCTGTGCATGGCCTGTTTCAGTTTTAGCAATGTTAGAATAGCGAAAGAGTTTTATGCGCAAATCTAATGAGTCCAAGGGCCAGAAACACACAAGGTAGAGAAATCTAGGGAGGACATTTAAAAGACCTAGAAGTACTGTGGTGTTTTTTTCAGTCAAAGAATATGTCAGTATTGCTTGATTGGCATTTCCTCTGTTTCTGTGACTCTAGGTCCAAACTTGATCTCTTGTGCAGTTCACCAGGTTAAGGATTTACTCATGGTTTTCACACAATAGTGGCTGAAGAGACTCTTTTGACTGCTTCTCAAGGTTCAGTCTGTCTTTTGGATCACTTACTTTGACTTGACTCTAAGAAATAAGATCTCTTCTTATAATGATTACCAGAACAATTTATCAATGATGTTTCCAAACACTTTCATGTGTCCATCTTCTCCCTCCTTCTCTTCACATATTTTTTTCTTTGAGAGCATTTTCCCTCTCTTCATTTATTAGAATAAAAATACTTAAAGTATCAAGTTAATATTCTACTCTGCTCATCCTACTGGCATACTGGATTTTCCACACTAAAACTGGAAACTGTCAGAGACATGCTTGCTTTTGGGACAGCTTTTATATGGCATAGATGATGGTCCTCCATAGTAACCAGTATTGTGTTTTATCATGCTATTTTTATCTTTAGAGTTACAAATGTTTACATTCTTTACTCTTCTGTTTTTTAATTCTGCCTTGTCAGCTGTTGTGATTAGGGTAAAGAAAAAAGTAGCATTAGAAGAATGACAAATATAGAAGATGAAAACAGAGTAGAAGAAAAACAGACATTAACCTGAGGAAATATTATTAACATTTCAAGGAATTTCACAGAGGTAAATATCTTCTAGCAAGCAGAAGTGGAGTAGCCTGTCACATTTTCAGAGTGGGTTTTAGTTGTCTTAAGATTTTTCCTTCTTTTTTTTATTTATGGGAAAGGAGTAGAGAGAAAGTTGGCATTTACTTCATTATTTCTGTGTGCTAACTGTAGGCCATAGTAAGTTTTTTGATGTTGATAAATAGTTGTGCTGTCTGATCACCAAATGGGTGAGCACTCTTGGCAGTGCTGTTGTGTATACCAGTATAGCTGTCAAAGATGTTGTTAATAATAAATTAATATGAAATATGAGAAAAAATGAACAATTGAGCAATACAATTCTCAAACATGAATACTGCAGCCTTGAAGGTAGGAGGCAAGTGTTGTTTTATCGTCATTGCTTAGCCTGGTGGTTGAGAACATCTTGAATTGCAGAAGTACTTTGCAAATATTATAAGACATATTCAAAAGCATTGCACTTACCACAGTAAAATTAAATTAAGGTTAGAAATATAATTTAGACTTACTTGAGTAATGATGGCCCGTGACCTCAGTGTGGACTCTGCAGTATGGATTTGTTGAGGTGGTTTAGCTGTGGGTAAGCAAAAAGGGGATTGTTCCCTTCTTACAGCTTGTACCTCCCAGGGAAGCCCTGTGCCAGCCCGCAGTCTGTTACCACATCCCACTGTGCCTGTTTGCTGAGTTGATCTGGATGTGCACAAGCGACTCCCTCTCAGTGTGCCGTGAAAAAGGAGCCCTTATATACATGAAATGCATGTGTCATGTATACATGGCCATGTCCAGTAACGCCCAGGTGCACACTGGAGTGTTAATCCAGTTGATGGTTTCCAGCATGGAATTATTTTTGTGATTAAAAAAAAAAAGTTACTTCCACCTCTAAGCTTAATCGTAAAGCTGAATGTTTTATGTGTGGAAAATACATTGTATTTATCACAGAATCACACAGAATCACTAGGTTTGAAAAGACCTTTGAGATCATCAAGTCCAACCATACTTGTCCTCTACTAAACCATATCTCTAAGCAATATAATAATGTAATAGGCTACAGAAGCCCATCCTTTCCATGATTAAAAGAGGTTCTTCTGAATCTGCTAGAACAGGAAGGTGTTAATAAAACAAGATGTTCTTATTTGACTGGGTAATCAGCTTGCATTTTTGGATATACTTAATATTGCTGAAATATTGCATATCTAAAATGATGGCTAAATCATATTGTTCTCAATGCAAATGTTTTAGCTGTGAGGCTGTGATTTTTTTTTTTTTCTGGTATCTATTTCCAGAAAAATTAGCAAAGCTATTATTTCCATGTCCAAGCTTCCCTTTAATTTATTATAATTAAATTGCTAGTCTGTTAGAATAGGATCCTTACAGGCTACTGAATTATACTTTATTCAGGATCCAGAGTATGTTTTTAACCTTGAAAAGGTAGTTAATTTTTTTTCTTTCTCCCCCCCACTTTCCCCCATTTACCAGTTTTATCCCAGGTGTATAAATGCAACATTTTTCATATGCAGCACAATAGTCTTGTAAAATCTAAATTAGCCACTTAAATTAGGATCTTTACTTTCAGTGTTACTGTATCCTGGATAAGTAGTTATTATCTCTTAATAACTGAAGCTTAAATCTTACTTTTAAATCAATCCGCTCTTCTAACTAGAACTCATAGAGGATGAAATCAGAAGTTATAACTATATGCTGAGCAGCCTATTTTATAAGTACTTTGAACAAGGCATGAAGATAATATTGCAGCCTGGTATAATCTCTAGGAAGCATCTACTTGCTTCTTGCAGCAACTGAATATATGGATCTGAGGAGAAACTTTTCTAATGGAAATAATTGTACGTATATATTCAAGCACGCAAGGTGACACAAAAAATTCATAGCAGGAGATGAAGTGGGGAAAAGTAGAAAGCACTGGAGGAAGTGGAGTCTCCATCTCTGGAGATATTCAAGACCCATCCGGATGCCTGTCTGTGTGATCTGTCCTAAGGAACCTGCTTTGGCAGGGGGGTTGGACTTGATCTCTTGAGGTCCCTTCTGACCCCTACAATTCTGTGATTCTGTGAAGTGTAGGGCATATTGGTTTGATGTTTCAGGAAGTGCAAGTGTTACAGTATGGTATTTAGAGATGATATTGATCTACCATGAGTACCGTATATACATGTATTTTCCGTAAGGTCCTTATGAACCCTTTGGAACCCTCCATGACCAGCTGCGTAGAAGCAATAGTGGATAGGGATGGATTAAAAAGAGGAGTGTTTCATACAAGAACTTTGTGAAATAACTCTTGGGGCTGAAGGAATGGAATAGGAGCATAAGATGTAGATTCTGGACCCAGTAAGAAAAGAAAGGGTTCAAATGCTTGGAGTAAACATTTCACTTCTTATTGCTTCAACGTATAGCTCATGAACTTTCAGAACTGAATGGATGACTCTGTAGTGGGCATTTAATAGTAAATTTAGCCTCCTAAAGAATGAAGGACTCCTGTAATCAAGGAGGTGTTTACTCATCCAACCACAGCAGAGCAGGTTCTGTTTTCCAGTGCCAAGTGGCTAAGGTTGTTTGCTTCACAGCTATTCTCCCCACTCCAAAGGGGAGTTTGAACTGTTTGGTCAATCCCTGCTGGGTTCATTAACTTTGTGTGTTTGTTTCTGTTACCCCATTGAGAAGGGAATGGTTTGTACTTGTGTTCCTAAAATATTGGACCTGAATTATTTAACCAAACCCCACTGAGCACAGAACCTTTTGTATTTGGTTGAACTTGTGCTCCCAGGGTCATTTTCATCTGCTCCCTTGACCTTGCCAGAGGGAATTTCTGTTTATTTCTTCACTTGGTAGAACTGTTTATCTGGGCCCTGCTGAGGATAGAAATGAGCTGCCTACTTTCTGCTGCAAATGGGAACCACGAGAGACTATCACTTGTCCTAAAGACAGAAGAGCTTATGTAACTTTTTTTTTTTTTTTTTTAAATTAGTATTCCCCCCCCGCCCTCCCTTCAGAGAATTGGTAATTTCTTGTCATGGGTGATGTTGCAATGATTCTTTAAGCTGGAGTAGGAAGGCTTGTGACAGCAGTGAGAAGATGAAGGTAGAGAAAGAAGGTATTGAAGGTAGAGAAAGAAGGAAAAGTACGTGATACTAGCTGGCAGGCTGTTGGGCTTTAATTCTCAGGTACTCCAGAAATGCACCAACTCATTTTCTGCCCTGCTTTTGAGGAAAGCCATAGTAGCATGAGATGCCTAAAATTGCCCTCCGTACCTCAAAGTGGAGGGAGTGCGCACTACTGTTGGAGCACTGGTTTTAATTTCAATTCCCAAATGCAGCAGTATAAGGATTAGAGAAGGCTTAGCAGTTCTGTTGTGGACCATGGACTGACTTTTGAGAGGCTGTTTGTGTTACTGCTACGGTTACCGTCTTTAAAAAAACACACATGTGCATGAAATAGCTGCTATAGATCTACAGCAAACCTGTATGTTGATCTGAATCTTTTACCTGTGGTAACTAAAATGCTGTATTTGTCTCAAGTAGGCATCAAAAGGTGGCTTGAAAGAAGCTGAGTAGCCCAGAGAGCAAAAAAAAAGAAGTGAGCTGTAAGGGAAAGGTGCTGCTGTTGCAGTATTCAGGCCAGCTGGGAGTTGCATAAAATTTATCTGTCTCTTGAGGAGCCTCTGTTGGCAGGATCTGTGTGGATTTCTGCCCATAAAAATAAACCTGCTTTACCCTGGTAGAAACTACAGCCAAGAGTTGGTCCCTCCAGGGTGGAAACTTCTGCCAGCACATCTGCCCCTCCAGGCAAAGTAGAAAGACAGTGCACTACACCCTTTAATCACTATGGGTTATATCTTCTTGTCTTTAAACAAAATTACCTCATCAGTTGCTGAATATTTTTATCACTATGCTTACATGTTGAAGTAATATATACCCAAGTACAACTGTCATGTTCCTACTATAATGTACACCCACATTTATTGCTTACTTGTTTTAAATGCCTCCCTTAATTATGGCCTAAATTTGGCTGAAAAGCTGAGTGCACCTCCAACAAATATAGCACATATTTAGCATTTTATATATCTGTATGTAAATCATGGACTTTCCATTTGGAAACCATCTTGCATTTTCTTACAGTCTGGAAACATATTTTTTGCTTAATATAATGATTATGCAACTACAAAGATTTCCTAAGTTAAAGCTAAGAGTTACAGGCTTTCACAAGATGTATACCATTAAAAATTGTGGTAGTAAAAGATGTGGTCGTACTACTTCATTCAAGCTCATTTTCCTTTCACTTAAGTTTTGCCATGTCCTCACAGCATCACCCTCCTCTGAAGAATGCCCTTTATTCTCTAATACTCATATACACACTCACTTCCACAGAATTAAGCTCACGTTTATTATCTGATCAGACTAGAAAAATGTATATTTCAACTCTAAAAAATATACTTGCCCTCAAATAACTTATGAAATAAAAAGGAAGGGATTTGGTATAAGAATCTAAAGTGATCTGAGTAGAACAGAAAAAAGTGCAAACATCTATTAGTGACTTGAACATACTTTGGTTTCATGATATAATACCATAGTATTTTAAAACAGTAAGAATGTTAGTGGCCAAGTTTATACTTATTTAATTAAGGCATTAGGTAATATTCAAATAATCACAGCTGATAGAGTAGCTTTTAAAGTTATTTTGAAGGTAATGCATTCTTTTTGTATGATTATCTATATATGCATATAGATACATTTGAATACGAGATAGTGAGGATGACTGAAGGGAAATCAAGGCACGAAGGAAAACACAAAATGCCAGTCCTGTTGTGAACAAGTCTTTATGGATTATTTTTTCCTTACCTTGGACTTTGTATGCTGGTATGTTTTTGAGTTACTAGAGCTGTTATAGCAAGGAGAGTGAGACCAGCAGCCTTTGAGGTTGGAGGATTAGGGAGGGAGAGTGGAGGGAGGGCAGTGAGTGGTCCTAGGAGCAGCCTGACACAGCCATCACCACTGGGGAGGGCTGGCAGGCTGAGGGGCTGGTAGGGGAGTGTGTGTTTTCACCACAGTGCCACTGCAATGAGCACTAAAATACAGGTGGGAAAGGAGAAATTGGAGGCAAATGAGAAAATTTCTGTGTTTCTCATTGCCCAGGTACAGTGATTTTGTCTGGTCCTCTTTCCTTCTGGTCTTATTCGTTCCCTCCTTACTATCCCTTGATGCTAACTACTGCAAAAGAGCACTTACAGGAGAATCAGGCAAGAACTAGCCCAAAAGGCTACATGTTCGCACAACGTTGGGCAATGTGATATGCAACATACCCTTCAGATTTGCATTTTTTTCATACCTAACACACTCAAACTTGTGCACTGTCACACCCTATGGCTTATCTTATTATTCAAGCTCTTGTTTATCTGCAGTTACCAGAATGTATTCAGGCTTGAGTGCTAACACTTTTTAAATAATTCACAGACTAGTTTTAAATTAATATTGTTTTTTTTTTGTTTTGTTTGGTTTGGTTTGGTTTGGTTTTTTTCTCCTTGAAAATGCATCGGCAATGGAATTCTTGAGCTTAGTCACAAAGCCTTGCTGGATTGTCTAGCAAACAGTTACTGCTTTTCTGGTCAATTGTGAGCAGTCCCTGATGCATATTCCTTACCTGTATCATCAGAGAAAGCCCTAGCTATTTTGTTGCCCTGAGTAAAATACATTCTGCCTCTACTCCCAACAGTTGCAATAATTCGTATTTAATACCAGGCATTTTTATAGAATTTTAGAATGCCACATATTCAGCTCTTATAAAATACAGTCTCACAAATTTCTAGAAAAAATATGAGACAAAGTATTTATGCATAATAAAATTAATGTCTTATTAGCAATTTAATCAGTGCAGTCACAAATTGGCTCTCAAAATGCTGCCTCTCCAGCCTCTCCAGTTCTGCAGCTCTGGGCAACTGTCCAGTCTTTGCATAAGGTAACTTGCCCTCTATGTTCTGTAAGGTACCGAACATTGTTTCAAGTTTTATTTGGATGTTTTATGCAGTGACTTAGTTGAGTAAATTGTGAATTAAATTTGTACCCACAAAATCTGTCACTGTTTTTTGGTCTGACAAGACAGATATTTGCTTCTTCTATATAAGACTTGACTTGAAGATTTGCTCTCAAACAGCATAGTTGGTATGTACATAGAGAATGAGATAGTTTATCTGCATCTTCCATCTTCTTTAGGCAGCCCCGATAACCACAAAAATGTTCATAATTCAACATTCCAGAATTGAACATTTTATAAACACAGCAACAAAATATGGGTATTGCAGCACATGCTTTTCAGAGATTCATTATTCAGCTAAACTGAAATTTGTCAGCAGTACAGAAAAGATTGCAAAATTTCAGATTTCAACACTATACTGTTAAGCTGGGTTAAGCTATTTCATAGGAGGTGGAAAGAACATTTTTAGAATCAAGAACATATATTTTTCACTTTCTTATTTTGTAAGAGTTAAATAAACAAAAAAGAAAACCCTCCTCCTACTTATCCTACTATTAACGTCAGTCAATTCAATATTAATTCCCCTGCAATACCAACAAACTGTATTATGAACATGCAGGTCTGGGTTCATACGCTCTAGACTGCACTGGTGCAGCCTCACCTTGAGTACTGTGTGCAGTTTTGGGTGCCACAGTACAAGAGGGACACAAAAATATTGGAGAGTGTCCAGAGGAGGCAATGAGAATGATGAAGAGTCTGGAAGGGAAGTCTTATGAGGAGGGGCTGAAGTCCCTTGGTTTGTTCAGCCTGGAGAAGGCTGAGGGGAGACCTCATCATGGTCTATGGCTTCCTGATGAGAGGGAGCAAAAGGGCAGGCTCCTATCTCCTCTCTTTGGCAAGGGAACTCGAAGGAAGGGTATGAAGCTGACACAGGGGAGTTTTAGGTTGGGTATTAGGAAGAGGTTCTTTACTGAGGGGGTGGTTGGGCACTGGAACAGGCTCCCCAGGGAAGTGGTGACCAAGCTTGACTGAATTCAGGAAGCGTCTGGAAGGTGCGCTCAATCACATGCTCCGACTTGGCTGTCCAGGAATTGGACTTGATGATCCTTATGGGTCCCTTCCAACTGAGGATATTCTATGATCCAAATGCAGAGTTCTTTGGTGCACCTATAGTATAGGTGTCTATAACTAACTTATCTAGACTCACTTTATATAATGGAGAGTTATAGGCACTTGCAGGCCACATATTTTATCGTAGCTTAGATGTCTAAAACAGGTCAGTACGATGTGTCCCACAAGTTAATTCCTGCCCATTGACTCTAAGTGTAACCTAGGTACCTAGATCACATGCAGATGTCAGCACTGTCGATGTCAAAATATCGCTGTGATGAATCCCTGCCTTAAGTCAGAATTCATATGTAAGCCAAAGAATATCTTGCAGTGATTTATTACAAACTTAAATCTTCCCTAAAATGTGAAAAGCTAAAAGTATATACTAGAAGGAGAAACAGGAGAAATGGAGATTTTCACCCAGCATCTGAGGTTTTGCAAGGGAATAGACAAAAAAAAAATCATGCTAACAGAAAAGTTTTTGACTAAACCTCCATTATTAAAATAAACTTTGATATAGCTTTAAGTACTATTGCCACTGCGAACGAGAAGCATTCTTTCAAGAAAACTTACATCCTTGGATCGTAACTGAAGGAAAAATTGTGCTGAAATATTACTTGAATATGTGCTTTTTATTTTTAAGTGCCTATTAATAAACAGACATTGTACTGAAACAGATATTGGTATGTAGCAAACCTGAACTGAAGTTCTTATCAGCATCCAGACCAAATGCTTATGGTGAACTTACTTCAATTTTAACAGTTTAAGCTCATGATCCTGGGAGAAAGCCTCAACCTCTTTATTGTATTTGGCTCTCTTTGAGGAAGGAACGGTTAAATTTAATACCTATGTGCCTACATTTGAGTGGGCAGCAAGGTGCAGTAAAGCAACTACATCTAGGCAACTATCTCAGAGGAGCTCTTGAGTAGCTGGACTTGTGTTATATTTAAAAAAAACCACTGCCATTATTATTCACAAAATACACTGCCAGATTAGTCTCATATGGTGAGTTGAGTAATAGCCCTCTAGGTATCTATATGTTTTTATAGACAATGGTCCAAGACAGTATTAACTTTTATTTTTGTCAAGTTCAAGCTGAAACTGAACTGCAGGCCAGCTGACTGCCAGTGGCGTGCCCTGTGCCAATTAGCTCTGTCACTCAGAAGCACTCTTTGGCATTAGCTTTGACCTTCTACCCCATGCTCAGTTCCCTGAATTTAGAAGATAAGCCTCAATGCAGGCACAGATTTATCCCTTCTGTTTGCTCTCTGAAGTGGGTGGACAAAAGGCAGCTATGGTCTGCCACCATGATGCTAAGTTGGTGCTGATCTGTGCTTGCTCCTGTAGACTGTTCAGTCAGCATCCCAAGAGGACAGCTGTGGGCTCACCTTCTTGGCACATTGCAGTGGAACCTGCTGTTAATCCATCTTTCTGTGTCTGCTCTTCACAGATACAGTAATCTTGAGGTGACTTTTTTTCTTCTCCTGACAGGGGTGGGATGGGGATCCTGTGGAAGGAAGGGCCTGCCACTGAAGGGCACGGCGGGGGGGAAACAGCTTTGCTGACACAAGCGAGAAGCTGTACCTGGGACTAAACACAAGTTGTCAAAATCTAACAGAGGGTGTCCAGGAGAAACAATGCCTCACTTCCTATTTCTCTCCAATAATAGGAAACGCAGTATTGTTGTCACCAGAGGTTCTCCGTCAGAGTCCAGCAACCCTTGTTTACTTCCTTTTTGTTCTCTTCTTATGTGCTTGTGTCAGCAAACATGTTCCCTTCCTGCTGTTGCCCTCAGTGCTGAGATGAACACCCCCTGCAAATAGCCCTCCCCGTAGTTCAGCATTAGAGGCTTACCTACCACTGCCACATATTATCTCAAATATATTTCATCCTTCCTGAACGAAACATTTCAGATTCAAATTAAAGTTTTAGACAGTACAAAGATCAATTAAATGATAATATTTTCTCATGATTAGGCTGGTCTTTTCCTTTAAGCAGCACTCCTATTGGGTGTGCTTCCAGTGGAGAGAGAAGCTTCCAGTAGAACGAGACTCTCCTCTCACTTTTCATGTGAGGTTGCCACAGTTCTTAGAAATACAGATCATCATTAGCATCGTAGTTTCCCTGTGAATATCCAAAGTGGTGGGCAGTAAAAGTCGCATCAGTTTTCTCATAACGTTTGTCCCAGACTGCCTGAGATTTCCCAGCAAAGAATGTCTAAAAGTTTTGAGGCTTCAGTATCAGTTTTACTGCGAATATCTAAAACAAGAAAAAAAAAAATCATGTTTTTTAACCAGAGTCGTCAGAATGTTTTTCTGTTTCATCTGGCCTTGCAATTTCATCCCTTCCAGCATTTATTGGGTCAAGGCAAGTGTGATATGTGAGACTGGTGAAAAATAGCAGTTCTAGTGACACATACACCTTTTTCTTTGCTTCTCCAACAAAATACTTAACGTCATTTTTGCAATTAAAAAGGGAGGGTTTTTTGATGTGAACTTGTAAAAGCATTTTGCTCAGGATTTTTGAGTGAACTTATGATCTGGTCAACTTGCTATTTATGTGTGCATTTATTTTATCATCAGTATTGCAGATTATATTATTTTATTCCTGTAAAAAAAATGGTGAGGTTTTGTAAAATTTAAGAAATAATGGAAAATAATTTTTTGAGCTCTGAAGCAAATTCAGTGTTATCTCCAGCAAAATGCAGCTTTTAAAATAATATAGTGGCTAGCATTGCTTATTAATGCTAAGACATTTCTAATTACTCTAGAAAGTGTAGTGCAGTATTTTACTATGCCTGTAAATGGAGCAGTCTAAAAAAGTCTAAGTTAATTGCATATTTACTGTTAACTGCTGGACAATTTTGTTCAAATGAGAGAAAAAAAAGATCTTTTGCAATGTTAGCTGCATTGAGTGCCTGCCTTGCTTTTAAGCTTCTGCTGATGTTCTTTAGAGTATTTTTATTACATTTGTTGAACAAAATAATATTAATACTTCCCTTAATTTTCTATGTTTTAAAAGGCAGGTTCACACCCAGTGTCTCAGTACCTGCTGAACTCCTGTAGCATTAGGCACAAACTAGGTTTGGGTGACCCTAGATATTAGCGTGCATTTTAAAGGCTACAGCATTTAAATGCACTTCTGAATGTGCACAGAGGGTGGTAAGGAAAAATCCTGCATGTCAGACAAAGACATTGTGAAAGAAACCCCAAACGGATGATGTAACGTTCATAGACCTAGAGTGCCCTTCTATGGGATCATGTTCTGAATGTTGAGCTTCACCGTAACCTCTTGTGGCTCAGTAATTTGAGATGCTTGTTAGTTTGGCAATTGGTCACACAGAATAAACCATCTAAACATTGTGTGTGATAATCAGCCAATCAGGTCTCCAAAGAGTCTTTAAATGTTCAAACTGAACAAAGGATCTGTATCTATCAAGTTATTATTGTCTTGGACAGCAGCTCTCTTCCAGGTAATGTTCTGTTTTTCTATTTCCTTTTAGCTTTACTTAGTGGCAAAAGGTAGTTTCAGATAACTGAGGTAATCCATGCAAAACTAATTGACTAATTAAATGCAAGACAAGTCAATGCACCAGTGCACATTGTACAATATTTGCTATTGGCTTTTTAATGATTATCTAGCATATATTGACAAAAGAGTGTGAAGCACTTTAAAGAAGAAATATTCTTAGACTCTGCAAACTCCTAAAAAGTTTTAAAAAGGACTAATGACTATTCAGTGACACTCCCCAGTCTTCTCAGGCTTTAGAGGTTTGACAGGCTTTTTTTGTTCATATGTTTTGCCAACATTTCTAAGAAAATAAAGATTTCAAAGATGAGTCTTCTAAAGAGAAATTTTAAAGAAAGGGACACATCACGGTAGCTCAGGTCAGATGTCAGAACTGATGGACATGAAATGTGAAACAGAGTTAGAGTGAAGGGTGTGCTAGAAGTTGTTTTGTGTCTGTGTTACTTGGATTGAATTAGAGGAATGTTAGGACAGTGATAAAGAGCGCAAGCAAAGTGTTTAGCAGAAACACAGCTTTGAAGAAGCTCAAGAAACTCACAGCTAATATAAGATGAATGAGGGCAGAAGATTTGCAGACAAGTTGGACATTGCTGAGGCAACAGGCAAGGTAGATGATTACTGTGACATCAGCCTGTCTCTTTTCCTCAAAGTCACAGAGAAAGGAAGTGCTGTGCTTGACCCATGTAACAGAAGAAAGCAGGAGAGTAAAAGATGTGCGTACACTGTAGTTACAGACAGTATAAAACAATCATTGCATGATGTTTAAACACTGTTTCATGGTGTTTCCACTGAGATATTCCATTAGTGTGTGATGATAATGAATCATGGACAATGCACTTAGTCACATGCTCTGACTTGGCTGGCCCTGTGTGGAGCCAGGAGTTGGACTTGATGATGATGCGGGTCCCTTCCAACTCAGGATATTCAATGATTCTGTGATTCTATGATTGTACTTCACTGAGAGCTCTTGCCATGACTGTGTACTTTTGTGGGCTTTTTTAGTTCATGTGGATTGCACGTAGAAAAAAGGGAGAGAAATTACTTGAAGAACATAGTCAGAATAGAAGCAGCAAAATTATAATAGTTCTTAGAAGTGGACAAACTTTTCAACACAGTTTTATTTCATTTTGTCAATATTATTTTATTCAATTTAGAAATGCAGCTTTAAATATATTGTTGTGTGGAATGTGAAAGAATGCATTTTAAAAATGTCCCTGGGCAGTGCATATGTGTTGATGAAAGTGGGTTTTTTAAATTCTTTTTTGTTTTTTCCACTTCTGTAGACATAGCTTGTCTACAGCAACTAATTTGAGAAAGAATATTCTCAGCTAAAGAGAGAGATTGAAACAAGACAAGTGTTTCGTTACTGGTAACATACTCAACATCTATACAGCATCTCAGTTCAGCTTGCAATGTTTCTCTCAGATCTAACTCCTACACGCTCAGATGGTAAGTTTTTAGAGCAGGGAAAAGTACCATCTGGTGATTCAAAACAATACAAAACTGAGGGAATCAAATTCTTGTTGATGACAAATCAAACTGGTCATCAACCTCAAATAAATTTGCCATATGTGATGCTTGGTCCTGAAGATCCTGAAAAACTGACAAAATGCTCAACTATCTTCATCATTAGATTGCTATTAATTCATTATACTGCAGCAAAATAAAACAAACCACAAAACTAACCCAAAACTCTTCAGCAGCTCTAAATCATTATTCATACATTTCTTTAATCACAAAGAAGTCAGTGTGTATGATGTATGATGATACATATGCCAGTTATATAAATTGTGAAAATTATAAATGTATATTTATATTTGTCCTTTTCCTTTAGATTTGGACTCTTTTATAGGGCTTGTGATTTAGATAGGTACTATATGACACGTTGTATTTAAACAATAAAAAATCATGTCTGATACATGAAGAAACTAAAGAAACAGAAACAGGTTAGAATAATAATTTTAAATAATAAGTTAAAAAAAATAATATTTGATAAGCTGATGATGTGCCTTGAGCTGTAGGCCTCAAGTTTAAACATAAAAGACCATGAAAATGGAAAAGGCTAGGAAGTCACTTGGCAGAGACAAAGAAGACATAAAAAAGACAAAATTTTATTCAGAAAGTTCAATTCCATTTTCTGGGTAGAACTGTATCTGATTTATGTTCTTGTTTGTGGTGAGAGTGAATTAGCTAAGACAGTAAAATAAACTCAATCCTAGCTTACTGCATTTGCTTAAAGGCTCATATCTGTAAACATTTAGTCTGAATATTAATTTTATTTGTATGAGTACTCTGGATATCCTGTTGCTTTTTTATAAGCACATTATGCAAATTTGGTGTGTGTGTGTTTTTTTTTTTTTTTCCCCAATCAGGATTCCCTTTAAGAGGCTCATCAGAGTGAATCTTAATGCTGTAGGGTCTAGTAAAAATATGCACACATTTCAAAATGTTGTGTGCAAGCATTCACCAGAATCCCTCCTTTAGTTTGAACATGGAAATATTTGTTGGTAATGGAGAAGAAGCTGCAAAACACACATTCATGTTCTTAGACAGATTTTCTTTGAAGTCAGCAGGCATTTCAAAAGGGTCAGACTGTATATTTATTTCTGTAAACTGATCCTTTGGTTTTTTTTAAAAAAAGGGAATATATCATACAAAAATAGCTTTTAATGAATATTAGACCATATCCTTTTTTCTAATTTGTAATTTTTGTGTTTAAAAAGGATTTGTCTTAAAGTTGTGTTTATACATCACTGTTAATATATATATATTAACTTAAAAGCCATTTTAAAAGACAAATAAGCCATTAAGAGAAAAAATAGCCTATTGAACACTTACACCTCTGTATGGGATTGCACAGGCATCTTTTACCTAAAATTTCTAATAACCTGTATGAGCTCAAGGTGTTTTGTCACACATTGTGAAGTTATAACATGTTTTGTACATAGTGCCACAGATGATAATGTAAAGAAGCAGTATTTCTCAATCAAATCCGATTTTATAATCTCCTTTAACTTGCTTGTTATATTTCGTATATTCAGGTATTGGTTCACCTCTTCCTTTGGTTTACATTAGTGCCTTGTAATTTAAATCCTGGTGTGAACCTAACACTACAAATCCATAGTGTCCTTTGATACTGAGTCTCTGACAGGGTATAGATAACTTTATCTGTAATAGACAGCATATCAATTTTAAGGAGATAAGACAATATGGTAATTCTTTATATTGACACACAGTCACTAGTTGGGTCAGGGTAAGTTTGCATAGTGGAATGAGCTCCCTACAATTGTTTCCAGTCACCTTGATAATGACAAATGGCATAAATATTTTATTTATTAATTTTTTTCCACTTGGAAGGTCTAAATGAACTGGTATTTTCATTTCTGTTTCTGAAAGTTCTCAAATGAGTTTTACCTTTTTGATTTCCAAGTAATATTTAATTTGAAATATCAAAGGAACAAAATTAAACTCCAGGTGTCTATAGAAAGTTAGGAGAATGAATGAAAGATAAATTCTGTTCATTGTAAATTTCAATAACAACAGTCTAATTTTAGCGCTGCTTAACTGTTTTAGAAGCCAACTGATGGTCAAAGCCAGTGTTACTGTAATGCAGAATGAAAGCAGTCATCCTTGTCGTGGCTGGGACTGATGATGACCTTTTTGTATTTATCATGTGATTAGAAAAGCAAAGGATTTTCTTCTTCAAGGACAAGAAATCTTAAGTTGTCAACAGGTATATCAAGTTCTGTTCACAAAACCAGAGAAGGTTACAGCGTGTTTTCACCTTATCTTAAACTAAAAAGCATTTAAAGAACTGATTAATTTTCAGCACAAACAACTGATCTAAATTATAGGTGACTCTGCTATTTAAGAAATAGATAGACAGTTTAAGAAGTTCTTTGGATTCTAGAACTGGACCTAAAGCCAGGCTTCCTTTGGCAGACTGGTGCTGCATTAGTTAGGATTTCTCAGGACAGCATGTGCTGCAACAGGAGCTCAACCAGCCTGCGTGATGGAACAGCATATCCCCATCTGTTGCTGGCCAGCTGTCCTGGTCATCCCCCTCCTTTTCATGAGATCAGCCTGACAGCAGTAGTTATGCTCTCAAGCCATCACCCAGCTGAGCTGCAGACATGAATCAAAGGGGAATGTGTACTTCATTGCAGACAATTGCTTGTATAGAATTCAGTTCCTGGGTGTGTTGGGCTTTCTAGGACCGATCAAGAAAAACTACGTAACGCATGTTTGTGTCACTCAATCGCTGTCTTTTCCTAGAAAGTAGCCTTCAGTCCTTGTTAAAAGAGAAAATGGGAGTGCTTTTTGAGGTTAGTTATAGGGAATATTGCTGGAAGAAATGAGTGCTTTCTTCATAACTATTGGTTTACACTGCACAAACTATTTTACACTGCATTAAATTTACCATTGTCTTGTGTCAAGAGAGCACTCATCTCTAAAGACTAACTCCCACATTTTGGAATGATAGTTAGTCTCCTTTTTTCAAAATGGTTAATTTTGCAATATGTTCAGGAAATACTCTGATAGTCACTTCAAAATGTTGCAGTCTACATAGTGTCTTTTGAAATCTAGACCTGTGGCAGAAAGATAAAACACAAGAAAACACCCCTTTAATGTTTGTTCTGAGAGAAAGGGGTGGTGACATGTCTGTTAGGTCTGTTTAAGGAGTAGGATTTCTAAGGGAAGGGTGGTACTTTTCTGTTTGTTATTTCCCCCTAGGTTTCAGGCAAGGTTCAAAGTTTATTTAGGAAAGCAGTATGGGATACAATTCAGTCTTTGTGGATTTGCCTTGAAAATATGCATTATTAAAGAAGAAAATTAAAGTAGATTCACACTAAAGGAAGATTTAAAATATTGTAGGAAATGAATACAAATTATCTTTAAAAAAATTGATAATTTCTGTCATTGATTCTTCCCTACAAATCTTTTCAAAGGAGAAGGAATAGTTAGTAATGACTAAGTAGTTCATTATTATCTTTAAAATGTATACCAGTGTTATTAAGAGAAATCTTTACTAAAACTCTGATAATTGTATTGGTTACACAATCAGGAATCCTTCACTCTGTATGGGTGTGGATATTTGAAATTTTTTGAGGCTTGTTTCACTGGTCTCACATGACTTTTTTATAGTCTGTGTTCCTTGTAAGAACAGGAAAGTTGACATATGATGTAAAATTCAAGTCCCAGTCAGCTCAACATCCTGTTTCCAAAGGTGTTTAGCTGGATATGCATAAACTGTAAGAAACTGGGAATGTCTAGTATTATCTTCTAATAAACACTTGGTGGTTTGATGTTCAGTATGTCCTGTGACATACTGTTCCCTTCTGTGAAGTTGTTAATTGTTTATATGAAAAAGTACCTTTTTTTTTTGGGTAACTCCTCATCTTTGTATTGTGAGAAATAGCAAGTAGTTGGTACCTTCTATTATTGTGGTTTAACCTCAGCTGGGAACTAAGCACCACACAGCCACTTGCTCACTCACCCCTGGTGGGATGCGGGAGAGAATCAGAAGGGTAAAAGTGAGAAAACTCGTGGGTTGAGATAAAGACAGTTCATTAGGTAAAGCAAAAACTACACATGGAAGCAAAGCAAAACAAGGAATTCATCCACCACTTCCCACAGACAGACAGGTGTTCAGCCATCCCCAGGAAAGCAGGGCTCCATTACATGTAATATTTATTTCAGAAGACAAATTCCATCACACCAGACATACCCCTCATCCTCTTTCCCCAGCTGTATATGCTGAGCATGATGTCATACAGTATGGAATATCCCTTTGGTCAGTTAGGTCAGATGTCCTGTCTGTGTCCTCTTCCAACTCCTTGTCCCCCCTCAGCCCCCTCGCTTGTGTGGTGGGGTGAGGAGCAGAGAAGGCCTTGGCTCTATTTAAGCATTGCTCAGCAGTAACTAAAACATCCCTGTGTTACCATTTCTAGCTCAAATACAAACCATGGCCCCATAGTAGCTACTATGAAGAAAATTAACTCCATTCCAGCCAAAACCAGCACAACTAACTTTTTCTATATAATTCAGGTTTTACAGTGTCACAGACATAGAGCAGCAGGAAAATATTATTATTGTCATGACATCACCTGTAGGTTGATTAGGAAAAGCCTTCTCATGTATTCTACTTTGTTCTGGACAGCTATCTGTGGTGGCTGTATGAAGTGTTAATGTTTTTTCCATTATCCCCGGTTGCTATCAGATTCATTAAAGCTGAAGCACCTGCCCTGGTTGACAGTAAACCTCAGGTATTTGTGAAACAAAAATATGATAGAAATGTATATTTGCAAAAAAAGGATAGTCATTAGCTAAAAGAGTGTGAATGTGCTTGGCTTGGTCTTTGTGTTTGTTTTGCAGCCTGCATTTCCTTGGGAATGCAGACATGAAGACATGCTGGTGCAGCTTGGGTATCCGGGTTGCTGGTGGCAGGGAAGCCCCTGGCAGGCTACGCACAGCAGACAGTGCTCCCAGAACAGTTAGGAGGTAACTTGCACACAGACCTACGCTGCTGGCTATCCCTTGCCTGAAGACATCTGAAATGTGTCTTGAGGAGAAGAGAAAGTTAATCTGCATTATAAATGGCAGGTTGATGTAACTTCAGCCTGAGGTCATTCTAACTTCAGTCGATGGCCTGATGGTGGTGTGCAACTCAAGCAATCTGCACTGGTAGTGTGCTAGGTTGAGAGGTGGGGTGAGAAAAGCAAAGCTAGAACAGTTCATCTGTGGAAAACAAAGTCTTTTGAAGCCCTTTAGGTTTTCTCCTTTGCACAGAGGGGATGATGGCAGACATGAAGTGAGGTGAGACCTTGAAATGTGCAGTAGAAAGGCAAAAGGCCTGAGGAAATATCTATGATGAAGAGAGTATGATGTATGTGACCATAGAACATGGCAAAAGCTTTATTTGTGGCAGCCAAAACCCCCTTCCTTTTGGTATTACTGGATAAGGACAATTGAGGTGGACCTACAAGGAGAACCAGCTCTTTGAAGGCATGCTTATCTGAGCTTAGCTATTTAAATCCAGAAACCTTTAAGCCGTGAGAGGGAAAGCCAGCCCCCTACTCCCAGATAGTTTTATAACAACCACTTTCCTTAAGAGTAGAAGTTAACATTTAAAAAGATCTGTTTGAATGAGGGCAAAATTGCACCTTCTGCAAATCAGGAGACAGCACAGTGTGAGGAGGAAGCATTTTCTCATTTTATGCACCTTAAATCCCACAGAACAGGCAGTTAAATATGTTGAATAGTGAAGTAAAGAAAAATGAAAAGGAAGAAGAAATCCCTTCTAATGACAAATCAGGAATCTTTAAAAAGTATTTTAGCCAAATCTGGCATTATAGAAACTTTAAATCACTAGTCATAAGTGACCCTCGCTGTACTAAAGTACTGGCATAATGAAGCAACCATTTAAGTGCTTTTGGGTGTCTGTTTCTGTATCTTAACTGTCCTGAATTATTTATTTAATATTTATAAGACTTTCAGAGAATATGAATTGAGTTTTAGTATTACTATGTTACATAAAGTTATTCAATTTTAAATTCCGAATGAGTAACTTTTAACTTGGAAATCAGAAAAGAGGTAATCAGGAAAGTTACTCCATAGATTAGGAATTTCTGCTTTAGTAATGAACTCTCTTCACATACTATTAGGAAACTAATTTATATCAATCAGTATGACATACACCACTGAAACAAACATTCACAGTTTTTTTGCTTAGTAATTAATCTCTGAATTATGAAGAAGACTTTCTCTAATGTTTAAAAATATTAACGAGTTCATTACAGTCTATAAAATGGTTTGTAGGATGTATTGCATCCTTCACATAAGACACATTGTTTTCTGTCCCTCAGTAAGTACTTTATTTGTTCAAAATGATCCCATGATATTAACTTCTGACTTGGCGAGAATGATACAGATCAACACTGTGTACTGACATCTGGCTGCGTGGTGCAGATGTGTTACTTGTGCAATAGCAGTAAGAGAAGAAAATGGCAAACAAATATACATCATTTTTAGGCTCAAGGGCCCAATATTCTTCCACAGTGCTGGTTAACTGGACTGACAAACACAGAGACAGTTTGAGATGTGTTAATAGAGGAAAGTCTAATTAGTTCCAAAATAAAAGTTACTGTGACTCAAGCAATAGATAAAAACTCAGGAAAACAGTGCTAGCCCTGTATGTAATCAAATCATACTGTAAGGCTGATGATTTGCTGGGTATTGTATAGTTGAAATAGAACGTTTGAGGAGACATTAATGAAGCAAATCCTTCCCAAATAGCGGTATTAAGCATAGCACAGTGAAATATATCAATGACAGAAAGGCAGCTTCATTATTTATATCAACTGTCCTGTCAGCTGAGTCACAAAATTGCTTCGAAAGGTAGGGGTAATGCTTGATATATATTCTTGAGGAACATTTAATTTCTAAGAGAGGTGTTAGAAGGACAATTTAACCACAAGTTCATAGAACAGTAGGTATGCATTAATTTCCTTATGTCACTAGGAAAATATAGGTCTATATCTAAATATAAATGCCTCATCACTCCTTCCCTGAAAACCATAATAGTACAGATGTTGAAGCTGTCTTTCCTTGTCTGCCAATACTCAATGAAGAACAATTAATTTTATGTTTTTTCTCTCAGGCATCACTTTTTCCACCCTTCTTTCTTTTCTCGCTCTTTCTTGCACATTTTATTTCTCTGTATGCTTTATCTCTCTTCATCTAAATACACACATTCACATTGTCCTTATCCAACCAAGATAATACTGAAGCTGCCACGCAGCCTGATATGTGGGTACCTGGTGATAGAAGCCATTGACGTGAAGAGACAGAGGTACTGTCTCCTTATACAAACCACGAAATGTCTGTATAAAGTACAAACTATCCTGCTGTCTGCATCCTGATGGCCACATGTGCAGGGCATGGGATGAAAAAGCAGTGGCTGATGAGACTGGGGGTAATTTGAAACTGATGATCTAGATCTTGGCCTCTAAGGTATCTCAATGTGGTGCCTCAAAATGACCAGTAAAAGAGAGGCGTACTTTCCCACAGAGGCTTACACTGTTTCTTAATTTCTTATGCAGACAGAGTCTGAACTTGCTTTCAGAGTGTTGCTTGTTTATTTATTCGTGGTGAGCATTACAGTTTCTGAAATAGGTTGAATCTGTAGTGAATTGGAAAGAGGATTTTTCTGAACCTGTAGCATGAGTCAGAAGTGCCCAGCTACCGACATTCAGCCATTTCTTGATTTTTCTTTTGTCGCACAGTATGAACAGTACCAACATGCTTCTGCCTACTCAGAACTGAAAAGGTTTATCCAACATTAGAAGTGCTAGATTTACAGAAGGTCCTCATATCTTCACAGACAATATTTCTAAGAGATGTCAGGGAAAAACCTGACAGCATTACAAGTTATAAAAATTAGTTTGCATTACTTTAATATTGCCCCAAGTTACCTGTTGTTGTATCAACACATTTCCTCTAAATTTGTTATGATGAATTCCTCTGTTAAACTCTTGGTATTTTTTTGGTTTTATTTTCACCTTGATTTCTTCTTCTTCCCTCAAATTCACAAATGTATATATTATTAACCAGGAGTGCTGTACCTATTTAAGCAGGTATTGGAACAAAATGCAATTTTGTTTCATGGAAACCTCAAAGGCACATCCACCTTTTCCTGGTTTTGAACATCTGAACATCATTATGAATAGAAAACCAACTTATTTCTTTCCTATGTCCTGTAAATGAGGATGAAGTGCATTAAAGATAATGAATTGATGCTACCATCATACTATAGTCAGATATTAATACATTCTTCTCACCTAACACCTGCTTTCCAAAATTCTCATTTCAATGTCTAATATAATGCATGTATTTGTAATCCTAATAAAAATCATTTTACTGCAGAATTAGTATAATGTACTAATTAGGCTAACAGTCTAACAAACTGGCTAACAAACAGTCATGGAAATACATGAAAGAATCGCAGTAGGCCCAGCTTCAGGGAAGCAAAGTATTTACTGTGACTTTCAACTTTTGTCACGTGTGATTTTCACAAGGTTTCTTTTATTACCCTGTGCAGTTGCCATAATAACAGCATGTCTGTTGTTGGAAACCTCAGGCTGTATTTGTCACAGGCATACCATGCGAGTAGGAAAATTGTACTTAAACCTTGACACAGTGTTGCATGGCTTGGTTTATTTGTCAGGATTCAGCCAGCTGAGAGTGGTTCAGCACATTGCTCTGTTAGTGAAAAGTATAATTCCTCGTCATTTCTGATGGATCATTAATTACCCCTGTCAGGTAGTAGCAAAGGGCTTCATAGTTTGAGTCCCACAGCAGGTTTTGTAAAATATAGGATTATTTCTGAGATGCAGTGTGTGGAACAGAACTAAAATAAACCTGGGCTTGGTTTGGTTTTATTCCTTTTGACATAATTTCTAGTGTTTGTCACTGTGCTTTAGTTGCCTTGTAGTGTTTCATAGAATATTACGTATAATATGAGACATGTTTAAACTAGTTTTGCTGCATGTAAATCAATGTCTTTGATATTAAATACTCTTGATTCTGTTCCTCATTTGCATTATCAAGGTGAAGTTTCATATATTCGCTTAGAAAGAAAATTTGAGTTTTGAAATTGGAAAGTGGAGTGGGATAATTTGGAGTCCTCAGCCTACTAGTTTAACTCACTGAGAACTTTTCCTTTGGCTGAAGTAAGTACTCTTTGGTTCTCAGAGCTGTAAGATTTGAAAGGATAAATTCTTAAAGCTGTGAAAGCGTCATCTGTTTCTTTTTCTAGATTGTCAGCTGATTGTTCTGAGTCAGTTCCATTCAGCTGAAACTTTCTTTGAACATTTTTAGAAAAATGTTTGTCACTGGGAATTGGAATATCTGTCAAAAATATACTCCATTCCTGCTTGTTGAACTCCAAACCAGTAGATAATTTCTAAATAAGATTATTTTGCTTCTTCATAAAAAAGAAACTATAAGGAGTTTAAACTGTTGTAAGTGCAAAAATAATATTTTTGCAATGCTATTTATTTTTTATGTGATGAAGTGATGAAAAAAATATGAATGACAGGAAATGAGATTGTCAAGAGTAAATTAAAACACAGATGAGAATATGAAATGTATAAATCTTACCCTTTTGACCATTATCCAGAAATCTCAGATATATCTGTTGTGGATGCACTGCAGTCTCCTGCAGCTCGCTACCTGAGACTCACTGCTTCTTTGTCATATAAAACAGCTGCTCATATTCCTGTCCAGAGGATCTCAGGCAGAAATACACCAGGCCTGGGTGATGTTAATCTGGAGTTTGGATATTTGACCCATAAACTACCAAAAGGTTTCTTTAAGCTTGCAGCTTGTGTAATGTTTGGGTTCAGCTGGTAGTGGGAGCTATACAGATGCAGATTTGTTTGCTTTCACTATAAACTGAATTTTGTTAGTTTCTGTATGAGAAATTTGGTCTTATATATGCAGAAGCAGGTTACTATTGCCCTACACCCTAAGTACTGTACTGTGTTACTTTGTACAATGTAAGTTTTCTACAGTTTCTGAAAATGAGCCCTTTTTTTTTTAGTCATGAAATGAGTTGATTACTCAGAAGTTGAGATTCTTGAAATAACCAATGAGCTTTAAAAGTCATCTTTTCTGAGTACTTATTTCAAGCTTAATTTTTGAGAGCAATTCTCTTTTCTAGAGCAGCTTCTTTTTATTTGCATGCACAATTTAGACAGACGTGCTTCAAACAGACCATCAATCTGCAGAATTAATTTCTAGGGTTTTAGAATCATATTGATTTTGTTTGTTTACCTATTTCAGTCAATCTCTTTTCTTGAACTACTTTGGCATCAACATTAACATTTCATACCAGTTTTGTCTCAGAGACATGTTGGGGGCGAAACAAACACAAAGACCCAATATAGATTTAATTGTTGGAAACTGCTATTAAGGGGATCTGTGAAAAGTTTTACATAAGTTTTTTTCCAATAATAAAGGCTGGTTGTTTTTTCTCTTTTTTTCCTCCTGTGTGTGTAAGAACCCTGAAACTGGGAGAAACCAAAAGGTTTATGGTAGATATTCCTATCCTGTGAGCCTGGCTTTAGACTCCTCTGTCCTTCCTCTCTAATTTTATTCAGGATCTGATTGTTCTAAGATATAAACCGATTATGGTGCTGTGCTTCCTTCATTGTAGGTGATCTTTGCGGTGCTCACACTACTCTGTTGGCCAGCAGTATTTTAAAGAAGCGGATCAAGCTCATCCATCTGTATTTCTTGCAGGAAATAATGAATCTGAAATGCATTGATAATATCTATCAAATAAAACCCAGAAGTTTCACCCAGATGTATATTGTCTCCTAAATCTGTTGAATGATATCACAGTTGAAAGCTGTTTGGCATGTCAATTCTTCTCCATAAATGCTGTGGCATTCCGTGCTGGTCAGCTGAGGCGAGAACGGCTATCGGAAAAAGTGCCGCAGGGTGATAGCAAGCCACAAATAGTTTGTTAAAATACCTGTGCTATACTGTACAGAAGGAAGATAGCTCAATTATTTGTGTGAAAGCATAGAAATTTCCTCTGGCTAGACTAGAAAAGAACAGGAAGGATAAGGCGACTGAAAGGCCACAGGGAGAAGGAAATCCAGGGGAGAGCGGAGTACTGCTTTTCTAAGAGGTGCATATGGTTATGCACATTACTAAGCCTGCCCGAATTTTATTGTGTAATCCTTTCCACCTCCTTGCATGACTTAACTCAGAATATAGTATGGGCAAGGTCAATGAGGGTGAACCAAAACCTCTAGTCATGTGGGTAAAAGGTGACCTTGTTCTCTGTAATGGCAAATATTTTGTGTGAAAATTCGGTGGAGTCTTGTGATACCCTTGTGTGTGAGCACAGATACTAGAATACTGGAGAAATAAAAGACTGTTTAAATAAGATCAATGTGATGATACAAAAGGCAGAATGGATGAAAAATACAGTTGAGGCTTCAAAAAATATTATGCAAGCCATGCTAATCCCCCAGAATGCTTTCCTATTTTATTTATGTCATCTTTTTCTTTTTTAATGAGTAAATTCTACTTTAGCACAGGAAATATGTTAATCTGCTCCTCTTTTTGTGTCTTTTAACAAGCACTTGTTCATGCTGCAAACTGCAAAAGCAATAGTTTAGGTAGTGCTGAATGTGTGGACTTTGCATATATGATTTCAGCGAAGTGACATATAATAACAAGGCCAGCAATGTTTAATTTTTCCAGTAAATCTTTACATTTTGGGATGAATATTTGGGGGTTTATGGATTGCTTCCCCATTTGCAACAAGTTAAAGGAAGGTGTTGTTGCTACATCATTGTTTGAAAATTTCAAAACCAAGTTGTATTTTTTCATTAGAAAAACTTGTACATTGGATTTTCACTTGGTCCACTGCAGATGGAATCTGTTGAATTCAGAATAAGCAAAAAGATGTATTTCTTTGCCTAGGAGAGAGAAATAATGTGGGATGAACTGCAGAGAGACTGTTTCTATCATATAATCAACAAATTAACAGTGCTACTGGGCTTCATTCACTCTCAATGAAAAATGTGATTGGCATTCCAATTGCCAACTTTACACTGAAGACACAGGGGATTTTTTTCCCAAAGTCTGAAACATTTGCTTTAATCTTTTATGGTTTCTCATATCACGAATATTCTTCTCATCTGAAATGTTGACTTTAATGCTTTCTGTGTCATTTTCAGCTAAAAAAAACCCAACTTGTATTGTTTGCCCTGTGAAAGATATGCATCTATTAATCTTGAATGAGTGTGCTAGACCAAATAAGAAAGTTGTATTTAAAAACCTGTGATTTTTTTATGGTTTTGTTTGGTTTGGTTTTTTTTGAAATAGAAATGAGAAAGAATGTTTCTCAAACAATCTTTTACCCATTGCTTTCAGGTTATTTGCATAGATCAACCTTTGATGCTTTTCCATTAATATGGGCAAATAAATAAATGCATAAATTATTTTGAAATCTGAAATTCCCCACTACCACTCCTATTTTGGAAAGTTTTGTGCAGATCCCACTTCATGGCTGGAGAAAATGGTCTTGATTGCTGTATCAGAGGCATGTATCTGGCCAGTTCTCATCATCCCTCAATTCACTACAATAAAGTTTGTTACAGAAAGGTGTATATGCTTCATGTGTGAGCTTGATTTATAAGCTTCATACATATGTGATAATAAATATAACCTTATATACAAGCATCAGTAATCAAAACCTCAAAGAGCTGCTGCATGATAGTAAAGGCCCTTAAATTTCTTCTCCTAGAGTGCTGTCTGTTTCTTAGGATGGTCAGCAATGCCCCAGCCTTGATGGTGTTGGATGTCTTACTCCTATTTGGGTCTGTTAAGTAACAACATAATGTCATTTGATAGTCCTGTCCTGGCTCTACATTTTTAGAGGTTACCCGGTCAATAAGGTGTCACACTGTTCACTATGTTAGATGACACTGGCATTTCTTTTTAGGGACTTGCTCAATGATCAGAACATTACCTAACGTTCCAGTTTGTTTTCTATCCAACAAAATTTTAGGCAACATGTCTTTCATTTTAGAAGAGTACTTCAGTTGTGAGACTATTCACGAGGACATTGTCAGTGCATATTGATAAAATTGTTCTGTTTTGGAGGCAATAATTGCATATTCCTTCACCACTGAAAATGCAGGTATTAACAAAACTTAGCATAAGCCAGAGAAATTGCTGCTTTGAAGGTGGATATGTAGACTTTAGGTTTTCCTGAAGTGGCTGACTTTCCCCTACAGACATGTTAGATACCTGTAATCAACAACCAGTTTGAAAAGCTCTTGAGCCTAGAAGTTTTGTTCAGAATAAAAACAGATGTATACATGTTCTTATGCTCTTTGGTGAACTGAGACATGAAAGGCTTGCCTAAAATTACAAGAAACGTTTGATGCAGACTGAGAGAATGGGTCCAAGTCACCTGAAACTTAAGTCATTGCCTTGAGTGAAAGATTATACTTCCATGACAAGCATGGATTTAAAAATAGGCAGGTGTATACTTAATATTATTGGTATACTCATATAATAAATATAGATCATGAAAAATTCACCATTATGATATAAGAATAAATACAGTAGAATCTACTAAAACCAAGAAATTGCCAAAAAAGGAGGAATTAAATGCGTCAATCAACTTGGCACATACCAATCAACTCATGCTGGAGTGGAAGTATGACCCAGGGTGAAAGAGCTAATGTACGCATTGAAAGACTTAATACATCTCTCTGCTTCATGTTTCCTTTCCTAGGTACATCAGCCTATTTGTAAAACAAGCATCATACTTCAGAAAGGCTGTTTTCACATTCAGCTACTCAGCATTGATATCCATAAAAAACCAAGTATCTACAACCAGTTATTATATTTTAATTTTTTTGTATGTTGCATTCTACTGCGAAGTCTAATATCCTGGAATGCACATAATAATAATAATAATGTCATTTTTGATAATGGTTCGCTGATAATATGTATCTGTCTTTGTAATTGATAAGGGTAATGACTCCATCTTGAATGGTATAGTAGCCCTAGAGCCCTAGGTGCCCTAGAGCCATCTTGGCTTTGCTTCAAATAACACTTGAAATAAAGCTCTTTATTGGCAATTAACAATACAGAGTATTGTTACTCTACAGTAGACAGAGTAACTATATTAACAGTATATTAACAATGTAGTTATTGTATTAACAACACTAGAGAAAAATGACATGATTTCACATCAGAGCAGGTATGTATGATATATTTGAGCAAGTAAACCCCCCCTATTCTCTGTTAACAGACAAAAGAAATAATTTTCTTAAAGTAAGGTGTAGCTATGCATATTGAAGATCTATAGTGAAATAAGTAACTTAGTTAATTTTTTATCTTATGCAGTTATGGAGGACACAAAAGTACAACCATATTGCCTGGATCATGTCAACATCATCAATATTTCTAAATTATTTTAACAATTTTCAATTACTTTTGGCTTTATATAATCATTATTCAAAAAGGATGTTTTCTTATTTCACTTTCTTAGGTTTTTAGAGAAAGATGTTTTTTACAAAGTTTTTCTTTCAAACCATGTTGCCTTATAAATTATTATATTTCTATTATATGAAAAAAACCCCAAACCAACAGCTACATTATTCCAGAGTAGCTGTATTAATGTATTTGTCTAATGCACCTCAGAGGTTTTCCTCACTGTAGAAGCCAAAATACAGTAAATTTCAGTGAGTGATATGAAAGCATTAAAGAGGCTGAATGTGGGTGATTCAAGGCTCAGGTAATGGTCAAAGCATCCTTTTAAAACACTTGCTTAGGAGCAATCTATAGCAATGAAATATACAGACATATTCTTCATGAAGGTCTTTTCTTGATCTTTTAAAACATCAGGATAAAAAGGAACATTTAAAAGAGCATGATATTAGGTGACCAAGCCAGTGGACTGAAATATATGTGATATGCATTAAGTAATGAGTAATTACTCAGTCTTGTCCTTGAGTAAATGTACCAAAAGTATTGCTTTAATATCTGTTTTATATGTAATTTTGTCCTACATGTCTCAAGGAGTTGAGTGCTTTGTTTTATGAAGTCCTGGACCCAGAGATTTCCAGCTCAGAATTAATTGTCAAATCCAAAATGTTTGAACTATTTTGTTTTGGTTTGGGGTTTTTGTTTTGGTTTGGTTTTCACTTCTGTCAGCATTCATATTTAAATTTGCAGGAGATAGATACATAAAAATCCACTTGCTGGAAACCACCAATTGCATGTTCAAATGTGGAGAGTGAGGTGTATCAAAAGTGCATAAAGGTTTGCTATCACTCAAAATCAGACTTTTGCATTCTATCTGCTGTTTTACTGAATTGGCAGATTGTAATATACAGTCTCCAGTCTGTCTCTTCCAGAAGTATGTCTGAAGGAGTGTACATTAGAAAATAATTTATTCCTTTACATACAAAATTCATACATCATCTTTGCAATACTGTGTTTTATAGAGCCATAGCATCACAGACTGGTTTGGGTTGGAAGAGACCCCAAAGATCATCTAGTTTAAAAAATCTACGAACTAGCATATAAAAAAAAAAAAAAAATATATATATATATATCCTACAGTGGTGTTATTTAGGGACAGTGCAAGAAAATGTTAAGATTTTCCTTTAATTGATGCAAAATTAAACAATACTTTGTGTTAATTTTAAAAATACTGACAGCTACTGTGGGTATAGAATAATAGTTACTTTGTAGTGTATATGTACTGCAAATATATGCATGACTTTATACAATGCTGCTAACCCTGGAAGGCAGATTTAGGTCTGATGTATGACAGATTGAAAAACTCATAAATAGCCAGAGCTAGACATCTCATGCACTTTTCTTCAAAGTCCTATTTTATTTTGCAAAGAAGATGAGTCATAGCTTTACTCACATTTTGGAGGCGAAAACTACACTATTGGCTTCATCCTTTTGCACTCTGATACTTGCTTAGGAAACCTGGACAGGTACATTCTGTCACCGTCCTTTTTCACTTCCTAAAAATTCAAGGTTTATCAGTGCTGCATCTTTTAACAGTCAGCTTTATTCTGCAGGGGCCAATCACACATTTCTCTAGAAAAGGCAAGTGAAAAATTCTGTGCATTCAAATTTCACTTCATAGGTACTATCACCTACATACATTGGACCATTTTCTGAGATACACAGACACATAAAAGGCCACTTAGATATGTTTTTCCATCATATGCTTCTTTTATCACATAAACAGTGCAATAAATGTATGAGCATATTCCAGACAATTTCTGAATCAATAAATTATACTAGGAAGAAGAGAAAGAAATAATTAATTCTTTTTCTACCCTTGAAAGCCAAACATTTATTTGGAGTTAGAGCAGAGTCCATTTTACCCAACCCTTGTCTCTTAGCATAAATATTTTGTTGACTGAAGAGTCGAAGGAGGTGATCCACCCTTCTACTCTGCCCTGGTCAGGCCCCACCTGGAGTATTGTGTCCAGTTCTGGGCTCCCTGGTAAAAAAAAGACAGGGATCTCCTGGAGAAAGTCCAGAGAAGGGCTACGAAGATGATTAAGGGCCTGGAGCATCTCCCCTATGAGGAAAGGCTGAGTGAGCTGGGACTGTTCAGCCTAGAGAAGACTAAGGGGGGACCTAATTAATGTTTATAAATATCTTAAGTATGGGATGCAAGGGGAAATGTCCAGCCTCTTTTCAGTGGTCTGTGGAGATAGGACAAGGGGCAATGGCTGAAAGTTAGAGCATAGGAAGTTCTGCACCAACATGCAGAAGAACTTTTACACAGTGAGGGTGACAGAGCACTGGGACAGGCTGCCCAGGGAGGTGGTGGAGTCTCCTTCTCTGGAGATATTCAAGACTCGTCTGGACGCCTATCTGTGCAATATGAGCTAGGGAGCTGCTTTGGCAGGGGGGTTGGACCCGATGATCTCTCAAGGTCCCTTCCAACCCCTATGATTCTATGATTCTATGATCTCACCTTACATAACTACAGGGAAAAAACCCAAATGATACAAACAACCACCAAATTCTATGTTTAATATACAAAACACAAAATATCATGAAAAAGGAATAATAATATTGAGGTTGATCAGAACACAGATTTTGTGCTGGAATCAAACAGATTAAAATAAGTACAGCCTCCCCTTAGGAACACCCGATAGTACAACTGGTAATACTTCGAGACATAACTGAAATATTGAAAAGTGTGTTTGGAGAGGAATCTATAAAGAAAAAAAGAAAGCTTACTTAAATCCAGTCATCCCAGAAGGTCGTGGTTGTTTCATCTCCAGCTATTGACTGAGAAATGATCTAGATAAATGACAATTAGAAATAGAGATTTCTAGTTCAAATCCATCTAAGACCCTTTGAAGTCAATTGGGCTGTATGTGAAAGTCTATTTATAAAAGATCTATGGATAGTCTATGCATACCTATGCATTGGAAGGATAATAGTTAAAGACTTCAGAAATTAGTAGAAGAGATGTTTTTAAAGGTCTTAGAAAAACATATAAACTCCAGGGTTGGGTGTTTTGTACACAAATAAAAGTATTCCTGTCTCAAAGACAACAAGAGTAATCCTCAATGACTATAATGGTCTTAGTCTGTGAATCTCAGCATTGTATTGCTTTTTCAAGGGAAAATCTTGGAGATGCCACTACTGCTTCCATGTTTTGTTATCAAGGCAAAATTAATAGGTATGTGGAAAGTGCTGTATTATTTTTTTACACATTATGAAAAATTTTATATGTAGAAATTTTGGCTAAATTATTTAAATGTAAGCTGGCCTTCAGTAGGAATAGTAGAACCATAGAATCATTAAGGTTGGAAAAGGCCTCCAAGATCATTTAGTTCAACCATCCCCCTACCACCTATATTTCTAACTAAACCATGTTCCTCATACAAAGTTTCCTTGAACACCCCGAGGGACGGTGATTCCACCACCTCCCTGAACAACCCATTCCAATGCCTAACCACTCTTTCTGAGAAAAAAATTCTCCTATTTTCTAACCTGAACCTTGCCTGGTGCAACTTGCAGCCATTCCCTCTTGTCCTATTGCTACTTATCTACGAGAAGAGGCTGACCCCCAGCTCAACACAACTTCCTTTCAGGTAGTTGTAGAGAGCAGTAACGTCTACCCTGAGCCTCCTCTTCTCCAGACTAAACAGTCCCAGTTCCCTCAGCTGCTCCTCATACGATTTGTGTTCCAGACCCTTTACCAGCTTTGTTGCCCTTCTCTGCACATGCTCCAGCACCTCCGTGTCTTTCTTGTAGTGAGGGGCCCAAAACTGAACACAGTATTTGAAGTGGGGCCTCACCAGAGCTGAGTATAGGGGGATGATCACCTCCCTGGTCCTGCTGGCCATGCTATTCCTGATACAAGCCAGGATACCATTGGCCTTCTTGGCCACCTGGGCACACTACCGCTCATGTTCAGGTGAGTGTCAACCAACATTCCCAGATCTTTTTCCTCTATACAGCTTTCAAGGCACCCTGCCCCAAGCCTGTAACAACCAAATGTGTGTTATCAGTTTTCTTGCCACTGAACTGATTATACTTCTGTCCTAAAAGGGACAAGACCATTGTTGCATAGATTGATTCACTCATTGCCCTACATTCCATATGGCATGCTCTTGATTTATTCAGTTTCCAGATCAATAATGATTCACCTAGTCTCTTCTGTGAATATTTTTATTGTGCCCTTTTGCTAATTGAAAGCATGCAAATACCACAGAGATTTTTATATTCCTTGTCTCATATACGATATGTTTATGTAAACGGTACTGCTGTTTCTATTGCAACCATTATAATGAAATCTTAAGGATTTGAATTGTTTTTATCTAGATTCTCAATAATGAGAAGAAAGACTGTTATGTTATCTCAGTTCACAGGAGGGCAATCTGAATTGTAAAGTTTTTCTTGTGATCATACAGAAATGTAAAAGCTAATGCTTGTGAGTCTCTTTGGTGTGGTTTTGGCAAAAAAAGGTGTTATTTAGAGCAACGCCCTTCGGTGCATGGGAGTTTTACAGTTAGAATCCATCATGTATCAACAGAAGCAAATTTTTTGATTTATCAGATTGCTTTTGAGTAATGAAGCAAAGCTACCCCATATTCTCTGGCAAAACAGAGTAATTTACCAGCTAAACTATACAATATAAGGTATGCTATATACGATATGATATATATAATTTACCAGAAATATTGCAATAACAAGCTCATATCATAACTAGCAGTCTGTTGCATTTCAGGAGTTCAGTATTCAAGTCTGCTTTTCGGATTTGAAACTCAGACAGTTTCCTACTTGGATCTTCCATCTGTACTAAGAAAAGGAGTTCCTCATGCCTTAATGCTGGAAAGGAGCACTATATAACAGGCTAAGATAGTTGGCAAGTTCTAGTCAAAAGGCTTGTTCCTGCTGTAGGCTGGGGAAATTAATGTTATGTAAGATAAATGCATAGTGCTGGCCTTAAATGAGATTCAAAACATAAGAGATTCAAAAAATAAGAGATTCAAAAAAGGAAAATAGGAACAAATTTGGAAAAAATGGAATTTCTGGATTCTTCATATATTCCTGACGTCAGCATGAGAGAGTAGGGCTTTCAGATTTGTTTAGCACTTCTCTGGCATCCTTCAGGGGTTAGTTATCTCTTTGAGTATGTTGAAATGCACTAAACAACTTTTCAGTGCCGCTGTGCCAGAGTAAAACCACAGTCTTCATATATATGTTCTATGAGGATTTAGTAAATGTCACAGTAAAAAAGTTGCAAATAATACATGAATGAACAATATGATTTAGATTAAACCCTTGATGAATTTTAAAGCTCGTTGTCAAAGACTGTTTTATCTGTAGCACTGTGGAACTACTCTCTGAGAGGTACAGCAGTGAGATTTAGTGTTTTTGTGTTGTGTACTGTGTCAGGAAAAAATGTCCTCCATAATACACAAGAGAGGTTTTTTGATCTCCCCATGTTCAGTTTCTCACAATGGGTGGAGCAGTACACATCAGAATTTGATTAAACCATCTTGGTCTTTAAAGTTGTTTTGTATATATATCAGCAGGTCATCTCATTAACATTTGGACAAAGTACATAGTAAGTTTGTAATTAAACATCCTCTTCCTTCCCATGGAAATCAAATACAATCATAACTTTTTCCTTCCCTTTATTTGTTTATGCTAAAGCATTGCCATTGCCTAAATTATATTAGTTTTGGTACATACTTCAAATGAATTTTTTATCATCATGTACCAGACTGGACAAATAATCATCATACATGTACTTATTTTATGTAGCCCAATGCCATGGTACCTGAATAAAACAAAGTTGCCTTGATGGGATACTGCATTAACATAGGTATTCTGCTCCCACTATGTTTAGCTGTCAAGAGACAGCGTAAGTATCTGTATAGTACGATACTGTGTCATGTAAATATATATCACCTCATTGGGATCGCTATCTGCTAAAAGTTACCAGCTTTCAAATAAGAATAGGCCTTCTTTTACAGTCTTTTACCAGCATAAATAGCACATGAAAGGCTGAAAGTTGGCTGCGCTGGACATAGCTGTCTGCTTTCATGCTAGGTGCTTGCATATGTTGCATTCCCATGGACAGTCCTCAAGGTCCTATTGAAATCTGATTTCTGTGCTTAAATGGCAAATGCATCTTTAAGGATTGCCCCTGCATGGCCCCAGACATAAGCACTGTGTTATCACATCTGCACGATTATCTGCCTGGAACTGGTGACAGTCGGAGTGAGGAGCTTAACTTGCTGTCATGTTTTGCTTTTTCAGAGCCATGAGTATCAGTGGTCATGAAAGTAATAAAATGAAAATTAATGTCTCTGGATTGAGAAAACTCTCAGGTAGACTATGTGAGAAAAATATTGATATTTTTAGAATTCTTCCACTTTGTTCTATGAAGCCATGCTGATTCAGTTATAAAAACATTTTTTATAACTGTATAAAAAGTTTTCATCTTTGCTAAATTCTGAGACAGATGAACTTCCTTCCTTCCTTCCTTCCTTCCTTCCTTCCTTCCTTCCTTCCTTCCTTCCTTCCTTCCTTCCTTCCTTCCTTCCTTCCTTCCTTCCTTCCTTCCTTCCTTCCTTCCTTCCTTCCTTCCTTCCTTCCTTCCTTCCTTCCTTCCTTTCCTCCCCTCCCTTCCCCCCCCTTCCCCCCCTTCCCCCCCTTCCTACCTTTCCATCTTTCACTACCATAAAGAGCTCACACACTAAGACTTTATGGGCACAGTTCTATAAACTGGATTTTTCAGTCTGAATTATCTGTATGTTTTTAATTTTATTTCATACAAATAGATGACTTACTTTCTCTACTGTCACACAGCTTTTAAAATCTGCATTAACTGAATAGCTTCTTATGACCTAAATCCTGGGGAGGTTTTCAGACTGTATGCCTACAATTGCAGAAGCTCTTCTGGCTTTTCCAAGATTCAGTGGCTCCCAAGTAATGTCTTTTAAAAGCAATTTTCCTTATTGTAAGTTTGGTAGTTCTGTCCATTTCTTTTTTACCTTCTTTATGTAATTTTCTATTTAGTACATAAGTTGACTGTAGCTTTGCTAATATTTAATTCATAGCTCAGTAAATTTCCCAGGTCACACTTGTAAAAGTTTCTCTGTCATCAAGAAATTTTCCTAACTTTTTCCATTTTATTAATCATATAGAAAATATTTCTTAAACCAATGACAGTTTCCAAACTGGCAGGAATAAATGAAATGTGAATCCTTTATAAGCTTTTGCAGCCTGGAGTTATTTTCCAGCCTTGGCCTGTTATGTGTTTCCAGTCACACGCTTTTAGGAACAGAATCCAGATCAGTTTACTTCCTCTTACATAATCTAAGTAGTTGTCACTGAGACTTAAGCATTACTAACTGTTTCCAACCATGGGAGTCATGTGCTACACAAGAATAGAAGAAAAATATTTTCATAGTATGTGTGGTGATGCTTCCAGGCCAGGATTTAGGCGAGTGATAGGACATATACAGAAAGTATGCTCTGCCATAATATTGAAGTAGAGAAGACAGCCAGGGATTGGATTCTAATCTCAAGAACACAGAGTTAACTTTGATAAAGTTTACAGAAATTAATGTCAGCAGAATTCAAATTGAAATCTATTGCATCTTCATAACTTCAAATATTAAGCTGATGGATGTGAACATTATCTTCAGCAATAAATGAATCAAATATTGCCACTTCCAAATTATATGTTTATGTAAAAAGACATGAATTTTGATTTTGAAAACCTTAACTAATAGCACAGCCTAAGAATAGACTAGCTTTTTGCATCATTGATTTTTTTTTCATGCAGCTTAGTATTGAGAGAATGATATTAAAATGAATATCTGTTATTATTGATAATGGAAAATCTGCTGCTTTGGAAAGATTATGCTATTTATTTTTCAAGCAATGTGCAGCAGCTGTGCAGACAACTCCATCAACACTGACTTGAAACCTTAGTTCTTCCATTTATATGAAATATAAATATTACAAATAAGTGAAAATATAACTCCCCATCTTCTAAACATCAGAACTCTTAAAAATACATATCCAACATGCAGCTCCAGATTTACATGACTTCCATTATTCTGGGTATTCTTTTTCATGACAGTCATTCAATATGAATTTTAAGATGAGTGTGCTAATGTACTGAAAAGGGTTATATTACCAACAATGGTTCAAAATTGGTCTATACAGAGTTAAAATAATAAGCTTATACAGCAGCTTGTAAAGCTGGTAACTACCATAGTTCAATATGAGGGAGTAGTACTAGAATTTAAAGGATGGTACGAGTGGTTAGAAATTAATTAATAGGTGGATCAATATTCTTGCAGTGCAAGGAGCCAACACTTTGAGTTGCAAAGGATGGATTTAGCTGAGTTTATTGAAACTAGTTCTTTAATGGCACAACAAAGTTTTGGGTTGGCTGTTTTTGAAAAGTTGATTAGTTTGATGGTTTAGTTTTTTCCAGGTATGCAGAATTTTTCATCAACCTCAATCAACTTACTGTTAAAACTGATTAATTCTTCAGACTGGATCACTGGCATTTTCAATTTAGCCATCAACATTTCATTTCAGTGCATTTCAATTTGGGTGGAGTGCCAACCTCTTTAGGCTAGATATTCTATTGACTGCTTTTTTGAAGTAATTAAAACACAATTGCAATCACTTTGGTTGGAATTCATTTCACTTAACTTTAGTCATCTAGGCATTTAGTCATCCAGAGTAAGCCAGTCATTTAGGTTTCCCTTAAAGTCAATGAAACAAGGTAATAACAGAAGACATGATGAATGGAAGTCCAACCCATGACTCATTATGAATACAGATTGTGGTTTCCCAGGAGAATGTGGCAGCACAATATATGAGGTAAAAAACAATCAAAAAAAAACCCTACAGAAAAACAGCAACATCCCCTCCCCCCAATTCTAGTGAATTATAAGTGCTGGATTAATACTAGTTTTGAAAAAGTATGTTAGTCATCTCACTACTGACTCAGCAGTGCTCAGAATGTGATTTCAATGATATAAAAATTCCATATAGTTTCAATATATTTTTTTCAGATGATAGTACCAATTTTGTAAAAACCTCGGCTTAGTAATAGCTTTTCACCAACCACGGGTTGGACTTCATGATCCTTATGGGTCCCTTCCAACTCAGGATATTCTGTGATTCTATGCCTTAGCCTCTGTTTAAACCATCCTGAAATATGGCCTTAATGCAAATGGAACTTTAATTATACTCTCATAGCACATTTTGTACTTTTTTACTTTTTATAAGGCAATATCTTCCAGGGCTCACTTCTCTTTCAGTGATCCTAATTGGAGACCTCAAACAGGGAGAAGGAATTACATGACATGTGCCTTTATTCCAGTCTTCTGGATAAAAGTGAATTAGACCTTTCCTTATTCCCACAGCCATAAGGAACTCATATCTGTAATCATCCTTGTTTAAATCAGCAAACAGTTTTTGCTTTCACTTCCAACTATCTGCTCAACTGATGCTGTTACTAAGAATCAGCCCATTACAATGCCATACCCTAAGAAGAAAGAAAGTATTGGGATTGTTCATTTGTTTTTATCTTACAACACGTTCCTTTCTCTCTCTTTTGCTTCCTTCCATGAGCCTGCCTCTGCCAAACTCCTAGGCATTTGGAAGAACGATATTAATATGCCTGCTCTGGATATGAGTGGGGCTATTACTTTCCCACACTGTCTTCAAGCACATATTTGTCTTGTTACTGCTTCAGTGGGATGACAAGTATACTACAATATTGATTCTTAACTGTAAATTATGGATGGGTTGAATGTTTGTTTCATAGATGTGAGCATTTAGAAATACTTCCTTCATCTTCTTTTCAAGAAAAAAGAAGTTTGTGTTTTTTTCTCAAGAAAATATATCTTTATATTTAAATTACCTGTAGTAATATATTTTCATATTATTGGATATTGTGCTGTTAAAGACTGAAGTGAATAGGCTTTAAAATTAAGTAATGCTGGTGATTTTGGGATCTTTTTTTAAAGGTTTGCTTAGACTTTTAGTAAAAACAGTAAATCCTGACATAAGCCACATAAATACAATTTAATATAATATACTATGCATAAAATTTATTATCACATAAAAGTCTGTCACATTCACAGACATGTCCCTTTGATTCAAGCCTCTTGGAGAAACTTTACAAAACACATCAGCTTTCTGAAATGCTAAATAGCTTGGGCACATTTTAGCATTTTTGTACTCATGTGAGGTATATTTGTCTGGCAGGCTAGGCCCTGGTGAAAAAAAAGGCAGCCAAGTCAGATTCTGAGTGTATCTTTCATCTACTTGGGTTTCATTTATCACATACTCCTCAGTCTCTGAAGACATACATTCAGACAAAATGTAGACTATTTTCCTCTTTCAGGATGATTATCCAGTTCTTTAAGGCTGGGTATCAGGGCTCATTAGGAGCTACTTTGCCTCCAGAACTGAGTAGTTAAAGCTAAAAGCCGAGAACAAGCTCTCTTGATCCCTTCAGTCAAAGCTTGTCCACATCTTCCCTTTCTTCACGACAAATTCCCAAGTCAGAGCAAAACCATCTCACAAAAACCTAACAGGTGAATTTTTCTACAAATACTGAATATTGCTCACATGATAATGGCAATAGCTTGTAGAAGTTGGTGAGGCAATACCATTTGATGAGGTGATACCTGCTATCTTGCTATCCTGCTTGGAAGTTTAAAGTTAAAGAGCTGTTAACACATATTGAAAATTTTGCAGCCTATAAGTAAGGATCTTTTGTAAGTGTATAATTCCTATAAAGCTCATTGTTTGCTACCACAAAGTAGTTTATTTCAAATATAGCAATGTAATTACCATTCATTAGGGGTAAGTTAGAACAGCAGACTAATCAGTCCATAAAGCAAACAATGTACCCTACCTGTGCTCCTAATGCAAGTATTAAGCAGTACAATTAATCTGCACTTGCTACTTAATGAGCTTCTAAAACACATATGTACTTAAAGATCTCAGGCATAACTCACTTGGACATTAGTTCACATGCCACCTCTGCTTCTGATCTGGGACAAGACTTAGGTTATTTAGTAATTGTCTGATATTATATTCTTTTCCCATGTCTGAAAGTGGATGATACTTCTTGGTCACACCACAGGGATGTTACAGGACTGAATTTGCTCAAGTTTGCAAAGCTTCTTGCAGTCCTTGGCTTACTGTGTGGAACTGGAATGCAGTACACACGTGCCAAATATTCCTACTATCCTACAGCAACTGGGGACAGATTTTTTACATACCAGCTGTTTAACTCTGGGACAAATGGCTGCTGAGTCAAGTGGTGATGGGGCACATTGAGGACAAGATGGACAAAATACAAGAAAAGCAAAAAGTTACTTTAATGTTGCAGGAAAATGAAATGAAAAGTCCTAGTAAAATCGGAATCTCTGTAAACAAGAGAACAACATAACCCCTTCTGAGAAGAGTCTGACAGGCTGTTGTATTGATAGCTGATTCTGGCAGCTGGCAACTGCAGAATATTAATGAAGCATTGGTACAAGAGCAGTCTGAAGGGGTTGATCATGACTGACTGAAGGCTATGGTGCATGATATCAAGATACGCTGTTTGTCTGTAGCACTTGCTCTTAGTTTGACCTTGTTTGTTTGCTGCTTTCTCTCTTTTCCACGCTTTTTCTCCTTCCTTTCCTTTCCTTCCTTTCCCTTCCTTTCTCTCTTTCATTCACCAGTTCTCATTTGCCTAATTAAGTTCAAATGTGCTGAGACCTACGTAATAAAAATGTTGCATATCAGATGATTTAAAAAAGTTCCCTTGCCCTGTTCCTCTCATTTGTTAGTAGATGCATGCAGCACTTACTACAGCAAGCTGTGTTCTTGTTCACTGCTTACATAAATGGGATTTATTCTAGGGAACTAGAAGGAGCTTAGGAGAAAATCCCTGTTCACAGTCTGACTCAGGGTATGGAAACACTGAGCAGCCTCTCTGTACCTGAGGGAAGGGAGATTCATGGCTTCACTTGGGATGCGTTTCAGTCCCTGTTACCCTGCCACTTCCCTGGGCGGAGAGCGAGCAGCATTCCTCACCCACTGCTTGCCTATGAAAGTGAAGGTACAAGCAGAGCTAGCTCACTCACTAGCTTTAAGCATTTGATGGAATTCATATGACTGACCAAAACGACCAGTGATGATTATTATTTATGGAGATGAAGTGCTGCTCTTTCTTTTTTTTTTTTTTTTTTTTTTTTTCTGGTCTGGCACAGTATCCTTCACATGAAAAACATCACACATGCCTGTTTTTTATGCTTTGTACCATATTTCCTTTTATTCCTCACAGCCCACATAACAAGCTCTGAGAGCTCTGAAAAAGCATTTTGGTTGTCACTGCTTCATTCATTCTTCTGCCTCTTCCTTTGCCAACTTTCATGTCCACTCGTCTGAAATACTGTTTTGCTTCGGTTGCTAATGGATTTTGCACTTGTCCATATACTACTGATACTACCAAATCCTATGAGTTAGGCTTAGATTAGAGCTAGGTATACTAATGTGGTAGGCTGCATTAGGAGGTGTTTGGTTTGGAGGATTTTAAGTGCAGATTTTACAGGAGAAAGTTGCTTTAGCTCCTGAGCAGTATGGGATGTTTGAGATGATGGATTTAATGTTTCTAAAAAAACTTAGTGCAAACATGTATTTATTTTTTTTGTTTTCCTTTTCACCTTCTATTAACTGAAGCTAAAATCAGTTATCACAATCATAAAAGAACATCAAGGAGGCTATTATTAACTCTCCTCCATGAGATGAACAGGAGGTGTGAGATACGATGATCCAGGCTCTTCTTTGTGACAGTGTAACATCTAGCATATCTTGGTAAATGCTTTGCTGCAGCATGAGTACAAGCTGTCCATGCAGTGGGTTTTGCAGCAGTTTCCTCTAGGCTGAGGCATAGGAGCAGCCTGTGTCCCTTTGCCTATGTCCCTTGTCTCTTTAATGCCCCCTTAGTTTACTGTGCAGCTTTTCAAGGCAGGAAAGCACTGAGCTGTCAAAAGTCGTCTCTCCTGCCCAAAAATGGAGTCTATAATGGGATCTTGCCAAAGCACTGATGCCTTAGTGACATTCAGGAAACTTCAACTTTCTTCTGCCTGATGTGGTGGCAGTCATTTTTCAAAGTGGTTGTGGTGGTGAGTTTTTTTTTGGAAAAGGAGTGCTTCCTCAATAAATGGATAATCTTTTTCCATATTTATGGAGAGCAAAGCCTTGATGTTGTGTGGCATTACTAAAATTTATAACAGAGATAGAAGTGTTGTCATATGAATATGAAATGTAAAAACAAATATGCTGAAACCTTTGAGGTGTAAGAAAGCAATAGTTAACCTTTTTTTTTAGGAAATAACCAGAAGTTTTCTCAGATGTGAAGAACAACAGCTTTCTGGGATAGATAACAAACTCTGCTGTTTACTGTCATTTAAGTCATAGAAAGAGAGTTCTGCTTTTCATGCCAATTTCAGAGTTTGTGCTTTTGAAGGCAATTGATCATTGCTATGTGTGTTATAAGTCACAATGGGCTTTCTGAGATAGTCTTCCTTCTAATGGGTCCTGATTCAGCAAAAACAAGCTGGTATTTAACTCCTTTGCCAAAGTTGAGTGTTAGTAACCAGAATTGTCTCTACTTGTCCAACTTCTAGTGGCAGGATCAGATTTTCCTCACTGATATATGTCTGTGGACTAATACTAAACTGAGGCTAGGATAAGCAGAAGCTAAGTACACGCCAGAGGTTCTTTCTGGATGTGCATATAAAAAAAATTATATGCTCTGTGTACGCTGCAATAGATTATCTATTGCTGCCAGCAGTAAATCTGTATGATATGATGCGGAAGTCAAACTACTGGGCTTCTGGAACCTTGCATAGAAACCAGATGTTTTAGTGATTGTTTTAGTTTCCCCCCAGAGGTTTTCCAATAACAGGGTGATGTCTACAGTCAGTCTCAGTAAATTAGAGAATCCGAAGTACAGTGGGTTTCTATCACAGGGCTAACCTAGTGATAGATTATCTTAAAAACAACACTTTGCTGGTTTAATGGCATATATTGCACACAGTGCTACATGGCATTTACCCTGAAAATACTCCAGACACTATCCCAAGAGATTAATATAAGCTGACACAGTTCGGTTTTTTTAGTTTTTGTTAAGGTAATCATATCACTCCCACTGCTAATGCAGTTTGCCGTGAGAAATTGGAATATGCCGTAAGTGGCACAGAAGAAATCACATAGAGACTTGCTGGTAATCATACGCATAACAGCAGCCTACACACTGTTATCATCCACAGCTTTTGCTACTGGTGTGTCAGGAGACCGATCAAGAGCAATAAATTGCCTAAAAGCCCAAGAAAGAAACAGTGAGGGAGGAGGAATTTTGAGTTCATGCTGACTGTGTAGGCTGGATTACACAGAAGAAAACACAGTGGACTCTAGTTCTGTGTTTAATAATAGAGGGATTTGATAGTGGAAAAATCTCAGAATTACAAAATGGATTCTGGCTACTAAACGTTTTTAGAAAGGCTAAGCAAAATGCAGAAAGTTTACCTTTCTAGGTATCAGGATGATAATAATAGTGTGAAATTTATTTCAGGCCTTAGGAGCTTTAAGTGTATGACCTATGACTTTTTGAGCTGCCTCAATGTGTTGGTTGCACCTCTCAGAACCCCTATAATGTATCAATCTAAGTGACATCTATTATGGTAAATTCTAAATTAGAGAATAGCTTCAAAAAGTTTTGGAGGTTATTTGTGAAAGACTTTCTGATGTCTTCTGACATGTGAAAACAGCAAAAATACTACTATCAAGCTCTGTCTTGTATTTATTTTATAGATACACAGGGAATTTAAAATCTCTGTTTAGACCCCGCTTTTTGGGTGTTCTCATGGAATAAGCAAGACAGAAGTATCAAGAGTAGTCAAGAAATTTAATAGTGGCAGCATATCATAAAAAAGTGTAATGGACTTATTTCTAGCTGTCATTGCTGATGATTTTGCTGAGGTACAGGTTAATCTTGCTAACACAACTGCATTTAGTGATAGTTTACTGTGACTTTTCCATTGTGTCCTATAAGCTATATTTCCAGGTTGTGGGGTTTTTTTTCTTATTTCACTCCTGTGCTAAGTCCAAACTGTAAATAGTAGAGCTACATAAATTAGCCCACACAAACACGTCAGTTTCCAATAAGTGACTAATTGCAAATACAACTTCAGTGACTGAGATGGGTGATTTGTAATGGTTACCACATACTGTATAGAATATTGCAAATATTCTTGCCACATTTTTTTTTTTGCAAAACAGATTTTGTTTCTAAAAAGAGGTACGCATGTTCCATGGATCCATGAAAGCTGGAAATCGGTCTCAGCTCTGAGGATTCTGTATAATCCCTGCAGATGATGACTGAAAACTTCAGTTTGATAAAGAAAAAGCAAAACTGAAACCTTGTTTCTTCTTTTCTTTTTCAGCCTAGTTGGAGAACAGCAGAGACCAAAAATGCCACCAGCAATAGGAGCACCGCAGTACCCACCTCCAGATGGAGGTTGGGGATGGGTTGTAGTCTTTGGAGCCTTTATCTCCATTGGATTTTCCTATGCATTCCCCAAAGCCATCACGGTATTCTTCAAAGAAATACAAGAAATCTTCCACACATCATACAGTGAGATAGCTTGGATATCATCGATAATGTTGGCTGTTATGTATGCGGGAGGTAAGACCTTTGTGAAATTTGCAGATATCATAGTTTTTGTTTGTTTGGTTTTGTTTTTCCTATGGTCATAATTAATCCTGATTTTATCATCATTACCTAAAGAATTTACCACATACTTTCTCAGAGAGTACTGGTAGTCACATCATCATTAAAGCTGTTTAGTTTTGCTTTTGAAACATTTTATATTCTTTGCCCTTTTGTTTTCTCCTCAGGGCCTATTTTGCAATTTTGCCCCAAATTCAGCATTTCTGGAAGTCACATTTTCTAACAAAGCAATGCCTAGGGAACTTCTCCTGAGATCAGGGGGTACAACTGCTCAGTTTCCACTGCCTCGGTGAGATTTCTCTGTAGATGATCTTTAAGGGCCCTTCCAACCCAAACCATTCTATGATTTTATGATCAGATGATGGATCTTAAATACAAAAAATTATTATGGCAATGAAGGTTCATTAGTCAGGCACAGGTATTCCGCTGTAGACTAGGGTTTTGTATCGTCTCCCTATTTGTCCTAAAGTAAAATCCTATTATCTGTTTAGGCCAAGGGTCATGTTTCATACATGCCATCTGTATTACAGCTGAGATAGAGACAATCTTGTTCTTGGGACATAAATGAACTGTGAACATAAATTCTCTGATATCAAGTAAAGGATTTTAAAGTATAAAGCCATGTTTAAGCACTAAGAGTCAAACCTGCTTTGGCAGTTTTGGGGTCTATCAACCTCAAAGAATAACTGTTAAATTTTGCTTCATTTCTTTTTTTTTTCAGAGGTTGTTTTTGGGGTTTTTTTTTAACCACTGGTGAGAGCTACCCACTACTTAGGCAGAACACCTTTTCAGGCATTCCAGAGGTCCAAATAAGAGGTTATTTCAGGCAGCAGATCTGTTATTGCCCTTTCTTTGGTGTTATGAGGTAACCACTTGGAACATCTTGGAATATTTGCAATGATGGAGCAATTTAAAGCATACACTTATATATGTGTGTGTAAGTGTATGTATATTTACATATACATAAATGTATATATAGAAAACATTGTGCCATAGCACATTGAGGTTCAATGTCTTTAACCACTGAAGAAGCTAACTCAAATATTTCTCAGAAGTGCCATCTGTGTAACAGTAAAGTAAGGATTATCAGGTCCAATAAACAACATATTGAAGGAAGTGTTAAATCTCATTTTTAGCATGGTAATTATTTGTCTCTGATTTCAACCTACCTGACTTTTGGCACCTAAATGACCCTAGCCCTTTTAGCAGTCAGGGAAGAGAGATAGGTGCCTACAGAGAGGGATTCAGGGTGTCTGAGTTACTCTTGCTGAGTACCTGTTTTTCCCCTCTGACTATACCAATGAACCTGCAGCCAGCATAGCATTAGCTTAAGCAACTCAGGTAAATATTTTTCAGTGAATGGGATGGAAAAATGGATCCTCTTTTCAAATGCTGGCAGAGCCAGAGACCTTATAAAGACATCTTGACAAGTGGTGTCAATATCAACCAAAGCTTGCTGTTCAGATTCTTTGATCCCATTTTTATTCATATACTAGTAGAGAATCATAAATTATTCATATACTAGTAGAGAATCGTAAAGGATTTTATAACAGCAAGAGCAAGAATAACCAAGTGATTCACCAAAATTCATCAAGCAAAGAAATAACTTGAACTCCAAGAGTGAAGTAAAAGAGTGGGTATGTCCTGTCACATTCAGGTCCCCTCTAATGTAGTTGCTTCTTAAGGACGCATGAGTACTTGCACTGTGGAATGTACATCTGTAACTGTGGAGGCTCCTGAACAAGTGCTGGACCCATCTGGAAGAAGGGAAAAGACCACAGGAGTTTGTTTGTGCTTTCCCTGTTATGACTTTTGACATGGAATCTTTTTCATCATGTTTTTTAATTGGAACTAAATTTTCTAAGGGCAGATTTGATTTATAGCACAGGTGTTGCTCTTTTGTCTTAATCTTTGAATAACATTTAATTTATGCCGTTTCTGTCATCTCACAGTTCACCCAAGTTTTATTAAAAGTACAGATGCAAATCACAGGACATTTAGCTATGGTCATTTTTATCTGTGAGGTTCAATGTGCACAACTTTTCCTGTAAAATACAAAGCATTCATTACTTCTGCCCTTCCTCTATTACTTCTTTTACTCTTCTGTGTACCAGCCTACTAACTTCACCGGTACGTTGACATTAAAAATCACAAAATGGTTTAAAATTTGTTCTGCTAATGGTCACCCCAGTCACTATGAAGATTATCAGCACAGGAACAGTAAGCAAAATTGTTTGGATATCTTGTTACAGACACGTGGTTTTAAAATGCTAAGAATGACGACCCTGGCTGATATAAACACTCTTTGAAGCCATAGCTCCTCTAGAACCACTTCCTAAAAAATAGGCCATTTAGACAATCACTGGCAGAGTATGAAATAGCAATCAGGAAAAGCTTTTCTGAAGGAAATCACTCCATTGTTTTTACTGTCTGAAGGTGGTTTGATTCCTTAGCATTTGATGTGCTGTAACATGAAATACACGTTCCGACCATGAGTACAAGGTGTATTGTTTACTATAAAGTGTGATGTGTACATCTGAGATGAATACTTTATTCATCATACTACTAATTAAGGTAACTTGAAAACATCTAAGATCTGTCATCCTCATTAGAGCTTAGCATTCAACCTATTAATCATCACAGTGGGGTCAGTGAGTAAGTTAGAGTCTGTGCAGACACTCCTTGCTTTGGAGGCTGCAGCCTCTTGCAGTAATTAGCTGGCATCTGTGTTTCTGTAACAAGGTATTAACTTACCTTTCAAAGCCCAAGAAAAAAAAGAAAGAAACTAATAAAAGCCATCCAGTAAGGAGCTAAAAGAATGTTAATTATGTTTATCACTTACTTCATACTTAGAATACATGGCATTAAATTATAGCAGACCATCTGGCAATCCATATGGCCTCCTGCAGTCCTGGTTAATTCCAGCAAATAGGTCAAGCACAGCATTCACCCTGTTAGGAAAGCACTAAGCAGAGGTGACAAATCTGATAAATCAAATCAATACGAAACTCTTTTCCCCTCTCAGTCTGCCATAATACGTGCTTTCACACTGGGCTTTTTGGGGGGTTCTGGGATTTTTTTCCCCATTCAATTATTTTCTTAAGCTCTCTCTTCCCCCCATCCCCCATCTCCCCATCTCCAGGATGCTCGTTAGAGTTTACTAAAAAGTCATCCCAAAACGCAAGATCCTGTGATGTGATCAAGGTTACAGGCATTGCACAGCCTCTCCTGTTCAGCTTGTGCTTGAAAAAAGCATCCTCTGGAGAAGAGCAATAGTTCAGTCTCCATGGCAACTCCTTCTTCTGTCTCTCTTGAGCAGAGACTGTCAATTGTGTTAGATTAAGGGTGATGGTTTTGTGACGGACTCCTACACCCAAGGGACTGTGACTGAGACCACCAGACTTTTGTTACTGGAGGACAGAAGCTGGGATAAAATGGAATTAGTTGAGTTATCCTGACAGGGCGACCTGTGTTTCTGTCTGTGTATGAACACATATATATATATACAACGTCGGTGTATGTGTGTATTCTTACATACATAAACTACATATGCGTTCATATACTTACAGACCTATATTTCTTCTCTAAGACACACAGGCAATAAGGAACTCAAGAAAAAGTTCAAACATGTTTGACCTCAAGTTCTCTCAGTTCATTCTCGTTTTCAAAGCTTCACCTCTCACTTTGTGCAGCATTAACAGCCAAACATGATTAGAGAGCTGCTTATCGGAGCTCGATCTGTTTCCAGTAAAAATGTTTTCATTGCTTTCAGTGTAGGTTTGATAGGAGCCTTGGTGGCAGCCATGAAAGCCATGTGACAGGTCTGCTGATTTCAGACACGGTTGACCTTGAGTTTTAGGTTTCCTTAGGGAAAAAGCAGTTGGTTTACTCATTTGTCTTTAATTTTTTTTCTGTTATTTTTCCAAGGACAATTTCAGCTCATTTTTCATTTGTTTCTTTGCTTTGATTGTTTGCTTCTTTTTTTCCAAATTAACTTTTTGTGACATTGAGTTATAGAGATTAGCTTGAAAGTGGATAAATCCTTCAAGGCATACCCAGCTGTGAAATGTAGGATAGTCTTGCTGGTCTGAAGTTCATAAAAGAAAGGTCCAATTAATATTCAGGTGTTGTTTCTAAATAAATAATTTTAAAAGCGCCTTTGGACCCTTTGTGAAGAAAGATGACATATAAATGTAAGTAGTGGCCATTACCATGTTTCAAAACATGCTTATAATGAAAAAATGCTGCATTTAATAGCTTCTCCTCTCTTCTATATTTCATAAGTTATTTCAGTTTGAAGTTAAGTATTTCCAAAAAGTAGCAAACCTTTAAAGGATTTTTCAGGTGAAAACACAGAAGTAACCTGTAGGCAAGTTCTCATTTTGGTTTTGTCAAATATTAATTTGGAAAATAACATATCATATGGTATGTTCAAAATATTTGTGATTTTATCTCAGTGGGTGTTTTGGTGATATTGCTGTGAAGATGAAATGGCGTGCATAGTGGAGATGACAGTTGTGAAATCCATGTAACACAAACAACAGATGGTTATGGATTTTTACTTTTGGACAGGACCTAGGCTCCTACACTTTTCTTCCTCCCTGGTAACATTTTGCTTTTACAAATATTGGCACAAGGAATTCAGTGGCCATGGATAAGGAGATTGAGAAGCTTTCTTAAATTGACCTATGTCCTTTGTTGTCAGGGACAAGCGCTTTTCTCCAACAGAATATGCAAAGCGTTGAATTTTAATAACCTCATTTAGAGTGTCCTTGAAAGCAAAACTTATCAACTTTCCAAATGCCTCATGGGCATGAGGGAATACTTCACATTTAGCCTAAAATATATGTAAAACGTCTATGTCAAGTTAATTTGGGACTCGGAGATAAAGGAAAAGAAGTCATAATGAGGTGACACAAGAACAGAGCATTTTGAATCTTACTAGCAAATGGAGATAAGTACAAAAAAAGAGGTATCAAGAGTAACAAAAATATTATAAATTTACTGGAGTTCAGTTTTTTAAAAAGAAGTCCTGAATGCTAAGGAAGCCTGATAAAGCCTCTGCAGGGTAATACAGCCACCTGTTACGTTTCTTTGGAAGGCTTTGAGTTTTAGTAAAACTACCTTGTAGGGCAGTGTTCTGCAGTTTTAAACAGAGGACTTCTCTAATGTTTAGAAAACACTCTTTAAAATAGTTATGAGAAGAAAGATGAAAAAAAAAGCAGATCTGTTGTAGATGGTTCTACACATATTTTTTTTTTCAAACAGGTTTGTCATCCTATCTACAGGAACAAGCTGGTTTTTTACTCTGCAACTTGCTATGTTTGGCCGAGCAGATAAGATTTAATTGTTAACTATTCACTATCCAATTTTGTCAAGTTTTCATGAAACATAGTTTTTACTGGGATCTACTGAACCACACTCAGGATGCCGCTTTCAAAGTTAAGGACATGCTGCCACTGAGAGAAGTAAGGGGTTTGGGGCTTTTTTATTATACACTGATGTTAATTTTGAATAATTGTAAGGAAGGCATTACAGAACTAAATTCTCACTGTGCTTTTACCAAGCTCTTTCAGTACCCAAACCATAGGTTATTAGTAATGATTCGATGCATATCATAGGACTATTTGTGGCAACCTAAATTTAATTAACGCAAGCCCTGTACTAAAACAGCTGTTATTTGCATACAAATAGGAAACTTGGATTTCATAATGAATGTTAGTTAAGACCTCTTTTCCTATTTAAGTCTTTGTATTTGTTTTGACCTTCATTTGTTTTTATAGCTAGGGATCTCTATAAGTAAAATAATCAATATTGACAAGTTTTTTTATCTGCAAAGAAGATTCTTTTTTTCTCTCCTACTTAGTTTCAAGTAATGGGTCAAATTCAAACAATAATAAATAACATTTATCATAAAATGTATTTTCTAAGGGGCTAAAACTTTGGGTTTAGGTGAGATATCAAGGGACAAATTTAGACCTCTGATATGTTCATTGAGCTTGTAAAACTTTGACTAAAGAATGCTTATTTTGTGTGTACTAAGAACGTTGGATTAGTTCCCATATAGTTTTTCATATCATTGGATCATACAATGGTTGTATTTGTGATGTGTGTCGCATAATTCAAAGGTAATGAAACAATGGTCTAGCACAACTGGGAATCATGAGATATTTGAGCAGATACCAGAGAAGTACTGTGGGGAAGGAAAAGTCTGTGTATACCACTGTAGTCACAGCAGTACTTCAAATGAAATAATAAGCCCAGCATTTTACAAAGAACTTATTATAGAATTTTACTGGTCCATTGTTTTGGAATGTCTAAGAACTATTCCCTTGTTTATTTTGAAGAGTATATTCAAGGGAAACAGAGTTGTACTGATAGGTTTAGGAGATATTCTAAGCCAGTATCAAATAGCAACAGCTGAGATTTTTACTGTGATTCACAAAGATATGTAGATCTGTAGTCATTAACAGAGGTAAATGGAAGAGGGAATAAGTGATGAGTTTCTGATAATGCCAAGGGAACTACAGAAATCAAAGAATGAGATGGTTTAAATTTGTCTTTTATGATTACTTTAGATATTCTTTAATTATTTAACAGTCTTTGAAGAGTTTTTGATTGGTCAGAATCTTTTAATCTAAGAGTGATATTCTATTAAGATTACATATATCAGAGTGCATAAATGACTGCAGCTTTGGTAGGTAATATATGCTTTGTTGGTACATACAAACAAAGTAAAATTTTAACTTTGTTTTCCACAGATTTTGACAGGTTTTTTTGATTGTCTATAGACAGTTAAGCATTTTCACTGCAGTTTTCGCTGACTTTTTTTTGGGGGGTGTGTGAATATATAGTATGATTAGACACCCAAATGAAAGAATGTGATTAAACGAGGAGAATGTATTGTGAAATAAGATGTTGATTTCCTTGTCTAGTTCAAACACTTCTTGCAACATTTTCCCACTGATGATGTGAACACATACCCCATTTGGTTTTCTATGTGTATTGCTCTGAAACACTTAACATTAAGTGCTTTAACTTTTAGAAAGTTTGAAGGAAGCAGCGCTGCTACCCTTACAGCTTTTTAACAATAAGAACTATAGATTATATGGACAGTATTCTTGTGCTTAGTTTTCCTCAGCACAGGTATCTACATCTGATCCAATTGTATAGATATCTAGACAACTTCTGTTACCAGTTTCTGATTCATCCCTTCTTAAGTTAAATGTCTGAAACGTATCAAATGAATTATGTTTTAGAAAGATTTGTCTGTCTTTTGAGTGCTAAAGGAAAATCTAGAGGAAGAATTCACATGTCCATTTTGCACAAATCTGAGGTGATGCAACCCTACATGATTGTTGTCCTGTATTAATACATTATATTTTGCTACCTAGAGAACTTAAAAGTCTAAGGAGCATTCCTGTTAGAGATGTGCACCCACAGTTAGTGATTTTGAGCTTGATCTGGTTAAGGTTTGATTTTCTTCTTTAATCTTCCTCTTCTGTGTTGCACAAGTTATAATTCTCCCGCATTTAAGTGACACTGACTCCATTGTACTAGTTTTGATACTCTTAAAAATACCTGGTAATTTGAAGATTACCCATCAGCTTGTAAATCTAATTTTGCAATGACTATCCTAATACCCATAATTCCCTTCCTTCCATCACTAGCTAAGAAGAAAAACACCTGGGAGACTAGCTAATTTGTCTAATAATTGACCAAGTTTACATTCTTCTGTAACTCTTTATAAGCTGATAGAAATCGAGGGATCTGTTTTTTTTCTGTTCTGTGAATGATTTGAAAGTTGAATGCACTTCAGTCCCTTTGTAACAAGATCCCCAAACACTTCTTTATCAGTGTCAGCTGGCAGTACCAATTTTGTCACGGTACAAGCATTAATGACACTGCTCTCCTATGGAGGACTCCTTTGCTTTTCCAGGAACAGAATTTAGTCGACTGATTTTTTTTTCCTTCTGCAAGATTGAGCTTCTCTGTCCTGCACATGCTCCTTCCAGATTTACAAATGTGTCCTAGGTTTTATTTTGCTTGTTATGTTCTACATTGTAGAACAATAACTTCATGTCAGGGAGGACTTACCCAGGACTCTGCAGTGGCTTTCAGGGTAGGACTGGCAACAAAGAAGACAACGTGTGTCCTGTTTGGCGTTCCCTAGACCAGGGAGTAAGCCTGTGTCCTTGGAAGTCAAATTTCATTCAGAAAAGCTTCAAGACTGGTTCTGTTCCAAATTATTGAAATTATCGGCGTATAGCCAAATGGCAGAATTAATCCCTCCATACTGTGACATTGCTAAGCTTTGAGTGTGTATAATTAAGAAGCTGAATCTGTTGTTATTGGCATAATCAGAATAGTTGTAATTTCCAGAGCAGCAAGGAAATAAATGAAGTGCAGGAGGTTTTATTTCTGGATGTTCTACTTAAGGACTGTCTTTGCAGGATCTGTTCAATCTGCAAGAAACCAAAACTGTTACCATGAAACAATTAAGTAACATAAGGATTTAAAACTGGTGAAAAACTACTTATGGTGGTATAAGATTTTAAAAATTTATGTAATTAGTTAGTTTGTTAGTTTACCTGGACATCTGACCAGCAAAATGCAGTAAAATAAAATAATTAAAGTAAAATAGCTACATTACTGAAAAAGAACTTTAGGTCATATGCAACATATGGTAAATCTGCAGGTTATCTTTGAAAATATAGCCAAATGTTCTACAGGCACAGTTTAGCTAGTGACACTAGAAAAACTAAAAGATGACAGTAGGAAAACTTACAACAGATCCACTGATATAGATAGTGATGAATGACAGTTTTCACTGGCAGTGTTATGCTCATATCAGAGACATGTAAAATAACTGCCTGGGACTCCTTTTCAAGTATGGGCACCATTGTGCAATATGTGCTTAATTTTAAATGCCTTAGTGATCTCATAAAGTTCAAAGTTAAAATATTTTTTTCACCTGCTTAAAGTCAACATATAAACATGTTTATATATTTATGTAAATATGTTTATCCATAAGTGTTTGCAACATCAAGATCTCTTGACAGTGTACCTTCAATGACTTAAATGCTCCCAGAGGCACTCATTAAAATCTCATTTTTATTCATATCAACCTTAAAAAGACATTATCCATAAATTATTCATATCTTTTCCCAAAAATAAAATATAAATAAAATTTAGAAGATTAGCTTTGAAGGATTTAAAGTATTTGAGCAAAGCAGGCAGTATTCATTTTATTAAAGTAATCATTTGATTAAACTTTTGACTTATTTGTCAGTAAGCTTGGCTCTGCTTCATAAATAAAAAATGAAAATCAAAGGACACAGTACATTTTGACCTTAAGTATGAGTCCTCTAACTACAGTTTTAATTTACTGGACTCTTAGTCACTTTATTTGCCCCTTTGCTCTCATGAGACCCCACCTACAGTACTGTGTCCAGCTCTGGCATCCCCAGTACAAGACAGATATTGAGCTCCTGGAGTGAGTCCAGAGGAAGGTCACAGAGATAATCAGAGGGCTGGAGCACCTCTCCTATGAAGACAAACTGAGGGTGTCTGGAAAAGAGAAGGCTCCAGGAACACCTTACAGCAGCTGTTCATTACCTGAAGGGGCCTACAGGAAAGTTGGAGAGGGACTGTTTACAAAGGCATGGAGCGACAGGACAAGGGGTAATGGCTTAAAACCAAAAGAGGGTACATTTAGATTGGACATTAGGAAGACATTCTTCACTGTAAGGGTGGTGAGGCACAGGCACAGATTGCCTGGTGAAGCTGTGGCTCCCCACTCCCTGGCAGTGTTCAAGGCTAGGTTGGATGGGGCTTTGGACAACATGGTGTACTGGAGTGTGCCCCAGCCCATGGCGATGGGATTGGACGTAGATGGTCTTTGAAGTCCCTTCTGTGATTCTGTGGCTTCCTAGAGTTCCACTGCTACAAAGTGCACTGAGGAGTAGAGAATTAGGCACCATGACTGTAGTGATTATTCTGATTATTCATAGAAGCAACAAACTATGTAACAAAACACATTCAGGGAGTGACCTGAAATTGTATGATTCTCATGTTAGAAGAGAATGTAGTCAACTTTAGACATGGTTGTAAGTGGCTGATGGCCTGAATAATGATTTCTGATTAACATATTTTTGTTGTCGTAGAAAGTTACAGAAAATATAAAAATATATTAAAAAGTTTGAAAAAAACCTTTCTCCTATGGGCTGGACTTACATAAGGACTACATCTCCCAGTATGTGATGGGGCAAAAACCCCAGAGAGAGGTTTAAAGTGTGTTATGTGACTGTATATACAATAATGAACAAAACAGTCCAGCAACTGGGATTATACTAAATTGATGAACTGTAAACCTGATTTTTTTTAAGATAGTTTGGTAATGAAATGCAATATACTACCAAATGACCTGAAACAAAATGTTTGCAATTATTTTAAACAGGTAATGGGGATGCCAGATAGCTGTATTTCTAATTTGTTTATTTGCACAACAGAAGACATCTCAGTTATTTCAGAGTGATTTATTTAAAAATTTTTAATTTAATTGAAAATTTTTATTTCAGCTTGGTAATAAAATGGATGTTAAAGCATAAGAGTGTTTCATTCAATGCTAGTTCTAATTTTATGTATCATTCCTTAAAAATCAAATAGCATGTCAAAAGATAGTACATGTGGGAGTGATTCTCATGTCTTTCACACAGCGTCATAGTTTATACCTGTGCAAAGAGTGTGCAAGGTTATATAAACCATTGCCATTGTGATTTAGAAGCTTTTCATATTTACTTACTCAAATGTAAACAGTAACCTGAGTGCAAAGCACTTGACCCTGTGCTCAGAGAAACAGAGCTGAAGTGGCATATGGGATTAAGACAAGAATAAATTTGTATCATAGAATTTCTTCTGGATCATTTCTCCTGATGCTATAAAAAAATTACATGACAAGGTGTTCAGATATACATATTGCCTAGATCAGTCAACTTCATAACCAATTGCTTCTCAGTAAGATGTATTAAAGCTTACTAAAGAAACATAGTTCCTCCTATGGGAAGAAAATAATTCTTTCATTAGTAAACCTAAGTAATACTCTCCTCACAGGCATACATGTTAAATCCTTGCAGAAGCAGGTATATTTCATTGCATTATTTTAATATATTCTGGCTGAACAGTATCAACATAACTGCTTAGATGAAAGGTGGCTCCAGGAATACATGGTTTAGGCACCATCTGTAACACAAATCAGGAAGAGCCTATATGTTAACGGATACTAATTTATTTTGAATTTGTGGTGCATCACAATCATTAGAAGAAAGCTGCTTGACATCGTAGACCATAGTTTCTCCCAGTAGCGGCTGCCATCTTCAAGTGCAATATGATGGCAGGAGGTTACCAAGCCACTTCATGTTGCTTTTCTCAGCAGAGTTCAAATATTCCCTGTTTGTGTAGGCAGTCCTGATCTATACTTCTCCCAGCCCTCCATGCTGCTGTTTTCAGAAGACCTTGTCTATGGAGTTGCGTTCTCTGCTGCTGCAAGGGAAAGGGCTGTGTAGAGAACATTAACCATGTTGTTTGCGTTCTAGTCCTGGCAAAATCCAAATGCCATAGAAACCTTTGCCAAATTCCTCATTCCTTTTCCACTGCTTAAGTCCCAGGCTTCCTCTACTGATTTTTCATGATTGTTTCACTCCTTACTTGGTCATATTTTATGAAATATTGTTTTCATAGGTCAAGGTATACTTCCTCCCTCATTAAAGGAAGTCATGTTTTGGTTGATTATAGTCCATGGAAAGTATATTTAGTGATCCAGTCCACAAAAGAAGTGGCATGTAACTATGCATAGGAAACGTCTAAAAATTTGGAAGGCCCATCAGGTAAAGCCCTTTCTAGTCTAGATGGAAATCTAAAAGTGTCATCTTGGTGAGAAATTCAGCTCCAATGATAAAAATTATGTGAGGTAGGAATGGCTAAATGCAAAGATAAACTGACATCCAGATTTTTAAAAATATCTGATTTCTCTTTAAATTCTATTGGATGGACTGCTGTTCTCAGACATGTATGTTTTGCTGTAAAAAGCTAGGGAGAAACAAGGAAAAAAGAATGAGAAGATATTAGAACTAATTCTTAAATTATTGATTAATTGGTAAATATTTTCCTGAAGATTAATGTTTTTAAAAAGTTGTTAAATGCGGGTTGTCTAAAGTTTATGTAAATTGGAAAGTGTTCTGATCTGAACCTATGGGATACTTTTGTAATTCTGGACCTGTCCACTAAGCTGTCTCCAAAGGTTCCTCTTCCTCTAGGGTGTAATAAAGGCTACTGATAAAGAAATACATTGAAAGATGGAAAACATCACATAAAACTGTTGTTGATCAAGAGGATAATCTTTTCATAGCTTTTGGCTTTTCATTATTCTATTTTCATCTTTTTCTTCATGTTTCTAGCCATTTAACCATTTATGTTGCTCTTAGACTTTCTGACGTGGAAGACAAAATATTCAGTGTTAACTTTACATATCATTCTATAATGAAACAGATTTTCTCAAAACCTGTTATTTTTTCACTTGTCCAAAAATAGGAAAAATCCCCCACAAAAGAACCCTCCTCCAAAGATTCTCACTTTTAATTGACAATTGACTGTGCTTGTGTCTCCCCTTGCCCCAGTTGCTCGGTCTCCCCTTTTGCAAAATACTGAGAAAAATACAAATTCTGCCCCTGCTATGATCCCATTAATATACTACCATTATCTGAACTTACACTTTAAATACCTCAGGTGCCAAAACCAAATGAGAATTCTCAGTTTCCATTTTGTCTGTCTTTGAAACACAAATAAATTTCCTTTACTGTCCTTTGTTCCTTTTCCCTTCCCCTCCCTCATCCCTCTTTTCTCTTCCTTCTCTTTTTCCATTCCTCCAATATATTGCGAACTAAATATTATTCACACATATTTACCTTACACAGTTCTTCAGGCATGATCTAATTTACCAGTTGTAAAGAAATTTGGAAATTCCCAATCTTAAGCTTTTAATTATTGCTACTGAAATTCACCATATGCATTTTATTGGATATTAATAAATATATAAATATAATGAACGTAATGTTAATGTTTTAGAAAGAGTTCTCTATAATATGTAAAATAGCAAATGCATTTGGAAATAATCTTATGTTATTGACAGTGACTTAAATACAAGGACTTCTCAGGACACTTCCAAGTTATAAATACATCCAGACTTATACTTCTCAATACATATATTCTGACTATGTGGATGAGATTTAATGATCCACTCATGACCTATAATTCACAGTAAGAGCTCCACAGAAACATCATAGGTAGTAGATTGAGTATTTTCAATTCGAAGTTTAATTATACAGTGCAAAATTGAGACCAGAAAGGAATATGATAAAGTAGCAACTAAGAAGAAGCATGCATCTTGTGCTTTCTCTGAAATTACATATTATTGCCTGTAACATTATATAAGGAGTAATTTCCAAGTTGAGTTAGTTATAATATTATTCTGGAAGGAAATAAATAAACTGTAAGATGATGTGCAGGGTAAAAATGGGATATTGTATGAACATTAATAGGATGGGCAATTTGTAGAAGATAGAAAAATCCAAGTGAACAATATTAATCTTAACTGGAGTTGGCTGAATTTTTCACAGTGAATGCATTATCTGAAAAATGTAATGATTTGAGTTGCAGAGAATATACCCTCCATCCATAAGAACTAAGTAGCCTCTGCAAGGTCTTCTGAAAGTATTTGCTATCATTTTTTGTTCTCTGTGATGTCTGCTGGGCTTCCAAATGTCAAAGTATTGTCCTGCTTCCAGGGGAAGTAGATGGGGATTTTTAAGAAGGTGTATAAAAATCATGAATGATAATAGGGGGATAATAAAGAAGAAATACTGAGTAATGAACATATATGAATATTGTGTTCAAGTGTGCATACACAGATTTGTAGAAAAGATAATTATTCCTCAAAGATGAAGAAAGAAAAAAAGGAAATATTTTTAACTACCAAATAACATGGTTTAAAAAGAGGTCTAAAAGGAATCAAAATAAATATTTGCAAGCACTGATTGGTTTGGGTTGGGTTTTTCCCCCCAACAATTATCTCTGAGATTAACAACATCTCTCTTATTTTCAAGTTGTTGTAATTGTAGATGTGACAATGGTATACTGTAACCTTTGTAACTGTCTTCATTTTATGATCTGCAACACTACAGAAAATTGTCCTCCCTTTGACACAGCAGAATGTACAGAACTTGTTTGGCAAACTGGTTTACACAGCTAGCAAGCTGTAAAGACATGTTTTATAGCTGAAAATTGTAGTCTGCTTTGGCATGGCACAAAGAACTAAACACTAAGTCTTCTTTAGTTACAAATTTCCAAGCTCTTTGAACTGGAAAGAAAATTATTTTTGACATAGAAAAAACAGTAGAAATACTGGATAGTTATAAATGAACCTCTAGATTCTAATTAGTATTATTTTTCCTTCGTTCCCTGAAAGAAAACATATTAAATAAGATTTTTTTTAATCTTTAAAGACATTTGATGCTCGTTTCAGTACAAGCGCTCAAACACAGGTATTGCCAAATTGAACTAAGTCTTTTTCTTGCAACCAGCCACAGAGAAAGGAGCAGCCACTGAGATGAATGGAAAATACTTCTGATTTCTGGAAGAAAGCCACTAAATATTTACTAAATATAATTTTCACAGTAGCATTTCTATACTTAGATTTAAGTCTCATGAAATTTTGGTTAAACCCTGAAAAGAATATAAGTTTAGAGGAATTCATTATGAATACCATCATATTAATTACTGCTATAGAGAATTATATTTACTAATATTTATATACCTGTATTATTGTCTGTACTGTATTTCTGGAGATGAAAAAATGACAAATTCTTTGTTTTTTCATTTGAAGAACAAGTAATGTTTAATGGCATTGGTTCCTTGTACTTGTCAACAGTAGTATTATTTAAGTGAAATCCCCAACACATTTTTTGGATCTGAAAAGCTGGTTTAAATCTAGATTAATGCAAGTTTATGAATTAGTTGTGGTTAAATACTAAATGTTAAAAATTAATTGTTTTTTCTTCCTTGGGAAACCTTCATTAATTCTTCCAAGTACCTCATATTTGCTACTGAATTTTCTAACGTTCATGTTGAGACACTACATGACATTTTCTTCTTAAGTTACAAGCTGGTTGCATCAGTTTTCTGAGAAGAAAAGGACATTTTTCTGAGAAGAAAAGGACATTTTTCTGAGAAGACCATTTGTGATGCACATGCCATGTGCTGATGCTATTTCCAGCTATACCCATTACAGAGGCATGCAGACCACTCTGAAAAATACGTGCCTGGTGTGACAATGTCTCTATTTATATGCGTCTCTCTTATAGGTACTTTGGTTCTATCTCATAATCTGTTCATTCCCTCCTTCCTTCTTTCCTGTTTCTTTCCTTTTTCTAAGTTGAAAACTCTAGTTTTTGCAAATATCTATGCATGGGCTTCACTTTACGCAGTGATATTGAAGGTAACTGGAATACAAATGTAAAGAAAGTTCAAAAAAAGACAAAATATTTTTTCTGCATCTGACTTCATTTCACAATAAAGGTGTCAATGTGAAATTTTGGCAATTAATTTTGGGACAGAATTTTATTTTTTTTTTTTAGTCAGTGACCATAAATGTTTCTGAAAACAGCTCTGTGTGTCGGTGTCTAGAATTACACTAATTTCCTACTAAATATTTTTAAGTTTCATATTGCTAATTTCAAAAGAGATTTGATAAATCATCTTAAAGTCTTCTGTTTTGTGATCCAGTGTTTCAGCCTTTCATGAAAAAAATTCTGTAGCAGAGTGTGCAAGAGATAATTAATACAAAGCACTGATATGTATCCATGGAAATAATAATTCTAATGGCTACTCCTTGATTAAAACTGAGCAATTTTCCAGCTTTTTTAAATTCATAGATAGAGAGTAATTTGCTAACTGTCCCCACCCTCACAAACACAAAATAACTATATGCCAAACAACAGTTTTCATCAAAATACGTAATGCCCTTTGTTCATGTCTCTGATGTGTCACTAGGAAAAATAAAAAACCTAACACCCAAACAGATCAAAGATCTATAATTTGTACATAAAAGCAATAGATTTAGAGCAAGCACTAGCGCTGCTGATCACTTATTTTGTTTCTTCTGAAAGTTTCAGGAAAAAGAAAGTTCATATTTGCAGCCAGACTTATGTGTTCCTAACTTGAGCCCATCAGTTCAAAATTAACAGACAATCTTTTGGAGGAGGAACCATGAAAAAGCAGCCAGAGTGTTGAGGCACTCTGCTGTCATTCAGGCTCCTATGGGTTACCACACACTATTCCCCAATTTCTCATAAAAATCCTAAGGAATATCTGAAGGTCAAATTAATCCTCATTAGTAATCAAAAGTTAAAAACTTAGTAGAATTCAAGGATCCTTCAGGACACAAGTGGGAATGTGTGCATTCAGGGTAATGACACTGAGGAAATGGAGTTAGAGGAAGGGAAGTGGTGAGGCAAGTGTGATGGATGGCTCAACGACTCACTGCCTACTCCCCGGCACTTGATGCTTTCGGCTGCTGAGCTATCTGAACTCATAATTTAGAAACCCTATCTCACTGTTAGCCATTTCTTTTTGCTGATATTTATTGCAAGAGCATTTTTTTTCTCTTTGCTTTCTGTCAAGGTTACTATATTATCTGGGGTGTTAGAATCAGTGCAGCCAGTTGTAAATGTTATATGAAATGAGTTAAAAATACTTCCAAATGCACAGAGAAACTACGGAAAAGCTTTACAATTATGTAACTGTGTTACCTTCATTACTGTTACACAAATACATAGAATGTGTCAGAAACACAGAAATGTGATGAAGAATCTAACACAAAAATAGTTGCTTGACATTTTAATATTTTCAAATTCATCGATACTTTTAAAATTTTTTTTTTCTGTCTGGATTCTCTAAATGCCTATCCAAGAATACTAAAAGGATCTGCCAAAGGTTTTTGAAGTAGAGATGAGAACATCACAGAATGCTTCATATTTTGACTTAGTCCTGCTTGAAAAAAGCAGCATATTTTTAAAGTATTTCACAACTTCATGAATATGTTTTAAACATGGTCAGAATCAATTTTCACTTACTTTTCCTCTGGAAAACAGAGATGACATTACCATAGCAGTACTAAGTATTTGTGGTTGAAGGAGTAGTTCTGTAGTGAAAGATAAGGCTACAGTTTACCAATATACTGGGGATTCTTTGCCAAACAAAGCAAATCAGATTCTGCAAGTGTTTGTTTATTTGTTTGTTTGTTTTAAAATTTGTAAATAAAAAGGTAAAGGGAAAAAAGGGAAAATAGGGAAAAAGGAAAGGGGAAGAAAATGGAAAGGAATGTTAAGAGGAAAAAGAAAAAGGAAAATAAAAGCAAAAGGAAAAGAAAAAAGAAAAAGAAAAAGGAAAACAAAAAGAAGTCTGACTGTTTTGACAAGTAGCTTGTCCTAATGTTAAGTCTTGGAGCTCCTTGGGCAAGAGAAATGAAAAAATAATAAAAAATAAAGCCAGACTGGGAGGGTAGCTGCATTGACTCTGGAGAGCAGATGGCTGAAAATGTACTTGTGTTTAAATCAGTTGATTTGACAGGATGCAATCTACAATATTGCATTAGTGCAACTTGAAATATTATTATTGCATTTATTTTTAACTTATTTCAGAAATTCACTTTACTTAAATAAATGTCATATTGTTCCAACTGAGTCATTTCAGGCTGCTTTGGAACTATGACACTATCAACACTGCATGACATTGTTGATATATGTTAAAAAGCATCTTTATATCAAGAAGGTTCATCTCTAGTTCCACACTAAAAATAACACAGGTAGCAAAATAAGAAGCATAAATTTTCTGGCTGCATGTGAAAGAAATTACAGATGTAAATGGTATTTAATTACATCACTGTATTTAGCAGTGAGAAATCAAACCAGGACAAATAAATGAAATACTAAAATCTCGATTATATAGTTTTTGAAGAAACTTTCATTCCTGCAATGGAATCTAAATATGGAATAGACACAAAGATGACCTCATTATTGACATAAATTACAATTATGGCTACTGCTACAAACCAATCCCTAGTACTGAAATAATTTTTACTAGTTATTATACATTTAAGTTGCCGAACATTTTTTCATCGCTCACATAAAGTGGTGTCTATTTACAAGAGACCTGTCTAAAGTAATTATTTTATTTTTTTGTTTTGGTAAGGAAAAAAATGATGGAAAAGAGAGAAGGCAGCAGGAATTCTAGTGTCCTAGATTTTGTTCGTTTTATAAATTAATGGAGTGTACCTAATACATTTGGATTTATAAATGTTATTCTACCTGAGAGCTGAGCAAGATATAGATTTTATGCCAAATGAATATTCCTTTATTCTATTTCATGGCCTTAAAACTCATATGCCTGAACTATTATGAAATGGAAATATTGTTATCTGGTTTGCATCCTTTAAGCTTTTAGAGATACTAGATATAAAGTTGTTGCACTGTCTCCAGAGTGAGATAATTTTTTGAAGTGTATATTTTCTTAGGACTAAAAAAAGTGAATAGATAGATGGGTAGATGTCTGAATATGAGTATGTTTGTATCTCTGAGAATATAACTATATGGGAAAGAATATTAAATTTATAGTGCATAGTTTGTGCCCTGTACTCATTTCCACAATACAGCAAGCATTACATCTCTTTAAAAAGAAGGCTTTATTGTTCAAGTGATGTTTGAACCATATTAGAACAATAAGCATCTTTTCAGGGGAAAAAGGTGATTATTTCTTCAAACATCTGCTTTCTAAATCTAGTTATTATTCAGTTATGTAGTGTTTTTTATTGCTTATCATGTAAAACAGCATGGCTTAGCAGAAGAAGGAAGTTTAAATGGGGATTGAAAAGTTATGCTTGGAAGTGAGAGGAGAATACGGATTATTGCTACCTTTGTTATTAGAAGACATAATCACATTTGTAAGCAATATATTTCTACCTATAGGTCTTGGTGTTCACCGAAGGCCAATGAAAGCATCCTTGTCATTTTGGACAATACAGATGTGCAAACGAATGTTTTCCTGAGCTATCAAAACTGAACACGTGTCACATTATTACAGGCTTTGTATAAAACATCATAAACAGCTCCCAGATCTATAAGCTATTCTCTGCTCATGTAGCGGAAATTACTTTTGCCATCTTTCCCTTGGCATATGACAAAGAACGTGAAAAGCTTCTCCCTTTTCTTGTCTTCTTCTAAAGCAGTTGTGTCCTGCTGCACAACCCTTCCTGAAACTATTTTTCAGTGGTGCCAGCTACAGTTGCTGTCATTCCTTCTCACATCCTGGTCATTTGCCTCAGACAGAAAGATATAAACCAAAAATACAGCCAGGAGACTGTTAGCATATTATGATAATGGTCTTAAATTTGGTTTAGGGAGTGTATAGTCTTTTGTGGCTGATGGTTTGTAGGTGCTAAGGGACAGATCAGAGTAAATATTCTTGTGGGCTTCCTGACTTAACATCTGTTATGTAGTTACTTCAGGCTTTCGGAAAGTAGACTCAGAGATCCAGCAGTCCTTTAGTGCATTAATGTGCATTAATGTATAACTTGATTTTGGCAATGTTACAGTACTTTAATAGCTTAATCTCCCTTCTGCTAAAAAGAAAAAAATATTCAAGGAATACAGATGCATGCTGGCATGTAAGCATTGCTTAAATAATTGTAGAAGCTGTTAGATGTGAAATGAAATTTGTGCCTGGCTATAAAACATATGATGACAGGCAAACAGCTGGAATTTATATTCATATACGTTAAGGTATGAATATGCATCATTTTATGAGTCTCCAAAACCAAGCATATACACAGATGTCACAAGAAAATATTTAACCTACTCATCAGATTGGAAGGGTTCTTAGGTAACTTAGGGAATTGGCTTAAACTAACTTTATGGCTTGTAGAACAATTAATATTTCCCTTGTGCACTAATTTTAAATCAAAATACTGGAATATACTAAAAGAAAGCACAATATTAAATGGAGATGTGGAGGCATTAACTTAAGGAAAACATCTCAAAGAAAATATTATGTTTAAATAAATTTCAATTTCATAATGCATTCCACATTTAGGTCATTCGAAAGTAGAGAGCTCAGACCCATTAGACAGCTTTGCAGTTCTCTTGCTTGTTCATCCACTACCTACCTAACTGAATACATCTGTATTTGACCTCTCCCTAACAGATCTTGTTGGTGAGGCTAACATTGTATGCTTTGATCTCAAAAGCTGTAACTCACAGTCCAGGCCAAACTGAAGCCGTTACAATCCAGAGAGATGCAGCTTTCTTGTTCCTAATAAGGAAATCTTTGCAAAATTATCTCCTTCAAAGAACTGTGTTATGAAACTTTACATTTCTGAAAACTCTCCCCCAAAACAACCAAACAGTAAAAACAAACCCCTTCTCCAGACCCATAAACAACTAAGAATCTGGTTCATTTTCCTGCCTTTTAGGAAAGGAAGGAAGGGTTGGTGGAGCAGTATTAAAGAATATGAGTGCTATAGTCAGCACTCTTTTGGGGTAAATACTACAGTAGAGCTCATTGCTGTCTGATTATGGTTGGAAAACTGTGCAATGCCGTTATTTTGATCTGCAGTTTCATTTTAAAAGCTAATAATATAGCAGTAATCCACAACAATTTTTAAAATGCCATCCCTCTCTTTCCAACACTTGGTAAGTGTGCAATCTGTGGATTTACCACACCTTTTTCATTTGGTCATGCACCTATTTTTCTGGCCTTTCATGCTATGTTTAGTGGGAGAAGAAATACATTGCTAACAGGTGTATCTAAATCATTACTGAAGTATTTATATAAGGATACAATTCAAGATTCTGCCCCGAATGAATAAATCTCTAACTAGTATGATGTCTCTCTCCTTGATTTTTGCCTAAGGATCAGCAAAGGAACATCTTCAGTAAGATTATATATAGTGAGGCAACATTTATTACAGCAGTAATTTTGGGATAGGTCAGAATGTTAAAAAATCCTAAAAAAAAAAAAATAATCGTTGGGCTCAGATCAATTTTGCAAATACATCTATCTCATCACAGGAAAAAGAACTTGAAAATAATTTTTAAAAAAATCATTATTTAAGGATCTTTGAAGGTAAATTCTGTTACTGTGTTTAGCAATGAGAACAATGAAAATATTTTTATTCCATAAAATTGTCTAAAATCTATTTTATTTTCAAAAATATAAGTGTTGCTTGATATTGGTAGGAAACTGTTGGCTTTGAGTTTAACAAAGAGTTGAAGTTAAAAGGGTCTTTTTTGAGGTAGAGAAAATATTTGTATTGTTCACATTTTTTGGAATGGCTTGCTTTCCAATTCAAACATGAGCCAAACTACTCATTGTCCAAACACAGCTCTATAAATAAAAAAAATCAGGATTGAAGTTATGCTTCAGCATAGTTATGAGAGCACAAGTTTATTAAGACAGGAGAAGTAAGCATGATATGTTTTGGAAGTATTTAGGGAATAATTTGTCCGTCCTTCATGTTTCATGGCTTCCTCCATATGACCTCAAAGGAGAAAGCCCACCTTGTCTCTCTTCTGCTCAGTGATTCCTCTGAAATGAAAGTAAAGAAGTTTTAGCTATCTCATAGTTTAAGCTGCCAGTGAAATGTTTTAGTGCTTTATATTTGATTTAAAGTCTTTTAATAAATCTCTGGACTCTTGCATATTTGGTGGGCTATTCCATGCTGTGGATTTTCAAGTGTGCTGGTTTCAATATTCAGTTATGCTTAAGCTGCAGCTCAGTGAGCAGAAGAGCCTGGTCTCTTATGTTTATGTGTCTGCAAGATGAGCCTTATTGCCTTCAGTCTGAGCATCCTTTACCTTCCCAGTAAATAACCACCTTGTTTATCCTCTATGCCCCCTCCACCTTGAACAGTAGAGATGCCTGGGCAAGAATATAGATTATTTTACTGCTGGAAATCCAAGTGTGTTGGTCAGTGTCTGCACTGCCTGGATAAGGACTCCTTTATTTAAACAGATTGTGACCTAACCTATTTAATGAATACAGAAGCCATGAGATCATAGAATCATTTAGGTTGGAAAAGACCTTTAAGATCATCAAGTCCAAACATCACTGAAATCTTTGCTTTTCAGTCAAGTTTATTTCAGACTGACCTCTGGATTCACAAGCTGTTAGAAAAGACAGGCAGACACAGGGCAAAACTATTGGAGAAGCTTATTTCTGTTAGGAGGTAAGTTAAAAAGGAATAATTTGTCTCATGCTTAAGACTTTTGCTATTGATACACTAGTAGTAAATAACATTTTCAGACACCCATAGTAATACTTTAATAAATTTAAGGCAATTCAGACAGTGGAGTCTAAATAACACTGTTACCTATGAAAATACACTTTTAAATTTGGTTGGATTTGGCTTTTTCACATCATAGAGTTTCTGGCACTTATTTCTTTAGACATTTATGAAGAGAGACACTTAAAACTGTTACCAGTTGAGAGGATGATTTGCAGTGAAATCGGAAGCAGACCTTGGCATTCCACTTTATGTCAGGTGTTTGGTTTATCTTGAGCTTGAAATTTATTGCTTTTTATTATGGGTGGGTTTATTTTTTAATTGGATAAGTTTAGTTATTGCAAAAACAAGACTATTCGTAATGGTTTGGACCAAATACAGGGCAGTCAGATGGTGTGCAGGTTTACCTAAAGAGCTTTGACAACCTCTTAATCTTGATATGTAGCACACCATCTATTCTAGTCACGGTCATTTAAAAAACATATAATGCATGTCATGCTAAATTGCACACTAGCTGTTTGTTTAGTATGGGAGTAATTACACCATAAACTGAACTGCAGTTGAAACTCGAAAACAGACTTGTAGCAATATTTTTAAGATTTATAGGTCTTTATGCTAAACCGCATCTTAGATTTTCGCAGACAACCCATAGTCATCTTCCTGCCCATTAACTTTCCTTTCTGGATGAGGTAAGGGAAAACGAGCCTCAGGGACCAGAGATTTACATTCTGATTTGACAGTATTTTTCAGCCTCTTTGTAGTTTTAAGTAGGGGTCCAGGAGATGCTACAGTATTAAGATCAGTTATTAGTTTGCTTGCCTGGAGATTCCTCCTGCTTGGTGGAGTTTTGGTATCTGTCTTATACTTGAAATTCTTCAGTCCTTGCACTTTCAAAACTTCCATTGACCGATCTCAGTATTGATTTTTTATGAACTGTAACAATCCCTCTTACTTGTCTTATGTCTTTAATCTTTTGATCCATCTCCATGACTAATCAATATTTACATTGTCATGGAGGCAATATATCCACGTCCAGGCTCATGTGGCTGCAAGCTCACAGAATGTGTTTGTAAGACAAATTGGTATAGAAACAGCTAAACATTTTCCAGATAGAAGAGTAAAGCATTCCAACATATCCTAAATACAAAGACAGGCATGATGGAGTTGCCTGTTACCTGGTAATGTATTTTCTTTCTGCCAACAGGTCCCATAAGCAGCATTTTGGTGAATAAGTATGGTAGCCGCCCTGTGATGATAGCAGGGGGCATCCTGTGTTCATTTGGTATGATTGCTTCCTCTTTCTGCAATAGCGTCCTGGAACTTTATCTATGTATTGGTGTCGTTGGAGGTAAGAATCCATTTTCTTATAGAAAATTGTTGTATCACATTGTTTTTAATAGTGATACACCAATGAGCCTTACTGATAAAGAACCCACTGTGCAAGGCATTGTGCAAACGCAAACCAAGAAGGTGGCAAGATCAGTTCAACTACCTGAACTATCTAATCCTTTAAATTAGCTGGTATGATGTTAAATTATTTCTTAGGATATTTTAGGAACAACTGATGATTTTATTCAATAAATGCTGTATGTATGTACTGTTCCACACTGCACTGTAATTATGGTATAAAATCGATTGGCTCATGACAGCACTTATTACAGTAATTTGTGTAGAATTTTACATTCATTCTTTTAGCTTTCAGTCATGTTGCACTTCAAACAGGGTGGCAGAGGCTGTCAGAATTCTAGTAAAAATCTGAAAGCTAGTACCAACTTTCTATAGGTTTGTGCATACATACATTCTCACAGATAAGGATAACAACTTTCGATTCAATAGCTTTCTGTTTAAAATCCCCCAGGGTCAATCCCCAAATAAAATTATTCATATATCATCAAAGGCCTGAATTTCACCTAAGGCAATGAACTAAACTGATCATAAAGCCAGCAATTTAAATAACCTCCTTATTAAAAGTTGTGTGGTTTTTTCTTACCTCCTCAAAATAAGGAAGGGAAGTGGGGTGAAATATGGGCAGGTAATGAAGGAATGAGATAATATTTGTTCCTATAGTCAAACTTTTTCTTTTTTTTTTCTTTTTTGTGTGTGTTGGGACTAAAGGAGTCTTATTTGTTCAGTGATTATTTCTTAGAGTTCTTGGGTTTTGTATCTTACACTTGGAGCTCGCTGAACAAATAAAGTCAGGGACCAGGAATAGGCCTGTCAGAGAAGACTACTTTCCCATGCAATCCAGCAGATGCATAACTACTTAGACTACTTATTGCCTGGATGTCTTAATACAGAGAGAAGGCCTAGAGGGTCAGCTTGTACACTAAGCTGATGTGGATGGGTGATCTGCTCCCATGTGTCCCCTCTACAGATCTTCCACCTTTAGCAGTGACTTCTGTACTTGGGGAAGCAGAGCTGAATGTGCTCCAAAATAATTAGCCATTTTAAACTCTACTTTTATACACAAATGTTATTTTAAATAGGGCTGGAAAGAAGAAAGAAGGAAATGTATGCATTTAAATACACACTGCATTCATTTTAGCTGAGGTGACTTTTAATAACTTTTGTGAAATGAACCAAGTGAGGTTTGCGTTATAGCTTAGTAAATATAGAATAGTGAGTCAAGCCACTGACACCGTCATTCCGTTGTGACCGTCATTCCTTTGTGATTCCTCTGTCTCCCATCATTTCGGAAACACAAGGAGTGTTGGCTTTTATTGTAGTGCTGTAGGGGAAATGGCAGAACGCCACCATGACATAGTCTTGGCATTAACACTCACAGACAGCAATGAAGCTGTATTTCATTCTCTGATGCTTGTTCATTTTTGTATTCATTGGGAACCACTGAATTAGATAATGGTTATTTTAGAAATAACTTGAAAGTGGTATGATATGTTTTTTAGTGCATGACCTTTGATAATACTGTCTTTTACTTGTTGTTTAGGTCTGGGTTTAGCATTCAACTTACAACCTGCCTTGACCATGATTGGCAAGTATTTCTATAAGAAACGTCCCATTGCTAATGGATTGGCCATGGCTGGAAGTCCAGTGTTTCTGAGCACGTTGGCACCTCTCAATCAGTTCCTGTTTAATGCGTTTGGCTGGAAAGGAAGCTTTCTCATTCTGGGAGGACTTCTCTTGAACTGCTGTGTGGCTGGGTCACTTATGAGACCTGTTGGACCGAAAACAGTCCCTGCTGTGAAAAAAGATGTTGAAAAAGGCAAGGGAGATTCTACCTTGCACAAAAACAACAAGAAGTCTTTTTGGCAAACTATGAATAAATATCTAGATCTGTCCCTCTTCAAGCACAGAGGGTTTCTGATCTATTTGTCAGGAAATGTCATTATGTTTATTGGTTTCTTCGCTCCAATAGTATTCTTGGCTCCTTATGCCAAGCACAAGGGAATTGATGAATATTCTGCTGCTTTTTTGCTATCTATCCTAGCCTTTGTAGACATGTTTGCAAGGCCTTCAATGGGACTTGTAGCAAACTCCAAGTTTATCCGGCCAAAGATTCAGTACTTTTTTAGTTTTGCTGTCTTATACAATGGCGTTTGTCATATCTTGTGCCCTCTGGCAACGAATTACACTGGATTGGTGATATATGCTGTATTCTTTGGGTTTGCATTTGGAATGGTTAGCAGCGTTCTTTTTGAGACATTGATGGACCTCGTTGGGGCTGCCAGATTTTCCAGTGCAGTTGGACTTGTCACCATCGTGGAATGTTGCCCTGTGCTCATAGGCCCTCCTCTAGGAGGTAAGAATCACTTTTATTCAATGTTTTCAGACACTACAGCATAATTCTGCAATTTAGTTTTGAATTAATATAAACATTATTTTTAATGTTATTTAATGTTTTCCTTGTGACTCAGAATGTACTGTAGCAGCAGTGCACTGCAACAATTATCTTTGCACGTCACAGCTGCAGATGAGAATCTACATGCGTTGCATGCATGTGCATGCATAGATTAAGAGCATATCTCTACTGGTCCATAAATCCATGTGATAAATGTATGTTTTCCTGATGGCACATTGAGGTAACTTTGCAGCACTGATTTATGTGTATTCAGCTCCAATTTTCTCCTTGCCAGCGCTGTTCTTCCTCTCTTGAATTGGTCAAATCCACTGGTCAGACTTTGTGAAGATCTCACAGTGACTTACTTTCTTTGACATAATGGCACCTAGAGAAGCACATATGTAAACTGAACATACCAACTCTAGTTTTCCTAAACAGAGAGAAATGGCATTTCTAGAGAGGAAAAACAGTAGGGAGGTGCCAGAAAGGACAGGGATGTGCTCAGCAGACTAGGCAGGGTGACTGCCTGGTAGGATTCCAGCACAGCGCTGTGGAGCATTGCGCCCTGGCAAGATTTCACACCACAGCCAGTCCTTTAGCCTGTTTCTATAAACTGCAGATATGTGTAAGGTAGTTCAGAGCATGAACCATCCTGCTTTCACTAAAAGATGGTAAAGTTGCCAACTTCTTTGTTTTCAGCCTAAGGGAAGCTTAAAGGGAGCATCAGTATAGGTTTATTGCTTGGACTATATTCATAACTTTTGGGCTTCTAGCACCAGAAATGATGAAGAGCCTTCTCTAAAGTATTTTCTGTTTGCTAGCTTTTAAGTCTCCATTTAGTAATGCTGTTAGTAAGATTTAGTAAACCTTAAGGTTTTATAATCTTAAGACTTCTGATGATAGATGCCCAAATCTTATTGAAAAGTATCTGTTAAATGTGTGTGTGTTGCAATGTAAGCTCAGCAATATGAAAATATAAAGACACTGAGATTAGCAGCCTTGTGAACGTACACTATACTCCCACAAGCACAGCCACAAAAGTCAGCAAGATTATCCTTTCCTAAACCCGTTTATAATTATCAAAGTATTTTAAGGATTACTCTCACTACCTGTATGAAACGAGCATTGCTGAGTAGAATTTTAAATATGCCAAAACAATTCCACTCACTCCAACACAATAATAGTTGCACGAGTAAATGTTTAATAGTCCTCAAGGTATTCCATCTTTCCCTCATCCTAAACATGAAAATTTGTTTTGCTAATGGCAGAACAAAATATATTCCTCTGGTACAGATTCGTCCTGTGCCACCTTGTGGGAGGACTGGGGGTGTGACCACTGGAGTCAATTAGGGTCTGAAAACAGTATTAATATTAACTCTGAAGATATCATATCTAGTATTTATGGAGTAATAGCATATGCAGCTATTTCTTTTTCAGTATATTAGCTTTGCAAAAGTTTCAAAAAGCACGTTTGTTCTCTGTGAAAAATTGAGCTGTCTTGTTAAATAGACACAATGAAGGGGATGACCACATGGTAAAGCTGAATTCCGGTTTTGACTAGTTCATATCTTTCAAAATATTAAGCTGAAGTAATGTTAACATAGAATTTAATTTTTAATTATCAGTTTTATGAGACTGCTTATCAATAAAAAGCAGGACATTGTAGTATTTACACCAGTAGGTGAATAATACAGTTGCAGTGCTGTTGGAGTTTTTCCTAATTCTTGGCTTGTGAAATAAAGAAAAGATTAAAACGATTGGGTAGCGTGTAAATTTGTATCAGGTGAATAGGCTGGCATTATGGCTTCAACCCAGTAAAGGCATGTAAATACATAGTGAATTGAAGTGTGCCGGTTATCCTGTGAATTTCAATAATAGTGTGGCAGAGTTCAGAGCTAAATAGTTGGTTACACACAAATGTTGATTTGTCAGTTGGAAAATTTAGAAGGAATGGCTCATAAAAATTAGTTATATTTTATTTTCCCTGTCATGACCAACCCAGAGGTGTGGATGTGATTTTTAGGTACAGGCTTCAGAGTTCAAAACTCAGCAGTTGAACATGATAGCTGAAGGGACAAGCCTTTCTATCTCTTTCACCAGTCACAGGAAACCAAATGAAATGAAAAGCAAGCAGTTGATGCACAGTGACAACAGCCTAAAAAGGCACATACCTCTTCATCCTATTGTCTGCATGCAGCCCCCGTGAGTGTCAGAGAGTCACTCCAAAACAATAGGAAACAAAATTAGGAGGTGAATAAAATAAGAGAAAGAAAGAATGAAAAATGAAAGAACTAAAAAACTGTCTGTCATTATTCATTAAGCTTTACTTGCTTTGTTCTTCAATATTTTATCCTTGTCAGTGACTGCGATGACAATTGCTACCTTGACTAATACAGGTTTTGTTAGAACTCCACTATATACATAAGATCATTTGAACATGTTGGAAATGCTTTTCTGCTCCAACTTCAAACCCAGGCAATAAATACATATTTCTCCTAGGGAAAGATTTGTATTATTTGGGTATTCTATTCTAAAGACTCTTTTTCTCTCTTCTTGTCTTTGTTTTTCAGGTTGGTTAGTGGATGTTACTGGTGAATATCAGTACATGTATTTTGTCTGTGGAGTGATTGTGATTGTGGCCAGTATCTGGTTGTTCATTGGCAACACCATCAACTACAGGCTTTTGGCAAAAGAAAAGAAGTTAGAGGATGAGAAGCAGAAAGCTCAGAAGAATGCTGACTCGAAGGAAGCAGAACCATTAACACACAATGAGAACGAAGATTCTTCGAGCAGAGCTGATAAAGCTCTTGAAGATCCTTCAGAAAGGGAAACCAATATTTAATCTGCAATATAGCTCAGAAGGCAACATTTATGACTTCCATTAGAAATATGTCTTCAAGGCACAGGCCAGATTTGGTGATAATAATGATCAGTCACAATATTGGATGGGAACAGATTTTTGCCCCATGGCAAAACTGTAAGTTAAATTACTATATGCAGTTTATTTATTTCAGTGATACAAAATTGAGATTACAGATGTAGTGACTCCATGCAAGTGAGTCCATCAAACTGTGACTCTGGACAATTCAGAGTCAGGTAAACCAGACTATACGTAAAGCCTTCCAATGACAAATTTTTTTAAAACACTATAATTCACAAAAAATTCTCTTTTACTCTATCTTGGGAAGATACTTTGTGTTCATCTTCAGAGTATTGTTAAAGTCTGTTGGAATAATCTGTCCAAACTCTATTTACCACTAACATTAAAAAGCATATAAGCTCAATTATTTGTTTTGAAAGAGGCAGAGTACCTGAGTAAAGCACACAAACTCTTTTATCTTCTGTATGCCCTAGTATGATCTAGTGATCAAAAAGATACATTATATCTCTATAAAAAATATATATGGATGTAAAAGTTAAGGCTAGAAGATAAATAATTGGTGGGAACCATCCCTAAAATGCAATAAACAGCTGAATTTTAGTATATTCCAGAAATTGTCTCTTCCTGTCATAGCTGACCACGTTATACTTCAACATACACATTTGAACACAAAGTACATTCAGGCCTTGCTAATTGAAATTTAGCTAGATCTGCCTGTATATAAAAGGATTCAAAACTAAGATTTACCTTGCTAACCAGAGTGGTAATTAGCTTGTTCATTTATGTATTCCTGTATGGCTGAAGGATCTGGATTGGGCTGTGAAGCCTTCTTCCTAAAGGGACTAGATTCAGAACCTGCTGATGTTCAAAGAATACTTACCATTGGCTTTTAAGGCCTGAATCAGTTTCATGGCAATGACTTCAAAATAGATGCTTGGGTTTAGTGGCAACTCATTAGTTGTTTGATAGTCTACTGAGAGGAGATATAAGGTCTAAACAGGTCTTTGCAGACAGGTGACTTTGTACCAGTTCTCACCTCCCTTTCCCATGTATTTAGTGAAAAGCTACTTTTTTGTAATGCTAGTTCGAGCTAAAATGCTGCGAAGCACATTGACAGTGCCAGTCTGGAAGCTTTGTATTGATGTATCACTTTTGTGCAGGGTATTTGGTCTTGTGTCTACAGTTTCACACAGACACACACAGCAGTTAAAAAGTACACAATTGTTCCTCTTTGTTTAGGCAAAAGAAAATAGAAGTCTACAATATACTTTGCAGAAACTACCATTGCACTTGGAAGATAAAATTGCAAGCTTCTGAAGGTATTAAGTGAAAATTTTTGTTCTATTTGTAGGTGAGGAAAGGTGCTATTCATTTCAGAGAGATGCATATAAATGTCTCAGAAATTGTACAAATTAAGGGTCCGGTTCATAAAACGTTCATGCACTGTTTATGCAGAGTAATCTACATTCAATTCAGGGAAAAGAATATCATTCATTTTAGCCCTCCTTTAAATCTCAAAAAGTTGCGTATGTATTATACAGACAGCTAGCTGTGTTAAGCATACCTGGAAGTGCCAATAACAAACAAAAAAAAAATCTCCTTTTGAGAAGGAGTCATGTTCAATATTATTATTTTCATTCTTTGAAAAAATTTTGATAGTGCTTGCTTCTGTTTTGCTGGGTTATCATCTTATATACTATGAGCTTCCACAGTAATGCTGAACTTTGTCATTTTCTAAGCACCACTTTGGGGGAGAAGCATCACGAATCTACTCTCAGCACGGTACAGAAATTAATACCTACTTTTAACCTAATTATATGCAGAAAAACTAAACATCTTCTACAAGTCCTGTAATTTTATAGGTGTATCAGCAACAAAATGTGTGCATTTCAGAGTTTTGGGAGAAAATATGGGTTACATGCTCATATCTGAGCAGTGAACTGTGTAAGGGAAAATTATTTAGTCCCAGTAAAATTACAGTTCCGGTCCCAGGCCCCAGCTTCACAGAAAAAAAAAACCAAACTAAACCAACAAACAAACATTGCTCCTCCTTCTAAACCATAGTCTGCCTTCACTACATGAGGTAAAAACCTTGCTCTGGTTTTGTCTATACATACAGAATGAATTCCAGGATCTACGATGGTCCTGTGAGTCCAGAGCCAGAAAGTGATGAGGAGTTTCACAGACAGTAAGCTTTCATACAGTGAAGAATATTGGTTATAAATACTAGATTGTGAACAATGAACTGAAATTTTAGCTAAAGAGTAGACATCAGGAACATCACTCTGCTCTTGACAGCAAGTGTTAGAAAGGCAGAGAGTATTTGAAAAGAGATGAATATAGAGGCTGAACCTAAACGGCTGAGGCAAAGTTCTAGGGGCTTATTATCTCTTTGCAAAAACCAGTGTGATTAAGAGTGTAGGGTTGAAGACAAGAAGTGTCAAGTTTCAACTTAAGTCTGTTAAAAGTTGCTGTTAAGTAAATAAGGGACCCAGAATGTTGAAAATTCTGTCAGGAAACTTGCAGGCAATTTACCTTTTCTATGCAGGATCACATAATATGATGCAATATGGCATAGGAAATAAGGGAGAAATAAAATTCCTTGATCCATAGACCTGACCATCAGTAACAAAAATAATGTTACTATCTCAGAGGAATTAAAAAATTGTATAAAAACTACCCTCTGCAGAGCTACTACTCTTTCATCACTGGTCAATTATGTTAAAAAATAATAGGAAAAGAGTTGCTTTAACACTACTCCCCAGTGTGTAAGTCTTAATCTCATAGGGTAAAATGATGTAGCAACTGGAACAATATAAAGTATAAACTGAGTCAAGAGAAACATTTCCTTACCCTTCTTTCATTATTTTTCCTAATAAATCCAGCAACAAAATAAAAAAAAAAGGAATACTCTTGATATTACTGAATACTAAAGAAGTTAAAATCCAGAGATGAATGAAGAAAATTTGAACCGTATCTATGCAAAAACTGCCTGGAATTAAAAACCTGTGTCTTCCAAATAACAGGTCCTAAAGGGGCAATTGCCTTGCATATGTAGCTCTTATTTCTAGAAGTAATAATAAAAAAAAATTACTTTGAATCAATTCTATACTGAGCAGCAAAGTAGCGAAATGAGTATAACTTGCCTTCAGCCCCCCCGAATATCACTCTTACTTGCACTGAGCTGTAATTTGTACTGCAAATCATTTCATCATCACATTTCTGCTTTCAGGATAAGACCTGGCTAGATACCATCTCTCTAAATCCCCCTGTTTTCTTTTAATTACCTTCCCCTCAGTGTGGACTTCTGCCCTACAATCAAGAGCAGTTGCAAACTTCAAATCATACCAGATGCATCTGTTATGCACTATGGAGTCTGCAGCCTCTGTCAGTCGGTGCAAGCAAATCCTTAGTTAATCTCATTTACACTCATGTGTACTTCAAGCTCTTCATTCCTCTGCCACAGTATCACTGAGCCTGATTATCATCTTGCTCTTACTTGATCAATCAAGAAAAATAATGTCAACATTTTAAAATTAGTAAGGAAAGGGGATAACATTAATAATATTTTTCCTATTAAAGTTAGACTTCAAATAGTTTCAGAGTAAGGTTAAACCTCGACTAGTTCCAGAGTAAACATCTACTTACTTTTATCTGCTGCCCAGAGAGGTGGTGGATGCCACATCCCTGGAAGTGTTCAAGGCCAGGTTGGATGGGGCCCTGGGCAACCTAGTGTAGATCCAGGCCTGAGGTTGGTGGCCCTGCCTGTGGCAGGGGGGCTGGAGATCTGTGATCCTTGGGGTCCCTTCTAACTCATACCATTCTATGATTCTATGATTCTATGATCTCTAGGTTTTTGGTAACATGATGCTCTCCAGAAGCTGGAGGGTTCTTCTGTATTGCCCTTTGCAATTCCAGACTTCCCACAAATAATTCTCAGTACTTTTTCAAGAACATATCAAAAGTTCACCGCTCCCCCCTCTCACCATTGAACTGTATTACAAATGCTGTCAGCTCTCTATTGCCATTCAGTTCACAAAAAACATCTTTTTATATGAGAACCTGTAGTATTTGTACTGCAGTCGGTTTATTTGAGATTTGTGAACTACTTTGACAGAGTTAAGGAAGGTCTTATTTTTATCTTCAAATAGATTTTTTATTGATGCCAGTCTCCTTATGAGATGAAGTTCAACTTCACTTACTGCTGAAGTGAATGGCAGCAATTTCACTGACATCATGATTAAAAATTTACATGAATTTTAATGGTCTTTTTGCATATCAGCATCTAGTATGCTTAAAAACATTTGGCAGTGTGTACATAATTATTGCAGTGAATTCTTGTTCCTTTCGAAGGTTTCCCACCCCTCATGCCCCCACCCTGTTCTCCATTGTGATGTAACACAAAGAATTTTGGCCGGGCAAGTAGTGACTTTTCTTATATGCCATTGTCTTTCCTCAAATGCTAAGCAACATTTTCACTTGCTACTTTCAGGTTTGGATGGTTGTGAGTATTAGTGGGGAGGTATTATTCAGATACATAACAAGCTGCAGATATCACATACAGTCAGATTTGGGGCAGACATCAATATTTCACTAAACAAAGCCAGTGACCACTTTTATAGATGAACATGCTGTAACTGATACTGACAATTTTGCCTATAACAAAACTGAATCAAGGCAAATTTTGTTAGTTTCTCTATAGATTACTATTTTTCTATTCACAGAGAGGAATATAAAGGGAATTTTTAAATAATTATTTTCTGAGATGACATATCAATTTTAACAAGGCTCTCCAGATTTTTTTTGGGGTGGGTGCTTTTCTGATATTTGTGCATATATATATATATATATAATGTTTGCATGTATTACCACCTTTTTGAGCACAATTTGCATAAACATTGCTATGTAATTTCAACATAATCTGCATATTGTTGTTTTGCAGTTCAAATTTTTCCCATCATCTACCTCTCAATTGAAGTTTGGAGACTTGCATGACCCTGGAAGAATACAGATAACAAAAAACATAATGATGCAACCTGTACAGACTATTAGAAAGTCTCCCAAATATTTGAAGCTACTTACAGTTTTACTTTTAAGGCAGTGCATATTTGTGACCAAATTTTTGTATCAATTGGCATAGATTTATTAAATTTAAGGATTTAACCCATACTGGTATAGATTTTACATCACTGAACTGGTATAAAAACTCAACAAGTCATTTAGATATGCAAAGTCTACTGCCCTTTCTATGATATGCTGGTGCTCTTTTTCTTATTTTTTTCTTTCCATTTCTGTGTTTGTGGAAGCAATTAAATGGGATGGGAACGTTACATAGCTAATACATCCAAACAGTTTTAAAAAGTATTACAGAATACTTTGCATTTTGCATCCTTGGGGAAAAAAAGCCCAAAATTTTTTGTTTAGAAATAATACATAATTTTATCTTGGCCCTCCTTTTGTGGGTTATTTGAGAGAGATGGTCACAAAGTGTTGGACTGGGGCCAGGGAATAATGATTGTTCTTCACATGCTATTTACAAAACCAGAGATGATTGTTTCTTCAAAGATATTCTTCTCTTTAGTCTGCAAGCCATTCTTGCCTTCTAGGACCTAGTTCAAAGCACACTGAAGCCAACATAAAAAAAACCCTTTCAAAGTCAAGGAGCTTTAACAGACGTTGGAGGTGATGTGACTTCAGTGGAGGCGTCAGCCTTATTTTCTCCATATCAAATCTCAGGAGTATCAGGTATAACACAGCAAATGCAGGATTCATTGCAACTGGCATATTTAGCTATGCCTGCATACTATTCCTCATGAATCAGTCCCTAAATTAACGCACAATATGTATTGTTTCAATAGCCTATGTAAATAAATTAAAAAAATAGAAAACAACATAAACTTTGAATGTAGATTATAAAATGTAGAGGATATATTTAAATAAATATCCAAACAAATCTGTTTAACCCCAAAGGTTAATTTGGGGTTATTTCCTTTCAAGCCTTCCTTCAGCAGTTTATAATCTTCATTTTGTTATTTCCAGAGAAAATGGTTTATGTCATTTAGGAATGTATATATAGATTTATATATAAGGGAATATATATGCATATATGTGTGTGTGCTTATGTATGTATATATGTATTCCCCTATATATAAAACTCTAATTTATATATATTATATATATATATGTATATATAAAATATATATAATGTCTTAGAGTAAGTTGCATACTGTGCCTGATAAATGGAGCATATTTGTAAGCAGATAAAAGACTTCAGCAAATGACAGAAAATTGTAAAGGTTTTGTACAAGAGTATATTTTATTATTTTTCAGTTCTGTCTGGTTTTATTTATATTAAAAATTCATTCACAAAATGTCAATATTACATAACACTGGTATTTCAATCATGACTCAGTTCAAATTGGCCAAAGATCACTGAGAATTTTCATTGTTGTCAAAAACCTACATTGTTGGTGGAGAGTTTTGTTGTTTGTTTTTGCTGTTGAAGTAATAACTAGATGATTTCTAAACAGACTGCAACACCTAGAGTTTTGATCTACTGTAGTATGTGTGACAAGAGCATATGGATTGGTGAAGGACATGATAATCTTGTAAAAAGTATGGAGAATGCAGATACTCAAGGCCCTGCAAACAGTACTCCTGTTAAATTATTATGGGAAAATCTCCAAAGATTGGGCTTAAAAACCAACAATTTTTCATACCTTTTCTAGGTTGTGTGGGGGTTTTTTTATATTTTTTAATTTTATTTTATTTTATCCTCATGTAGGCAAGCCAGTGAAAAACCTACATTTATCTCTGACTCTTTAAAAATAAAACCTTAAAGTTATTGAGAAATATTTTTCAGAGTGGTACATAAAGCACTTGCATAAATACCCTTCTTGAAGTATGACATAGGTGCATTTTCCACTTATAGCCTACTTGGAAAGTTCACCATATCTGCAGTCTACCAACAGAACTTGGTATTGCTATGCAATAATTAAACATGCAGTAGCCATTGTTGTTGACTAACAATTTTTTTTTTTCTTCCTTTTTGTATTTTGCAATACTGTACGGTTTTTACTTGAATATATTGGCTAGTTTTGTTTTTTGGGGTTTTTTTTTTTTGACAATCATTTATTAGCTAGAGGTGCTATTTATGTTCCAAAGAGATCTGGTTGAATGATAACATTCTCTTTCTAGATGCCAAATCCCTTTTTTTGACCTACAAAATTCATTGTTCATAATGTATATTAACCCTGTAAAATGCTTATGCACTGCATTAGATTGTATTTAAATGCATACTTGCTCATTAACTCCGATTCCAGGCTTGTACTAGTGTCTAAAACATCAAGTTTGTCCATATATATTTATGGAAAATTACAACTTAAAAAGTGTATGATAAACAATTGGGAAAATAAAAAGAAAAAAGAAAATAAAATTTCCATGTAAACTTTCTGAAAGGATGTAAAGGCTTGTTTTTTTAGACTTTAATAGTAATTTAATTAGAGTTTTAAAGTATAAAAATATTCACAGATATATTAATTGATTCACTATTCAAATGTAGCTAAGATCTCAAAACACTTCTCCTTGCATACAGAAGCAGGGCTAGAAGGTTTTCCTATGTGGGAAAGATACTACCAGCAGCAGAACATGCTAGCAGACCGTTGCTCTTCTTAATTCCACCATAATTATGATTTAATCTCACACAGGACTCAAGTGCCATCTGGACACCCAGGATTTCTCCCTGTTACTCAGATTGGGAAGTTTCTATATATTCCATGTACGTGCAATATCATTCACTTATCACTAATACTCAGTTCATACAACTGGAATTTATCCATGTGGCTTGAAATAGTGGATATAGATAACTATGTTTCTTCTCATCTTTCTAAGTGTTCTCAGATGTTATGTGTTTGTCAAATGACTTAAGCTTATGATTGCTTGCCCCAGTTAAATTGGTGTTTTTATACAGAATGTGACTGGACATTTAACATGAGAGATATCAAGGAGACATTAGAGATAATATTAGTATTAGAGAGACTATCATAAATTGCATGCTACCTACACACTTTTTACACAGAAGCAAAATGAGCTAATGGGAAACAAAGCTGTAAAAGATGAATTATTGAATAAGAAAAAAATAACCTTTTCAATAACTTTGTCTATGATAGCAAATGGTCTTTATTTTTAGGTTTCTAAGAACTGCAAAATCTATTTTCAGAGAATGATATCTATAATCTTCATGATATGGATGTGATAAAAATGTCCCCTTGGCACAATGAACCAGGTTGATATTTAACCCTGCTCAAAGACATAGTTGATATCACTTACGTGCCTAAAGATGTTGTCTCACTGAATCTGGTTGCATGGCTAAAATACCTTACTGTCTAATAAACACTAAATTCAGAGAAACTGAGGGTTTGTATTTTGGTAGTTCAGTGGCACGATATATGGATACCTCAATCTGTAGATTGTCTCTAAGGTCAGCTGTTACAATGTTTTCCCACAAATGGTATTTTATTCTAGTAAGGACCGATTTTAACTCTACTGGTTATCCCAAATTGAGTTAATAGGTTACATTTACCATGCAGCTCAGCAGTAGTCACTTCCACGGTTTTATTCCTCTGATTAAGCATTTCCAGTCAGAAAAAATGTTCCTAAGCCATAACATGCATGGATAATAATACCTATAATATAATTGTATAGTATGCATGTGAATATCTATTTTTCCTCATGCTTTCTCTTCATATGCCCAGGTATGCATGGTTTGCCATAGCACATTATGCCTCAGTTACAATTATAGAATCACAGCATCACAGAATGGTTTGGGTTGGAAGAGACCTAAAGATCATCTAGTTGTAACCCTACTGCCATGGGCAGAGACACTCCCCACTAGATCAGGTTACCCAAAGCCCCACCTAACCTGCCTTAAATGCCTCCACAGGGATAGGGCTTCTACAACCTCTCTGGGTAACCTGTTCATCTTCTTAAATTCAGATAAGACAATACCCTAGACATCAGAGATACCAAGTTTATTGTGTAAATATAAAATCATAAGTCAAAGAAGAAGAAATAGTCTATATAATGCATTAACAAGAGACACATAATTGCTTTTTGACATTCACTGGTTCAATTTCCATTGAAATTATTCTTTCCAAGGCCTGGTAACACCAAACTGTAAGTATATCACATGACGTACCAAATATCTGGTTAAAAGATATCCACCCCTTTGAATACTGTTTTTCTCATAGAAACTACCTACAGGATCCTATTGTATAATGTAATGATGTTTTCACCTAAAAACTGAGGTGTAAAGACATGGTTCTGCTGTTTCTCTGAACATGAAAGTCAGTCTTGTAGTCTTACGCACAAAATAAAAAAAACCAAACCCAAACAAACCCCCAAAGAACACCACCACCACCACAAAAACAAACCCTGATTATTTACCTGGAGAAACCCCAAAAATTTTCAGCCAGAGGGATATTTTAAGGATGCTTAAGCCACTTTTTGTCCATTAACACAGATGGACCTTAAAACATCCAGAAATGTATTTTACTCAATTTAGTTTGAAATTTTAGAATTGCAGGTTCCAAGTATTATTTACAAATTACTTCAAATCAATATTTCAAATTAGTGTAACTGAAAGAAAAATAAATTGTAAATACTAACATTCATCTTAAATTATTTTCTTTTTATCATTTTATCAAAATTTATGGTAAATGGGCCTTGGAAGGTAATTAATCCACTTGTGCTCTTTCATGGGCTATTTTACTCCTAACATTTCATTCATACTGACCATGCTGAAAAAATATCCACCAAGTAAAGTAATATATTTTAGCTGCTAGGCATGTTAGCCATCTTATTTTTTTAAAAAATACACCTAAACAACAATAAGTTAAAAAGAAGGATTTATTTATTTATGTATTTATTTAATGTCCAGGTTTCCATAAAGAAAAAATGGAATCAGAATGCATATCTAGAGGAGATACTGTTCAGCATTTCTAAGAAAACATCCTAAAATCTTGCTCATTGTATTTCAATTAAAGATAGAATTAAATGCTAATTTCTGGAAATTGTCAATTTTAATTGAGTGCTTTTAAGTATTAGTATCTATGCAAAGGTTTCTTTTGTTACAAAAGCTATGAATTTTCTCACTTTGATAAGTCTATTTTTTTTCTGAATTTAATTATTTCCCTCCACCCCTCACCCACAAATTGTGTAACTGTAGTTAATCAAGCAATATATAGTTTCTGTATAAAAGCATTGCATATTTATTGTGACAGCAGAAGAATTTTGGTGCCTTGCATATCAGCTATATACGGTCTCAGTTAAATCACTGGCTGCTCCCCTTCCTACTTCCTATTCATGTAATTTTTTTCATAAGCTAGAAATGTGCACAATATGTTGAAACCCTTCAATCTCTGTGAAATTGGAACAGAGAATTTGCTAATGCAACTTTCCTTGTTTCTTAATTTAAGACAGGCAGAAGTTCATCAGCACAATCTATTTTGGTTTTGTTATCCTCATCAAAACTCCTGGAGACCTACAGAAATCACAAACATTTATTAAATTCTTTATATGGTATTTGAATTCTGAGCCATGTGAAACATTTTAGAAAATGATACCCATATATTCTATATACTTGTATTTTTCACAAAATAAGTGTTTTCAGAAATGGTCCTGTGGAACCCTAAAGCTGTAGCTAGACAGCAAAAGCAATGGCAGAAGTTTCTGAAACATCATACATGTATGTTTTCACTGACAAAGAGTTTATTTTGGAGGAACAGTGATTCATTTTGCCAACCATCATAATATACTCTGATTAATAACTGCAATTCCAGTTTGGCCTGAATGATAAATGAGTAGCAGTTAGGCAGTGTAATTATTCATCTCAATCACTGAACTGAATAATTGGGGAAAAATGGTTGAGGTTGAACTGAAGGGTTGTTGGGGTTTTTTTTCCTCTCATAGAAAAAGTGTTTATTTGCCTTAATTACAAAACAAAGCTTTTCAATTCCATTTTTGGATCTTCTGAATAGAAAGAAAGGTAGAGCTGGATACCATTTATGAGGCAACAGGATTCAGCAATGATCACATTATTCATCAGACGTACAGAGAGACAGATTGAGCTCTTTCTTCCACCTGACGTGAATCAACCCATGATTTCCTCTTCTAAAGCTGCTGGGGATTCAGGAGTGAGTTGCTGTCCTGCTGATAATTTTTACTGCAGCAGAGACTGGCAATCCTTTGTTTCAATTCACATGGCAGCACTGTAACACCTGGACTATATGTCTTCCAACAGCAAATATTTTATGCAAAGTGAAGAAGCACCAATATAAGAAATTACTAATATCTGCATGCCATTGAAATCCTACAGAATTGTGTTTGGGGAATAGCATAGGAAATGCATTGATTGGTTTGAAAAGATACAGTATCTGTATGTTTTGAAAGACTGAGATAAATTAGATTGACATGGGTAATCTTCTTTTTACTCAGCTGATGTTCACTGCAAATAGAAGGTTTCACTGTTGCGTATTAATAAAATCCACTCTTAGCTGTTTTATGTTTACATGGACACTGGATTTGTTGTATCAGAGACATAGCCTAATTGATTGAAAATTGCTGCCTCACAGAACTAGACATTTATCTTCCTGTCCTCAAATCCATAGATGAAAAAGTTTGGTCTCAATACAAAAAGTAACTGAAAATAGGAAATAATGCTCCAAAGCAGCAATTATTTTCCAAAAGAGTTAATCTTTCTAGCAGTATTTTCCCCAAAAGTAACATTGTCACTAAATGTTCTTAATTCTGACTTCCACTGAGGTTTATTAAAGCAAAAATTATCTTAAAATTAATCGAGTGAAAAGATTTTAAAACTCACTCTTAAACTCTGCCTTAACGACAGCAACAGCAGCAGCTTGGAGGTTCAGTGCAGCTGGCAGAGGGTGGCAAGAGGGCTGTTAACAGAGGTGTATCGATCATCCCAGGGGCTCAGAAGTGTGACATACTTAATTGCCCTCAAGGTTTTTTGAGATTAACAGGAGTTTGCAGCCAGAGGACTGCTCTAAGTTCTGCAGTTGGTACAGGGCATCAACAACAAGTATGAAACACCCTGGAACCATTTACAACTCCATTTTGTGAATCAGTTAATAACTTATTCCCACATCTGTGCCATCAGGCTCAGCAATGTGTTTTCTGTTTACTGAAGCAACAGTCACTGAGAGGCCTCCACAATAACCTTTCTCTCACTCTCCTCAAAGTGCCACCAGACAGCTGACTGAAGAGTCGAGGGTGGAAATAGCTCGCCTCACACTTTTTGCACATTCTCCAGCTTATGGCTGAGCATCTACAATACACTACAATTAAGCAACACCTTGCTTCAGAGCTGCAAGGGGCTCAGGTCAAGGGCTCATCTCACTGGGTTACATCAAGAAGTTTCTGTTTTGAGTGCTGTCCAGATTCTTCCTCACTCTGCCCCAAACCTCATCAAGGCCGAACAGTTTGTGTGGTTCTTTCTGTGGTAAGAATCGAAGTGCAGGAAAGAAATCCACAGGATAAACATAAAGTATTTAGGGACTTCTTTTTCTGATGGATTTGGCTGAAAATCTTAAGAACCTCACATGGAAGCAATCCAAAGCTTTATAAGTAGATTTTTTTGCACTTCAGGATACCTGTCCTTAGGAGGGTTCCTCTGGTGAGAAATTTTCAGTCACTGTATGGAAAAATTCATTCTGGAATAATGTTTTTTGACCAAACACATGTGACACTGAAAAGTGTAAGCAACTGTAAGCAATCCCATGCTGGAAGGATCCTTGGTGGGTGGAAAGAATATACATATACACACACACACAAAAATAAATCCAATATATCGAGAAATACCACATTCAGAAGTCTTTCATTCTTGAAAAGCTTTGATATCTTTTGATACAGACTTTATGGGAAACTTTGTGTATTTAGAAAGTTTTTCCCTTTAGAATAGGGTCACAGTATAAATAAAAACAAATTAAAATGCAAGATAACTGGAATTTGTTTAATATTTTTTCTATGGTTTATTTTAGCAAAATTTCAAGCAATGTTCTGGACTTGTCTCTATTTTCCTACATTTCTAAGCATACAAGAAATTATGTCTAGAGATGTTTGCAAAGAAAGGTGAAACCTATGAATTCAAGGTGTAATACCAGTGATTGCTAATATTTTTATGTTCTCAGAACACATACTGTTTTCCTTGTCACCTTTGTAGCAGCTGAAGAACCATTTCCTCTGTTACAGAATTGCAGGCAATAAGCTCTCAGCATGAGGTTGCTAGCATCCCTGAAGAAAGAGTTACCACACAGCTACTTGCTTTCTAACACCTCTGGCCTAGAAATAACTTCATAGTTTGGCAAAACTCAAAGCCACATATTAAAGACAACTCTTTCTCTACTCATCTGCTGATTTCTAAGTGGGGTTTATTACCATAAGAAATAATATATATAGATATAGATATTTGTAGCAGTGCTAATGGATTAGATGCTAAAGAAGATACAAAGCTGTGGAGCTAAAAATATAAATCCAGTGCCAGAGTTTCAGGAACAGTATCTAAGCTGTGCTAGGTGCTGCATTGAAACATCAGTTCCTTTTTGTCACAAGTGGGTGAAGAAGCCATATTAGCAGCAGCTAAGGTGGTATAATGTGTTCCTTTCCCACCACGTATTTTCCTCTATTGCCTAAGATAAGGCATGCTCTCTCATGGTCCTCAGTGTGGAGACAAGATGCAACAAAGGCAAAAGGCTCTGTTTTCCCAGAAAAATGTGAGTGGTGCCTACCCTAAAAGCCTGTAAGTAGAGACTAGGAGCTGATCTTTATCTGGCTAACTCTTGTCTCCCTTTTTGCTTTCATAAAGGCTTTCCAAATGCACTGTTTGGTCTCAAAATACTAACTGAAAATATACGTTGTTGCTATTATGGACTAGGAATCATCTTAATGCAGTGTAGTTGTGGTACTGCATGACAAGTTGTGAAACATTATGCTGAGGAAATTCAGTGAAAGATCTATACCACAGCAGCCACTTTCTTCAAGATGAAGTAGACCACTTACATCTCACCTAAGATATCGTCCACATCATCTCTATTGTATCTGCTATCCTTAAGCTTAGCTAATCCACATCACCAAACAAATAGCTCTCTAAACCAGATCATATGGTGCTGTTTCTATCCACCTGAAAGCAACAACTTCCTTCCTGTGGAAAGGTGAGCAACTGAAGATGGTGCATGTGAGTGCTCAAAAGCAGGATATGAACTGATTCAAATTAGCTTCAGACTCTTCATTGATAAGGCTACAGGGTGAGAGGTGAGGTCTTCTAGCACTGCATGCTGTGATTGCTTTATCTTCAGATATGTCTATACATGTGGCTGTGAGACAGTCATAAATGAGTTGCCTGTTTGGACACTACAAGAAGAAGACAATGTGTTCTCATGATCAGGAAATAAGCTGCTCTCCAAGGTGTTTGTTTCAACAGTACAAAGACAAGCAGAAAGGATGAAAGAAGTTCTGAATACGTATAAAGACCTAGTGTCTTCTTGGACCTCTGCAAACTGCACTCTTGTTCAATGGTTTTGTGGCTTACTTGCAACCTGTTTCAAATGAGTTGTTGATTCTCAGATGGAGTTTTCAGCAGTAGCTTTGAAAATACTAGCCATATGTTTCACTGTCTGACTGTAGCCAATTGAAATCTTAAATTAATCCCCAGGAATTTATATAGCTCTGTGTGTATTTATATCACACAGAGGAAAAATACATACATTGTAGAATTTTTTTTTATCACATTTGTGATTTTTTAAAAATTTATATTCATTTAATGTTCAGTTTCTTGTAAATGTCTCCAAAGACAAAAGATGTGTTGGAGCGAGCCCAAGGAGGGCTGTAAAGATGATCAGAGGGAACAGACAAGCTTTTCAGTTTGGACACAAGAAGGCTTCAATGAGACCTTCGAGCAGCCTTCTGGTACCTGAAAGGGCCTACAGGAAAGATGGAGAGGGACTGCTTACAAGAGCAGGTAGTGATTGGACAAGGGGTAATGGCTTTAATCTGAATGATGGAAGCTTTAGATTAGATGTCAGGAAGAAATTCTTCCCTGTGAGGGTGATGAGGGACTGGCAAGGCTGCCCAGAGAAGCTGTGGCGGCCCTCTCCCTGACAGTATTCAAGGCCAGGTTGGATGGGGCTTTGGACAACCTGGTCTAGTGGAGGGTGTCCCTGCCCCTGGCAGGGGATGGAATTAGATGATCTTTGAGGTCTTTTCAAACCCAAACTGTTCTGTGATTCTATGATTCTATGATTATTTGCTTCAGAAAGCAGATACTTAGCTATTTAATTAATCTCTTTTACATTTATCTTTTTCCTATCACACCCAAATAATTTAAAATCTCAGTTCTTAACACAGCTTTAGTATCTCTTCACTTTAATTTTCTCTACCATGCATGTGTGAAGGTCCATAACAATCTGCTGTACTGAGTATAATCTTCCTGTGGAGGTCTCCTCAATTTCAGCTGATTTTCCATTTGATTAATTTAAAATTTAAAATATTAATTATTTTAAAATATTTCATTTTCCAACTTTAAAATCTTTAGTGGTCATATGGAAAAATCCTCATTTGATTCAGGCAGTTTCTCTATATTGATAATTAACTGTCTATTTTATCTTTTACCTCCTTAAGTTCTTCCATTAGAAAGATTATTTAAAAAAGGATATATAAAAAGTATTAGAAACTTAGTCTGCTTGCACTGAGCAGTAAATGAGGTCTATCTTTATAATCTGAGCCATCAAGAGAATCTGTTCAAGATTAAAGGAATGGCCCTGAAATGTTCTGGTAATCGAAGTCACGTAAAATCAAAAAGCATACTTGCTTCTCTGTTCATGAAATCTAAATTTTAACAAAAGAAATGAAAAGCATCCTTGGCCTTCTCATACTTCAAGACTGTAGTTTATAGTTGAGCTAAAGAGAATAAAAATTTATGTTTAAGCCTTTAAAGAGTGATTCAAGTCTTCCTGTAAGAATTCCAGCTGAGGCACTACATCTTCTGAAATAGTTTGAAAAGGCACTCTGAAGTACAACAAATTGTGTCCATTTAAAAAAAAAATCATATTTAAAGCTCATAAAAATCCAGGTTAATGTTCTCAAACAAGTCTATGTAATCAGCTGAGACTTTTCAATTTCATGGCTAAGGCTGTCTGACCCTTCAGCATGTCTCTGTTAACCTGATCTTCCAGTGTGCTGCCCATTGCATTGCAGTGAATACCTCTGCAAAGTCAGTACTCCTCCACTTCTGATTCATTTACTTCCATGGCATTATGGCAAACTTCTCCATCATGATTCTCATACAGCAATAGCTTTCTTGCACCCCAGTGGCATATGCTTTTCCATAAATTTCTTGGCTTATTTCTGCTACATATTTGTATTCAACATTGTGAGGGGAAAATAAATTGTTGACAGAATGCAGGAAATAGTTTAAAAAAAATAAGATTACGTCCCAGAATTGAATGAGTTTTGACTGGTGTATAAAAGAGATATGTCACCTGATATTTGATTATTTGAGGAGCTCACCATGTAAGTCATACATCATCTAGAGCATTCCAAGCCTGATGCTAAGAGCTGTGAATTTGTCACAAATAATTTGGGGACAACTAAGAGAATTTGATGTGTCACATGTCTAAACTGTGAAACTGATTGAATATGTACAGAAAAGTAAAAGCGTGTGTTAAGCTTTTCATTTTAACATGATCCAAGTAAAACTGTATTCATAATACTTGATTAAATAATGCTTTTTGAGAATCCAGATCCTAGTCTAATGTAAATCAGCACTATTACTATATTATTTTGCATAGCACAAAAATAGGGTATATCTTTTCTTAAGTGAGTTTTGTCCTACATACCAATTTCACTCAACTAATAAAAAGAGCAAAGGTTTAACCACAGACTTTATCTATAACCAATGAGGTCTGATGAAGAAATATTTTTCAGTCATGACAGAAAGCATTTCAAGAAAATAAATGGAGCTCTTATTCTCCATGAGCTAAATAAGTAAATCCAACTTTTTCACTAGAAATGCATCAGCTACATGACAGAACTAATTTTGTACCACAACTCACAATAAACCTAATGACTATTTATGCATGTACTGTGCTACTGATCTATCGTTACACTATTTGAAAATAACTCTCTACTAGTATATTGCCAGTATGTTATACCTCAGTCATTTCAAATCACTTTTCCCCTTCTTTCATTAATTGTAGAGGGGCAATTTTTGCTGTGCTCAGATCTATAAGTAAGTTACTCCCTGTAAAATATAATCTTTCACACTTCAGGTTTCACTGAAAAAACAAGAAATTGTTTTCATTCATGATCAACAAAATATCCAAAAAAGCCTTACAATAGTGAAAAATCCTGTATTACTATAAACATGGTTCATGCTTGGGGTATGGCTAGATCAAACTGAAATTCATAAATTCATTTTTCACAAAACACTAATCCTGGTGGTGTTTCAAACAGACTGGTCTTCCTGAACTGTTTTTACTCTCATCAGGAATGGTCTAATGTATTTTAGCATATAGTAATCAACAGCACTAATGTGGTAGCAGAAACCTGGCTTACAGGTGTTTAGGTGTTTTTCTCTATATAAGTGGAAAGCAGACAAAATGATGTAAGAACATTCACATTTCTTCTGTCTCTTAGTTTTTCCTTGGCCTTAACTAGATTCAATAATAATATTAAGCAGGCTGAGGGAAAATTATGATATGATATACTGACTTATTCCTGTTGAAATATTAAACTGTAGACCTATTATTTTCTTGAAAGTTTACTATTCCCCATAACTTTAACAGGAAAATGGATGGTAGTAGATTCCTTATGTTATTACAAATAATTCTAAAATTCAAACCAAGACATAAATATGATTACTGAAGACTAATGACTACTGCATTTGCTTCTGTATTTCCACATTAAAATACATATCTTTATGCATAACATAATACTGAAAGTAAAATTATAGAAATTAACTTTTTAAAAAATAAATCAAGCTAGAATTCGTTCATCACTTATGCAGTATGAGAAAAATACATTTTCTGAGAGTGTTGCTGGTTCTATCTTAAATAACAATATGGTGTTTACAAATAAATTTTATTTTAGTTAAGCCAATTAAGGCAATCACAATTAAGAACATTTAGATCTAGTCCTTAAGCTGACACTCCACTGATTATATCTTTATCTTCTTTAGGTATTTTAAACTCACAAAAGATACAGCTGGACTGTCAAACCACATATTCCAGATAGGCTGGGAATGCTAATCAGGTTCCTAACACTGATAATCTAAAAACAAAGCCATTACCACAGCTGTCCAAGGGTCAACAAATGAGAACTGCTGCATCCTGTGTGTTTTGAAACTAATCTGCCTAATTGGCTCATGTAGTCTCACTTCAAAGATATACTATTGTGATAAAAGACATGCAATTACTAAGTGTGAGATTGGGTCAGCCTTGGTGAGGAACAGAAAGAAAAACAAAGCTGCTTGGCATAATCTCTCGTCTCTTTGTGAGTGAAGAAATGACTGAAACCTGTGTGACTATTTCAGTCTTTTCCAGTTTCTAAATATTCTTCCTTGTCTCCCAGTCATGTTCTTCTGCTTGCTTATCTCTTTTTTTTCTTGATTTTTGGACTGCATCTTCCCAACTCTACAAGCGTGTGCTGTTCTTTACTCTACAATCTCAAAGATGAAAGGAAAATAATGGTAATTGTTGTTTTCTCCCAATTATCAGTAAGAATAGGATTCTGCTGAACCAAGTATGTCAGCAATTAAAAATTTCTAAAATAATACAGGAATTAACTGCTATATATTCTTCAAAAATTAATCAGATGTTTGATCTACATTAAGATCTTTTCTTGCTACCTGCAAGTTGCTTTTTTTCCTAGAAGCTGATTTTATTCTTAGTTTATTCTTATGCATCTTCTGCTACAGTTTTTTCCAGATCTTCCATCCCACTGAAATATTGTCTCAGAATTCAGTGAAGTTTTATAGGATGGGGAGATACCGGGGTTATTTTTTATTTGTTTGTTCTTCTTTTCCTTGATCTAGGAAAATAAAATGGATAAAAGGTAACGGTATAAGAAGTTTGGTGTAAATAAAGTGTCCTATCATGAAACAAAATGACATATTTATCTCCTTCAGAGATTTGGTGCTTCCATAAGGCATAACCTATTCTTGGGTGGTAGAACATGCATACAAGATAAGCAAGAGGACTGAAGTGCTGGTTGATTTGTTGAACTTACACTCAATAGCAAGTGCTTAAATTTGTCCATTGTTTTGTTTGAGAAGATGTTTTAACCTATACCTAGGTCAGGTTAAAACATCACCTTTCTGGGATGTCATAAAAGCCAAATCATGGAATGCATATAAGCAATTTTTACATATTCAAGGGAATTAAAAAGCTTTTATGTTCACTTATTCCTAATTCTTTCTTAGTTGTCACACCTGTGAATGACTGAGGAGTGAGCCAGGACTGAATGGTTTGAGAATATTGAGCAAGGATTACTCCTGTCCATGTATTGCGCTCATCCCTCACAATTTATAAAATTCAAACCTCAAAATAAGTCATAAATTAATCCTTACATTTCTTAGGGGAATATGTGCTTACAAAATAAAATTTACTGTCCTTTTGTAATAAAAAGAAAGAAGTAAATCTGAAAATATTACAGAATAGCAGACAATGTTCTATGCTGCTGTTTAAAAATACTTTACTAAATAACCCCTTCGGAGATGACCTTTTTTTTTATTTGCATGAATAATGGAACACTACCTTGATGTATTCTCAAGAAAATCCTAAATAATATCTCCTACACAAAAATACTTACAGTAGAAAATCCCTTTTATTATCTAATAATGAATAAGGGATCAAACAATTCAGATGTATGTGATGAGGTTACTTCTTTAATTATAGTGAACTATACTTATACAAAAATGGCTATTGCTTCATGCTTCATCTTCTCCCACATATTTGCTTAATTTTAAGTCTACAATTTTATTAGAAGATTTTTCCTTTTGACTTCTTTTATGAGTTTTCTATTGTTTGGGTTTTTAAAAAATATTATTAATGACTCTAATCAGCCTCAGAAACATTCGATATAATTGAATCTGAAAGCTTTTGCCTTTAATTGTTAGTAAGAACAGGATATACTTATAGGATAAATACTGCCATACAGGTCATATTTATCATATAATGTATAACATAGAAGTGAAAATTTTATCAAAATTTCTATGGAATAAAAAAACCCCAAGGCAAATACTGAAAAAAAGTCCTAGCTTGAAAAGCTATAGAGAATATCTGTACTTATCTGACACTTCGAGGAATGGGCAAATGTAAATAGAATAAAGAGCGTCAATATTTCTAGAAGCATTCCTTTATGTCTCAAGGGGGCTCCATGTAGACTCTCAAATATAAAATCTTTATTTACTTTGGGAAATACAATCTCACCAGTTGCATTTGATGGGGTTGAGAAAATCACTTTCAAGGCAAGACAAGAATATTACATTTACAAACTATATTTCTTCTTTAAACTAATTTAAGAAAAAACATGTGCAAAGGGTAAGACACAGATACTTCTGTAATTGTTAGCTGATTTAATTTATGAAATTATAGAGAGATCTCAAATTGGTTAAAAAGAGAGTCCTATATGAGACCTTAACGGATTCTTATATACCTATACTCTTCTCAATTTGGAAGAAAAATGGCATTTTCATGCCACCATTTTCAGGTGCTTATGCAGGCTGTGTCTGTGTTGACCACAGTCTGACCTCATAGACTGCTGAAAGGCTCATCCACATAATCAAGAAGGAGCACAGAGGTGTGATGGCAGGGGTGATCCTAATGACCCAGTCAGAGACAGGAGCCGTTGTCCCAGGGTGGCCCCAGGACTGTCCAGACGTCCCCAGGGCAGCCCCAGGCCCTTGTGCCAGGGAACACCCAGCACCACAAGTCAGAGAGGAGGCTCTCTACAGACCCGAGTGACTACTCAGGGTACAGGGCTTGCTGTGGGGTGCAGGGAAGAACATTTCAGGACTGCACAGGACTAGCTGTAGGATGTTTCCTGGCCATAATGAAGATGGAGATGGGAGTGATCACAGTGGTTTGGGGAGGAACAATGTGGGAAAACAGAGGAAAAAGGGGTAAAAAGAGACAGTCCTTTAAAAACAGTTGCTGGGATGGATGGTTGTCTGGCCATGCCTGCACGTGACCAGCACAGGTGTTCTGGATTCTCCCTAAACTCCATGTTTAGCAATTTTCCTGTATCTGGGACTCTCTGGGGTATGTGTCTGTTTGCAGGGAGCAGCTAAGTTTTAGGTAGACTAGATGGACTAGCTGGACTAGGTAGACTAGCTGGGTGTCCACAAGCCTGTGGTACCAGTACCTTGACAGACTGCTGTGTCTCTGTGCATTGAGTGAGGGTGCATATGTTGGTGTGCATATGGTAGCTGGAAATCAGAGTGATTGACTTGATCCTGGAAGTCCAAGCTGGCTCTTGGAGAGGCCATGGGGTCTGAAGTTAGACTGATAAACCCTCTCGTTTGAACATGTGCTGGAGGCAGTGCAGGAGGCACTTGAGGACAATGAGGATGTACACCCAGGTACTGGGCAGAATGGGTGTCCAAGTCCATTGCTAGAGGATCCAGTCTGTGTGTGTGCACGTGTCTGTACCAGCAGCTGTAGTAGGACCGTAGTCCTGAGAGATCACCAGTCTCCAGGTGCCAGGAGCTTCATCCATTACTGGGCAGGTTGGGTGTCTGCTGGATGAGTCCATTTTGTATAACATCAGTGTATTTCACATCAGACATTAATCCTAATCATCCAGGGAGGGGACAAGATAAGGCCATTGGTGCTGTGTTCACGTGAGTGCTGAGTGTGTCTGTCTGTGCTGATCTATGTACAGGTATATATGTACATATACCTATGTATGTACACAAATGGTTGTGACTGGCCATTTGTGTACATACACGTGTGGTATATGTGTCTTTGTGTGCATGTGCCTATTGACAGCACACATCTTTGCTACCTGTTGGAGCTACAGGCACAGGTCAGTGGTTGCTTCTTCTCTTTCAGGATAGTGGATCTGGCAAACTCCTAACATTGCACATCCCCAGCCTGCTCCAACAGTGACTCAACAGTTACTTGACTTGCCAATTCTTGGCTTCAAAAAAATATCTTCTAATCTGTGATAGAAATTAAGGGATATATTCTCAGATATGTCTTCTGTTTCTGATAAACCTTTACAATTTTTCAGTTACTCCTTAGGAATGAATTCATGATTAGTAAAAGCAATAGCTGTGCACAAGTTTTCTCTCAAGCACGTATTCTCACCTCCCTCCTTCTTCTCACAAGATGCTTCTTGTAGAAGAAAATGAAAATTCAGTAAACTTCACAGAAGGAAACTCAAGACCCCATCCTATTAAATGCTTCACAAGGGAGAAAGGATATTGATAAACTGGTTATAAACAGGTTGTTAATCCATAAATAATGTTATGTAGATATACTGGGTACCTGTAGTTTTGTGATGTACATGAGTTCATAATTGTTATTTAGGAAAAATAGGGGAAAGTATAAATTGTCCTGATCATGCAGGAGAGAGAGTCTCAGAGGCATTGCAGAGTAGAAACAGAGTTTGTCCTTACAGCAAACAAGCTCTTAGTGCTGGGGATGGTATGACTCAGACAGCTTCTAAAGACCATATTTGCTTGTTTTTCCACTTGGAGAGAATATTACTAAGTTCCATCATGTGAATGGAACCTCATTTAGTGCTATGGAGCATCTGCAGACTTGTGACTTGTGTTTGTAAAATTCAGTGTTATTACCAAAGAAATATCTTTCCTTTAGTAGATGTTAATTAATTATTTATGCATCCTGCAGCAATATTACTCTGGACTGTGATCCTGTCAGATCTTATAAATGATGTGTAGAAGGAAGGGTAGGTGGAGACATTAAACCTCTATTGGACATCCTTAAAGAACATAAACATGATGCAGGAATTAGCAGTTATTAATGAATTCTTATAATTATTATATTCTATAAATACCTTGAAATAATCTCCACCTAGTGCTGGATGAAAATATTTTCTTTTTTCCTTGACAGAGTAAGGGATAACAACTTGAGCAGCACATTGGTTAGCAGTAGTACTGATTTTTTCTTCTGCATTGCTTGTTCCTTTACATATAAGCAGAGTTAGTTAAATTTTAGAAGATAGCCCTTCTTAGACCAGATCCAGTTAAATGCCTAGGTGCCTTTGAATTATACAGGGCAAATATTATTCCTTTAAACTACTCCTACTTTTCAGAGTTTATCATCAGACTCAGGCTACTGAGCACTATTCCGTATTATAAGTATAAAAATGACTGTTCAGAATCTGGAGCCTGAAATTTATTCAGAAGATTGTTAGTCAGAATTTAGCTGAATTAATTGTTTTTCTAATGGTGGTGGTACAAGAAGCTTGCCTTTCTTCATACTGTTGTCTAAAGCATCATTAAAGGAGTGATGCCTTTGCTCAGCATTTTAGAGGAATCTAGGTTCAAAGCTGTGCTTCTTAGGAAAGGTCCTTAAACTTCTGTGGACTGCGAATGTTTCTCTTTCCTTTGTAATTCTTCTGATAAAGAATCCTTGTCCTGTTGACAGAAGATGAGAAAAAAAGTATGAATCTATAGTTTTATACAATGCATTGCCTAACAAAGGGTGTCTTGGATTTTGGTCAGGCATTTTTTTTATTTTTCTTTTCATAGTAATGTACAGAAATTGCAAAAGTACATAAGGGACTTGTGCCTATTAACACATTAAGTCAGTAGTCTAACCATTAAACTTCAGGTTTCCATAATATTTCCAGAGGAAGAGGGAAAATACTGGCTCTCCATGGTATCCACACTACTGAAGATTTTTAGAAAATGAGAGGGAAAAGTAGAAATTTAGAAATTTCTATTTCAAGTAGGGAAGTAAATACATACTCACTACTTTGAGGTGCTAATTACTGGGATATGTAAGGTAGGTCGTGGTGAAAACCTGTGCCTTCCATTCACAAATGCTTCATTCCTGTTAGTGTCATTAGACGTATGGAAAAATTGTCTATAGATCAATGCATGGTATCTTTGGGTTATTCCTGTCATCTTTAAAATTCAGTAATGCTGAGGCAAAAACCAAGTCCAAACCTGTTGATGTGTGGACCACCCAAGATGTGCAAAAATTAGCAGAACTCTTAGATCAAAGAGCATCAGCTAAACCACCTTTACATGTAAGTGGCTACTATATACAGTTTCATTTCAGTGGTAATTTTGGACTTTGGTAAATCATTCATCTAACTAATATTTTTATTCTTTTTCTATAGAGATCAGTATTATGTACATGTCAAGCAGACACCCTGCTATAACCACGGGATCATCTTTTCTCTTTTTTTATTTTCTATCCTTTTTCCTTTTTCTTTTCCACATAATGATGTGGGGTTAGATACATGAATTACAGTTCATGTGCTTGAAAGAAAAATTTTGAAAGCAAAACAAAACAAAAAAAATCCTGAAATTTTCATTTCTGTAATTATGGCTTTCAATAATTTAGAACTTTGTGGTAAATATTCTTTTGTTACTGTTTCTAGATTGCAGATTAATGCTAATCCCATGTAACAGTTTTCTTTTTATTTCAAAAGATTTATATAGAATTAATTCAATGCTGAAAATTATATATGTTAATTTGACAGGCATTTGAAACAATGTGGGCATTCAAAATTATTATTTGGGCAAAGCATATAGATTATTTTTGTGAGCAAATGTCTAAGAAAACATTTACACTTTTAATCAACGTCTGTTACAAGATACATTTTTTCAGATTATTAGGCAGGAACAAGATAAAGTTTCTAACTGGCAAAAAAGTAGCTCCTAACCATGGGAACTGCAGCACAATAATGCTTAAACTGAGATCAATTATTAAGCAGTTACCTTCTCAAATAATTTTGTTGCTGATAGAAATCTAATCTGATTTTTTAAATCAAACTAATCGATAATTTGAATAAACCTTGGAAAAGACATCTAATTGTTTTTGCTAACTACATCGACAAATTCATCAACAGATTCATTCATTACAAGTTGATGTAGAATATACAGTAGGAGTGGGTGAAAATCAATGCAGCATGTATATAAATTCAGGAAAGCACTGATAGGTATTATACACGCTATGCTGATAAATCATATTAATTAATTTTAAATTGCTATGCATTTAGTGTAGATATTGCATATAATAGGAAAATTAAAAATTCCCTCCTCACATTTCTAAATTCATATAGAGATGCAAGAACTCATCACCTTTGTCCCTCCCTGTCCAGTGCACCATGATGCCATGCCTAAATATTTGCAGGGCCAGCTTAACCAATTTGGCTTTTAAATGAAGCCTTGTTTAATGAAAGACTAAATCATGTATGTGTTATGTGCACTTCTTGAATGTAGTCAAAAAAGTCATTCATAAGAAAAGTCGATAGCAATCAGAAATGTTCCCTGTTCATAAGCAGCTCAAGGAAATAGAGAAGTACCATGTGCAACCAAAAACTTACAGAAAATAAATACCTCTTCGCCTGTCAGTTAGACCCAGGGACTTCCTTGTAAAATAGTTTGTGTGTAACATGTAAATCAACAACTTCATTTATGCAGTTAACAGTCACTGAGCCTCTAGCAAGTTACTCTGTATTCACTGCTGATTTCCCACTTCCCGAAAAACCTTCCATTTTCACAGCTATAATCACCATGTTCTTCACTGGAAAATGAAGTAATGTGCTTTCAAAGTATCCCCATGTTCCTGACTGAAACCACAGGATCACCTAAAATATTTTGCTGAAACAACAGATATATTTTGCATGTAATCTTACTAAACAATTTTTATGAACGTATCTGATCTTCATTCAATTACATTAGAGCAGAGATCACACACATACACACACACAAAGAAAAAGAAAATATCTCAAATATTAAGAAATAAGAGATACTTAATTTCCTCTCCTCCATCGACACATGAAGATTCCACACTGACAAAACCACACAGATAAAGCCTAGAGTTGATAGGAAAAATGAAGAAAGTGACTACATTTTCTTTTTAGAAAAGGTTATTCTGACTTTCTTCTTTTTCATTATACATTCAGGTGACTAATGCAGCATAATTTTATACACAAAATGATCCAATCACTTTCCCAATACATTTACTATATCTGCCAGTGTAAATATAAGGTACATTAAATGACTAAAGTTTCTCTGTGTTTCAACCAGTGAAAAGGGATGAGTTACAATAGAATTGGTGCTTTTTAGTGGTTTGGTATGTATTAATATATCTTATATTGATGATTTTCTTATATTTCTCTGTGAAACTGAATGGTATTATGAATCATTTCATAGCATCGCAGAATAGTTTGTGTTGGAAGGATCTCAAGGATCATCTAGTTCCAAACTCCCTGTCATGGGCAGGGATAACCTGCACTAGACCAGGTTGCCCAGAGCCCCATCTAACCTGACCTTGAACACTGCCAGGGATCCAGGGGCAGCCACAGCTTCTCTGGGCAACCTGTGCCAGGACCTCACCACCCTCAGAGTAAAGAATTTCTTCCTAATATCTAATATAAAGCTACCCTCTTTCAGTTTAAACCCATTACTTCTTTTTTTGTAACTACCTGCCCTTGTAACCAGTCCCTCTCTGTCTTTCCTGTAGGCCTCTTCAGGTACTGGAAGGCTGCTGTAAGGTCTCCTCTTAGCCTTCTCTTCTCCAGGCTGAACAAGCCCAGCTCTCTCAGCCTGTCCACACAGGAGAGGTGCTCCAGCCCTCTGATCATCCTTGTGGCCCTCCTCTGGACTCACTCTAACTATTCCATGTCCTTCTTGTATTGGGGACCATAGAGCTGGATGCAGTACTCTAGGTGGGGTCTCACAAGAACAGAGTAGAGGGGGAGAATCAACATACAGAAACACAGGAACCACTGCTATGCTCAGACTATGCGTCCATGTTTCCCAACGTTCTTTCTTACCATTGCAAAATATAAATTTTCAGTTAGTTTTTCCAGTATATGTCAGATTTATTGAAATATAATTTCTGAGAACCGCCCTGAATGCCTTTATAATTAGCGTCACTTTTTATTGACTGCCATTCTCTCATACTGAAGTCAACTTAATGAACTGAGAACACACACCACTAACTACAAAATGACTGTTAGTAGTTTGACAATGAATTTTTTTTATCTTTTAGTGGCAAAAAACATCTGGTTGTAGAGATTGCTACTATTAATGCTACAGTTTTCTTTTAAAAGTATACCTGTTGCAATTTGAAACAGATCTTCCACTCACCACATAAAAATATCTTCCATTAAGGAAAATGTTTAAATGTCTTAATAAAAAAACCACCAGTGCAAAATACATTATATACATTTCTGTTTTACCCATATATTCCCTTGGCAGTCTTTCTTTTCCTGAGTACTGTATCTTGATTACCTATTGACTCATCAGTCTTTATTGTGAGACTCTTAATATCTTTCAAAAAATTACTTGCTTTTGATGTCATTACTTAATAGTTCATAAATAGCCTTTTAGATTCCTGTAATTTTTTTTCATTTAACTTTTTATAATCTGTTTACTTTTATCATTCTAGACAGAAATTCCAGCCTTTGTGGGCAGTCATTTTAGTTTTAGGATCCTCATTTACACTTCCTTTTACACATGCTGCTTTTATTTGTGGTATTTTTAGAGATGATTTAGATTACTTATGGAGGTTTTGGTGTCATTAAACATTCTCAGTGTTGCATGCAAACACTTTACTGCTTTTGATGCTTCTTTAAAACTCTTCCTCATTTTCCCATAATTTCTTTCTCACAAATTAATCAATAATATAGTGAATAAATTAGTTTGCTTTTCAGTTTTATGCAGCTAACTGAATTTTGCAAATTCTGCTCATTACATGATTATCAACCAGTTTTCTACTAGTTTTGGCATATAGATTCAGTCTTTGTGATTAATTGCTTTGAGCCAATCTAAAATTTTATTGCTGAACTAAATTTTGTGTTATTTATCCATGTGAATAACTAGATCTTTCAATTATTTTTAGAGTTTTTTACTTTAAGCTTACCAGATGCACCATCACTTGGCTAATACTTAATATTACATTTCCTATTAATCTTTGGATATGTATTATTCTGTACCATGTCTTAATATAATTCAAATAGAATGTATTCATTATGTTTGACTAAGCTCTTCTCGAGCAGCAGCACTGCTTTCCCCCACTGGTTCTGTTCTGTTGTTGCTGTACAATCTGTGCTGTGGCAGTACGGTATTTTGCTGTTTGCTTTACCACTATTCCAATAGATTATGGTCAATATATGCTGGTTAAAGTGATTTAGTTTGCTGAGCCTATTCTTTGATTATTAGAAGCTAGGTGATGTATACTGATGCATCAGTTCTCCACCACACTTTACTTTCCTGTTCCCTATAAAATTTAAGTTTAAGCACTGGAAGCTTGTCATAGTTTTGTGGAGCTGTGCTGCCGAAATGGCTTCTGCAAGCAGCAGCTAGAAACTCTCTGCAGGCCCCAGAAAGTAAACATCAGCCAATTCAAGGCCAGAGTTGCTGCTGACCAGGGCCGACCCTGAGCACTATTACCACAAGTGAGTCAAAGATGCATTACAAAAATGTGACAGTCACACATAGACAGTGCCAATGGTGCTTGGTGAGCTGTTTCTTGTCTAGTGAGGCACACAGTGCATCTTCCAGTCATGGGCTCAAATACTCAGCCTGTCCAGTAGTTGGGCCTGCATCCTCCCTCCCTGCACTGCCTCCAGCACATGTTCCACTAGTAACTTATACATCAGGTGCTCAACGACCAGAGATTGCCCCCAGTGCCCTGGGCAAATGTGCCACTTGACTGCTGATGTAGCTTCCAGGGTCACACACTTTGAGCACATTGCACTGGCACCATGGGCACACAGGACTTGCACTCCTGGTCCACCCCGATACACAGCCCCACCATACACAAGTGAACACAGCCCAGGGAGTCCCACATCCAGGAAAATTGTTAAACATGGAGTTTAGTGAGAAGCTGGTATCAACTGTACTGGTAAGGTGCAGATGTGACCTGACAGACAACTATCCATCCATGTTTGCACAGGATTGGCATTTTTTTCCCCTTCTCCCTGTTTCCCCACACTTGTTCCTCCTCAAACCACTGTGATCCCTCCTGTTCCCCACCTTCATTATGGACACAACATCCTACAGCAAGTCCTGTGCAGTCCTGAAATGCTCTTCCTTACACCGCATAGGAAGCCCTGTACACTTGGGCAGTGCCTCCAGTCTGAGGAGTGACCTTGAGAGCCTTGTCACTGACCCTTGGTGCTGGGTGTCCCCTGGCACATGGGCCTGGGTCTGCCCTGGGACAACTTCAGGGCTGGGATAAGGGCTAGTGTCTCTGACTGGGAAATTGGGGTACCCCCTGCCAAAACATCTCTGTGCTCCTTTACAATGATGGGGATAAGCCTTTCACAGGCTGATGGACCCTGTGGGGAAGTTGGAGGACCTGGGCAGTATAGTACTGGGATTCGCCCAGTAGTGCTGTTCCTCTGCACTCCCTGGGGTGTGGGGAGCAGCTTTTGTCAAGTTACCTATCAGGGGACGCTTCATGATCACAGAAACATAGAATGCGTTTAGTTTGGAAGGGACCTTTAGAGGTCATCTAGTCCAACCCCCCTCCAGTACACAAGGACACCTTTAACTAGATCATATAAGGGTAGACAGCATTAGATGGACACATTTCACAGCACAGAACTGTGTATGTAACAGTACTGTCACAAATATATGACAGGAAAAATCCCATATAGGTCAAAAGTACTTTCTTGTTGCCACATTGAGCTATGAAAGTCAAACTTTCTTGAGTCGATTTGCTAGTGGTTGAACGATGCAACAGTGCTCTAACTGCATTGATGTACATATTTGTAGTCTAAAACTCTGCATTTTTCTAAGTAGATATATATTCTCCAAATCTATAAATGTTAATGGCACTGTCAGTCAATACATCTGATGTAATCTCTGAAAGCCTTTGTCATTTTCTGTCTTGTTTTAGGAATGAAAATGAGAGACAATACTGTTTCCAATTTAATAATTCCTCACGCTTACATCAAAAGACCCCGAGAAGACACTGGTGACTGATAGTCTTACTGTGTGTCCCAAGAATGAATCAGACCCTGGTTCTTGTGGCAGAATCCTGTGCTTACCTTCAGCAGTGCTTGCGCTGTGTGGCAATGTGCATTGCCAAGCTTGTTGAAATTCAGTTATATCTCAAGAAGTACTGAATCCACTGACATTCTAAATTATAATAATAAAATGGTGCAACTTTTGTTTTCTCACTTCATTAAAAACTAGTAGATTCTTGAGTAAATGTGATTAAATATAGCTTAATGCCTTGTCGTGGAATTTTAAGAGGCACAGACTATGTCAAAGATAAAGTTCCCGAGAGTTGAGGCACTGAAGTCCAATAACTAAAGTTGTTTTATTGAGAAATGGTAGCTTGACATGTGTGTAAAATTTATAGGAATGGAATCATCTTCAAAACCTCCTAGGAGTTGGAGAAGGAAATTGCATTTGATATAATGGGAAACATTTGCGATTTTTAAATGCAAGGCAATGTATTCTACACGCTTGCTATCAAGAAACTTTTTCAATCTTCTCCTGCCTTTGGCATGACACTTCTGATGACTTTTAAAATGAGAGAAGAAGGCTTACTCTATACTGGGGACATTGGAAATACTTCTATGCTTGTGATGGAAAAATGCTATCTGTTCTCAAGTTTTATTGGGAACTTCATTAGAAAGTTTCTTATGCATAATCTCTTATTTATATGTGGGTGTTTTTTGTATCACCAATAGGTAAATATGAAAGAATAAGAATGTAGATCACAGATTTTTCTTTCCCAAGGATTTTGTGGAGTTATTTATTTAATATACTGTAACTTAGAGTGTAGTGAAATGGGTATGTTTTTCTGTACAGTTCTCTTGCTTGTAGATCAAATGTTTTGTGGACCCGTGGAGATATAACCTTTGACTGCCATATTTATGACTCAATATTGCTCCTGAAAATGAATTATGAAAGCAAAACTCAGATTTACCTTTGGGTGTTGATAATATATTTTAAAAAAAGATGTGCATATTTCCATAATAAATGGAATTTTTCTCTATATTTAAAACACTTCTGTACTATGAAATAATAAAAACCAAATATTATTCTGATAACCTTTGTAAGAGGGTCACTGAAACTGAAAACAAAAATGCAGATAATATTCCACTTGGATTAGTTAATAGTTATGTCATTTTCTCTAAATACTTCCAGGTGAAAATTTCTAAGGGAAAAAAATATTTAAAAGAAGATGGGGTCATAAAGCTTTCTTGTTCATTTCCATAGGAAGTTTTAATACTGATATGTATCCACAAATCCTGATATCTATCCACTGTTCATATTCAGTTGCTAATGAATCTCTTTGGAAATGCTGTATCTAGACAACATTTAGTACATCAAAGAATGGTTTCCAAAAGTAAGAATGACAGGTCCTTTTCAGGCAAAACAGTGTATTGAAATTGGCTTCTCATTTTAAATCTTACCCATGGACAGAACTAGTGCAACTACTACGAAAGCTGCCTGAAAATTGTGTTTACAAGTATAAAACACAAAGTCTGTTGTATTTATCAAAATTCTGTTGTTGTTTGTGGACTCCTTCACAGTTTCAGCACCATGGGAATAATTAAGATATCATTATGTATTAAAATTTAATTTCTTTGCTTCCCTTGTCAAAATCACATAAAATTTCACAACTATTAATTTAATTCCATAATAAAACTTAGGTTAAAGACTAAGAGAAAACTTAGGGTCATCTTTTCCATTGAGCACCAAAGGGGGGAAAAGTCACCTTCTAAGCTCATCTTGCAGACTTAAACATCTGAAAACAACCATCTTCTGTTCTAAAATTTTGAATGTCTACAGATACAAACCTGACTCCTATTTGGAGACAGAGTTATGAGAAAATTTCCCATCATTAACATTTAATAAACACAAAATGAATCATACAAAATAAAAACAATACCACAATAACCTGGTGGGTGAGGGAGCTTACTGTACCATATCCAGATACTAAAAGGTTTATAAATAAAAACCTACTTACTTTTATGACCTTCTCTATTAATTCACCATTATTATTTTTTTCTGCCTTAAATTACGATATACCTTTTTTAGTTGTTAAAAAAAACCCCACTATTAAAACAATATTGGAATAAGACATTCTTTTCTCTCACAAAATAAATCAGGGACAGGGCTAAAAACCATGTCCTGAAACAATTGCATATGACAGGCTCTGAGTTTTCTTTCGGGGTAGTGGGGTGGGGAGTGTCCAAGTATCATGTAGGGATGAAAATAAAAGATTCAGAACTTCAGGTGTCACCATTTGAGTAACTGAAAAGGATTGCTTCTGGTGAAATTGAGCGAACTACTATTTTATACTAAGATTCATGCCCCTTTCCATGACACAGGCATCATGGGAAGGGCCTTTGCCTACTGCTTGCCAAATGCTGTGGGGACTTGCCCTGTGAGGGGCAGAGTTGAGACCTTCCCAAATTTTTATTGACATTTGCTGCTTATTTTGCTGATGCATTTCTTTGTTTTGACTCCTTTGAGCACTGCAGGCAGAGGACCAGTTCCATGTGGGCCAGAGTGTGAGAGAAAAACAGGTGTTAAATTTTTTGGAGAAAACTAGATTCAAATTTTCCATTGGGTGATTCCACAATCAGTCAACTTCCAATTGTGAGCAACTTCATATAAATGGGTTAAATACCTCATTTAAAAGATTACTTAGGTTCTTTATTGAGAGGGTGATCGTGCACTGGAACAGGCTCCCCAGGGAAGTGGGGGAAGCTTGACTGAGTTCAAAAAGCATCTGGATGATGCACTTAGCCACATGCTCTGACTTGGCTGGTCCTCTGTGGAGTCAGGAGTTGGACTTGATGATCCTTATGGGTGCCTTCCAGTTCTGGGTATTCTATGATACGGAAAGAATACCATCTGCAGCTTTTTGGTCCATTTCTTCATCCCAATGCCGAGGCTGTTCAGTTCTAATGTTAAAGCAGGAACACCAGTTGCCTTGCAGCTGTGGCAGCAGTATGAACTCCTAACACATCTGCAGTTTGCTTTGAATTTGCCCTCATCCAGCCACCAAGCCTTGATGGACATCATGGCTCCAACTACAGTCTACAGCTACTTGTCTAGTCACTAGACTTCTAGAAGGTTAGGTAATGACAGTAAGATTTTACATATGTTTTTCTTTGCCTTTATACAAGGGATCTGCCATGGTGAATTTCAGACAGTAAAGAGGTTTGACTGGTGCACTTCTGCACAAAATTGTATCCAAAGAAAGAAATGAACGGAATTGAATAATACAGTAAATTTTGCTTTTGTATATGTGTGTGTGTGTTTTCTTTTTTAGATTTTTTTTCCTGTCTGTGCACTAATGCTGCTACAGATCCAATAAGGGTTCTGAGCACAAATGTCTGAATTCCTACTGATTTTATTTCATTTGATAATGGCAGGCTTTTGAAGCTTTCTTTACCTAAAAGTGGCACCTTTCAAACAGAGAATCAAGACAGCAGCACTCGTTAATGTTTACTGTTCATTTTTCATAACAAGAAAAAGAGCACAGAAGAATTTTAACACTATCATCTGTACAAGAAGATAACATTATTGTAAAATGCAACTTGCTGTTATTGCTGGTATTATCATGAACAATGTATCCATTATCACTTTTTAGAGGGCTTCTTATCCTCTTATCTTGCTTTGAGTCTTACAAACTGTACTTATTGTGGAGGGTTTGCTTATTACTTAACTTGTAGTATACTCTCGCTTTCTTTCATCTGAAAAAAAAACCCAGCAATGCTTTATTTTCTGTTGTTGTTGAGGGGCAGAGGGGTTGAGTTTTATTGTATTCATCTGCTCAAGTGATTTATTATGTCAATGAGTTCAAAGATGAAAAATTAAATCTGAAGCAATGTATAAAAGAGGGATTTTAGATCTTCTCTCATGCCCACCTTGCCGCAGAATTTAGTTTTCTTTGCGTCAGGGAAAGGATCATAAGATTGTTTCAGCTGTCAACACTGCTCTATTTTTTTTACCCTGTTTCCCTGCTCTCCAAATGTTTTTGTTCTCACAGAGAAGCCTTTCTCTCTCTTTCACAGCTGACCAGCTAAGGCACAGCATACCTTTGGACAAACTTAGGCAAGGGAGTAAGTGGTTGAGTAAATTATTTTATTCAGGTCTGCAAATAATTAAGTCCTCTATCAGTATCACAGAATGGTTAGGGTTGCAAGGGACCTGTAAATATAATCTAGTCCAACCCCCCTGCAATGGGAAAGGACATCTTTCACTAGATTCGGTTGCTCAAAGCCACCTCCAACCTGGTCTTGAACACCTCCAAATATATCTATTTGCCTTTCACAGACTGTTGATAAAATCCTTCTTATTACTCTATCCTCCATCTTCTACAAGTACACAATAATCCTCTGCTCAAACTGTTACTCCTGTTTAGCTTATTATTCATGGAAATAGAACAAATATTGTTGTGAGAGAATGTACAGCTGAAGTTAAGCAGGGTTCAATCTTTCATATGTCTTGCTGTCAATAAGCTTCTGCTTCTACAAGAGCATGCTTGGTTTATTTTGTTCAGTTAATTACATGAGTTACCAGAGGTGGAGCTCAGATGCTGTACCAGCAAACCCATTGCATTTGGTCATTGTATTATTTGCTGAGGTGTGCCAGTGTATTAGGTTGCTAGAAAGTAAGCTGGAATCATCATGCTCATTTTACTTGTAAAAACCCAAGCTGGCAACAAGCTGAAGCAGCACAGACATGAAACACAGTTACCTAATTATCTTAGCAACAGGATTTCACCAATTTATTTAAAATTTAAAAAAAAAAATTAAATGTCCCAAGTTATGAACCATGATCATTAAACACTTTCCAATTAGCAATTCATTTAAGGGAAGTGCTTTTGTAGGACTTTGTATATGGCTAAGGCCATATGAAGAATGTTTTAAATTCTGTTAACAACCTTTGAGACAAACTCTTCAGAGCAGTGTTACTTACATGCAGCAGTGTAGTGTGGGCCAGATTTGTGATTCTGGTCTCTGCATCATTAAAGAATCATTGGGGGGTCATAGGACAGCAAGGAAGTGCAGGACAAATTTCCTCTGACATGGAAGTTCTTGAGTGTTGTTGGAAATGCATGGATGTTTCTTACCCTGCTGGATTACAATGTAGGGGTGTTGCTCTGTTTATGTTCAGGTACAGAAGGATCTAGAATGCTCTGAACAGCTCAGGGAGCTCAGGTCTGTCCCGAGAATCATGAAGTAGAGCATGAGCTCTGCAACTATACCCCCAGGGCACCTTCTGTCCCTGGTGCCTTGAGGTTGATTGTGGTGCTCTCCCTTTAAGAGGTACATCGTACTACTCCCACTTCTGAGGTGGTGGTGAGGCAGCTTCCTTAGCCTTGCCATGGGCAGCATACATTGTAGACCTCATAGTGGGGAGTGCCATGGGGGCACACACTATTTCCTCTCTTCTGAGGAGTGGGGGATGTGACCTACACCAGCCAGGACCACCAGATAAAGGAAAAATCAACCTCTCAGCAGTCAGACTATTCAACTGAATTTTAGTCTGCTCACCAATAGCTATTTGAAGGGTATGGGCAATAGAAGAAGAGTGAAAAACTATTCTAATTTGCTGTGTGACTGACTCAAAAGTGCAGAGTGTGACTTCAATACCAAGGAGTACTATACACAATATATTTCCTAAGCCTCTATACTGAAAGTAAGTAAAGCTGTGGTTGAGACTAAGAGGATGTTATCTCTTGCCATAGACGAGTCCAGATTCTGCATTATGTCTCATATTCTTATTCTGTGGTGGGGTTGTGGGTGGGTTCCTTTTTTTTTGTTTTGGTTTTGTGGTGAGTTTTTTGTTTGTTTTTTTTAGGTCAGAACTGTTTATCTTTCCCGCTTCTTATTTCATCAGTCTAATTTGTTCTGCAAAATCAGCTTCCTATACCTGCCTGAATCTTTGCAATGCCTTCCACAGTATCTTCTTCATCCTTCCTGTAGCTGTGACTACTACAGCACCTGCTCCTTCCTCCTACCCTTGCATAGTTGTGTGTGTGTGTGTGTGTGTGCACATATTTTGGACTGTGTTAGCAGTAGTACAAATTGAAGAAAAGACAAAGGTTATATATTCTTTATTACAAAATCAGCTTGTCCTTTTTGCTCCTTTTCTGACAGCTCTCTGGATGGGTTATTTTTGAACATACGTAGCATCTCAACTTCATGGCTGCTTCCAACTTTGATTTAGCAGATAGAAAAGATGTTTTCCTAAAGACACCTAAAAAGACAATAGAAAAGACAGCATTTTTTTGTCTTTCTGTGCTGGCAATGATAGGTATTCACAGCTCTCTGAAAATAGAATACAATGGTTGTCATTCTAAGATAAAAACCTTGTAAAAAGTTAGAAACATTGGTTTCTAAATTACCATTTTGGAATTTAGTAACCTGAACTTCAGGAGACGAGATGCTAATGAGAACACAGTGGGATTGTATGGTAAATGCTGATTCAGCAGCCTTTATATTGTTGGAGGGGTGTTACACAACCAACCAATCATAGAATCAATCATACAATATCCTGAGTTGGAAGGGACCCATAAGGATCATCAAGACATTATGGCTTTGTCTAGTTACGTGCAGGAAATTTTGTCGAGCAAGATATTGTGAGATGCAGTATTAAAAACCTGTCTGAAATCCAAAAAACCCAAACATCAGTTGGTTTCCCTAGGTCAACCAGTTGGGTGACCTTGTTGTAAAAGGAAATCAGATTAGTCAAAGTAGTGTTTATCTGTTTCTGTGACTTACTTTCCTCCTTTCTTCTGATTCTGCATTTCTCTCTGAACAAATGACTGTGGTGCCTATTTCTCCTTTCCATCAGCAGTTTGACTAGTCAGATTAATCAGGAAGCCTGTAGCCCAAAACCTTGCGTCTGCTTCAATGCAGTTATACAGAGTGCATGTTGTGCAACATCTAATCTTTCAACTTATTATCCAGCTACACAGTGGACCCTGTTTGAAGAAGAACAAATGCTCTCCAGCAAAGGACCCTTGTGTGCACAAGACACTGCTCACATTTCTCCTCCCTCTTACTTCTTTTAATTGATTGTTCAGTGGCTTGAAAAACTAACTTCCTCCTCTTGTAACATATGCATTTCAGACCACTCAAGGCAAGTATACAGTGAAAAAAACAGTGTTTGTACTGTGACATATACAAATTGCAGATCAAATATCTTCCTTAGATATTCTGAGAAACAACCAAAATAACCACAAAAACCATGTCATAAATGTCAGTGGGATGACTATCAATCCCATAAACACAGGTGAATGAAAATAAGATATCAACCAGTAATTTATGTAAATTTCACAATATCCCTACAAACTTTAAAAAAAGAAGCATTGGGTACTTGGTTCATTAAAAAAAATTGAATAAATATGTTTTGTTTTGTTTTGTTTTGTTTTTTTCTTCTCAATTTATAAGAGTTTGAGCTACCAGAAAATTAAATGCCTGTTTTCCTGTCGTCCACATCAAGACGGCACCAAACTTTGCTTCTCCTTAATTGGCTGCAGAATGATGTCTATAAAATAATTAAACTTTCCTTGAATCAGCAGGTTTCTCAGTTTGCTTTGCTGCATGAGTGAATAAGAATTTAATGATTTCAGCCAAATTATTCCATTCAACAACTGAGTGGAACACTTTACATAGTTCTCTGTGGAGAAAGGAATGAATCCCTTCCAGAGCAGAGAGAATCTTCACAGAGACTTTTTTTTTCTCATTAATTCTTTTATAAAAATAATTATTATAGGAACTTTAAAGATTGAGAGCAGTGGAGGCACATTTCTTTTCAACCTGAAATAGAGGTGCTCTGCAAGAATTCCAATAGTTCCACTCTTCAGTTAAATTACCAGATCACAAGTTCTGGACCTTTTAATATTTTGAGACAATGAAAATTTAGAAAGGGACTGAGTCCCAAAATTATATCCTCATTCAAGTGTTAGGACTTTGTGAGATAAAGTACACCATTTTTGTGAACCCCATGTCAACCTCCAAAATATATATGGACATCAAGTCTTCAGTGTCACATGATTTATTCTTGAAGATCCACCTTTTTTTATTCCTGTGACTTGCTAATATGAAGAAAGCTGAAGGTTCCCAAGGAGGATCTTAAGGAAAAGCTGTCCTGCAGTATTAATTCAAGAGCAGATTTTTTTAGCAGTAAAGTTTCATTCCTGTATTCTGACTATTCAGGGTTTCAATTGAAAACAGGGACTGATTAATAAAGAAAGTGGTGTATATAGAATCAGGGAAAGCAATATAAACTACATTCCACAAATTACTGTTTTTGTGGAAGTCTGCCTGTTGCTTATTAGCACTGTGAATTAAAACTCTAATGCATTTTTTTCACTCATCGTAAATTGATCTGTCACAGTAAATACAGTTCATTTTATAAAATAAATTTTCTATACTTTATTGTCAAGGTGTCTGTGTGCCACCAGAAGAAAGGAAAATAATATCTGAGCCCCCTATATACTGATTAAACCAGATAGATGCTTGTTCTAGAACAGACATGATCAAGCATTAGTCATTGGGGAAGCTATAACTGCCTGGACTCTCTTCCTAGAACTCAGTCCACATTCACTGCGGGGAATACACCAAAAATCTAACTACAAAAATAAGTATTTTATTATGTTATTTGAACTAATTACATACCTGGAATGCACGACCTTAGGAGATCTAGATGCTAACTCTCAATCTGACTTCATTTCAAGACCTTGCGCTGAGGCATCATGGCCTCAGATATGTGAGTCTCAGTCCTCTAGCAGACAGCAGGATCTTGAAAGAGTGATTCAGTGCTCTTTCAGGCTTGGCAGGGAGCAACTATAACTAGCCAATGAGAAACTGTAAGCAAAGAACATATTTAAGGTGATTCCTGGTGCCTTGACAGTTGATTAAGGGCTTCCCATTAGGAATCTCTTACCTGGGTTTCAGAATAGGCATAGGAAACTTAAGCCAGATGGATGAGAAAGAAAAATATATCCTGGTTTTGAGTACTAGAAAAAAAGCCACAAAACAAACTGTCATTGGATAAGGGTGATGAGGACTCCATTGGAGAAGAGGAGGCTGAGGGGAGACCTTATCACCACCCAGAGCTACCTGAAGGGATGTTGTATAGATGTGGGCGATGGTCTCTTCAGCCAGGTGATAGGACAAGGGGGAATGGCATGAAGCTGTGCCAGGGCAGGTTTAGATTGGACATTAGAAAAAAAAAAAAATTACTGAAAGAGTTGTCGGGACCTGGAACAGGCTGCCCAGGGAGGTGGTTGAGTCATTTTTCCTGGATGTGTTTTAAAAAAGTGTAGATGAGGTACTTAGGGATATTGTTTAGCTTAGGATGGGAATGGTTGGACTTGATGATCTTTAAAGGTCTTTTCAAACCTTGCAATTCTGTGATTCTGTGGTTGGAGAGAAAAAAACCCCTCAATTTTCACTTAACAGTATCAGTCTCTAGTTATGGGTGAAACTTTGCCAAACTACCTTTTCCCTGCCAAATCTTCAAGCTCTGCGAGTTTTATGGGGCAAAAATATAAATAAGCAAAACTAAGTTCAACTGTATCTCAATGGTCCGAGGTTTTCCCAAGTTCCAGTCTCTTGGACATCCTTACACATATTGTAATGAAGAATGTCATCATGGTCCTGGGCACAGGGATGAGAGGGTAGTTAGTTATGCTGTCTCTCCTGCTGTTAAACTCTGGAATGAAACCATCATGACGATCTTGGACAGCTCTGCTTTAAAATGATGTCAGCTCCTTTTCAGTGGTTTTGGCCCAAGTGAGGACATGATTAGTGATTGTATACCTCTCCCAATCCATTTTTAAATGTTGGTGTTCTTTACAAGAGACTAAGTGGTTAGATGGTCATATGCAAGGAGTGCTTGGAAGCCAGTGGTAGGGTCAGATAGCCTGCAAAGTATACTGTCTGAATTTGTGCCAATTTTAGACTGCCTGAATTTTAGCCTTTGCTGGTTCCAGTTCTAACATGGAAAATTCTGTAGCCATGTCTATTGACTATCTATAAAGTTAGTTACCGAATGCCATACTAACCTTAGCTTGGGCTTCTGAGTTTTATTAAAATACAAATCATCATAACTGGAATATTTGAACTGCATAGTATTTCCTGCCACCTTCTGTATTGGGCCTGGAAGTGTTAGGAAGGTTCTCGAGAAAAATTCAGCACTAGTGCCTCTCCAACTTGGCACTCCTAATTTTTGATAGTTAAACTGAATTGTTGAGCTGGACTTGGGACTTAATCTACATAGGTAAACACTAACACATTCATATAAAGCATCTGTCCATGGATCAGAGAGGTAGAGACAAACCTGGGAGCTTTTATGCGTTATGAGTGGCCCCACCACAGGCCTCACACTGAAACAGCTTTTTCTCACACTCCAATTTTACACCTTGAGCTTTACAGGTACTGATAATATGCCTTTGCAAAATTGTTTCAAATGAGCAAAATTGGAGTTTCTTGCTACATGACTAATTAGCATAAGCAATCTCTTGTCTCATAGCAACCTAGATCTGATGATGAACACCTGCCAGCCCAGATGGTTTGGGGAGGAATTTTCCAGTTTAATAGAATAAAGTACTGTTTCTGAGATGCCTCAAACTATTGTTTAACAGGAATTTTGCAAGAAGTCTGAAAAGTGATTATTGTGAAATCTTAACAAATAAGCATCTCCAGAATTGTCATGTTTAAGTGTCATCACTTGTCAAGGCATGGCTTTTAAATAATGCATGGCTGTTACATCTTATTCTGTGTGTGCTAACAATAGTATTGAATAGGCATAAATTTGAGAATAATGCAAAACCAATAGGACCTGCAAAATTACAAAACCTATTGTCTCATGATAAGATTTTATTGTATAAATTGAAGTCTATAGTTCTAAAATACTGTATGAACAAAATGAATTCTAGTAGAAGATTTTTGTAAGATTTCAGATAAATGTTTATATATGTTAACTCAAATGATTACTCAATTGTGATTTGTCCCTTGCAGCAGTAGTTCAGTACTGGTATGTGGAGTACTCCAAAATATATCTGTGCATTAGAGATATTTTTGCAGCAACATCATATCTAATAGCTGAAATTCTGAGCTTAGTGTTGTCAAAAATACCAAGATTTCAGCCACTAAACAGAATCACAGAATCACAGAATCACAAGGTTGGAAAAGACCTTTAAGATCACAGGGGAACCTTAAACCATCAATAATTTTTTTACATACAATTTTTCAGAGAAGCCCTTCTTAAGCCCTTTCCTTAATCTTATTTCTTAAACTTTGAAAAAAAATAAGAAATATCTCTGAAGAGAGCAACGTTATTTATTTTTGGTGAAAACTCTGTATTGTGGTACCTTCTGCATTTTAATATCGAACATCAAATTTGACTCAAATTAATATACTGACTTTTCAGTATTTACATCCTTTGCTTCGGTTTTAACACTATATCTAGAAAACTGAATATTTAATAATACAGAGAGAAGCAAATTCCTCTTGGAAAGCTTGTGTCCTCTATGTTTTGTCTTAGGTTTCTCTGTATGATATTCAGTAATCAATATTGGTGCTAAATTTTAGACATAGTGAGGCAGACTGATGATAAAAATTTTTAAGGTAAAAATAAACCCTACCTTCTTAATGATTGTGCCACTTCCCCCTGTACCTTCCCTTCTTTTTATAAAACCATTCAACATGAAATATGGAGAGATTATTTAAAAAGGCTATTTTACTCTGAAGCTTCAGAAACAACTTTGGCAGGCAGTACATATGCTAATATTTTTCCAAACTGGAATTTAGCAGTTCTAGTGATCCATGAGTCACAAAAAAAAATCCAGTTTCGGTTTGCAATTCAAGTATTGACTTAACAGTAATAACAATAAAGCCATGTTTTTTCTCAGTAGTCTAAGCAGAGATTCTCGAGAAAAATATGAGATGCATAAAGGCTTATGTATCAATTTATGTTTCCTTCCCTGACAGAATCAACACTTTAATTTTTATGTAAGATTTAAAATGAGAATATTTCACCATTCACCACTCACTTTAGAACTAGTATACAGTCTAATCTTTTAATACATTCCAGAGGTGCACTTGCTAACAGACTTCACCTGAGAAAGAAAAATAGAGCATATCATGTTCTGTAAAACTTGGCCACTTAGGAATGGAAAAAAATCTTCATAATATCAGAGAGAAATCCATATTCTTCCCAAAACACCAGCAAACTACAAGGCAAAATAAGATACTCGGACAAAAAAGCTGCAGAAGAGGCTGGGATGTGTCAGTCTGCAAAAGTAGCTCAAACCTTTTTTCTCAGAATGCATATTTTGGTTCAATTGCAGGAAAACTAGCCAAATTTCACTCATTAGCTTATTAAAGTACCACAATTTACATTGCAGGATTTTTCTTAGAAAAATTTTCCCCTTTTCTTTTTTTCCTCTATGTTTTTGTCTTATTTCTTTATAAAGAGAGAGAAAGAACATAACTATTACTTTAAAGGATTTTATTTTCCTCCCTGTCCTGGTTTCAGCTATGATGGAGTTAAACTTTTTTTAGCAGTGGATGGAATGCCATGTTTGGGTGTTAGCATGAGAATAGTGCTGATAGCACCCTGATGTTTTCCGATTTGTTGCCGGGCAATCAAGGACCTTTCTCAGCTCTGCATACTTCCTTACTAGTGAGAAAGGAGGGGACGCAGCCAGGACAGGTGATCCGAATTGGCCAAAGAGGATATTCCATACCAGTTACGTCATGTTCGGTATAAGGGGGGACTGGGGGGAAGAGGGGGAGACAACGCCAGGACGTGCGGTTTCTGGGGCGGTCGGGTTGTCCGGGACGGGCTCTAAGCTGTGCGGCCTGGGTTCTGTGGTTTGGTGAGAAATTGCATTGTGTATCACCAGTTTCATCTATTTTGTGCTTTAAACTTCTGTTATTGTTATATCTAGTTTTCTGTTATTGTTTAGTAAACTATCCTTATCCCAACCTGCGTGGTTCTGGTTTCTAGGTTGTGGTTTATTTTCCTCCTTTCTTCCTTCCCTTTTCCCCTTCCCCCAACTTTCCCTCCCCCTTCCTTTTAAAAGTACAAGCGACTGTGTGGGGTGCGGCCCTTGGCTGGGGCAAAACCACGACAGTTATTTTGGCGCCCAACGTGGGGCACGAACGGTTGGGATAACGGTAGATCTGACCCTAACTATCGCAATTAAGATAAGCACTGTTGTTTAAGCAATCTCTGGTCACGATGTTGTGGTATTTATTTACAAGGCTGTGGCAGCAAAACCACCGCATGCTGTATACAATCCTGGCAGGATTCTTTACTCTCTCAGGTCTGTGGCTCCCGTATTTGTTCCCATACTTCATTATAGTGTATTTTATGATATCGGTCTATGATACAATAATATCGATGATCATGAGCTTAAGCTGGTACTTGTATGAGGTTTTGCTGTCCTGTCCATTCTTTGGACAGGGAGGGGTTAATAACAGCAGCCGGTATGGTGGGGGCACTGCTTTCTTTTCCTTTGGGCTAAATACAACAGCTCTTAGGGCAGTTTTTGAAAATCTTCAATATCTCTGGGATATTCAAACTAGCATTTTGCTATTGGTAGGTTTGGTGCAGATGGTTCAGTTTTTGTTATATATCAAGCATAGGTTTATGAATACCACTGAAGAGCTTTCTCCGAGACAGAATAATCACGAGTGGCAGGGCATGTGGCAAAGTATGGGCAAGTACCTAGGTACTTTCTCACGCCCGATGGTTTGGAATTTCACTCCTGAACAGCTACAAGACCCCGATCAAGTGACTGCATACCTAAGGAAAAATTGCTGTAGGTTTCCCAGAGATGGACACCTTACTGCACTGTGCTGGGCTCTGGCCACTATTTATCAAACACTGCTTGATAGCAGGCAGCACTGTCAGCACTGTCAGGGAGAAGGGAAAGGAAACAGACTGGCAGATACTATAGCTGCTGCAACCACTGGGGCTGACACTGCAGCTACTGCAACCCCTGTGACCGACACTGCAGCTACTGTAATCTCTACAGCAGACACTGCAGATGATCTGAAAAACCAACCCACACCAGTGTCTGTTGCTCCCGTACAAAAGAGGAAAGGCACAAAGAAATCAGTTCGTATAGTGACGGATAAGGATGATGATCAACCGGGATCATCTCGAGGATATCAGGATGAGGCAGAACCAGAGATTGTTACCTGATCCCTGACTCTGAGTGAGCTGCGTGAGGTTCGAAAAGATTTCACTCGCCACCCAAGTGAGCACATTATCACTTGGTTGCTCCGATGTTGGGATCACGGGGCCAATAGTTTGGAATTAGAAGGCAGAGAGGCCAAGCAGTTGGGATCCCTAGCTAGAGAAGGAGGAATTGACAAAGCAATTGGGAGGAGGCCGGAAATCCTCAGCCTCTGGAGGCGACTACTGTCAAGTGTGAAGGAAAGATATCCCATAAAGGAATATATTACATGCCAGACACCTAAGTGTAACAGCATAGAGACATCTGTCCAGCACCTGAGAGAATTAGCTGTACGGGAGATAATTTATTATGATCTGGACAATTCACGGCTTCCCTCTGATCCCGATGAAGTCCTATGCACGCCAGATATGTGGCGTAAGGTTGTACGAAGTGCACCAGCAGGGTATACCAATTCACTGGCAGCAATTGACTGGAATGATACGAATCCGCCAACCGTAAATGAGGTGGCCTGCCGACTCCGGAAATACCAAGACAATGTTTCCCTCTCCGTCATTGCAGCAGTAGAGAAACTGGTTCAACGACTTGACAACAATGTGTCCAACTCCCAACCCGTATGGAGCAATGTTGCAGCTACTGGGAGAAAGCGTCCATCGTTCCAAGAGGGAGAATACACACCACGACGTACATTGTGGTTTTACCTGCTTGATCATGGAGAGGACATGAGGAAATGGGATATGCAGCCCACCTCAGCCCTTCGAGCACGAGTAAATGAGCTGCGGGGTAAAACATTCGCACAACGAGATTCTGCCAGGAAGAAGGCTGCACCAGTTTCTACTGGGCAGTTCCCTAGACCAACTGGAAGGCCTACCTATATGTCTGATGTGCCTGATCCTTTTGAAGGGACCTCTAAGTCCTTTATGCAACCAGTGGAAACCAAATATGATCAGCAGCAATAGAGGGGCCCTGCCTCCAGCCAGGTGGAGGAGAGGGACAATCGGGTTTATTGGACTGTGTGGATCCGATGGCCTGGCACGTCAGACCCACAAGAGTACAAAGCTCTGGTGGATACTGGTGCCCAGTGTACTCTAATGCCATCGAATCATGAAGGGGTAGAACCTGTTTGTATTTCTGGAGTGACAGGGGGATCCCAACAACTAACTGTGCTAGAGGCTGAGGTGAGCCTAACTGGGAAGGACTGGGAAAAACACCCCATTGTGACTGGTCCAGAAGCTCCGTGCATTTTAGGTATAGATTATCTACGTAGAGGGTATTTTAAAGACCCAAAAGGGTACCGATGGGCTTTTGGAATAGCTGCTTTGGAAACAGAAGAAATTGAACAATTGTGTGCCTTGCCTGGACTCTCGGAGGATTCTGCTGTTGTGGGGTTGTTGAAGGGTGAAGAACAGCAAGTGCCAGTTGCTACGACGACGGTGCACAGACGACAATACCGTACTAACCGAGATTCCCTGATTCCCATCCATAAGCTGATTCGTCAACTGGAGGATCAGGGAGTGATCAGCCGAACCCACTCACCCTTTAATAGTCCCATATGGCCAGTGAGGAAGTCCAATGGAGAGTGGAGGCTGACAGTAGATTATCGTGGCCTAAATGAAGTCACTCCAGGTATGAGTGCTGCTGTGCCAGACATGTTAGAGCTCCAGTATGAATTGGAATCGAAGGCAGCCAAGTGGTACGCCACAATCGACATTGCGAATGCTTTCTTCTCGATCCCACTGGCGCCAGAGTGCAGGCCACAGTTTGCTTTCACTTGGAGAGGCATCCAATACACGTGGAATCGTCTGCCCCAGGGGTGGAAACATAGCCCCACCATCTGCCATGGACTAATCCAGAATACACTGGAAAAGGGTGAAGCACCAGAGCACCTGCAGTATATTGATGACATCATTGTATGGGGCAACACAGCAGAGGAAGTTTTTGAAAAAGGAAACAGGGTAATTAAAATCCTTTTAGAAGCCGGTTTTGCTATAAAACGAAGTAAAGTCAAGGGGCCTACGCGAGAAATCCAGTTTTTAGGAATAAAATGGCAGGATGGGCGTCGTCAGATCCCAATGGACATTATTAATAAAATAGCAGCTATGTCTCCACCAAGCAACAAAAAGGAAACACAAGCTTTCTTAGGTGTTATAGGTTTTTGGCGACTGCATGTCCCAAACTACAGTCTCATTGTGAGCCCACTCTACCATGTAACTCGAAAGAAGAATGATTTCCAATGGGGCCCTGAGCAACAGCAAGCCTTTGAGCAGATCAAACGCGAGATAGTCCATGCAGTGGCCCTTGGGCCTGTCCGGACAGGGACAGATATTAAAAATGTGCTCTACACTGCAGCTGGGGAGAACGGCCCGACCTGGAGTCTCTGGCAGAAAGCACAAGGGGAGACTCGAGGTCGACCGCTGGGGTTTTGGAGTCGGGCCTACAAAGGATCTGAGGCCAATTATACTCCAACAGAAAAGGAAGTACTGGCCGCCTACGAAGGGGTTCGAGCCGCCTCAGAAGTGATTGGAACTGAAGCCCAGCTCCTCCTGGCACCCCGACTGCCGGTGCTGGGCTGGATGTTCAAAGGGAAGGTTCCTTCTACACACCATGCCACTGATGCTACGTGGAGCAAGTGGGTTGCACTAATTACACAGCGGGCTCGAATAGGAAACCCCAATCGCCCAGGAATTGTGGAGGTGATCACAGACTGGCCAGAAGGCAAAGATTTTGGGATGTCACCAGAGGATGAGGAGGTAACACGCGCTGAAGAAGCCCCACCCTACAACGAACTGCCAGAGAATGAGAAGCGATATGCCCTGTTCACTGATGGGTCTTGTCGCATTGTGGGTAAGCATCGGAGATGGAAAGCTGCTGTATGGAATCCTATAAGAAGAGTAGCAGAAGCCACTGAAGGAAAAGGTGAATCAAGCCAGTTCGCTGAGGTGAAGGCCATCCAGTTAGCCCTGGACATTGCTGAGAGAGAAAAGTGGCCAAGGCTCTACCTTTATACTGATTCATGGATGGTGGCGAATGCCCTGTGGGGGTGGTTGCAGCAGTGGAAAAAGAACAACTGGCAGCGTAGAGGCAAACCTATATGGGCTGGTGACTTATGGCAAGATATCTCTGCTCGGTTAGAGAAACTTGTTGTAAAGGTACGTCATGTCGACGCCCATGTACCTAAGAGTCGGGCCATGGAGGAACATGAAAACAACCATCAGGTAGATAAGGCTGCTAGGATTAAAGTGGCTCAGGTAGATCTAGACTGGCAACGTAAGGGTGAATTATTCATGGCTCGATGGGCCCATGTTACCTCGGGTCATCAAGGGAGAGATGCAACATATAGATGGGCTCGGGATCGAGGGGTGGACCTGACCATGGACGCCATTGCACAAGTTGTCCACGAATGTGAGACATGTGCTGCAATCAAGCAAGCTAAGCGGTTAAAGCCCCTTTGGTATGGAGGACGGTGGATGAAATATAAATATGGGGAGGCTTGGCAGATTGATTACATCACCCTCCCACAAACCCGCCATGGCAAACGTTATGTGCTTACAATGGTGGAGGCAACTACCGGCTGGCTAGAAACATATCCCGTACCCCATGCCACTGCTCGAAATACAATTCTGGGCCTTGAAAGGCAAGTCCTCTGGCGACATGGTACTCCAGAAAGAATCGAGTCAGACAATGGGACTCATTTCCGAAACACTCTTATAGACACCTGGGCCAAAGAGCATGGCATTGAGTGGGTGTACCACATTCCTTATCATGCACCGGCCTCTGGGAAAATTGAACGATATAATGGACTTTTAAAAACTACACTGAAAGCAATGTGTGGTGGGACATTCAAGCATTGGGATACACATTTGGCCAAAGCCACGTGGTTAGTTAACTCTAGGGGATCTACCAATCGGGCTGGCCCTGCCCAGGCAAAATTTCCACGTGCTGTAGAGGGAGACAGAGTCCCAGTAGTGCATATGAAGAGTGTATTGGGAAAGAGAGTTTGGGTCATCCCTGCTTCAGGCAAAGGTAAACCCATGTCTGGAATTGTTTTTGCTCAAGGACCTGGCTGTACTTGGTGGGTAATGCAGAGGGATGGAGAAGTTCGATGTGTACCTCAAGGGGATTTAATTTTGGGTGAGAATAGCCAATATAATTAATGAATTGTAATAATTGCCAAATAACCCATTATTGTATATTTCATTATTGTTATGATTGCTGTATGTTGTACCATAGCATTATAGCTGGAGTCATACAAGTTAATGAAGAATGAGTGCCATGATGATGGAACTAAAGCCTGGCCTCTCAAGAACTTTTTTCTCCCTTTGAAAATAAACTCTGACCCACAGACTATGAGCATGGACCATGCCAGGTGTATCAGTCAAGAGCCTGAGATGCAGCGTGCAACGAGCCAATGGAACATACAACTATCCTGAGAAACTGTTACGACAAATGGAGCCTGGAAATCATGGACTAAATGAACTCAACAACTTCAGAGGGATGATTCACAGACTGAGGGAATAAGATCTGTATGCACATATGTGTGCATATATGTGTACATACATATATGGGTGTGTGAAACACGAAACTGGTTGTACCCAAAGAAAATTGTTGGATCTGGTCATGACGTAAATGGTATGGAATAAGGGGTGGATAATGTCCTGGTTTCAGCTATGATGGAGTTAAACTTTTTTTAGCAGTGGATGGAATGCCATGTTTGGGTGTTAGCATGAGAATAGTGCTGATAGCACCCTGATGTTTTCCGATTTGTTGCCGGGCAATCAAGGACCTTTCTCAGCTCTGCATACTTCCTTACTAGTGAGAAAGGAGGGGACGCAGCCAGGACAGGTGATCCGAATTGGCCAAAGAGGATATTCCATACCAGTTACGTCATGTTCGGTATAAGGGGGGACTGGGGGGAAGAGGGGGAGACAACGCCAGGACGTGCGGTTTCTGGGGCGGTCGGGTTGTCCGGGACGGGCTCTAAGCTGTGCGGCCTGGGTTCTGTGGTTTGGTGAGAAATTGCATTGTGTATCACCAGTTTCATCTATTTTGTGCTTTAAACTTCTGTTATTGTTATATCTAGTTTTCTGTTATTGTTTAGTAAACTATCCTTATCCCAACCTGCGTGGTTCTGGTTTCTAGGTTGTGGTTTATTTTCCTCCTTTCTTCCTTCCCTTTTCCCCTTCCCCCAACTTTCCCTCCCCCTTCCTTTTAAAAGTACAAGCGACTGTGTGGGGTGCGGCCCTTGGCTGGGGCAAAACCACGACACTCCCTTCGTTTGGTTTTAGAAAAATAGTAGATCTGATCCTATGATCTAGAAGTGTAAGTATGGAATTCAAGCCTCTGAGATACAACATCTGAAGCATTTCTTTGCTTGTTAATGAATAAATCAAAGTCCCTGATTTTTCTGTAACACACATTCTGGTTTGTTCTTAAAATAAGTATGATAAATTTAGAAAATACTGCACATAACTGCTTATGCTTAGAACATGCTCACAACAGCAAGCAAATTACAAAAATGTCATTAACTCAATTCTCCTAGATCAGGTCTTTAAAAACCAATAAATTAAAAATTATCAATTTATAGAAGCTTCAAGACTAAAGGCTAGATTAAAACATAGCATTATACTTGTAAAGATCCAGAACAGGAGCTGATAGGTCTTTTATTTGCCACTATCATGTTGGATTTCTTGCTACATGGTATTCAGCGTTTTTAGACTATTTGATAACAGTTTTCTCATGCTTCATTTGAATTGTGGCCTGAAGCATGCAGGACAAAATAGACGATGTCATCAAATTCAAGCCTGACATATTTCAGAAGGGATGTGATGAAAATATCGTAACTGTCATCAAAGTATTCCTTCTTGCCAAAGTCCCTGGAAATGGCAGAAGTCCTCAGATATGCATGCATGTACATGTGGGATATAACCACATATGAATAACCATATATGAAGCAGGAACAATGCTGCTAGAAAGTTACACTCTCATGGGCGCATTTGAACAAATCAGAAGTTCTTTTTTCTATTGTAATTTTAAAATTATATTTTACTATGTTCTTGGTTACATGTGAACATTTTTGTGGGCTATTTATCTCAGCAGTTGCTCAATATGTCTGCCTGCTCCTTCTTCCAAGAACTGGCAGTTCTCTGTGCTGATCTTCAGCTCTGCTTACAACTTCTCTTCAGACATTGCTTCTCTTTTGCGGCAGTACCATGATATTTTCAAACGCCTACTCTCTCAGATAAAGGGAGAAAACAAAGCAAATTAAAAAAACAAAACAAAACAAAACAAAACCCTAAGTGCTTTCAGAGCTACATTTAATGTCTATGTTAGTCTGGTCTGTTTCAGACTTGTTAATATTATAAATAGAGGCAGCAAGGCAATTTGAAGTAAGAGATAAATTGCATCCTGTCAAGCTGCATGAGACACAAGGGTATGCATCCAGTGTCCTTGTGGGGAAATTATGAACCATTGATTTGAATTCTTCACCTAATGGTCAAACCCCCAGAACAGCATGATTTGTTAGAGCAGTAAGATACCATACTCATGAGTCCGTCTAAAACACACTGAAGTAATTTCATTCTTTATCTGGTTCATTTGCATTTTCACAACAATATTTTTTTGTGTAAGTGTGAACTGTCAATTCTAAAAGATTATATCAGAAACTGCATTTAACATATTTCCTGTGTTATATATTCCACCCTTCAATTAATGAGCAACACAATCAATGTACAAAATAAGGCCTATGATCCATTCAACTTACTCTATAGTCTCTATTTCACATGAGATCATAGAACCAAATTCTGAGTGAACACTTTTGAAGTAAAATGGAACCTATCTAGAACCTTTCAAAGACAAGTTGCCACAACCTAACATGATTTATTTCATGTTATTTGAAAAAAGTTTATTAAAACAGAAGGGAAAAACCTCTAAAGAAATGCACCTGTAAAGAAATTCCCTCTTCAACACTAGAATACAGGTGTTAACACTATACCTATACAACCACATCAAGTCCAAAAATCTATGCAATTGTTGCCTGTTTGTTCTACAGCTTCAGATTGATTTACCAAGGTCATTTTTAAGAACAATTTCCTTCTTTTCAAGTTTATTTAAAGTTGTTACTGTGCAATACAAGCTGAAAGGCATGACCACAAGATGCAAGGTAATGACTTCTTCCTAATTTGGTCTCCTTCCCCACTGTAAGATCAAGTTCTCTCCAGGATAAACATCAGATATTAATATTAAAAATAATCAAAACCAAAATAATTTTGGAACATTCTTTTGAATTATAAATTAATCTCTTTAGCCAAACTCCAGATTTTTAAAATATTTGCTTCCCACAAACTTTGAAGAAATACAATTTACTGTCATGAATGCTATAGAAATCAGTGTTAAATTACCTTTAATATTTGTGCTGAGGATTTTTGATCTCTCATCCAATCAGTGACTAGAAATAAGTCTTGGGAATTTAGATTGTTTCATAGCAATATTACTATTAAAATAGTGTAATTAAATTTAGAATCTTCTTAATTGACTCAGTGCAAAAGATCATTATTGGACAGATTCACTCATATCAATAAGACAAGGAAGAAACATCATAAATTAATTCAGTGAAATGTGTTAGTTAAGGTATCCATTTTGCTACAAAGATATGAAAGCCTGCTTTCTGAAGCTTTCTTAACATATGAATGGAGCAACAATTTAGCAGAGGAATAGAGAATGAAATTTTATGGATATATTGTCTCACTGTAAGTGAGGGCAACAAATCAAATAGAACAAAATAAAACTAGGAATTAAAATTCACTAGTTCTTTCAGCTATTGTTTGTTTAAGCACTTCCTGTGCTTTCCCTAACATGCCAGTCCCTTCTGAAAGCCAGCATAAGAGCTGCCTTTCAAAAGAATCAAATTAAAATATACATTACAAGCACTATCTCTGTAACTTGATTGAATATGGATGACAGCAAGAGATGTCAGGAAACTGTCATAGTAAGGTTACAAGGAAAGGGTCTGAAAATCAGGAATGCTGATTGGGTGAAATTCAAAGGCATTGAAATTGTAATTTGAAGGACAAAAATCCTCATCTTATATGCATACCTATGCTCTGAGTTTCTTTGTTCTGCAACCAAATAAAAATGCCTTGAAAATACAGACTTCACAGGTCTTCCAGTGCTACCATTACTGGCAGAACTGGAAACGTGAAGTTACTTGATCCTTTATTTCTTGCAGAATTTTTCAAGGAGGAAAAAGTCTGACAGTTATTGCAGCTTTTCATCTGACTATTGGGCAGTCACAATGAAAAGAAAAGATAAAATATTCTCCCTCTCCGTCCTCTTAATTTCTGAATGGCTGCCTTCTGTGAGATCTAGCTAAATAGTCCGGAGGATTGATATTTACATACCACATGGAAATATGGAAACTGAGGTCTAGATCCACTGCATAACACCATGATAAAGCTCCTCAAAAGAGTGGACCAAAGTGGCTCAGCTCTTTCTATGTTTTGGATTCAGTCGGTGTTTTCTGTAGAGATACAACTGTAATTTTTCCTCTTCGTTTTCACTGATTATAGCTGGATCTGTACTGCAGTCTCAGGACATCTGTCTAAGCTTGTAACTTCAAGCCTAATGATATCTGTTGGCTTAGAGACTCTGCAATGATTTATTCTGGTCCTGCTTCAGCGTGACAGCTCAACAGAGTCTGGATCTGAGAAATCTTACAAGGTAACAGGATGCACAGTCTTTGCAGTGGAAGACATCCAAACTGAGTGCAGACTGTAGAAATCAATTAATCACATTTGTTCTAGACCAGAACTCCTGGATATAGGAGCTCTACATATATTAATTACTAGAAATAATCTTTGAAACATTTACATTAAATATCTATTGTCAGCAGTGAATGACTGCACCCTACATACTGTTGGAAAAACTTTCCACTATGAATGCTTAAAACATTAATGAGGATTCCAGAAGTCCTGCAAAAAAAGAAGACAAAATGCAGTGCCACTTATATTTTAGATCATAGACAAATGGGAGGAGAAAAACCTGTTTGCAAACACAAAAACACCTTTCAGACCTCACTTATATGCAATAAATAGTCTTAACATGCACATATTAACTTAATTTCCAGTACCATTCATAAGTCAATATTGCTTAATAAAATATACTTTCTTCTACCCCAAATGGCATATAATGTATTTACATCTAACCAGTGTATGTGCAACTAGTCTACAGGAAGGAAAATCAGTATTAAAATCTAAAGCCAAATTCCAAACTCCTACTCATTCAGTGAATGAATCAGAATGCAGAAGCTACCTTTGCAGAACCTACAATAAACAAATGTTAGTCACCAAAGTCTTCCATTCTCTGGTCATCACTAACATGACAGAAACCTCCCTTCTTAAGCGGTATTTGAATGATTTGCAAAAGTTACATAAGAGTCCTGGACCTTGACTGAATTGAAGTTAACATTGCTACCTCATTGACTCCTACACAATCACAGGAGAAACTGTCTTCCTTTACTTGGTTCTTCTCACAAAATTGCCTCCTACTTCTCCTCCATAATTTATAAAGAAAATATACTCAAAGATTTTCAATTCTACTCTAACTTGTTCATTATTTTTCTCAAATTGCAAAGAAGCCACTTTCTAATGACCCAAGAGTATGCCATAAAAACCACTGCATACTTAATTGAAATATATATTTAATAATGCAGCATGATTGGAATTGGAAAATTATCGAGAAATGGAATATTATATTTCATGTTTTAAAGTAAAATCCATTTTAAAGAAAAACTAGTAAAACGAGCAAAATATTCCACATAAAATCGATTTCTAAGTATTGAATGCTGGCTTATGGTGTGGGCTTTTTTTGACTTTTTTGAGTATAATTACCTCTGCATCTTTTCTTGCTGTTGCTGGTTCAGATCTAGAAGGCCTTTTCAAAATTTAATGGAAATCAAAGTTATAATACTGCTACTGCTTCCATGCACAATATTTATTATAACTGAATTTTCTGAATTATTCAGACATGCATCTCAAATGGTTCTTAGGAAAGGAGCTCCAAATTTTCTTTGTCCTTAAAGTGCCAGGGACCATCACTTTTGAACATTAAAAGGTGAAAGGACAACAGCAGATGCTGACAATAGGAAGAAATGATGAGCCCTGATTTAGGACTTTCTTGAGCTACAGAAATTAATGTACTTCAGGGCTGTTCTTATAAACCAATTTTAAAGCCAGCACAGCTTCTGAATTTGGAGATAGAGAATATTGAGGAAATTTGGGCATTGGGAATGAGAGTTTCAAATGGAAGGTATAACTTGCAACCTGTAAATTAATACATGTGGCATAATACATCAAGTTTAAACTCTAGTAATTCAGTGACACTGAGTTCAAGCCATTCCCTAAACACATATACTCAGTGAAATGAACAATAAGCAGCAGAAATGGATATACAAAGATCTGGAGATAATGTGACAGGACAGGGCACTCTAAGTAATCATAGAATCATAGAATGGTCTGGGTTGGAAGGGACCCCAAGGATCATAGAACTCCAACCCCCCTGCCACAGGCAGGGCCACCAACCTTCAGGCCTGGATCTACACAAGGTTGCCCAGCGCCCCATCCAACCTGGCCTTGAACACCTCCAGGGATGGAGCATCCACCACCTCTCTGGGCAGCCTTTTCCAGCACCTTACCACTCTTTCTGTAAAAAACTTTCCCCTAATATCTAATCTAGTCCTTCTCTCCTTTAGCTTTAATCCATTCCCCCTTGTTATGCCATTATCTACCCTTTTAAAAAGTTGATTCCCCTCCTGTTTCTCTGCTTCCTTCAGGGACTGGAAGGCTACAATGAGGTCCCCCCGCAGCCTTCTCTTCTCTAGGCTGAACAAGCCCAGCTCCCTCAGCCTCTCTTCGTAGGGCAGGTGCTCCAGCCCTCTCATCATCTTTGTGGCCCTCCTCTGAACCCTCTCCAACAGTTCCACATCCTTCTTGTATTGGTGGCCCCAGATCTGGACACAGTACTCCAGATGGAGCCTCACGAGGGCAGAGTAGAGAGGGACAATCACCTCCCTGTCCCTGCTGGCCACCCCTCTTCTAATGGAGCCCAGGATACCATTGGCCTTCTGAGCTGCAAGAGCACACTGCTGGCTCATGTTAAGTTTCTCATCCACTAGACCCCCAGGTCCTTCTCAGCAGGGCTGCTTTCAAGGAGCTCTTCTCCCAGTCTGTATCTCTGTCTGGGATTCTTCCAGCCCAAGTGCAACACCTGACACTTGGCAGTGTTGAACCTCATTAAGTTCACCCGGGCCCATCTCTCCAGCCTGTCAAGATCCCTCTGGATGGCTTCCTTTCCTTCTAGGGTGTCGACCACACCACTCAGCTTGGTGTCATCCGCAAACTTGCTGAGGGTGCACTCAATTCCATCATCGATGTCATTGATAAAGATGTTAAAGAGAACCAGTCCCAAGACAGACCCCTGGGGGACACCGCTTGTCACCGTCCTCCACCTGGACACAGACCCATTGAACATCACCCTTTGGCTACGGTCTGTTAACCAGTTTCTTATCCACTGGATGGTCCACCCATCAAATCCACAACTTTCCAATTTAGAGATAAGGATGTGGTGGGGGACTGTGTCAAAGGCCTTGCACAAGTCCAGGTATATGACATCGGTTGCCTTCCCTTTATCTACCGATGCTGTCACTCCATCATAGAAGGTCACCAGATTGGTAAGGCACGACCTTCCCTTGGTGAAGCCGTGCTGCCTGTCCCGGATCATGCGCTCATCCCTCATGTGCTCCAACATGTCATCCAGGAGGATCTGTTCCATGATCTTCCCAGGCACAGAGGTGAGGCTCACTGGCCTGTAATTCCCTGGGTCTTCCTTGCTCCCTTTCTTATAAATGGGAGTAATGTGATCTTTTTTCCAGTCCCCAGGGACCTCTCCTGACAGCCACAACTTTTCAAATATGATGGAGAGCGGCTCAGCAACCACATCAGCTAGCTCCTTCAGGACCCTGGGATGCATGTCATCCGGCCCCATAGACTTGTAGACATTCAGTATCATGAGGTGGTCTCAGACTTGCTCTGCCCTTTCAGTTGGGGGGGATTTACTTTCCCAGTTCCCACCTAGAGGTTCAGGGATGCAAGGTTCAGGTACTTGAGAATTAGGAGAATCATGGCTGGCAGAGAAGACCGAGGCAAAGTACTCCTTCAGTATCTCAGCCTTCTCCACATTTGTTGCAGCCAATTCTCCTTTCTCCTTTACCAAGGGGGGTACACCCTCTTTGGCCTGTCTCTTCTGGCCAATATACCTGTAAAACCTCTTGATGTTTTTAACACCCCTCACCAAGCTTAGTTCCATCTGCACCTTAGCTTTCCTGATCCCATCTCTGCAAGTCCGAGAAACTTCACTACATTCTTTGCAGGTGACACACTCTTGTTTACAGAGCTTGTATTTGCCTTTCTTTTCCCTCAGTTTGACCAGCAGGTCCTGGCTTAGCCATGCTGGTTTCCTGCCCTTTCTGCCCACCTTCTTATTCAGAGGCACAGAGAGCCCTTGAGGTCTCAGAAAGGCATCCTTAAAGAGTAGCCAACTTTTCTCAACCTTTCTGTCTCTAAGGACCACATCCCAGGAGATCTCAGACAGCAATTCCTTAAACAGCCTGAAGTTTGCTCTCCTAAAGTTCAGGGTCCTGATTCTAGTCTTTGCTAGGCCCACATTCCTCAAGATTACAAACTCAACTAGGGTAAGGTTGCTGCAGCCCAGGCTGTCTCCATTCTTAATACCTTTAATGATGTCCACCACATTGCTGAGCACCAGGTCCAGCAACACATCTCCTCTGGTCAGTCTGTCCAATACCTAAACCAGAAAGTTGTCATCTATGGACTCCAGGAGTCTTCTGGATCTCTTGCAGCTTGCCATCTGGTTTTCCCAGCAGATATCTGTGTGGTTAAGGTCCCCCATCAGGACGAGTGCCTGTGAACTTGATGCCTCCTGCAACTGAAGGAGTAAGGCCTCATCAGCAGTCTCTCCTTGATCAGGTGGTCTATGGTAGATCCCTATCACCAGCTGTCCTTTACTAGTCCCATCCCTAATTCTGACCCACAGGCTCTCAACCTGCTCCCAACCACTTCTCAGAGGGAGGTCCTTACAGTCTATCCACTTTTTAACATAGAGGGCAACTCCCCCACCCTTCCTACCTAGCCTATCCCTTCTAAAAAGGTGATACGCTTCTACAGGGGTATTCCAGCTGTGGGAATCATCCCACCATGTTTCTGTGATTGCAACTAGATCACAATTTTCCAAGGACATCACAGTTTCCAACTCCTCCTGCTTATTACCCATGCTGCGCACATTGGTGTAAAGACACTTCAGCTGGGCTTTCTGACTCAATACCTTTTTGAGAAGCCCTCCTTCAAACCTCTGGGAGGAACCTGAAGTTTTCCCCCACTGCTTCCTAGAGGAACATTAAAAGGTTCTGGAAGGGGGATCAGCAATACTACCTCCCCTGAGGAGTCCCCAGAAGTTCCCATAGGACAATTCAGAGGTATTTCCCCACAATCTCATAGAATGACAGTGTCCCCAAGCCCTTCTCTATCTCGTCATGGTTAACTGCTGTATTGTGTATTGTTACACATACACTAGAAAAATCTATGAAAAAAATTTCATCTGGAAATGTATGATTATTTTATTTTTTGGCTAGCATATTATCAGGAGCAACTGGTATTCAGCAGAACCAGCACTCAGGAAGCAAGCTAGAAGAAACTACCTAGGAAACATTATTAGAAAAATAAATTCACTAACTGAAGGAGTGGACAAGCGCATTGCAGTAAGATCATAGCTATCACTATAGCAGAGAAGTGGAAAATGTGTATTAAGGTTTATAGAACTTCAGAATAGGATATTTATTAGTATAATTTCTTATCTTGTATATATCTTTGTTGGGGGATGCATACTAGTAACTACTGGAGACTGCAACAGTTAAATATCTCTGGCTATAACAGAAATTTCAGTTATTAAAGAGATGTGGCCTACACATGCCTTTGAAAGAGGAAAAAGGCTGTATTTTGAAGGCAATTCTAAAACTTAAGTCTGTTTGCATTGAACATAATCAGAATTCCAACATGTCTGCAAATGTTGATCTTACTAAATAAATGATTTAATAGAAAAACTAAGAACCAAATATGGAAGCCTTTTGCCCTTTTACCCCCTTTCAGAATGTGAAGCAGGACTGTAATATAACACATGCTAAGAATAGTAGGAAAAATGTTTCCACATGCCTGGGAGAAAAAGAGAGAAAACACCAATACCTCAACGTACTGTAAGTTTCTACATAAAGAAGAGAAGGAGAAGATTGGTCTTCTTTTGGAACAGGTATAGGATCACAGAATCACAGAATTGTAGGGGTTGGAAGGGACCTCGAGAGATCATCGGGTCCAACCCCCCTGCCAAAGCAGGCTCCCTAGCTCATATTGCTCAGATAGGCGTCCAGGCGGGTCTTGAATATCTCCAGTGAAGGAGACTCCACCAACCCCCTGGGCAGCTTATTCCAGTGCTCAGTCACCCTCACTGTGAAAAAGTTCTTCCGCATGTTGGTGCGGAACTTCCTATGCTCCAACTTGCAGCCATTGCCCCTTGTCCTATCCCCACAGACCACTGAAAAGGGGCTGGCTGATTCCCCCTGCATCCCCTGCTTCAGATAATTATAAACTTTGATTAGGTCCCCCCTTAGTCTTCTCTTCTCAAGGCTGAACAGTCCCAGCTTACTCAGCCTTTCCTCATAGGGGAGATGCTCTAGGCCCTTAATCATCTTTGGATGATTAAGGATGCAAATAGTGTTTCTTAAGGGAAGAAGCTGTTAGAGATACCATGCACCAGCTGCTCCCTATGAGACAGAAGCTACGCATGAACCCTGCACCAGAGGACTTACCAGTAAGGGCTTATCCCAAAGCACCCAAGCAAGACAGCAGGACAGACTTGGAGACTGGATGTTCTACTTGCTGGGAAAGAAACAAAGAAACAAGAAAGGTAAAAGTAGAACTTGTGCACTGTCTAGGAACAAGTTTTTGTAAAATAAATAGCAATTGACTCTTTTCTCCCTCACTTTTTCTATTTGATAGGTGTTACAGTGGTGACTCCCTCAGAAGTGCATGGTTTATTAGTCAAACACACTGATCATATTTCAAAAAAGAAAAGATGATAGGACAGGGCCAAAGCTAAAATGAAATTTGCTGGCTGCAAAGATGACATCTTTAAGGAAATTAAATAAGTTTGTTTTTTTTTTTTTTTTAATGAGGTAGAATTGTAACTTCTCAAGCTTTTAGGCAATTAGATCATACTTGGTTCTTTTACCAAAGTTTTGATGAGTCAGTTGGTCAAACACACTGGGAGGCTTTTCTTTAAAGGGCAGCAAATCCTTGGTGTTTTTGTCTGGTTTGTGCTGTCCATATTCTGCTTCCTTGAATATCTTTCTTCTGTAGAACAAGGTATTTCAAGTTTTTGTCAAACCTGGATAAAGCTGTTATGTTAGGGTACTATTCCAATTAGACAAGGATTTCAGAATTTTATGGCTAGCAATTTCAAGGTATTGAAAGAATAGTAAGGGAGGAGTAAGTATACCTCCTTTAAAACAGTGTTTCTAAGAGGCTATTTTAGCTTGTAAATTATCTCAAGATATTTTCAAATAAAAGCAACCTATTGTGCCAAAATTTATAGCAGTGTTGTTCCAATTTCTTGCTCACTCACTGCAGCTGAAGATGACAGGCTTGCTTTGACAGGGTTTTAATTAGTTTTCATATGTGATCTATTTGTACCATGTGGATCTGAGATTTTCTTTGTGTATGGAAAAAAGCAATTTAAGCAATTGCAATTATTTATCTGCATCAGTTCTAACATTCCCAAAACAGATGTCTTTGACAGTTTTTATTCTGTGTGTAGGGGCATGGTGGATATATGAAAATATCTATTGTTGTTACATATATTTAACAACAATACAAACATATATTACATATATATGTATATAAAAGCAATACAATATACATACGGTTGTACATATACAACATATTGTTGTTATATACATGCGTGTATATATATGTGTGTGCTTGTACGTGTACTTTTGCTGTCATTCCAGATTGTTTGGATAGACTTTTTGGTCTCTGAGCAATTGTATTAGAAGAAACAAAGATAGACAGGAGGTCAACTGAAGGATTTTCAGCTGTTAAACTCAATTACGAGCAATGACTGAAATGAATTTAAAAACGTCTTTCCTGAAGGGTGAATGTAGTCTACTCTCCAATATCTGACGTGACAGTGCTTGGAGGCCCTTTCTGAAATGAACTGAGCTCTCTGCTTATTATTTTATTTGTTTGGAGAGAAGAGGGGCTTGCTTTGTTTTAGGTATTTCTGTTCTATCAGTTCCTTTCAGTTTTCATGGGTGCACTAAAAAACCCACTATCAAGTATACAATAATTTGTTATATTTCCAAGATGAGCTGTTTATCTGACAGGAGCAATTAATTTACAATACACAAAGCACAAAAAAAAATGTTTTATTCAAAGTCACAACAGGTTTAAACAGCAAAATGAAATGTCAGAGGACAATTTGGTATAAATTACGTTGGGAGAAACCCAACACACTCTAAAGGAAAAGTGATTGCTTACTCTTTAAAAATAAACAACCAAAAAAACCAAAAAACATAAAATCCAAATAAAAGAAATATGCTTTCCTTTTCAAGTCCTTTCTCTGATTTAGAGTACAGGTGCTGTCATACTTCTAATTATATAATTATCTGCTCTGAACAGTCTCCATGTTTGTAGACTGGTTTGGACTGCTCATTAAACTTTTTAAATAATCAGTCACTACTGAAACTATAATTAAAAGTCATTTGTGTTTATTAGCTAAAATTAAGACCAAATGTATTGTTTGTAAGGATTTTTAATTTTTTTTTTAATTCAGAAAGTAGTGTTCCCTTCTCTCAGGAATCTTCCTCTTGTAAGAAAAATATTTTTAATACTTAGAACATGGTACAGAAAAGCACTTAAGGACATATCTAAATCAGTCACAATTCAACATAGGCATGTTCATAGGTTTTGACCCTGGAAGCAACCATTAGACCATCTAGCCTGACACTTTATATAACAAAACTGAAAATTTATTCCTGTAATTAGTTCTGTAAATTTTCTTTGAAAAAAAAAAATCTTCCAGAAATCTGATTTTGACTTGATAAATTCAGTTTATGCCAACGTTCATTGGTTGTGTTCTTACCCATAAATACTACATGAAAGCAATTGATTAAGATGATTTAAATCAATATAAAAAATTAAGCAACTATTTTCCCTGAAGGAAAGTCTTTCCCATACCAAAGCCCTATACGTGGGCATTGCTGAGGGATCTAGATCAGACTAGCATTCAGCTGTGTTCTTGTTCCTGTGAAAGTCAAAAATCCCAATTGTCTAAATATAAACAAAATAGATTTTAAGCTATAGTAAGTTCAGAAGAATGATTTTTATAAGGCAGAATTAAACAGTGTTAATCATATTTCTGATGGAGACTTTCTAATCATTCTTTAATACTGAAGATTTTTAAATGCATCTTATGATATTTTTTTTCTGATCTGCCTTGTGAATTCTTGAAATTTGACAAGGTCTATTAAGTTGTCAAGAACATATCAAATAAGAAATTTTTTAATAAATGTAATACTAGATCACATAATTATAGAAAAAGAAATGTTGGGTTCCAGATATATTCATTCATCAAAAGCTAGAAATTGCAGACTTTTATACAATTCAAATGATTATACAACATAGCATATTTTGTATGTATGATGGTAAACAGTTTTATATTTTTATGGGTTTTTTTTCTTCTAAAAGGCAATGAAAAGAAATTTAACAAGTGCACAAGTTCTAATCCTTTTCCAAGCTTGACTTTTCTTTTAAATTTTTATGTCTTGTCCTCAACCTATGGATTTTTTTTTTTTTTAGATTTTATCATTATTTTTAATGGCAGTGATTAAAACCCCCTTAATAAGACTGATTTTACCTCTGTGATCATGCAATTCAGTGACAATAATAAAGGCAAAAATCACAACAGAAGTCTCACAATTTTGCCTGGGAACCTTGGGATACAGGTTTGCTTTTCTCTGCCCTATCTCTTCTAGGAGGATTTTTTCACTTGCATATATGATAGTAAAATCTTATTTTCCCCAAGGTTCATATTTCACTAACTTTAGGCGAATACAACTGAGAAGACAAATATTATCCTAGGGATTCTCTGGAGCCATAAACTGGGAAGAGTTCAAGCTGCCAGAATATCCCACTTGCTTCACTGAAAGGATGTCAAAGGGATGGTGAGCTTTGATTTTAGTTTTCAACTACCCAGAACAAAACAAAGGGAAAAAAGAGTTAATCTGTCTGCATTTTTCATTTGCTTCCAAAATTCAGAATAGGAAACAAAGACAGAACAATTTATATGACACAAAAGGAAGTGAGCAAACCCCAATCAGTATCAAACCTAAACAACTACCTCCCTCTTTGACCACTGGTCAAATTGGATTCTGTCTCAATCCCTGTAGCCTATAACATGGGTTCCTATTGTACACTGACCTCTCAAGAAGAATTTTCTTGTGGTAGAACACTGGCTTTTTTTACCAATAACTTTTTTGGGGTGTGAGGGTAGAGTTTACATTTTCAAGTTTTCTCTTCCTGAAGAATTAGTTACCCTCATTAAAGAGGTATTCTGAATCTTCTTAGAAAATCTTATCATCTGTTTTTTGCTTTTTTAAAGATCTGTTTATTGAACCTAACTGAAATACCTATTTACTCAGCAGAAGTACTAGCAAGCACTTAATTCTTTCAAGTACAAAATGGTCTTTTCCAGTTTATTCAATAATCTCCATTGTGATCCAGCATTATGATTTCTCTGCTGGCAAAATGTTATTAAGAAGCAGTCTTCTTGTCACTTCTTTTCTGTTGCTTCCACTTAATTAATCAATCCTTGTTTGTGCTGCTTTAGCTGCTAGTGAAGATCTAAGGTGAAAGAAAATGTATGTCAAAACAGTAAAAAAGAAACCCAGCCAACAAGAAAAATAACCCCAACAAACCAACAAAATCAACAGTTTTCCCCCCTTAAAAAAGGAATGATTAGCAAACTCTTGAACCGATAGCCCTGCTAGAGGCATCTGAGATGCCATGACCTGCTTGTCTGCAGAACCATTCCTTCCCAGGCTTTGACAATTTTCATTAAATAAACAGGTATATCAGCAGTTCTACATTTTTCAAAAATAGAAAACTGATTAATGCCCACAGCTTATTAGTCACTTCTCATGGAGATCAGTCACAATGTTAATCACTCCTTTGAGGATGATAATGGAGTTGGGGTGACTCTCTGTCAGGCCTGTGTTTGAGGAATACTGTGAAAATTAGACTAACACAATCACAAGAGTGAGCAAACTGAAAGCAATTAAGTTTTGAATTGAAAATTAAATGCTAACAAAAATAGGAAGAATAATTGCTTGGAGATATGGAAGAGTTTTGGCAAATTAACACAAAATGTACGGTTTCCATTTTCACAATGTTCCCTAGGAGGCTTTTGAAGGAAGATACAAGTAGAGTTCTAAGCAGTCAATAAATACAGAAGGGTATGGTGTGTACCATGTTTTCAGTCCATGGTAAAAAACAGTCTTTGAGATGCCAAGAAGAAGGATACAATGAAATGTCTACATATTTCAATCTCTGTTTTGTTGTGAAGCAGTGATATGAGGCTTGCAGATCCCAGGAGGTCTGATACTGGCTTTGTTTAAACCACACTCAAATCTTTAAGGCTACCAACTCATTCACCAGTTTCAGTAGTGACATGTCACCTTTCCATGCTCCATCTTCAGCCCGCAGACTGTATTTTGTTTCTTTTCACTCTGGTTGGTAGAGGTACTGCTATCAGCAGTGGATATACACTGATGAGTTCCCTGGAGCAGGAAAAATTATGCTGCTTTTTCACATTCTTCCATAAAAGTAGCATGAAATGAACTGATGGCCTGGAAACACAACCTGCATTCTTTATGTAGGTATACTTATGATAAAGAGACACAACCTCATGAGTCAGTCTGTAGATGTTGAACTTAAGTTCTTTAGACAACTTCTTGTGTTTCCTTATATAGCAGGAAAAGAAAAGTTGGTTTTATGACAGTTTTGAAGGTAATGTCGTCCAGTTCAAGAGGAATACTAAGAACTGGAATGAAATAGAATATTTCTAAAGCATAAACTGCTAGCAAAACCACTGGTAAAACACCATCTATTAGTCAATATCTACTGAAAAAAAAATTATATGTCTTTCTTATCAAGATAAGTGAATAAATATATATATATATAAAAGTATTATAAGGAAAAAGTGATAATTAATTTAGGCATCCCTATAAGTTTTTTTAAGAAAAAAAATAGTATTTTTCTCTCACAGTGCTACTATTTTCTCTTTCCATATGAAATAGAAAATCTTTTTCCCAGAGATAATAAAAAGTCTTCCTTTTTTTTTTTTCTTAAATTTGAGGTTTTATTTGATTTGCTGTAGTGCTTTCAATTTGCTGGTGAAAACTGTAACATTTTTCTCTGGAAAATTCAGTCTGCTGAGTGTTTTCTTCTTCCCTCCACTTTGGTTATGTAAAATTTAGAACTTTCTATGATTATATACATCAACATTGTTTATAAATATAACAAAGGATGAACAGATGAACAGATTCTTTGTTAAGGGTTTTTTTTCTTGTTGTTCTTTTATATTTGTTTTGGGTTTTTTTAATGCAAATGTTCACTTCATGATCCACACCATACCAGCTAAAACCAAACCAAAACAAAAAAGAGACAAAAAGTAAAGAGAGGGGAAAAAAAAGGTGGTCTTGACTTCAGAAGGTTTTGAAGAAGACACAGGCTTCATAAAAGGCTTAGCACCCCCCGTCATCAAGTTTCATAAGTAAAATAGGAAAGCTTGTGTCTCATAACCAATGCAGAGATGTCAGTGATCCCAACTACCTTACGAAAGCTCTGCTACTATATATAATTTCATTTCAATCTTTTAATTCTTCAGAACCAAGTGCAGGGGAGAAAGGGGGGAACCATGTACAGGGTTGTGCAAAAGAGGGAAACTAGATTCCCTGTCAGCTTTTCAACCACCACTGTAGTTCCTTCAGTTTTTCAGATAGCTTCTGTGAGGACACATGAAGTTAATCCACGTGAAACTAACCTCGGTGTAGCATTTCCCTTCGTGAGGTATGTCATCCCCTTGAAATCTATGTTATCTCTGAGGGCTTTGTTAATATTTAGAGAAATAAAAAAACCCAACTAGTTTCCAGGAGGCTTAATATATTCTGGAGTATCGGGGACTAATTTCAAAACTGAAAAATCAGAATGATTGAGGGACAGCTTTCATAAATGTCTGAGGATTGGAAATAGTATTTTTCTTTCCACTCCTGATTCAGCTCCTTCTATAATAGGAGAAGGTGAGCCAGACTTTCTGCCTTTCCCTAAACAAAAAATACAGGTAAAGAACAACATCCTAAAAGCGCAACTATGTACTTGCAAATCAATTGATCACTAGCAGGTCTCCATAGACGCCAAATTTTAAAGGTAGAAATTCAGGTGAAATATGGCAAAATGATATGACTCCATTTACTCAGTGGTTTGTGAAATCCCACAAGCATCCAGAAGTGCATCTCTTTCACCACATTTCTAATATTTTTAGATGACTTACATAGCTCATGGTTCTTTTTTGAGTCTTGAGACTCTTACATTTTGAGCTGATATACAGCTTTTATCTCCAACAGTAAGGGCTCATCCTTTTACATTCTACACTTCTGAACAATTGTGAAAAATATAAATTCACAATGACAATCCATGCAATCCTGCCAATAAAGGACTCTGTTCTTTATGGGAAAATGTTCCTTAGGCCTTCAAGAAGCAACAAAAAAACAAAACCAAAAAAGCTAAATGTATTCTGTAGCATACTATAGCTATGAAATATTTTTTTCCATTAAAACATGCAGTGATTAATAGATTTTTTTCTAAAATTTGGCATGTTTGATTAGGTTTTTCTAAAACAAACCTTTAACTTTTTCTAGGACTACAATTTTAAATATTACATACTTCACAGTCTCTTTTTTGACCTATTCATTTCATCACCCTCTACTGTGGACCTCAACACATTATAATTCATCCTCTAAATAGAGTCATGCTTCCATATATTGCTTGCCATTAAATTGTAGATATTCAGATACAAAATAAACAAGCTTTGAAGGCAGAGGTAGCTGAACCCTGACAGCTAACAATGGTAGAAGTCTGATTTAGGGGTTACCTTGCTTATCCCTATTAGAGAAGTTAATATCTCGTTTTGATGCTTGATGTTCTCTTTTCTGATTTATGTGCAGTGCATTCCACCCTCATTTGTTTGAGAAATGTCCTTCAGAACTAGAACAGAGGATATTTATTGTGCTGTGGTGGTGGTTAAAAAAACCCCAAAAAACTAAAAAAACCTTTGTGGTTAGCAGGGCATCAAGGGACAGAAGCAGTAGTAAAACTGGTTCTGAATATTGCACTTCCTGTACCCAGAGAAAATTCAGTAGGGAGCATGTTGATTTTAGTCATTCTTACTGCACATCATTGTTTATTGAGGTAAAAATCATTGTGGACTGAATTTCATTAGTCCATTTGTGTTCTTTCCTCTTGATACCTATGTGTATACATACAATGCATAAATATAATGCAGATGAGCAAAAATTGTTTTCTTATTTCAGGGCAGAAATAAAATATGGACCTGGACACAAAATGTTGACAGGCAGGAACAACAGGATTTGTATTCAATTGAATATAATGGTTGGAAACTCAAACCTGCATTCCCAAATCTGAGCCAGATCTTCATTTGTGATTTCAACAAAATTTCTGGATAGCAGTTAGAAAGGAACCTTAACAAATCAAAATGCAGAGTTCAAGTTTTCAGAAGTGACTAACATATTTTTCAATGAGAATCAGGTGGTGCATTTTTCCAAACAATTTAGCATTTTGTTTAACTCCCAAATCCTGATTGATCCTGGTAGCCCACCCTGCCTGTACATGTACTACTGAATTCTCTTTTGCAATTAACTATGCTTATTTCCCTTTGAGACAAAGCCCAGGTCCAACTGCTGTCAGAGTATGCTCCAGGGATCACAGACCAGACACAATCTAAGTAGAGGAAGGCAGAGTTACTTTGCCGTTCCTTGTTTTCCAGGATTATTCCCAAGGGCCTTTGAGAACTTCCAGTCCCCTTAACTGTAGGGCCAAGGCCTGGCAAGATACCACGATTGTAACAACATTCATGTTGGCAGCAACATAATACTCCCATCATTTCAGGAGTCTCAAAAATATAAATGACTGGCATTTAGGTTTTAGGCCTGTAGAGATGTCATGGAAAACCCAGAGGAGACCCAGGATTCAGCGCTGTATAATGTGTGCAAAGCTTACCCTCTCCAGAGGTGCAGCCTGCAGGAGTATAAGGATGAGAGCATGGGCTGTCCCCTTTGGCTTGTCCTAGGGATCACGCCCCCCCAAGTGGAGAATTTTTCAGATCATTATTCCTATTTATGCAAGCAACCTCTGTAATTCTTTAAAATGTCCTAGATAGATGAACCAAACTTTCAAATAGGAATTTTTTAAAAAGATGCTTTTAAACTGCCCTGGGCTTTTAGACCATTTAGAGACAGCAATGAAGAATGCATAAGATGAAAATTAATGCAGTGGGAGGTCAGTCTAAACACGTAGTTGCTCTGGTGAGGATCTTCCACGGCTGGTAGAAGATATGTGAAAGACAACATGTTTTCATGACTGAACAACATCAGGAATAAAAAGTATCCATGCCCAGGCTGTGCAGCAGCCTGAGAAAGGATCATCTCAACAAATACACACCTTCTAGAGCAAGATAGGCATTGCATTATCTCTCTTTTGGTAAATCTTACCTAGAGGATGCATCAAGATACTGGGTTTAATAGTTCAGTACAAGAAAATCTCAATCTTCTTGAATCCTTTATTATTTTTATGTACATCTACTCATTTAGCATTTGACAAAAGATCAAGGATTCAATAGTACTTAAACAGGCATAAAAATATTAGCCGCCATATTGCTTCCTTCAAAGCTGAAATTTTAACTTCCAGAAACTTATGCTAAGTGGGACAGCAGCTAATAGCTTTTTGAAACGAATGCCTAGCTGTAAAACAAAGGCATTACTTTCTAAAAATGGAAGATCTCATAGGAGAGTATTACTTTGAAATCACATTACTCATAAGTCATAATATTTACAAACATTAATTCACTGCACTTTACTAGTAAATTCTGAATTACAAAAATTACATGAGCATCTAAAAAAATAAATGATCTCAGAACAAGTTGGAATTCAATTTTTGGTGGGTTTTGTTTTTTTTTTTTGTTCTTTTGTTTTCAGTACTCAGTTTTTAACTGGAAGTCATTAGTTTTCTCCGAGTGAAAGAAGTAAGTGGTATCGTAGAGCACTGTGTTTTAATATCTATCTTTGGTGACAGAAAATTTGTCAAGGCAGGAACTAGACCTTCATTTATTGTGAGAAGTCACACATTTAATTTAATTGATAAAATTTCTTTGAGACAAAGTCCTAATGTAATATCCTGTCTGTTCCAGAGTAGACTTTTACTTATACTTCTCACTTGTATACAAAAACTCTGCCAGAAGGGCAGGTCATCATTGTTCTTGCATTTGGTGGAGATTTCTTTAATGTAAACAGGAACTATAGTGTGCTGGGTAAGCACAGAGGGTACTTCTCTACAGCCGACTACTGGAAAATGACAGCACCTGATGGGAAGTTAGAAACAACAGGCCCGAAGCAGTATGTTGAAAGAATTCAGACACACAAGACTTGAGACTGTCATCATGCAATGTGTCAAGCTAATAAAACAGAACGAAACTTGGCAGGCAATGAAGCTGGCAGCTCCAGGAGTATCCTTAGGGGACAGCACGACTGTGGAGAAGTCACCATTGTGCACAAACGGTGAATTTTTCAAATCCATCTTTGAGTCAGAATTATTTGGTTTTATGTGGTTGCTCTTAATCTAATTTGGAGGAGTAGTAGACATACAACAGAAAGGTATACCTGTTATTTTCAGAGCTGTTAGACTTGTAATGCCTGTTAATTCTACACCAATTTTCTTGGCCACATTTTAAATACATGGATCATATTCAGTTACCCCTTCATGTATGAATCACCTGACCTCTCCAGGAACAGTATTTTAAATCCTTAAAATAATGTAACTAGGAATTTATAAATAGAACTTTATTAAAAGCATTAATAAAGACTTAAGTTTTAAAACCTTTTTTGGAGTAGAATAACATTTTGTCTGCAGGTTGTAACCTGATTCAAATATGTATAGTGTTGCTCCTGTAAATTAGCAAGAAAAAAATATCACTAAAGCTAAATATTAGCAGAAGGTATTTATTTAATCAAATATTAGCAACCAGGAGGAAAAAAATATGTATAACACTAAGAACACAATATTGATTATTCAACTGTGGAATGATGTCTGCAGTAAGGTGACTAGTTTATATATTGACAGTGAGAAAGAGCACATATTTATTTTATTTATTTTTGACTTTTGCCAATTTGGAAAATTACCCAAGAACAGCTTAATGAAATTATAAAAATAATTGAATAAAATTTATGTCAGTGAGCAAAACACAGTATGAAAATATCTTTCTCTACAAAGTTCTGTAGGATTAGGTCCAATGGCCTGTCTCCTACACCTCTTAGCATAGTGTGTCATATTCTGATTCCAGGCATTGCTGAAGCCCCTACCACAAGCCATTGGGAAACATTTCTTTCAAAATTGAAACAGGAAGTAACTACAAAATTCAGCAGGATAACCTATTACTTAGCTCTGCTTCCTACTAAAACATTTCTACAAGTATTTTATATTTAATGGATATATTTTCAGTTGTATTTCATGTAATTACTTATATGACAATAGGAGTAAAATTACATTAAATAAAAATTAAAGACTTCATGAATTTTCCCTTCAGCTTTACCACTGAACACTGTAGTTGCTCTCTAGCAGTGTCCCATATACAGCCATAAAAGTTGTTCTAACTTTGTAAAGTGAAATCTTAAAATGAAAACTGTCATACTATTTTATTAAAAAAAAAGTCTTACAAAATCCTTGCTGTCATGATGCTCACTTGCTTGTGACTTTTATTTATTTACTGCTAAGATGTCCACTGTCTGCTGCCAAACCAAGCTTTTACCTCAATCTGTTATCTTAAATAAAAAGGAAAATAAATATCAGTCAGTGCCAAAGTGACTCTGAAAAATTCTTTGAAATAATGTTTGATGATTCAAACAGTGCCATCAAAATGCACAATGTTGAATGAGTTAAATTATTTGGAAGATGAGAACATCTGAAAAATAACTATGGATGTCAATGTTTATCTATACATCAATTTTCCAATAACATTTATGAAGGGACATTTGTTCTTTTTATGAAGAATGCTCAAAATTTTTTGATTTCATTAGTATTATTTTCTTTTCCAGTAGCAATAAGGGGGGCATAAAAGATATGGTCACAGTCTAAAAATTAGTGGAAATACAGTTCCTTTACAAAATTAGTAATTATATGAATCTTCATGATGTACCGTGAAAAATGATAGTTATGTGGTAAATAGTTATCAATTTAAACAGAAATTGCATGAGAGAACCATTTCTCTTTAGTAAAACCCATTTTTGATTGAATCAGTCATCAGTATGCACGATATTATCTTCTACATATGCTGAAAGCTACATTCAAGTATCTGAGAATTTGTTTTGGCTATTCTATATTCTTTTCATGTGTTCTTTTTTACAGTATTTTCCAAATTCGGGTAAAAGCAGAATGGATATATTTCAGATAAAAGGGAAAGAGATATATGACTAGGTGTCATTTTATTATCTGCACTGTGATAGTGGAAATAAGAAGTCCCATGTATTAAACATTAAATGAGATACTATTATTGCTTTAAGAGAAGTTACTCTTAAAAACTACATTTTACATTATTAAATTCTTAATTGGAGTTAATGATTAGGAAGACAGGATTACTCAGAGAAAATAAATTATTTTTCAGTAATAATAATTATCCATTGTTCAAAGAAATTCTAAGAAATAAAAAAAATTATTGGAATATGATGTAAGGAAGATGCACCTTTCTAATGAATTATTGGTTCTTTTTGACAAGAAAGGTAGCCTGAGTAGCAAACAGGTACAATTAATATATAGGAAGGGAGAAGGAAAGGTCTCATCCTCAGATAGGTAATGCATGAAAGGATTAGGCAAGTGAGACTGTAAGGATATGTACGTCATTCTAGTCTTCCAGAATTTCATTTTAAGAGCTTTTTGAACTGTCTGAAGTAATCTCAACATTTTCAATGATCATTTTGAAAAACTTTGGTTGAGGGAAGAGATGAGAGAAAATGTTACCCATCTTCTGAAAAGGGTCTTGTAGTTTTGCGTGGATGGGTTTTGGTGTAGAAGGGGTGGGTGCAGTGGTGGCTTCTGCAAGAAGCAGCTAGAAGCTATCTGCAGGCACAACAGAGTAAACACCAGCTGATTCAAGGCTGGAGTCTTTGTTGACCAAGGCCAAGCCCATCAGCGATGGTCACAGCGCGTCTGGGAATCACCTTTAAGAAGAAAAATCCCACAAGCATCTGCTTTTGGCCACCAGAGAGGAGAGTGAGATGTATGACACTGTGCAAACAAGCTAAGTGAAGAGTTGGAGGGAGGAGGTACCCCAGGAGCTGGAGAGAAAGATATCCCTGCAGCCCATGGGAAAGCAGGTGTGTCCCTACAGCTCATGGAAGATGACAGGGAGCAAAGACCCCATCTTCAGCCCATGGAGAGGCCTCACACTGGAGCAGGTGGAGACATACAGAAGACTCTGTGACCCACACTGGAGCACGCCTCAGCCAGCACTTGCAGCCCATGGAGAGAGATAGAGACACAGAGATGAGAAAGAGAGATCCACTCTGGAGGGGGTTGCTGGGAGGAGCTTCTGACTCCATGGAGGACCTGGCTGGAGTAGTCTGGGCCTGAGAGACTGAGAGACATTATATGATTTATGACTGCACCCTTTAGAAGTGACCCACGCTGGGGCAGCTGCTGAAAACCTGAAGTCCCATGGAAAAGGAATCACATTGGAGAAGTTCATGGAGGACTGTCTCCTGTGGGTGGGACCCCACAGGAATGCCCCCCCCCCAGCTAAGAAGGAAAACAACTTCTGAGGAATTGACCAAAACCCCCATTCCCCAGTCCCTGCCCCACCCCGTGCAACAATGCGGGGGGAAGAAGGGAGCGAAATCATGACTAGAGTGAAGCCTGCTGAGAAGGGAGGGGTGAGGGAAGGTGCTTTAAGATTGGTCACACTTCTCATTATCCGACTCTGGTGTCACTGGGTGTATAGTGTAGTGGAATAAATTAGAGATTTTTCTTTCCTTTATTCTGTGTTGAGTCTGTTTTGCCTGTGACACTGATGGTGGAATGAACCCTCCCTGTCCTTATCTCGACTCCTAAGACTCTCAATATATATTTTCTCCCCTGTCCAGCTGAAAAGGGGAGTGATAAGAATGACTTTGGTGGGCATTTGGCCTACAGCCAGGGTCAAACCACCACAAAGGGGTAAAAATTACAGTTGCAGACCATCCAGAATAATTTCAGTTCCTATGAAAAGTTAAAGAAGAATGCATCTAAATCCTTATAATACTGAAAACTAATTAACAATATCATTATAATAATTTTCAATTTTTGAAATAAGTCTATTTTCCTCATAAATGTTTCACATTTTTTCCTCAGAAGAGAATCTGGGAATAACAGGGACCTCCAATCTGAAGAATTACCTGAGCAAAAGAGGGTGAATACTTTACTGGATTATATAAACTGAAACATAGCGTAGAAAAATCTGTGAAGTATATCTCCCCACTCAACCATGACAAAGCATAATAAGAAAATATATGTCATTTTTGGTTCATTGCTTTTCAGGAATAAGTAGATCAAATGGGTAGAGGAGTTTAGGAGCAAATAAGAATGAAGAGAAATGTAGGCAATGTGGCCTAGGAGCAAATGGTAAAGGGAGCTCCAGCTAGAGAAGTCATAATAGACTACATCAGGGAGGAAGAAAATAATGTCTTCTCTACTTGTGTTTCAGAAAGGAAAAAGAATGATCAGCACACACTGCAAGAAGATATGTTTAGATTAACTGCCTCTTAGTAAATGTAGGAAAGCACAGGAACAGACACTAACAGAAAGTGGAATCTGCATTGCTGGACGTAACTAAAGACATATTTTCAGGAGTGGCAAAGATGCACCTATCTTTTCTCAGATTAAGAGGTTTTACTCCACGACCAAGCCTTTTCACTCCTATTTTTTTCTGCATTTGGCAGGCTGAATATCCTGAATGCTACAAAACAATACATAGACTTTATTTTTGAGAGGTGTTATGAACTATTCACTAAAGTGTTTTCTGGAAATAGAGGGAATATAGGGAGTTTGTTACTTGAATTTATCAATTAAATCTATTGTTTCCCCAGCACTGTAATTCAGTAGCTTCTTACTGAAAATGTATTTGGAGCAAAAAGAACTATTTGACTTCCATGCTCTAGTTGTAGTGTTTTATTAGATTGTGAGCACTTGTAAAGAAAAAAACATGGCATGATGATTACATTTCAGAAATACTAAAATTTTCATCTGTTGTTTAATTAGCTATAGAGAATAACTTGGGACTGACCATCAAAACACTTCAAATATTTTCATTTATATTCAAATGAAAAAATATCTAGCTGGTTACAGCTGGGGGTGAAAATAAGAAATAAATTATAGTTTGTAAACTGATTAGATCATTGTCATGAATCTTTTTGATAATCATGCTTCACTGCACCAAAACAGCATGCTCAAAAAGTTGAAGTTTTTCTCATCAAATTTCTTCACATAACACATACATGTATGACTTCAAATTGGTTTATGAATTCTATGCAGTGCTCAGCATATAAATAAGTGTATATTGCATTACTCACTTCTTCTTTGGACTGGAAGAGGAATCCTTTGGGACAAAAGTCTTTCTCTGGGTTTGATTCAGTTGGAATCTTAGGCATTTTATTCTTTCTGAGGCGCCCTAGGGTATCCCACCATCCCTCCAGCTTTTACTCCAGGAAGACATACATTTCCCATAGTCTCATGTTGTACCTGTGAGACACACAAGGATGTCTCAGGTTCCCTAGGTCATCTCAAATGGCACAACACACAGACGTTTACACATAGGCAACCCGAATCCATTTTATCCAATGCATTGTTATTAAAGTTACCTTCAAAAAAAGTCTTCAACTCCTAAATAGTAACTCTTGTCTGCTGCTATTCTGAGCTGTACGTCACATTGAATGTTACAAATCTGTGGGACAGGAACCTAATTGTCAGCAGAACAATTTTGAAGGGTATTTATTCCCACTACTTCCTATATCCTAAGCTAATTTGAAAATAATTGGCCAAATAAAACTATGTCTTTTGCAGAATTCAAGATACATCAATGTAATGGGCAGACAGAACCATTGTGATCACCTAGTAATTTCAATATGCCATTGACAATCCAAATACAATATGGCACTTCTTGTTATGAAAGACTCTGATATGGGGATTTGTGGATGGCAGTTTCAGACTTTTGTGATGCTTTTGAACTTTGGCTGTGCTCTTAGATTAAGCCAAATTAGCAAAGATTTATATAGTTCAGACTAGCAGTTCAAACTATTAAAAGCTATTGGATTCCCACATTTAAAGCAAAATTAAAACCCCATCTGTTTGGAAAACATCTGGTACTATTATATAGGACAAGATAAGTGCTATCGTGCTCCTCATATAAGAAACTAAAATGATTAGCAATTTGAAAAACTGTGCTAGAAACTTGTTGAGAAAATAAGATCACACTCAGATCAGATGTATCAGTTGTAGGAAATTAAATAAATTAAACACTGTATTGGGAAATCTATAATGTGTTTTGCAAAGAATAAAGAGGTTTATTAACAGGTGTATTTAGATTTTGAGAACATAACACCCGTACAGAAGCTAATAGGATTTCCAGTTTTAAATTTGAAATTAGTTTTTTTTTGTGTGAAAAACATTTTAATAGGCTTCAACTGAAGCAGGATTTTCCTGTAAAATGGAGTTAATGCCAACAGCTCCTTCAATGGTTTAACAAACTGTGACAAGTCTCTCAGCACATACGGTGTTTTAATTAGACATCATAGTAGCAGGCAAATTGATCTCCTCTTGCTTTTTCTCTCAAGTGTCAGTTAGTTTAAGGTGAAGTCCCAGAATGATTTCAGCTGGAGGGGAGTGGAATTAGAGCATCAGCTCAGCTCTGGCCATGAACTGAGTTTGTGTGTCATTACTGAAGCTAATAAGTTTCCTTTCTCAAGCATGTTCTTATGCAGCTGAATGGGTGAATGTCAGTAACCACATGCTGAGATCCTGCTTAACAGAACAGAATATTAAATGTGTATGGCTTATTATTGTCTTGATCAAACTAACAGCCATCAAGCTGTATGTGGATTTGATTCTGAAGGTGCCGAATTATTCCTCTGCTGTCACGAGAGGCAGAGGATAAGCCAGCCCTCAGTCCCCCTTTTGTATGTCCTCAATGCATAATAGGATTGAGCTCGTTGTCATTTAAAAACCCAAAACTGCATCCACCTTGTATGTAGCGCTTTGTATATGGTAGTGCTACGGAAGCTTAAACAACGGTTGGTATAGAGCAGTTTAAGTAAACCTGACAGCTACGGCGGTGCCACGCAGACTGAGCAGACAGCGGCTTATTGCAAGCTGCTGCAGTCCGGTCTGGGTATTCATCTGTGTGGAGGGAAAAGACAAAGCAAGCAGCCACTGCTCTCTCTCACATTTGCTCTTCTGCAGGATAATGCAGAAAACCCCAACACAACCCACATCAAAGAGAAATACTATCCTTTTGTGGCTTTTGTTCCTCTTTCCAGTGCTGGTTCTTATTTTTATCTTTAGGCATTTAAAGGGCAAAAGGGCCTTGTCACAAATGTGTTGGATGGTATATATAACTTCATAATGCTATCATATACCTTTTTCACAATTCTCCAGTGAACAGAGTACCCTGGAAGTGGAAGTATGGGTTCATTTCCCTCTTCTCTGTGTAAAGATTAAAACCTCTCACTTTCCAAAAGTATTCCCTAGTCACCAGCATACAAAATAAAATACTTTTGCAGTGCTCCTGAGGCTGCACTATTGATCAACGAGTGTGTGCAAAGCTGTTTTAAGTTGTAAAGATCACTTGCAATTGCCACAGAGACCAGGTAGGTGACAGGTATTGGTGCACACCTGCATTTCTTGCACAATATGTTGTCAAAATATGGCTAAGGTACACTTGATGTCAGAAATTAGAAAATACTCCTGGGACCACCATTTTACAATTACCTTAAAAAATGAACACATTAAGAGAACAAAAACCCAGTTTGATATTTGGCTGAGGGAGAGAAATTAGACTCTAGTACTATTTCCTATTATTTATATTTTTACTCTGTGTTTTAGACCTCACTGGGACCAAGGGTTCAAGACACACTGGGTTTCAGAACTAAGAGTTCTGAATATGGCTCCTAGGAAACGGCTGATTGAAAGAAACCAGGTGGTTAGAAAGTTGTGATCACCTAATATTCCTCTTCTTGTTCAGCTAGAAATAATGGACACTGTGTTATAAAAAAGGCTTAAATACCGAAAAGGATAAGGGAATAGTATTGGACCTGCATAGTTTCACAAAGGAGAAAGCACTGTTTCACATCTTAAGCTGCAGAAATTGCTCTTAAGTTAGAGGTAAAAGTGGTTTTTGTTTTAATTCTGAATGAAGGTTCCTGTTTTATACCTTGAAGGCCATTAGTATGGCTGTTCTTACACAGAGTAAGGGCTGCCTGGGGCTCTAGAAACAGTGAGTTTTGGCCTGAAAACAGATTTTCTTTCTGCAGAAGACCTATGTCAGTCTGTACATTGCTCCCAGTCCACACAACTGTGAGCATGATGCAGGTGCTCCCTGCCTTCATTCAGCCTTGCACATTGGGTCTTACTCCCCATTGATCTGCATCAACTACCTGCTGGAACATGTTACCACTCCTGTTTGACCCGACTGCCTCCACATCCTCTCTCTCTTCCTTGTCATGGACTTTGACAAAGTTGGTTCTTATCCAAAACTGCCTCCAGTCTGGAGCTGGTGTTTCAGGCACATAATGAGGAACACAACGGCTTGTGGTGGGTTGACCCTGGCTGGAGGCCCACCAAATCCACTCTATCACTCCCCTCTTCAGCTGCACAAGGCAGATAAAATAAAACAGAAGTCTTATGGGTCAAGATAAGGACAGGGAGAGATCACTCACAAATTACTGTCATGGGCAAAACAGACTTGACTTGGGAAAAATTAATCTAATTTATTACAAATTGAATCAGACTCGAGTAACAGGAAGGAAAAAACAAATCTTAAAACACCTCCTCCCATCCCGCCCTTCTTGCCAGGCTTGTCTTTACTCCTGATGTTCTCTCCCTCTTTCCCTGGGTGGTACAGGGGCAGATGGAATGGGAGTTGGAGTCACTTCAGCACATGGTGTCTCTGCCGCTCCTTCCTCCTTAGGGGGAGGACTTCTCACATTCTTTCCCTTCTCCAGCATGGGTTCCCCACTGGGTCACAATTCTTGCCAGCAAACCTGCTCTAACATGGTCTCCATGGGCCACAGGTCCTGCCAGGAGCCTGCTTCAGCATGGGCTCCCTGTGGGGCCATGGCCTCCTTTGGGTGTCTCCACCTGCTCTGGCGTGGGGACCTCCTCCCCCTGCTTCTTCACAGACCTTCATGTCTGCAGAGTTGTTCCTCTCACACCTTCTTACTCCTTTGTCTGGCTGAAATTGCTCTTGGTGTTGCACATTTTTTCCTTCTTAACTATGTTACCCCAAAGGCACTACCACCATTGCTGATGGGTTTGGCTTTGGCCAGCAACAGGTCCGTCTTGGAGCTTGCTGACATTAGCTGTATTGGACGTGGGGGAAGCTTCTTGCTGTGGATGTCATCTACCTTGACTTCAGCAAGGCTTTTGATACTGTCTCCCATGACATCCTGATAGAAAAGCTGAGAGATCATGGGATAGATGAATGAACAGTGAGGTGGGTTGAGAACTGGCTGTCGGACCAGGCTCAGAGGGTCGTGATCAGTGGAACAGAATCTGAATGGAGGCCTGTGACTAGCGGTGTTCCCCAGGGCTCGGTGTTGGGTCCAGTCCTGTTTAATATCTTCATCAACCACCTTGATGAGGGAATAGCATCCACCCTCACCAAGTACCCGATGATACAAAGCTGGGAGGGGTGGCTGACACGCAGGAACACTGCGCTGCCATCCAGCGAGACCTGGACAGGCTGGAAAGCTGGGCAGGGAGAAACCAGATGAGGTTTAATAAAAGCAAGTGTAAAGTCTTGCACCTGGGGAGGAATAACTGTCAGTATCAGTACTGGCTGGGGGATGACCTGCTGGAGAAGAGCTCTGTGGAGATGGACCTGGGGGTCCTGGTTGATGACAGGTTGGCTATGAGCCAGCAGTGTGCCCTGGTGGCTAAGAGGGCCAATGAGATACTGAGATGCATCAGGAAGAGTGTGGCCAGCAGGTCTAAGGAGGAGATCCTCCCCCTCTACTCTGCCCTGGTCAGGCCCCACCTGGAGTATTGTGTCCAGTTCTGGGCTCCCTGGTATAGAAAGGACAGGGATCTCCTTGAGAGAGTCCAGAGAAGGGCTACGAAGATGATTAAGGGCCTGGAACATCTCCTGTATGAGGAAAGGCTGAGTGAGCTGGGGCTGTTCAGCCTGGAGAAAAGACTGAGGGGGGACCTAATTGATGTTTATAAATATCTTCAGTATGGGATGCAGGGGAAATTGGCCAACCCCTTTTCAGTCATCTGTGGAGACAGGACAAGGGGCAATGGCTGCAAATTGGAGCACAGGAAGTTCCGCACCAACATGCGGAAGAACTTTTACACAGTGAGGGTGACAGAGCACTGGGAACAGGCTGCCCAGGGAGGTGGTGAAGTCTCCTTCTCTGGAGATATTCAAGACTCATCTGGACGCCTATCTGTGCTATATGTGCTAGGGAGCCTGCTTTGGCAGGGGGGTTGGACCCGATGATCTCTCAAGGTCCCTTCCAACCCCTACAATTCTGTGATTCTGTGATTCTGTGATTCTGTGATTCTCTCAGAAGCATCTCCATACCCTCCCTGCTATCAAAACCATACCACAGAAACTTTAGATGCAGCTCTTTATTGCTGTGACACAAGTATATTCTTTGTGATGCTTCACTCTATAGCTCACAAAATGTTGAGCTGCAGAATTAGTTACTGGGATGGCCACTACTGTGGCAATGTTCAAGTAACTCCAAAATACTTTCATGTTCCTAACTCTGCTGTGTGAGCAGATAAACATTAAATAATTCCAATAGTGCACTGAAATATTTTCTTCTTCAGATGAGCAAACATAGGTCTATGCCAGAAACACAAAGAAGAGTGATTTCTTTATATTCCTGCATTTTCTGTTCAATAGCTTGATCAAGGACATAGCTGGCTGTTTTCTGCATAGTTCCCTCTGTGCAGCTAAAGATACAGAATATATTACAGAACACTGCATAGAAGAGTCTATGTTTGCTATGGGGGTGGCTACATTTAATTTCTAGGAAAACTCCAGTTTGTATTTGATAATGCTGATGGAGCCATTTCATTCCAACTCATAGTCAGTACCTATGCAAATATAACATGATAGACTTCCAAAAAAAATCACCAGAATTTCTTAAAATAAAAAGGTCTTGATGTAATGTACTTTTCATTTCATCTACAAATAATTCCCTTTAAAATGATCTGTTCAGAGACTGTAAACTGTAGAAGACTTACTGTTCATTGTCTCCAGTGAGATGATCTGTCTGAAGAGTGCTGATTAACATTCTTTTAAAGAGCTCAGCTTGTTTCAATGAGAATCGTGATTGCTTTTTGATATGGCAGACGCTGTGAGTATTTACACTTCTTCCAACTTCAGCTGTATGTTGCTGGAGGCTTTACAGTCACATCCAGGCATGACTTAGATGATATGAAACCATTATTCACATATCCTGGAAAAATTAGGAGCTTTAATGTATTGGGATTTGAGTGAATAATTTTTAGTGAATAATTTAATCAGGATATGTAACCTTCTTCTGCTTAACTTCTCTTTCAGCAACAATTTTAGGAATATATTTGTTCTTTGTCATTGATCAAATAATTATTTTTGTAAAAAGATCCTATCTTATATTTTTCTTATCAGTTATATGAAGATGGTATTCAATGGCTGGGACAAGTTACTTTTACTTCATGATTTAGTAGTTTGATTCCCAGGAGATTTATTATGTACATAAGTAAGCTAGTAATTGAATGCAGAAACATGTTAAAATGAGCTGTCTTGCAGAAAGTCATGTTTAACTCTCATACAGGCCTAGCAGATATCCAGTATACCTAGTGATTGTAATGGCCAAGAAGCTTTCCTTATTCAGTAGCCCAGGTAATGACCATTTTGAGTGGTAATGTAACCACCATAAGAGATGGAGACCAAAGTCATGGTCTCAATTAGTTCAATGGACATTTTTGGGCATTTCTGGACATTTCACAAAGGATATAGATAGACTAAGGGAGTAATAGATGTTTGTCATTAAAGGGATGGGAAGGGTGGTGGTAGTTAATAAGGATCTGTTGGGTAGTATGAGACCTGAGTAGAACATCAATGATATGGAATAAGGGATGGAGAATGTCATGGGTTTGGCTTGGACAGAGTTAATTTTCTTCACAGCTGCTAGTGTGGGGCTGTTCTGGATTTCTGCTGGAAACAGTGCTGGTAACACAGTGATGTTTCAGTTACTCCTGAGCAGTGATTAGGCAGAGCCAGGGCCTTCTCTGCTCCTCACCCCACCCCATCAGCGAGGAGGCTAGGGGTGCACAAGGAGTTGGGAGGGGACACAGCCGGGACAGCTGACCCCAACTGACCACAGGGATGTTCCATACTCTATGATATAATGCTCAGCAGATACATCTAGGGGAAGCAAAAGAAAGGGGGATGTGCATAACAATGGTGTTTGTCTTTCCAAGTCGCTGTTATGCATGATGGAGCCCTGCTTTCCTGGAGATGGCTGAATCCCTGCCTGCCGATGGGAAGTAGGGAATTAATTCCTTGCTTTGCTTTGCTTGTGTGGCTTTTTGCTTTATCTATTAAGCTGTCTTTATCTCAACCCACCACCAGAAGTTTTCTGACTTACTCCTCGATTCTGTCCTCCATCCCGCTGGTGAGAGAAGTCAGTGGTGTTTAGCTTCCAGCTGGGGTTAAACCACAACAGCAATAAGGAATTCAAAGAGGAATAAGGAAGGAGTAAAGCACACAAACCCTCTTTTTATTTTCTGGTACATATATCAGGCTTCCCATGCAAGATATATGTAAATTAGTCATTAGATATTAGGTCCATACACAGGAAAGTGCTTGATGAAGGCAGAAATCAACCTATCTATTGTGAAGGTGATTTTTTTTTTGTAGTACGAACATATTGCATCTGGGAGTTGATTGTCTTGCTCAGCAAAAGTAGAGGAAAGATGAAGGTATGATGCTTCCTTTTATTCAAAAGTCAGTGTCTAGATAACTGATTCAGGGTATGAGAGGTGTAAATCCCTTTTCTACCTGTGGTGATCTAAACATATAAACAATTATTGGTGTGATGGTATTTGTGATATAACCTTCTTCACAGCCTTTATGAATTTTTGGTCTTCCTCCTCCCCAACAGTCTAACTCTTTCCCTCCTGTATCAATTGTCAGAGCACCATTTTTATACTAGTTTCAGGAATACTTTTCATTTATGAATGCAGTTGCAGAAATGTCACTTTAGTTTCCTGTGAATGTTCTTACTGATAAAAAAATCAATGACCTGACTATACATGAAAAACATGAAGACACCATTCTTACACTGCTGCCTAAGTCCAGGTTTCCTCAGGGGAATATGGTGTCAGAATGGAGGAAGGACAGTGCTTTCATGCTACTAAAATACCGCAGCTGCAAACCATTGCTACCACATGTGACACAGCAGATGTAAAAAACAACGCATCAGAGGGTAAATATGGTGAAATGTTGTTCAGATAATGCAGCAGTGCATTCTAAGATTGTCATTTACAATTAATTCAGCACCAGTGGTTGTCTAGACAAGTGTCATCATGTTTTATTTACCTCATCCAACACCACTGCTCCTTCTGAGAAGCTCCTTATTTCACACTTCACAGTTTGTCCCACTCTCTGTACTGTTGAACATGAGCAGTGGGAATCTGGCCCCCACTGAGATGCTTGTTTCACCTAGTGACAAAGTGTGTGTATTACTGAGAAAACAGTATGATCTGGGCTATGTATTTTAAAGATTTTCTTTAGTGCTTGTGTTTCATATTCATAATCTTTTGACTTTTCAGGATTAGTACTGCCGTTGAAGGAAGAGAGGAGAATCTAGTTTATTTTCATCACATTTCACAGTCACTGCTGGTTTCTTTATATCCACATTCTCAAGTTTTACAACTCACATTTTTAAGTTTCCCTTTTCTGCCTCTATTTCAAAGTGGCAAACATGCTTAATTTTGTTATTTTCTGCCTACCACCTACTCAGACAAAAAAAATCCCCTTTACTTATTCACAACCATATATATTCAAACTAAAACTTGTACAGTACATTTACTCATACCTCATACATCACCTTGGCTGATCTTGAGTTCTTATGCTCTCTTCATTATTTAATGCTACTAACTCTGAAGTACTGTAGAGTGCAAAACTTGTCTTAAACAAAATCCCAACTGTGCTATTTACGATTATCTGCAACAATAAGTCTTTTTTAAGTCAACTTGGACAGGCAGAAAAGAGAGTACAAGGAAATTAATCACATGTAACAACACAGTTTTGGTTTGTTTTGGGTTTGGGTTTTTTGGGGGGTTTGGGGGTATTTTGTTTGTTTGTTTGTTTGCTTTGGTTTTGTTTTGGGGTTTTGTTTTTTGTTTGTGGGGTTTTTTTTCTTCTCAGAATTTGGCAAAATAATTGAAAGAAGTCAGGTTATACCAAGATGATAGTGGAAGTGTGTGAATTATCATAGTAAAAGAAGTAAAATACAAGGGAGTTAAGAAAAGTATTAACATACATCTGTATGTAAAACAAAAATTCAGTAATATCTTTATTTCTGATTATCTTAAGTCACCTATCTTTATGAAGAGAGAATTTTTAAGAATTTTCTCTTCCCAAGAAATTTTCTTCTATATATTGAATAGATTAGCCTTAGACATTGATTAAGAAATTGCCAATGAGAATTCAAAATTAAGTCTGAAATATTTTGTACTTTGTGGCTTTGGGAGACTCATGAAGTGAACTTATTCAGGGATGAGGATTCCAGCACTGTTGGAGCAGCTTCCATGTAAGAAAGTATAAGGTTGAAGGACATATAGCCCCAGGTCCCAGCCCCCATCCCAGCACTCTCGCAGTCCACAAGGGAGGAGTATGAAAAAGATTAATTTGTTCCAGTGATCAACATTTCAGTCTTAATGAAGCTTGCTAATGCTTGGTTTGGTAGAAAATATGTCTAAATAGTTCTCAGCCCCTTACCCAGCACGCTGACAAATACTGATTTACTAAATCCTGTTTGGTTTGGGTGTTTTTTGGGGGGGGGTTTTTTGTTGTTGGTTTTTTTTTTGGCATCTATCCATTCTTTTTAAACACGTTTTCAGTTCCCAAGCTCTTAATGGTAGTCACCTTCATTGTTCTGTTTATACTGCTTTGAAAAGGGTACGTCCCCACCATTTGTAAATGACGCTTTAATAGTCAGGACTAGCATTCTACTCAGTATACTGGTAATTCAAATAGGAAAAAAAAATCATACCAAAAATGGAAGTGTTCCTGGTTTAGAAATGCATGGTTAAAAAGTTTGATTTGCACATTAATTATATTCTGAAATCAGGACTTTGTTCCACTCTTTCCTATTATGTGGCCTGTCAGAAAAAACATTGGGCAGTTGTCTTCCAGAGACAAAGTTATCACCTCATCACTATCACACATGAAAGATAGTATCTATCACGGGGAAATTAATCTACCATTGTTTTCTTTTACTCTTGCCTTTTATCAGTTGACAAAGTTAAAATCCAAGGGGAATCTCATTCCTATATGAGTAACTTTACTTGCTATCCATGACAGCTTAGCAAAGCCATAGTATCTTTGAAGAAATGGATAGACTCTCCTTTAGCTCATGCATTTTCAATGGAATTGGAAAGTAATTTCTGCTCATGAAGCTACCTGCAGGTACATTGACATGAATTCATGCTATTAGTTACACATAGCTGCTCTCAGAAGGGTTGGTTTTACCTTGATTTCTGCTCCACAAGTGATCGGTTATTGAGGGATGTTTTCATATTGGCCTGGAAATAAAATACATTTTTTGCATTATTTCCTATAGAATATTGGGTAATGATTTGAAACAATTTTGCTAAAGAATATCTACTATACTGTACTTAATTTTTTTTTACAGTTTTAGGGAAGTTATCCATCAGAAAAGTAAAATTTAAAAGGAAATTCATCAGTATTTTCTCTCTTCTGCAAAGCAGAAACTAAGAAAAATGGTTATGATATACAAGACTCTTTGAAGAAGATTTTGTGGCAAAACTCTATGCTAATACTTTGACCATAGGTTCCCTGTGAAGCATAGTTTATCTATGGTTGTACTGGTATAAATTACATGCACCTATCAGTGGGTGGCATGAAATATATCCATAGGTATTGTGAAATACTATGCTAACTAAAGTCAGTGTCTTTTTGACAAAACTAGGCAGTTAGTACACTTAATTTCCATTGGAATAGTCCTGCCTGTCTTCCTTGTTTAATTACTTGTGAATCCCCAAGAACTTCCAGAAATGCTGTTGTGATTACTGTATAGGCCTGTGATGAAAACATCGTCACTGTGCTAGGTGCTGTGCTGATGGTCAGTAAAAGACTGACCATTTCAAAAACCTTACCATTGAGAAGGTAAGATGTATAGTGAGGAAAGAAAATCTGATACTAATTAAATTAAAAACATTAATCTAAAATAAGGTTGTAATTAGGCTTTGTGAAAAGTAAGCATATTTTCTGAGATGCATTCACATTCTTTCAGTACATACAAATTATCTTGGAAGATAAGTGAACAGCAAAGAATATATGCAGCAGTGATCACAGAATCACAGAATCACAGAATTGTAGGGGTTGGAAGGGACCTCGAGAGATCATCGGGTCCAACCCCCCTGCCAAAGCAGGCTCCCTAGCTCATATTGCTCAGATAGGCGTCCAGGCGGGTCTTGAATATCTCCAGTGAAGGAGACTCCACCACCTCCCTGGGCAGCCTATTCCAGTGCTCAGTCACCCTCACTGTGAAAAAGTTCTTCCGCATGTTGGTGCGGAACTTCCTATGCTCCAACTTGCAGCCATTGCCCCTTGTCCTATCCCCACAGACCACTGAAAAGGGGCTGGCTGATTCCCCCTGCATCCCCTGCTTCAGATAATTATAAACTTTGATTAGGTCCCCCCTTAGTCTTCTCTTCTCCAGGCTGAACAGTCCCAGCTTACTCAGCCTTTCCTCATAGGGGAGATGCTCTAGGCCCTTAATCATCTTCGTAGCCCTTCTTTGGACTCTTTCCAGGAGATCCCTGTCCTTTTTATATCAAGGAGCCCAGAACTGGACACAATACTCCAGGTGGGGCCTGACCAGGGCAGAGTAGAGAGGGAGGATCACCTCCTTTGACCTGCTGGCTATAGTGGAAAATAATTCACTTCTGCTCTACTTCTGGCTCATTCTCTCTCTTCTGCTTTGTTCCATCCCAAATTTCAGCTATCCCATCTTGCATGTATTCAGAAACCCCTTTAATAAAGTCAATGACAAAGTAAACTTACAGTATCTGATGACTGTGTATATCCCTGGATTACAGAATTCCCACAAGCAGACCTCAAAGCTGCACTGCCATAAATCTGTTCAGTGCACACATTCCAGATGCAACTGGTGGAGCTGAAAAAATTAAAAGGCTAAACTGTAACACTCACACTGTAATAACTCCCCAAGACAAATACTGCTTTTTAAAAATGTGTTGCTGACTCTCAGTCAGTGAATCTAAATGAAACCCAAACAATCTATTTCAAATCCATGTAAACATACAAGCATTTGTTTGTTCTGCTGCACTCATGGGCTTAGTCATACTGGAGACACAGACTGGAGACACTGAAGTAGAGGCTGATAAACAAGAAATTCCTGTTCTTTACAAAAACATACCTTAGTGATGGTCAAATGTTCAGCCACTGTGATCTTCAGTTTAAAGACACAGTATTGTTGAGAAAATCTACTAATTCCTGCTAAGAATCATGAACATATCATCATTTCACTTTTCTCAAAGGCAGCTGGCAAACCTAATTAAGCGATAGCAATCTTGTTTCTTTTGGCATAGCAGGAAAATGTGCCTCTGTTCCACAGACAGATGGACATAGAGGTGGCTCTTCTTAAAGGAAGGCCGACCTAAGGATTGCCGATACTGGCTTCTTACACTACACTGGATTTATGCACTTAGCTTAATTACCCAAATTTCTACTAAAGCTGCATGATAGGCAAATGAATGTGTTCTATGTACAGACCAAGAAAAGCCTATGTCTATTAGTACACATTGTCATTTATTATGCCAAATACTGAGTTGAAGTTTCTAACACGCAACTGTAGAGGAAAATATCATTAATGAGCATATTGTGTCCATGAATGTCTGCCTTACTCATACACACTTTACTACTCATAACAAACAAATTTAGTCCACACTGTTGTCAGCACTTAGAAGCATCCACCTACATTTTTTAATAGAATAAAATGAACAGCTAACTCACATACTTCAAGTATGTGCATGATGTAAATAGGTCATTTCTTCTATCTTCATGTTTTCTTCTCATGGGGAAGACCTTAAATGATATGATAAGATGGGCATTTATAGTAATATGGACATAGTAATTTAATAAAAGTGTAGCAATTTGCAAAACATTAAATAGTTCTACAAATGTCAGTGAGATGAAATTCATATTTTCTAAAACATAATCATAATTTTTGTCCTCCTCAGTGTTAATATTAGGTAAAGTTCACACAAAGTAGCTTTGTCCAAATTCTAAATGATGCCTTTATTCAGAAATAATTTATTCTGAACTAAGAACAGCTTTTTATGGCATTTCATTTATATCACAGTCTACCAATAGAAGAAAGACACCTGTACTCACATCTTCATTTATTTCTGTATATAAGTACATTTATACCAGCAATGCAGTTACCATTTCTACCTTGTCGTCAGCCAAAAGCTAACTTGTTTTGTTAAGCATCTAAAAAACAACTGCTTAGAACTTTATCTTTTCTATCTAACTTTTTTATGTAGTTCCATTTATTGATTGCATGTGTGGAAAGTGAAGAGACTTAGTTTAAACATATATCCTTATGCTCTCTCCAAGGTTTCTCAGATTCTAAAATATCTGTGTATTTGGAGAAAGAATTGTTTCCAATGAATCCCAGGTTGCATATTATTAAATTGTAAGTTATATGTCGAGAACAGGCTTGCACTAATTAGAATTAAATATTTCATGGCAATATGATGTTAGTGCTTCTGATGGGAAAGCTGTATGGGAGATAAAGAATTCCATTAGAGAGTTGCAAAGAAAATGTATATTAATAGTTGATTGAGATGTATCTATTTGCTTGTCAGAGTGAAAGAAGCCAAATCATCTGAGAAGCTGAAAAGGTATGATTCCAGGAAACAAGCAGACATGTAGTGTGGGAAACTTACTTATCCCCCAAGCACAGTTGGTGGTATTACTATTTTCATTTTACTTATTATGTTTCCTTGATTCACCGAGAAGAGAGAATCTTGTATTTAAAAGGTTCATGAGTGGTACCTAACCTGCAATTGACTTATAATCACAGAATCACAGAATCACAGAATTGTAGGGGTTGGAAGGGACCTCGAGAGATCATCGGGTCCAACCCCCCTGCCAAAGCAGGCTCCCTAGCTCATATTGCACAGATAGGCGTCCAGGCGGGTCTTGAATATCTCCAGTGAAGGAGACTCCACCACCCCCCTGGGCAGCCTATTCCAGTGCTCAGTCACCCTCACTGTGAAAAAGTTCTTCCGCATGTTGGTGCGGAACTTCCTATGCTCCAAAATAATAGTTTCAAAGAATTGAAAACACATCTCTCAGACATTTGTGAACTTTGTAGTCAATAGCTTCCTGAGTAGATGTCTACTTGATAATTGATTATTCATTTTATGCAACCATTCTGTGGAGCTGAGAGCAAAGTCATTGTAGGATTCTTATGATGATAAAATAAACTGAAAACAAATCTTGAAAAACAGTGTTTGGTGAAAGAGAGGTGTAAGGATGAAAAACCATAAACGTCATCCTTAATACATTTAAGGCAGATTAAATGTTTGCAAATGTCAGATTAAAAGTATTCCTATTTGCCTAGTAGTACTGCATCGGCTTCATTCTAAGGGAAATATTTAGACCCGGATTCTGATTTATTTAGGTAACATGTTGTTTTCTAAATCTAAAAAAAAAAAATTACCCTAAAACCCCAAAAGGATTCTTACTACCCATGTTCAGCTGATACTAAGCTACGTAGTACCTAGAGCCAGTGGGTATTTGTATTTTGACAGTAAAATGTCCTCAGGGAGGTAAACTTCTGTTTCCAAATATGCATGTCCATGCTCTCTAAATTTGATAGTAATAAGAAAGGCCTTGGGCATTGTGAATAACTATATGTGCATAGAAATCCACTGTGCTTATCATGAGAGTCCTATTATGCTTGCAAAGCAAAAATTTACATTTTTCAAGCAAGTTGCTCATGCAAAGACCAATTATGCAGCACAGTGGATTAAATCCATCTGGTCTGTGTCCTCTTAAAACTCGGGGCCTAGCCCCAAGGTTATGAGTAATATTACCACAGGTGCAGTGCAGCCAGGCATCTTTCTCTCACCGACTTTCTATTTATATCTTGCTACTAAGAGTTTTAAATTTTAGGCATTTATTCTAACTTATTAGAATAAAATGTTCATTTTCAATGTGGGAACGGGATGCTGATGCAGTGGGATAGATTCCTGTTGTGTTTCTTCAGAATCGCTAATAAAGCAGTGATTGAAAGACAGAAATATTGGTGGAAAAGGTACAGTTTCAAGTGCTCTCAAACATGAAAAAGATTTTTGTTGGAGGTATTCCAATTGCAGTTAAATATTCTTACTGTATTTTTTTTGAGAAAGGTCCAGTGGACATATCCAATGCCAGAAGACACAGGAAGCAGCAGTTCTGTGTAGCTTTAGCTTCACCCTAGAGGTAAACATCTCAGTTACATCAAAATTGCTGAGCTAGTTGAACCCCTCTTTTCAACTCTTTTGATGTGGGACATAATGCTTTCTTCTGCCTAAAATGCTTAGAAATACACTGGCTGGAATTTCAACAACATTTTGCTAATCCAGTCTACAGTGCTAAATTCTCCAGAATAATTTTTTCATTGATATTATTGCATGACAATAAAAATAATGGAGGATAAACTACTTGGAGAACATGGAAAGATGTTTAAGTCTTTCTCTGGTTCTACTACATTTTGTATTACATTGAGAAATCAATTCCATTAAACTAAGAAAATTCACAACTAAGATTAAATAGTGGAATATCCTCTTGAGTATATATTTTCACTTATCATTCCCCCAACAATAACAGTTGGCATATGAATGATATTTTCTACCTCCAGAGTGCTCTAGGGTGATTTACTTAGTGCAAATTAAACTGTGAATCTTGCCTAGTTAACTGCACTTTTAAAACCTTAATCTCCATAATTTACACCAAATAGGCTACCTTTATTATAAAACAAAGAACTAATATTAGCATCCCTTTGAAAAGTTGCATACCACTGAGACTTCATTATCATGGCAACAGTGCTATAAATGTAAACACAAATAATGCAAAAAGCGTTGGTCAAAATCTGATCTAATTTCACCAAATGATTATTTACTGTAGTAAAAGTAAAAAGACAGACAACCATTGCAAAATTGAAAGGAACCAAAAGGATCATTGAGCCCCACACCAATCCCTTCACTTTAAAAACCCCAGTCAAACCTAAAGGAAAATGAATAGACTTTATGATGCATAATTCTCAATTTTTACTCACTTGTGAACTCATATGGCTCATTAACTAACAAGTAGTCAGGTATGAGACATTTATTACAGGAAAATTTAAAAATTGTGAAATTTATATGTTTATATGTAGTTTTGGTTTTATTTGTTTAAACAGTTACATTAATAGTTAAAAAAATGTAACTGGCATTTGAAAAATTCTAAGAATGCTTTAAGAAACTAAGCTTAATATCATTTTCAGTTTAGAAATAGCAATAAAAAAAGATGCCATAGCACAGTAAGTTTGAAGGCTGAATTCCTATAACCTCACATTGTAAATGAAGGAAGTGTTGTTACTAATGAGTAAAAAAAGAAGCTCAAAAAAAGCTTTGTAGCATCTACAGAAGGATATAAGAAGAATTTAGAAAATTGAGGGGAAAATCTTATTTCTGAATTCTTTCTCTCTTTGATAGGTTGGCAGTGGAGATACCCAAACTCCATAAGAAATTCAGTTTAGTCATTTTGCCTTACTTTGTAGAGTAATGAGTTATACAATCATATTATCTGCATGCCTACCTATTTGTCTCTTCATTCTTCTAATAAATGACTTACAATATGTTCAAGTCAAAAATAAACTTTTATAGTAAATATTTTACTACATCTTAATCTGTCTCATCTCTGGATCTGATGATAATGCTTTGCTTCTTAACAGTAAATATGAAAGTGTGTCACAAAGGAGGTTTCTATTGCTTCTATAGCATCATAGATCAGAGCATGAAAGGTCATCTAGCCCAGTCTGCAGATCCAAGGCAGAATCAGGTATAACTAACCCACCCAAGACACATATTCATCTAATCTGTTCTAAAAAATCTTCAGTGATAGAGAGTCCATGACTTCCCAGACAATCTACTCTATTGCAGATCTGTCTTCAAAGTTGTCATTCTTTTTAAATGCCTCCCACAGTCATCTTTGATGAACTCCAAGTTCATTACTTCTTACTCTGTCCCCAGTGAAAAAAAAAAAAAAAGATTTTGTTCCCCTCTTCTTGCAGCTCCCTTTGCACATTAGAAGGCTCTTATCATTTCTCGCCTCAGTCTTTTTCTGTCTAGACTATGTAACTCCAATTTTTCCAGTGATTCCCATTGATCATCTCTGCTATTCTCCTTTAGACTGTCTCCAAATGGAAAACATCCCTCTTTAAGCAGTTTCTTAAACCTGACCTTCCAGTTGCAATCGTAAAACTGATGGGTGGAATGAACAGAGTATCTAATATGTTTCACAGATATTTCTTCTATTCATGTTTGTACATGATGATTACTTCATTAGAAAAGCTACAACATAAACTAATTTGAAATCATATCTAGGTATTTTGCTGATCCGCTTTAAGGCAGGGCTGGAAAGGATAAATCTACTGAAGTAGATTTTTTATCCTGTCTGCCACTATGTGTGTTAGGTTTAAGTGTAAGTTGTTCTTCCTTGTTTCCCTTAGGTATTGGGGGAAGTTTTTTATTCAAAACTGAACATAAACTAAATCACTGGAGAACACTACGAAGATCAGACTAGCTTAAAATTAAAGAATGTTTGATTCAACAATTAAAATATTAACTATAATTAATAAAGTCATTAATAAATAGATTTACTTACCAGATTGATGCAGAGTTCTGCTTGGTTTTGCTTACCAAGATGGTTAATGTAAACTTTGGGGTTTTAAGGGCTGGCAAACAAACTGATAGGTGTTGGAGGTAGATGCATCTGATGGCACTGTGGGTCTAACAGAGTAATCCCACTTGACTAGACCTAATCCTCAGGTCCTGCCACTAGCAAGATATACACATGCTCACATGCACGTGAGCGCACGGCTGGTAAGATCAACAGGGAGAGAGCAGTGCCTTTATCAGTACACATACAAATACAATATTCACTTTAATGTGAATATCACAGTCCCTGTGCAGCAACTCTGACATCTGTTCTCCCCAGTAGTTGCATCCAGACCACGCTCTCTCAATTTAGTGGCCCCTAAAACTCCAAGACTTTTGCACTCATGGTGCGTTGTTGGCAAGGCTACCTAGTGCTCACACGGGCTCAGAACAGAGAGGAAACTCACACAGAGATAAATTTTAATGAGAAGATAGAGTAATTTGAAATTATTAGATGCAGGGTTGGTTGGACAAACATATTGACCAGCAGCCAGTCTAATAAGTAATGCACATTTTCACAATCTTCCTAAAGCATCTCATAGTAAGTTTTATACGATCCCTAAATCCTCTTTGCTCTATCTACATTATGTTGCCCATGCTTTGCAAAATACGTCCTATACTCACGTAGATAACAGTCCCCCTTATTTTACATGGCAGTCAGGTGACAAAGTTTTCCTAAGTGGGTTTCACAACGTGACAATGCACCAAACATTATTTTTGGAAGGCTTTGGGTGCTACTGCTTCACAACAAACCATTTTCTCTGTATCCATTAGTAAGGTTCTTCTGTTGGTTTTGCCCCTCTTACATTTATCTTCCTGTATAATATGCTTAGACTTCAGTCAGGTAACCTAAGAGTATATACCCAACTCCCTACTCCATTATTAGTGTTGGATCTCAGCTCTTTCTCAAGATGTACATAGCTACTTGACTTTTTCTTATTGAAATACTTTATTCATGAAAATGGATATCAACCAAAAAAATAGCATTTCAGATTTTTTTCCCCAAACAGAACACACACACATATATATACATACACGCATATGTATATGTGTGTGTGTTCTGTTTGGGAAAATAAAAAAAAATATATATATTCATAGATTTTGTAAGGTTGGAAAGGACCTTTAGAGGTCATCTAGTCCACCCCCCCCCCACACACACACACATTAAGCCATATTCACAATTTTAACTTATCAGACAATGTATCTTGTCTAAGCTTCTGTAATGTAAAAGGCATAAGTCTGATGTATGGCTGGCAAAGGCCCTCCTGTTGAGTCATGAGGTTCAGAAAGGACCTCCTTGCTTTCTAAACTCCTTCTCATAGAGGAGTCTACGTGTGGATATGTCCAGTCTTTGGCCCAGACATGGCTGACACTTTATGCCTAAAGGCATCTGAGTCAATGTTTGCCTGTTGGGGCCCCAAAGAACTTTCACTGAGACAGTTTTGCAAACTTGAAACTAATAGAAAGTTTATTATATGCCATAGACATAGCATATTTAGGGGTGTCAGCTTTATTATTGATTTCACAGATAATGAAGCAAAAGATCTCTCTCTGGGCACTGTGGCCTTCAGAATTCTGTGTAGAAGTTGTCTATTTGTGTATTCTGCACTCTCTAGCCAAAACAGGGCCGTCCAGCTGCCATAAGGATTCCTCCTTCAGCTGCTTCTCACACTAACCTTGTGGATCTACATCCACAATGTTTGTATAAAAGATAAGCAGACACTAGTATTTTTCACTTCTTATGTGTAATTCCCACAACTTCTCATATACTTTTATTTTAAGAGTCCATATTACGGGCTGAACATCAAAAGAAAAAACAAATATTGCTAAATGTTAACAGTAATCAATAACACAAAATTTGTATCTAATTAGTTCATTCTTCATTAAGTGGAATGAAATAAAATTAAGTTAACTTTTACCTGAAATACCTGGTTTCTTCAAAAATATCTGATGTGCTTTTCATTCTTACACAGTCAATCAGTTGTATCTAAATGAATATTATTTAAAATGCATTAAAATTTAATGAAACTGAAAGTCATCTACAGCACATGGTGCAAATATATATTTTGAATGATGCAACCTGTAAAACTTAGCAAACATTAATAGTTTCCTTTGATATGACATAAAACTAAAATTTTCCCCATATCCACAGATTATCAATTTCTTTTTAATAAGTTCAGGGCAAGTACATTTAAATAACTAAGAATCAATTACAGTTTAATCAAAATAACAATAAAAATAGCTCACAGGAAAGGGGCTAGTGCTCAAAACCAAGAAGTAATTAGGTTTAGGTTCAGCACACTCAAATCAAACCTACAAAAATTCTGTCTCAGTTTGGAATTTTGCATGTGCTCAAATTTGGCCTATTCTATAATTCTCAGGTATATCTATAGGTAAATACCTATAGCTGTATAAAGCTGGCCCATCTCACCACCAGTGGGTAGAAGAGTAAGTGTCTCTTTAGTCCCTTTGCAACTGATAAAGGGCAAGTTGGCTTACAGAACTCCAGAGGGCAATTGAAGTTGTATTACTTTGAATATATCAGGTAAAACTGCCTGCTTTTTGGATGTCTTGGTTTCTTCCCATTGACTATAAAATCAGTCTAAGAGGTAAGGTGGACCGCTCTATTCATCTGATTCTCTAGCTGATTGACTCATAGGTTAGTACAAGTGAGTGGCATTCACCGAAATAGAATAAAAGTTACTGACACACTCCTGCAGAGCAGGAATTTGACAAAAATCCTGTGTTCTCTGTTCCAACTTAGAATGGTTTGGACTGGAAGGGACCTCAAAGATCATCTAGTTCTAATTCCCCTGACATGGGCAGGAACACTCTCCAGCAGACCAAGTTGCCCCATACAACCAGGCCTTGAACACTGTCAGGGAGGGGCATCCACAGCTTCTCTGGGCAACCTGTGCCAGTGTCTTACCACCTTCACAGTATATAATTTTTCCTAACAGCTAATCTAAATCTATTCTCTTTCAGTTTAAGTGTTCCACAATCATTGAATGGCTCTTCTCCGTCCCCAAATGAATATTATAATAAAGATATAATGAATTACAGTGAAGAGATATGCATAGTATAACTACATAATAATGAAGATGTAATTTTTATCTGAGAAGGAGCACATTTTTTCTTGTGTTTGTTTCTTGAAGCTTGAATCTTTATACTGCTTTGCAAACACTTTTAAAGCCTTTTCTTTGCCAAACACAAAGTAAAAAAAAAAATTTTTTGGAAGCTGAGCTTCTCATATTTCTAAGAGCTGGTCCTGTAATGAAACAACAGTGTAGTAATATTTAAAAACCAACCATCGATATGATTTTCATTTGCTCTTTTATTTGCTTTTTTAGTGCTCAAAGTTATTAAGCTGTAGCAGGCCAGAGGTCACAATGCCAGAGGAAAAAATAATAGATGAAGTTGCACTGAAATTAAGTCAAAACATCCTTAAGGCTGCTGGCAAGATTAGGAACCAGTTCTATTTTAATTTCTCATGTCTATTGGTGATATTTTTCTGTATTTCTACTGCAAATACTAAAATAATCTCAATTTTGTCAGGTGCTAAGAAAATGTGTTCTTATAAGATTCATTGTTCATTATAGGCACACTGCCTTCTGTAAGAATCACGTTTTGGAAATTAATTACGGCAAATGGATTTTTACAGTAAGTCTCAATTTGACAGATTACTTTTGAACATCTCTGTACATGAACTCTGCATTATGCATAATACATCTTAATTTTATAGCTAGGATTGCATTTAAATCCTTGGAGCTATACATATTTCTTTGTTTACTGGCAAGTATCCAGACTTAAACATTTAGAAATATTCACAAGTTTCTCCAACCCTAGAAACAACTCTGAATCTGAATTTGTAGCCACTGTAGTCTCCTAAGTTCAAAGCTGGAAGTTCTCTACTGCACTCTGAGGACTTGGACGCTGAACTTTGACTCAGGTTTCTTGTCTTCACATCTTCCATCTCCTCCTTTCATCATTCATCTCTGAAAGACCCAGAGATCTTCTTTCAGAATTTGGAAAAAATATCCTTTAACACTTTCTATATACTGTTTACTAAACATGATTTGCAACTACAATCTTGTTTGAAATTATAATTCAGTTAACAATTCATAGCATAATCAAAACTGATTTTTGAGAGAACTGAAGTTTAAATTTTAAAGTTTTTCTCTGAGGTTGTGCTTAAAACCAGTCATGCCGAGATTGTTTAACACAGCCTAACAGCCCTGTCTCTGTTGTGATTACTTGTTGTTGCAGAATTTTATTTTTTAGAGAGAATTTTAATCTATTTCCAAAAGGCTAAAAACCAGATCTACATGCAACTCATTGTTCCTGGTAGTTAATTCAAAATATTAATCATAAATATTTACTTTGCGCTGCATGCAGTTCATTAGTATTCAATGGTACTATTAAATGATTGACACTAATCACCTGGAATTCTCACTTCCACCCACTAATGGCAGCATCACTCCTCCTAAGCCCAGGTTTAGAGATATGAATGTGTATTTGTGAAATAACAGAAAAATAAAAGACACCTACCTGAGAATCACAGTAATGTCATTGTGCCACCATTCAGGATCAGGACCAAATATTCCATAATAGTTTATAGCTCGCAGTGACAGCAGGATAAACTCAGTGTTTGTCATGCTTGCATTTGTTATTTAGATGACTTGTATGAGTTTTATATTGTTATTTGCAAAAGCTCACTATTCTCTCAGTTGTTCATATGCCTTCAGATCACTCCTCAATAACACTCTCACCTTTGGCTGATTGATTCAGGGAATTTTGAATCACATATTAATTACATATTTAAGCAACAAAATTTTTTTTTAGAGGGTAATGATTTTTCATTTTAAGTTGAGTGAAATCTATAGCTCTGAGAACTAATGGAAATTTAGCAAGGCTTAATAAAATGCATTGATGATTTGCCGGTGTAGCCTCCGTACATAAAGCAAAGAAATTACATAGTTAGGTGTCTTTAGAACTGCAGTCATAAGTTACTAATCTTTGAAGTAAGCCTTGTAGCTATACAATTATGGATGATGTTGTTTAGGATAAAAGAACAAAGGAAAAAAAAGAAAAGTGATGCTTTTATTTCCTGATAATTGTAATTATAGTTCTATCTTCTTATTTTTATTTCCACTCTTTTTTTTTTTTTATTGTAGGCTTCTCTCATTCTATAAAGACCTCAAGGGGTAAAATTTCAGCTGCTGGGGTTCAGTAATTTCAAAAGGTGGGAAGAGTAATTTCCAGCAGTAAGTTGGAACTTAGTTCAAAGAACTTGCCCCAGAGAAGTAGGCACTCATAGTAAGACTTAATTGGGGAGGGGGGTGGGGGGAAAGGAACACCCCTCCCCCAATCCTCATTAATTTTATTTTAGTTTTTCAAATGTTGTTCAATGAGCACATCAAGAAATTTTATTTGCACAAGGTATTAAATGTTTCTATATCACTGCATTCTTCTTTGGACAGGTAGAAGGTTCCCATGTACAGGAAGGGCTGGGATTTGCTAGGAAACTTCAACTGTACACTAAAATATTGTAGATAGATGATGTCTGTAGATGTGCTACAGAGAGGCTATCTATCAATGTTATCCTCGTGCAGCATGAAAAAAATAATCTGTTCTTCTATCAGCTTTTGCTGATCCCTGAAATCTATGCAAAGTATGAAATACCCAGTCTTTATTGGGTAAAATATATGTGATAATAAGAATAGCGTAAAATATTATAGTGTAAACAACTGATGTGTATGCGTATGTCCCTCATCAAGATTATAAGTTTTAAATTATTATACACTATACTAAAAAAAAGGTTATATAATCTTCCTATACTAATCTTATTGCTACATTATATAAACAATTTATTAATATATTTCCCAATCACACCCAGAAACTCCTCTTTATGTGAAACCATCCCCCTTTCTCTCAGTTTCAGTTACACATTTAATTTTTCTGGCTACTCTATGAAATCTTCAGAGAGATGAGACTTTTTTTCTCCCTTGCAATCATGTTTATTTTTGTTTTGGACAGGTTTCTCTTACTTGATGTTGACAATCTTGGTTATTTCTGTGCCTTTTTTTGTTGGAATCTATGGGAACTATTTTTAAAAATGCAGTTGACTGTAGTCTGTTCAAATAAGCACTGCAAATATGCTAATTAATTTGGAGCCTGGATTTTGCATAAACAACTCATACTGGATGCACTTTTTATTTATATTTTTATTCCTAATCATTGAATCATTCAGCTGATATGACTGGAAAAGATCTCCCAGGTAATCTGTTTCCATTTTTTCTACATAGAAGACTTTTTCACTGCTAGTCTGTCTCCTGGAGGTGGATGTGTGTGTCTGTGAACATATGAACAAAATATATCCGCAGGTATATATATATATTCCAAAAATTTAATGTAATCCTCTGCCAAGCAATTGCAGCAACTACACCACAGCTTTCTATCTCAGCATCATTTCATTACCTATTTTTTCTTAATGCTAAAGAAAACAAAAGTCAGAGTTACTTTTTCTTTCAGTTTCAAGTCGTTATGTTTTTTCATGCACTGTATATATTCCACCTCTCTCCTTTGAAAAATTATGGTTAAAATAGGATTCTAAGGAAGAGTTACACCCTGTATCTTACATACAGAAACACAAATTTCCTTTTGTTTCCTTCTCAGCTTAATAAACTAATGTCTTGTAATCACCTTGCAGGGTAAACTGGACTGTGTGAAGAAATTAGATGATAGAACTTGCAACCTGTCCGAGATTGTCCATGTTGCTGTGTTCCTCTGAGAAGAATCAAGCTGGATTCAGTTTGCAAACCTGAATGAGGGAACTCTCATCAGAAAGTGCTGCCTCGCAAATTCATGCCTAAGGATACCTGTTAATGCCTTTGCTGGAGAGCCAAGGTACCTCTAGAATAGGTTTGTAAGGTTTCCCATTATCAAGAATGTCCACAATTCTTATTACAGATTTTGTTATAGACTTAAGAAGTTTTAAGGGCATTTTTCTAGATACTGTCATGTGAGTGTCTAGAAAAATAAACTGTCACAGACAAAATTATAAAACTAGATATCTTTTAGAGAATATGATCGTGGGTGGCCATTCAGCTGCCTGGTATTCTCATTACATCTCCCCAGTTCTCTATACATTTCAGATGCTAATGACTGCAAGCAGTAAAATTACTTCACAAATATAATTTTATGGTATTGCCTTGGGAGGAGATGGTAACCTGCTCTATTACTCCTTTACTGAAAGGCCAGCTTTGCTCAGCTATAGTATACAGTAGCTTCAAAAAAGAAAAGATTAACAAAAGGATATTCTTTTAATAATAACACAACTCACAGATTACTTCACGGATTGCTGGACTCAATGAGTCCACCACTCACAGGTTAGGAGATTTAATTTGCAGTCCTTTTTCTGAGCCTTTCATAAACTAGGAAATCTCTTTAAAGAGGACGCATTTCATACATTACCCAAACTGAGGATATCATAAAAGACTTGACATAAAATTGCATGGAAACTGTAATATAGGCATTTTGTAACTTGAAAAATTTTTATTCATAAGTTAAATATTCTAGTCATATAATTGAAACATTTCTTTTTTTCTACTTTTAAAAATAAGTGTTAGAAATAATGAAAATTATATTCTTGGTAACAGTATCATCCACTATCACGATGATACAGCAATCAAGATTGATTGTTCAACTCCAAAAGTAATACAGTATTTAACCTAACAGGAGTATGCTTTGAAAAGATGATTTTCATCTTTTATTGGTTTGTTGCTTAACCTCAAGCTTGAAATCAATGTTATCATCCAAAATGATAGGATTACAGAGCCACAGAACAGCTGGAGTTGAAAGACACCTCTGGAGACCATCTGATCCAAAACACTGCTCAAACAGGTCTGATAGGAGACAGTTGCCCAGGACTATGTCCAGATGGCTTTTGGGTACCTCTAAGAATGAAGACTCCACACCTTCACTGGACAACCTGTGCCAATGATCAGTCATCCTCACAGTTTTCATGGTTCAGTCCCAGGCAGCAGCTGAGCACCATGTGCAGGTTGCCACTCTGTCCTCCTGCCCCGGCCCTGCCCTAGGAGGACAAAAGCCCCTGCAGATTGGGATAAGGACATTTGCTAACACAGCACAGGAGGAGGGAACAACAACAAGACCTGTGACAGAATACACAAACAATGATAACACGAAACACTTTACCAACTCAAGACCTACTGGATGCTCTGCCCTTACTGGTCTGTCACAGAGCCACATGGACCTACCCTTCCCTGACCAGCCCCCTTTTATGTGGAGCATGATGTCATATGACATGGAAAACACCCTTGGCCAGCTTGGCTCACCTGTGCTGGCTTCTTGTGAAAATTAACTCTGTCCTGACCAAAACCAGGACACAGTAAAAAAGTGTTTCCTGAAGTTCACATTGTGTTTCTCATGGCCTCTGGTCACCACTGCTACTGGGCACCATAGAAAGGAGTCTGTCTGTCATCTATGAATCCTCCCTTCAGGTATTAGTGCACATTGATCCCTTGTATCCTCAACTCTTAGTTGTTCCTCAGATAAGAGATATTCCAGTCCCTAAGATATTTTAGTCCCTCCTTGGTGAATCTGCTCAAGTAGTTCCATATCTGGACCCAGTGCTCCAGGTGTGACCTCATCAATGCTGTGTGGAGAGGAAGAATCACCTCCTTTGACCTTCTGGCAATGCACTTTTTAATGCAGAATTAAATTATTTCATTGCTGTATAACAAAACAAAAGTCATTCACATGGTTAAGGGCACCCTCGGAGTGCTTTGTTTCATGTGTGAGATTTGTTTTAATTCAAAAAATAACATTTGATCCAACCTCAAAGTTATATTTTACTTCTCGCTTATTTTTATTTATGATCAAATGATTCAAGCATACAGTTTTGGGATGCTTCTGGTGAGGCAGACCACTTTTTATGTATTACGGAAAAAGTGTTGGCACAAAATATTCCCTCAAGCAATAAAATATGAGGACTATCTTTTTTTCAGATAACACAGAAATGCTGAAATGTGAAAATAATGTACTCATTTCCATGTCCAGCAGGAAGTATTTTCTAACAGTTACAGATGTATTGTGTTTGCTACCACACAATTTTCCCTGTTTTCATACCAATTTCCTGAGCCTCTGTTGGTGGCTCAGTCTGCAATTATTCTCTTAGCTCTTCATCATGTTTCTCCATCTCACAAGCTCTTGCTTCTAAATTCCTCCCTTTCAGCCCTGTGTGCACCCCTCCTATCTGTGTGCTCTTATTTTTCCCTATGTTTACTCTTTCTCCCTTTCCTTCTCTCTTCTTTCTATTCTTTTTTTTTTTTTGTGTGTGTGTGTGTATCATTACTTAAATGCAGCCTCCTCTTGTTCAGTTGAACAAGCAGAGCAGTAATATGAGAAAAGCCTCTAGTGTAGCATGGAATTGGGAAAACATCTTTTACACACTGAAAGCACAACAGGCTTTGAGAATCTCAGTTTGGTAATGATTTATGTGCACTAAGAGCTGTGAGGGTATGAAATGCATTTAGCAAGGATCAAATCTTGTGAGAACTAGTGGAAAAAAACCTCAGTCCCTACTCAACATATGCAAACTGAGTTTGGAGAAGTACACAGTGTTTTTGCTAAAGACTGTAGAACTTGGTAAATTTAACACCCAGTGAATCATTTCCTGCCACAATAATGACATGTTGTCAGATGCACTGGTTCTTCTCAAAAAATTCTGGGATTTGTTTGGAATGTGGGCAAAACAGCACCTTCTCAGCAACAGCTGATCAAATTTTATTGAAAAATAGGACCTTGAGTTGTTGCTCCTTGCATATACTTGGCTTGCTTTCTGGTTTTGTGCTCAAACTATTTAAAAAACAGATTTACCATACAAATCTGATATATGAAACAGGACATGGTAAACTCATTATTCCTGGCTGTCTTGTTTTTTAAAAAATTAAGATACTTTGAAATATTTGATTTATTATATATAACTTTTAATCTTATACTCTGAATACAATTGTCCAGAGAAGAGCACTTTCCTTTTCAATGATTTCTTAACCGTCAAAATATTTTTTCCCCTCAAAGCAAATAAAATACCTTTGGAAAGTATCTAAAGGATACAATTCCTTTCATCTTTTTTATTTGAACCAGAACTTTCAGTTTGGGGACAATAAAAAATAATTTAAAAAAAAAAAATGTTCTATATGATTCTCAGTGGTCGCCTCTTATGCGAAATAAATTCACAAACTTTTTGGTCCCTGGTTAATGCACTGGTCCAGGATAGAGGAAATATGAAGTCTCTGATCTTGTATCAGAAGGATCTGATATAAGTTATTCAGCACAGAAAAAAGTAACATCCTACTTGCTCCATACTAAGGACGGATGCTTTGGTCAGTTCCCCAATAAAGCATGGTAATCTCTTTCTTATCAACCAAAAGAAATTTCTGAGAATCAATAGTATCTCTGAAAGAATGGGACTTTGACTTGATTACAAATGCTCTGATGTTTTTTGCTTTTAGATTATGGATGTGCTATTCTGCCTGTTAAGAGGACACAGATCAATTCCTCTCAGAACACCATGGAAGAACATCCCTCTCTCACAGCCACAGTTATGTTCATTTCTGAGTGAACAAAAGGAGGATTTATTTGAGTTCTACAGAAAAGAGAAAAAGAAAACAAAAAATTAAATAGCTGAATGGTGCCTGTGAATAGGGAAGAAACTTCTCTTATGCAGTTTAATGCCCTGTGCAGATAAGCCTTTATTTGATTCATCTCATTGTCAAAGTTTTAGTGACAGTAGTTGGATGAGTACAAATGAGAGTGAAATAAACCCTGTCCTTTCCGGTGCCCTCCATCTCCTGTCGTGGCGAAGGAGAAGATGCAAATCTGAAGTTGTAATTATTTCTTTTTCTTCTTCAAGCACTGAACTTTTGCTCCTGGATTATGGAAGTGAGCAAACTCTCCTACCCCAACCTCCCACCCTGTCATATTCTTAAGAATGATCTTTTGAGGTCCCTTCCAACCCCTAACATTCTGGAGAAGGCTGTGGGGAGATTTGGGGAAATTTCCATCATAGGAACACTAGAAGATCAAATAAGACACATGGGAAAGAGCTACATTCAGATAAACATCTCTGAGGCAAAGAATGGACTAAATTAACTACTGATGTTCCTTCCTGTAATACTGGATATGGAAGAATGGTAAGTTACTAATTCATTCTTACATATATTTTCTTTTTTTTTTTTTGAGTATGGACAAAACATCTTCTCAGCTGTAGGTGAAAACCTGAACTGTTCCAACATGGAAGCATAGAGGTTCAGCCTTAGAACATAGAAAACCAGACCTCTTACTGATATGTTAATCAATCCTTTCTTATTCTGGATAAAGATTGCATCTCTATTTCTCTTCGGCTGGGTTGTTATGTGAACTGGTATACATTTCAGTTACCTGTCAGTTTGGTAACAACCTTGGCAATACCTTTCACTGAGTATACATGGATCTAAAAGCTGCCCTCAGTACTCTGCCAGTGCTGGGTCCAAAAATGAAATTCAGGATTGTCAGAGAGAAAGGGATTTGTTACACTCACACACATCACAAAGCATAGTTACAGAGGACCTTTTATAAAGGAATAGTCAATGACGCTGCTCTGTTAACCTCTAAGTGTTCAGGCAGAACTGAGCTTTGCAAATAGGTGTATGAGTTACTTTCCCAGCTGTCCATGGCCATCTCCCCTCACCAGTGATTATCACTCCCTTAAATTTCTCAGAAGTGCTGCTCAAGTCAAAATTGAAGTCAAAGTGAGGTAGGTTAAGTTAATGTGTTTAAATACAAGATTTTTTCTAACACAGAATGCTCTGAAGCTGTCTTGGCAGTAGCAGAGCTAGCATAGCAGCATGATGGTAAAGTCTGCCTGGGAGTCAGGATGGACAGAGGCAGTGATAAGCAGCTGGAGATGTCCATTAGGTAATGTAGATCTAGAAAAGGGCACATGTCCAAAGCATAAAAATACATCATCACATTGTGAACAGGGCTTTCTACTTTTTGTCCACCCTTAGCTGTCCCTCCTTCCCTAACACTGTACTTTCTCTTTGCTAACTCAGCTGTTTGTGCTGCTGTGTACTGAACCAGCTAGCCACATTCATTGACAAGGGTACGCTTTTATCAATGGTTACTCTATTGTTTGTGTCAGCTTTGTACACTTTCAGATAACCTGAGAGGCTTAGATAGATTCTTGATTGCATTACTGTTGAATTAATAGACCAAAAGGAGTTCTTCCTGAGTTTATGCTTATACATTGGATTACTGCTGGCTGCAGGAAGAAGGGCACAATGTTTTCTTGTACCAAGCTTGCCCACTGACTTTTTTTTAGTGAACCTGAACTGGAAAAGTTAGTTTGTACCAAATGAGCACTTCACTAATGTGGTACAATTCCATCTTGCTGAAGAATTCATGCCAAAGTTAAGCATTGCTGAATCACAACCTTTTTCTTCCAGGATCTAATGCACAGCATGGGCCCATGTCTCTGAATCCACCATGCTAATGGGATGGAGAAATTGAAGAAGAAAACCTCACCCAGATCTTTCATCAAAGTATTAGTAACAGAAAAGGGTGCCTACACAAGTACATTTGCTAGCTGAAGTGAACTAACTTGGCAGATCCAAAATTCAGAAAAAGGCAATTCTCCTCCATCTCATTTTATTTTGTCTTCGTCTTGTCTTCACAGTCTTTGCTCAGCTCACCTTGACACTTAGCTGAGGCTTTTGTGAGCGACTTCATTTCAGTAGCTCAGCAAAAATGCTAACAACACTGTAGACCAACTGTAGCTTATCAACTTTTTGCCAAGCTGATAAGTAGAATTGGCTCAGCAAGGTATCATCCAAGCCATATAACACAGGGAGAGAGAACGATGCAGATGAGAGCAGGGGAATGAACAGTGAAATTGTCACTTTTGCTGGGAGGAAGTTACTCAGGCATCTCAGCTACTCAGGGAAATGTACCAGAAGACTTAAAAAAGGTGGCATTGCTCCTTATCACCTGGGAGATCATCGAAGTTCCATTAAAGTAATTAAGTTTTCATCCTTATTTTAATGACATCTGGATCAGGCGCTGTATAAACAGACTGGTAGATCAGTACTAGTAAGTTATTAACATGTAAATGAACTCTGATCTTTTGTATGGCTGTATAATTTTCAAGGAAGGCAAATAGTTAGGAATCTAATGCACACCCCAAATTTATGCATGTAGCCTTCACATGGAAATCTCAAATGATTTAAGTATCATATGTGATTAGATATCTCACTACTAATTATTTATTGATCCTTTTTCTCTACATTTCCTCTGATTATTTGGCTTGATTTTTTTTTTTTAAAAGTACAGAAACTTGGAAAAAGTACCTCAAAACTAAATTTATAAGCGTTTATATCTTCAGTTACTAAACCGAGGTGTTAATAACCTCCCCTTCCTACAACTAAAAAGTCTTCTCTGTTTATATTGCCTGGAAAGAGGACTTGTCTTACACATAACCACTTTCATTTCAGTGCTACTACTTGAATTTCTCAATTCTTTTAACTTGTGCTATTAATAGTTGACCAACAACAGAAATTCACCATGCAGTGCATAGGAGGGAGCTGACTATTGCACTCCATTTTGCTTTTCCCTATTACTTTCTTTTCTCTTTCACCTGTTATTAATACTTGGATCCTTTGGTCAAGTATATGTGGTCATAGGAACCTGCTCAAAAAAGATAGCATTATATTTGCATGATTCAAAGAGCTGGTAGAGAGTTTTAGGATGAATACTGAAAACTCTGCTTACTGCATTGTCCTGGTTCTGGCCAGGTCACAGTCAACCTCCCCAGGCAGTCAGCACAGGTGAGCTGAATTAGCCTGGGCTGTTTTCCATACCACCTGACATCACTTCCCCATAAAAGGGGCTTGTTGGGGAGAAGCACTCTTGGTTGTCTCCAGCGCAATCTGAGTGCAACAGGGGTGTTGGGTTGGGCTTAATGTTGTGTAACATTCTGTTATCACCAGGTATAAGTGAAATTTACAATGGGCAGTTGTTCTTCTTTTGTGGTGATTTTATCAGAAAACTGTCCTTATCCCAGCCCATGGAGGCTCTGTTTCTCCTTTTGGAGTGAGTGAGGGGCATGTGGTGCACAGCCCCTGCTTGGGGCTGAACTACCACATGCATCTTCTGCTGCTGGTGAGACTTTTCATCTCATGTTAACCTAAGTACATGAAATACCGTCACCCTGGGTAAGCGGAAGACATCTAAGATAAGCAACAGTAAAATGTGGAGATTGCAAAGATATTTAGGATTGAAGTGGCTGGAGATCATCACTTATCAGATGTAAAGGGTTTCCTGTGATGCTCCTGCCCCTGTAAGTTTCCTTAGTAAAACGTACCTTACACTAATCTAGATTGTACTATAATGTAATTTATATTCCTTAAATGTCTACATATATTATTTGAGCTGGCAGCTGGAGTAGTTCAAAACCATGTAAGATAATAATTTACATTGTGATATTTTCTGTGTTTTATGTATGAAAGCACTATTCAATAATTTGGTGTGGTTTTTGCAGTGGTAGTCACTCTAGAAGCTACCTTAGTGGTCTGAATGCTATTATGTGTGTTAGCATTTTTGCTAATTTCATCCTGCAAATAATTTAAGGGGTAATGGCAAATAAAATTCCCCATGTCTATTAACATGGAGGTTGAAACTAGTAACTCAGTCTGTGTCTTTATCTATTTGCCTATCAAATTTGGTTTCCATTTGCTTATACAACTGTTCCTTCTGTTCTATACATTTCCATACATACTTGTCCCAATAGTAGGACTAGTAGTTTTGGATGCCTCACTGTGTGTGTTTTTATATTAAGTAAGGTGGAAAACACAATACCTAAAACTCTCCATCACTGTTGATCTCTAAAGAAAAGTCCTGAATGCCTTTGTATAGACTGCATACCTGCCCAAAGAAATCCACGTTACACTTGACTTCATATCATTTAGCTCTAACAGGATATGACAATGAAAAATGAGGATGTATTTGCTCTGCTGGGAACTCTCCTCATCTTTAACCTCAGTGTAGTTCCATGTTGAACAATTTGAAGCAGGCCCAGCACTGTGGCATTGTTTTATTTTCCTTTCATCTAGAAACACAACCTTTTCCTCCACTAAGATAGAATCCATAATTGATAATAAATTTGATCACAACTTTTTACTCAGATTATTGAAATTATCCTTAAAAAACAATAGATTGGAAGTCACTTTTCAGTTGGTTATTTTATTGACTCGGCTGTCTAAATGTATAATGAAATTGTTCTCAAATGCAACAACAGTAGGGACTCAGGAAATGCAATGCAATTAATGTCTGTATTCATAACTGTGTGTTGCGCATGCAAGAAATTTACCAAGTGAGATTTTTGAATAGCTGTAATGGAAATTATTGGAGCTTTTGCTTGGAAATCAGCATAATACTTATGAAAACAGCAGCTTAAATCACAGCCTTCATGCAGATGTAAAAATTAGCAAACTATTTTAAATATATGTCCGAATGTGTTTTATATCTTAAATGCAACATGATTATACATATAAAACCAGATATGTTAAAACTTAATTTATATACACCATGCATATGTATCTGTATATACATAAACATATGCCTACATCTTTGTGTGTTTTGCTACATGCCTATGTGTATATGTGCAGTGATTCATGTCTTTAGCATACAGCATTGCAAACAAACACATAAGGCTGGAAAATTGCCTGCACAAAATGGAAGATGCACCCACAGATTAAGAACATCGAAGCTGAAAATGTTTCCTTTTGTGGCAATAACGATGCTGTAACAGCTATAGCAATAAATATATTGTGGTTCTATTACATCTTTATGTGTAGCTGGGTAGATTTACAGAGCAATATTTAAAATTAGTGCATGTACGTTGTATGCTTACATTTTGCTGCTATTATCTGTTGTGAGTAAAATACAATAATTATTATACTAGAGTAGTGTTGTCATGAAATAGTAATCCTAGTTTCACTCCAAATTATTTGACAACAATTATCTTCAGTATAAAGAATGCTATCTATGCAGACATGCCTGGTAGTGAGTAAATGTTGCTAAATATATAATATTATTTACTCAGATAACAGTACTTAAGTACTTTCTCTCAAACTGCATGCTGCCTATAGAAATATAAACAGAGGCTAAGGAGCAATAGCAAAATGTGAATTTGCTGGAAGAAAGGAGATCTCTATGATGCCTCTTTTATCCAATCCTTAATGATCTCAAAGAACAAAGAGCATATTCATAGCATTCACTGATAATCATTCTGATATTACATGGAAAGAAACATCGAACACAACTGGAATAGAAATAAAACAAAGAGATGAGATGTTGGAAACATGGAAGTAAACACTAATATAAAGTCAGACATAAAAATAATGTACGTTAACATATATATAGCCAGAAATAAGGTCACTGCTGAAGTAGGTTTCGTCATGCTGGCTAGTGCTGTAAAGTATTGAGACAATGTGAAATATTGCAGAGGAAGCATTTAGTCATAGATATGTGCTTTCCATAGAGGAGCAATAGAAAAAACAGAAGAAAAAACATGCCATGTTGAAACAGTGCTCATGATGTCACCACAGAATATGCTGGTGCAGGTGATTCTGCAAATGTAGAACTAAACAATGAATAATATATGTTTCTGTCTTTTTCAACAACAGCACAGAGCTCTTTTCCATCTACAAAGTTACTTTTCCACTGCCACTCTGATCTATTTCAATTATGAGCTCTTCAGAGCAGGGACTGCATTTTTGCAGAAACCTTGATTGCAGCAAGGTTTCCAAGATATTATCATACCATCACCATAGGTGTTAATAATTATGGTTTAGTGTGGTTTCTTCCTCACACATTATCACAGTGTTACCTAATGATAGACTTGGCTCTACAAAGGCCTATAAAATAAGCCTGTAGTTGATTTAACATAGTTAGTACTTTTAAAAAATATATATTTTTTGTACCTCCAAATATTAATCTTTTGTTGTTTTTACTTGCCAGGTAGCAAAAGCTTTTTTCATTTTGAGTAGATTGGTAAACAGTTTTTCCACTGCAAAACAATTTCTGAGTATTCAAAACTGTTCCTGTTTGACGTTAGGTTCAAATCAAAACCTTTTGAAATTTAAATTATAGTGGATAAAATAAAGACAGAAACTGCAGGATGCTGGAGGACAGTCATCATCAGCACAATTATTTGGGCCACAGGAAAAAGTTTCAAGCTCCTTCCCTGCTCCATTTGAAGCTGAAGATGTTTGTTCTGCAAGTGTATTTCTTTACCTGTCTGCTCTGAAACAGAAATCTTTCTTGCTGGAGATCTTCACAATTTCATAAATTGGAAACTGGCTATGTCTAAAGTCTAGTTAAAAAAAAAAAAAAGGTATCCTGCCAGGCTAAAGCTCAACTAGGTCAGGACTTCACAAGGTTTTTTGCTCATGCTTCTCTCCTCCACATTCATTTTGGTTTCATTCACTGTTTGGCTTCCCTCTAGTTGCTTTCCTGGACTGCTATAGACATGTATAAACATGGTGGATAACATAGAGCATCTAAACTGCCCCTTAATGCTCAATTTTAGGCAACTGACATCCTTTCATACAAGCCAGAATAGCAGCCTAATCACTGTATTAAAACCTGTTCTAATGTAGCACTGATTTGGACAGCAATTGTTCCCTAGAAATGTCTAAACATTTTTACTGAAACTTTCGTGAAGACTTGAATGGTTACCCAAATATGCATACAAATAGTTAATTAGTATAAAGAAACAAAAAAAAAGTCTTCCCCAGTTCCAGTGGATAGAACAAAGGAAACAAATTGATGAATTTTTTCATAGCTTCCTGCTCTTCTCTTTCCCCACTTACTCTACCAACTGCAATAGGAAAATATCTTCCACTATAATTTAATAAGTGACATTTAAATATATGAGATATTGCAACTGTCTAGAAAACCTTGTCAGGCGTTTCAGTTCTTTTGTTTCCCAGTGCTAGAATGGCAGAGAGCTGTTCTGAAGAAAGATGTTGACAAAAAATTATAGGAATATAGTGGATGACAATTCACAAATGTTAAATATATTTTTCCCAACACCCCAAACTTTCATCTCTTCTATTTCCACACAGAAATGATCTTAAATCAAATTACAAAAAACTAGAATAGAGATCACATTAAAGACCACAGCAAAAATCACATCAGCCAGCAGCATTAGACCTATAGGAATGACATAGATGCTGCTAAATGTTTTTGTGTATAGATATGGACACACTGAAATAATTTATGCTGTCTCTTGATTCAAACTATTTCTTTGTGTACATCTCAGGGGGGTCCTTTTGCTAGATGAAATCTTCTTACTATTTATTCTTTGAAATCTGATATTTGGGGAAATATCTAAGTGATTTATTACTAGATCTGTAGGAGTGACCCGTAGCAACACACAATGCCACAGGAGAGGGCAGGATACAATGTATGCCAAGCAGTGTGTCTGCGGCAGTCAAATCTGCTGGGGAGAAACAGACTGTAAGCATACATGTCAATGGGGTAAACATATTCTGAAAAGAGAATGAAACTAAACATATTCCCAAACAGCGTGAATAACTAGCTGTAGTACCAGACTAGGGCTTGAGACCTTTCCCTGCTAAGTGACCTTTAAAAAGTCCTCATTGAATTTCTTGCTTTTATAAAACAAGAATTCATGATCATAAGTAATAATAGATTGCAAAAAAAACCCCAAACGTCAATCTGTTTGGAATAAATAAAAGTTTCATACTGAAAACATAGGCAGTTATTTTTGTCCTGTTCTGACATGGGTATGCAGAGCTGCATACCATACTTGAAAGTACATTTTTGGGAATCATACCTCATGAAGAGTTTTGATCAACTAGATAAGATAATGTAAGCACTGAGATTTGAAAAAAGGTAATAAAGAAAGATTTAGAGGACTGATATTACTTAGAGTAGGGTATTCAAGGATAAAATTTAAAAAAAAAAATCCAAACATTTTTGTCATTTAAAGTGCTCCTATGAAAATTAAATGATGACAGAACAAAAAAAAAAAATGTTTAAATATATAAAAACAAGGGTTAGGTTAATCCACAGAACACCACTCCCCTGAACATGAGAATAGCTAGATAAGGAGGGAGAAGTGGGAATGAGAAAGAAAGAAAATAATAAAAAGTTCCAGAACACTTACAGGAAAGTCGCCTTCTAAACTTGCTATGAATAAGGAGTTCAACGTTACACATACCAAATGGACTGAATTACAGTTCTTGCTCATGGTTTTATCTTCCCTCATACAGACATTAGGCATAATGCTATCACCTTCCAGGAATGGGATTATAATCTATTCAACTTCTACATGAGTCCTGGGTTGCAGACCCCAGGATAACAGATGTCACCAAATCTAGCCTGGGATGTCTCTGAAAATCTATGAAATTGTCTTGTCAAATGGCTTTGAATCAATTCCTTCAAAACAAGACATTATTTATTTTTTCCATTCATCAGTTGAAAGAGCATTCTTATTGGCTTCTGATTCATCCTAAACGGCCTGCCTTACCCCACAACACTCCATACAACCACTCCAAACAGATCACTGACTTCTGATGTCCCTTTTCAGTCTTGACTAAACAGTGTGTTTTAAACACTGGATCACAGAGTAGAACTGGGCAGACTGCCATTTCACATGATAGAAAAAAGTGGTTTCTTAGGTAAAGACGAACCCCAAGATTTTTAAGCTTTCTTGGGGCAGTGGGGCAAGGAGTGTGAAAAGAGTCCAGAGTTGCCCGTAGCAAAAGTAGCAAAGATCTCTGCAGAAATAGTCTTGAGGAAATATTTTCCAGGATGAAATATTTTTTTATTGATGAATTATAAAATTTACTGAGATATCCTTCACAGCTATACATCTGGTAATATTGCCTTTGGGGATGCTTCTGACTGGGTCATCATTTTACTTTTTCAGTTTCTATCAATGATCTCATGCTTCATTAGAATAAATGATACATGTGCAGGTGGACAGCAACATGAAATGCAGATAGAATCAGATATGGTATTCACAAAATAAAATTCAGATCTTTTCTAAGTTCATGATAGGCACTAAAAATGCCTAGTTCTATTTTAATAGAATTTAATTTTTTTAATAGAATTTAATTTTTAATAGTTTAAGAATTTTTTGTCATTTCCTTCCTAAACAAAGTAGAAATAAATTTCAACCTTTGAGACCTGCACAGAGCACAAAGTAGTATCGATAACTTATTTCTCATAAGGGAAAATTTTAGTAGTCCAGGAAGTATTTGAGACTGATTTTTTTTTTCCCCAGTACTGCCAGCAGAAAAAGTCAGAGACAAAAGAATTTTAAGATCATAAGCAACAAGAAATCAATTGTCAGAGGGGGTTATGATGGAGAGCTTGAGGTGATGATGAGTAACATGAAGGAAATGGCATTACTTAAAATCTGGCCATCAAATTTAGAAGAGGAAGAAAGTACTTTTATTTCTTTTTATGAACTGTAGGATTTCATCCTACTTCTCCTCCTCCTCCTCCTCCTCCTCAATAGCATTGATAGATTTTCTCCCATAATTGATGAAAATGCACAACTTTTTTCCAATGTGAATACCTCGTTTCAATTTCCAACTGCTGGCTCTTGTTACGATGTCTTCTACTAGATAAAAGAGCTCTTTAGTACTTAATGTATTTTTTTTTTTCTATGAGGATACTTACACACTGTAATCAAATCACCTTACAATCTTCTTTTTGATATGTTCTGTATTTCACTTTAAGGTACTTTCTCCAACACTTGCATCATTTTTGCTAGTCTTTTTTTCATGAAGTTTCCCTAACTTTTATCCTTCTTTTAAAATATCTAGAGACAAGAACTATAGGCAATATCCTGATAACACTTACAGCAATGCTAAAATCAACTATGTGTTCTAATTAACTTTTCCTTCTCCAAGAAGCAGATTACTTTTTATTGCTACAGCATTGTTCTGAAAGCTGGTTATCTTATCATTATGATACTTAGATGTATTCAATCTCTTCTTTTCAGGTGAAAAAATCTTATTCTGCTGATGCAGACTCCATTATTAAATTAACACCTTTCTATCTGTCTGCATTAGAAATACTTTATTTGGATATGATTGGTTTATCAGATATTCAGATTACTATAAGCCATCAGCATCTCATTATTATTTACCATTATGACAAGCTTTATGACTTCCACACATTTTATTGCCAATTATTTATAATTACTTCCTTATTATGTCTCACTGGACGCTGTTCTGTCCCTGTGGGTCTTGATTCACCTATATCGTGATGATAAACCACTAATGTTTTTTATTAAGAAGTTAGTTAACCATTTCTTGGTACATTCAGTGTTTTATACTTTATGATTCTGTACTGTGCCCACTACTTAGATTTCTTAAACTGTGAAAATTAATGAACTGGAAATCTTAAAATTTCATTCAGCTTCAGATTGCTCTAGCCTGTGTTCAACAAAGACTGGTCTCTTCACTAAGGAGACATCAGAAATTGTGTTTATGCAGTCCCGTTCTGCACTAGAAAGTAATCTATCATTACAATTCCATAATAACTTTTTTTCAAACCAGTGTTGATACTGATGTGGTGGTTTGGCTCTGACTGGAGGCTAGATGCGCACCAGTCTATCACTCCCCTTTTCAGCTGAACAGGGGAGAAAACATATATTGAGAGGCTTAGGAGTCAAGATAAGCATAGGGAGAGATCATTCCACAATTACCGTCATGGGCAAAACAGACTCAGCACAGAATAAAGGAAACAAAACTCTCTAATTTATTACACTGCACTGCACACCCAGTGAGACCAGAGTCGGATAATGAGAAGTGCAACCAGATCTTAAAGCACTTTCCCCTACCTCTTGCTTCTTAGCAGATTTCTCTCCCTTCTCCCCACATTGTGGCATGGGGAGGGGCAGGGACTTGGGGTTTTGATCAATTCCTCACGAGTTGTTTTTCTTAGTTTTGGGGGGAATTCCTCACACCCTCTGCTCCAGCGTGGGGTCCCACCCATGGGAGACAGTCCTCCACAAACTTCTCCAATGTGAGTCCTTTCCCATAGGGTTTCAGGTTTTCAGCAGCTGCCCCAGCGTGGGTCACTGCTATGGGGTGTAGTCATAGAATCACAGAATGTCTCTCAGTCTCTCAGGCCCGGGCTGCTCCAGCCTGACCCTCAATGGGTCCCAACTTTCCCTCCCAGGAAACTTGCTCCGGTGTGGATTTTTCTCCCTCTCATTCATCTCTGTGTGTGTCTCTCTTGCAGGCTGCAAGTACTGGCAGAAGCTTGCTCCAATGTGGGTCACAGCATCTCCTTTATGTCTCCCCCTGCTACAGCATGGGGTCCCTCCACAGGCTGCAGGTGGGGTTTCTCCGTGTGCTGAAAGGGCATCTTTCTCTCCAGCACCTGGGTGCCTTCTCCCTCCCCTGCTTCTTCACTGATCTTGGTGCCTGCACGGTTTCTTACATCTTCTCACTCCTTTCTCTGGTGGCAAAAAGTAGGTGCTTGGATTTTTCTTCTTGTAATTCCCAGAGGCTCTATGACCATCACTGATGGGCTTGGCCTTGGTCAACAATGACACCAGCCTTGAGTCAGCTGGTGTTTACTCTCTCAAACCTACACAAAGCTTCTAGCTGCTTCTTGTAGAAGCCACCCTTCGTTTACTCATTTTCATACTGATGAGTTAGAGAATATTTTCTAGTCTTCATTTGCACTTCCTATTTTCAAATCAATTTAAGTAAGTACTAGAAAAGGAAGTTGTTTTTTATGTATTTTAGGTCTATCCTCTGCCAACAAAAGTGCAGATTGACGCATCACAAATCCCGCTTTTGTGAACTTCCTGTTCCTGAAAGGGCATGTTTTTAAGACAAATAAAACAATGAGATTAAGTTAATGAAAAAGAGTAGGATAGTAAATTTATGAGATTCCAAGCTATTGAAGCAGTGAGCAAACTTCACTGTATTTCTCAGAGTCAATGCAATCACTCCCACAAGGAAGGATTTGTTCTGTATTGCTTGTACTTGTTATAGCCTTTGTCATGAGGATGATGAATATAATTCCAGTGCCTTGTATATTTCTTGAATTACAGTGATGTGACCTGTTCCCTGACCTTTCCAATTTTCCATCAATTCTGAATAGCTGGAAAACTTTTTTTGTTGTGTTTTGTTTAACTCTTCTAAGTTCACCTCCTTGAAAATGCTTCTCTATCACAGCATCTCTCTCCATAAAAAATTGCATAGAAGTAGCTCTTTTCTACATGGTGTGAACATAATTTAAAAATTTGAAAAGTAGACGCTCATATTTAATTTACCCCTGTTGTCTGACACAAGTCATTGCCTTATGTGTAGATAGATAGAAAGGAGGAGAAAGAAGGAAGATATTTTTGACTTCAGAACAAATGGGGAATGGAAATATTGGCCAAAGCCACTTGGTGCTAACATGGAGAAGATATCCAAAAATGTCCAGGGTTCCTAGACACTTAAGTTCTAAGAGCAAGGAAGAAGTACCAAAAGAAAGCAGACTTAATTAAGAAAAACATGCAGTTTTTTATGCACATGTACTGCCATACCAGGCATCATCATTCTCTTACTGAAAGATTATAGGTATATTGTATCAAACCTTTTTTGCCTCAGCTATTATGAAAACAAACCCTGAGGTTCCCAAAGAAGTGGTATTTTTGGCTAGACCAGGCATGCATAATAGGCCATTCCTCTACATCATCTTACCTTTCTGTAAGCATATACAGTACAAAGAATAATCAAACAATGAAATTTTTTTGGGCAGGGAGAAGGTCCCACCCTCAATACTAGAATAGCATTATTTCTAAGGTTTCTTTGAATTAATTGAACAATACCATATCTGACAGAGAAATAGAGGCAGTTGCAATGAGTTTCTATTATAACGTATCTAGTAGCTGCCTTTTGCTTTGGCTCTTAATACCATAAATAATTTGGCTCTTTCACCATAAATAATTTCAGGAAGCTTGCTTCTGGTAAACAGTAAGACATCTATGAATTCAAAACACCTCAATTTTCAGCAAAGTGATTTTCTTTATAGCAACATTTCACCTGAAGTAAAATATATTAACCTTTCTAACCCTCTCCTCTTTTCATAAACTTCAGGAAAATGTTGCCATGGAATATTTAAAACAGCTCAGTTTACTGTGGGCTTATTTCAGCTCACCTTCAAGCAGGAGATATTGTCCTAGAAGTTCAGAAGCATTCTAAACACTAAATATTAGTAGGAGTTGAGAAAAAAAAAAAAAAGAAATTGGCATTTGTACCCTGTTGTTCTGCCATTCTTTCCTATCAAGATGTGGAGAGGCTGAAAGCTAATGGGGAGAGAGGGTAGAAATAAAATGTTTCAAAGTAAAGTGAAAATGTTTAAATTGTTTTCAGCATGTTTTCCACCTGGACTAAGACTATCCTCTCTGTGTTTAATGCCATCATTACAACTATTCTTCCCTCTCTACTGAATAATGAACTGTGGTTTCCTGGTCCCAAAATAACTGCTTATAACTTGTACTTACTATCTTGGTCCCACTGCGTACAATCTAAGTGCGGTAGCGCACATGAAAGACTTTTTCCTTTTATGTGGGTTGTTTTTTTTTTTCCTTCTTTTTTTTTTTTTTAGAAAAACTCTCAATAAAGAAGTTATGTCCCCAAGAGGTCTTCTTAACATCAGGGAAGAATCAGATAGAGTTCCTTTGTGTTACAATTTAATGGTGATCATTATGCACACAATATGAAGAAAGCTTTCCCATTTTTATCTTATAAATATATTAAGAAATTTGGTCAGCTCTGAGTAATAAAGAATCATGATAGTAAATACATCTCAGTGCCTCATAATTCGTATGAGCTTACCTTTCACCATGAAGCCTCTTGAAGGTTTTCATCTGTGCAATAAACCCATAACTCACTGGTTATGATCTTATGCTGAAAGAAAATATGCTATTACTTCTGAGACCTTTTAAATGTTAATTATAGGGTTTGAAAAATGTTTGCACAGACATTTTCCCGCAAAAATAATTCTGTTCTTTTTTTTATCGTCAGAAAATGACGTGTGACTAGGTACTTACAATGAGATTTACAGCTTCAAATTCTATTTCATTCCTTGTTTATAAAACTGGAACTTATGTTTGTGTGGATCTTTACAGTAAAAATAAAAGATTATATGCTAAATTCATCCTTTCTTAAAAAGGATTTGAAATAAAAAAGGAAGATTTATTAAGTGTATAAGGAATCATATTACCCTCAGTGCAATCTCTGGAACATAGAGGGCACTGTTACATTAATGAAAATAACATTTTACAGACTGAGCCATTTAGAATTGCTTTTGATGTTAGAAGGTAAAGCACCAGTACGCTATAGGATAGTGATAGTTATGATGTAGCTGTTCCTGTCTGCAAAGAGGCTGTTCATACCAAATGTAAATGGAATCACGTAAGCAGTGTATTTATCCAGAATGAGTAAAATATAAAAATCTATATGTAGAGATGATGATGATGATTACTATTATTACTACTCTTACTACTACTACTACTATTATTAGTACTTCTTTGAGTGATTTTTGCCCTTTATACTACTAAATTCTATGGCTTTAAAATAATTTCATATGATTCTAATTTGTAGAGACACATACTTAATCTTACCAACACATTTTAGAAAGGATACTTATCACGTAACTGGTAGATTGTAAAGTACCTCACGCACTAAGGAGAACCTTAATCACTACTTTACAGAGAGAGAAACAGTAATTTTGCTTTTGCTTTTCTAGCTTCATGAACAAGAAGTCCACTCACAGCAGTGCTGTAGTTCTTCTTTCCTGTCATCTTATCCTTCCCCTGCTGCCCACAGAAACAGCAATATTGGAATAAGAGGAGACTTATGCAGACTGTTTTCTTGGATGGCCACACCTTATTCTGTGCTCTGGAAGACTGTAATTAAGACCTATACTTGTAGGTTAGAAGACAAGAAAGCAGGCATCATTTGTGAGACTGTGACACATGCAGAGAACAGAAAGGTTTCTGGTTGGAGGAGTTGAGTTCATCTAAGTGGCAGGTTTGAAGACCATACTCAAAGACCTTTGGACTTTGCTGTAAAACCTGTTTTGGAGGGGCACAGCTTTCTGGGGAGGCTCTGGGCTGGGTCTCTGTAGGTATTGTACCCTGCCACTGGCTAGAAAATTGTTTAGAACTACTCTGATTCTTCAGGTTCCTGCATTTATTATTCAGTTTCACTGGAAAAGAATCTTCACACAGGCTGAGATTCATTACTTTTTAGGAGCAAGAATGTTAACATTCCCACATCTGCTGAAAGACAGAAGAAAGATAGTACCCTTTTCAGCATCATCTTGTGTCTTGTGACCCCATCTTCTTTTGTGTGTGACTGTTTATTTGAAAACAATGAAACTGTACAGTAAACAAGATCTGAATCTTTGGTTTACTCTTTATGGAGAGAGTTCTGTGACTTAGGTAGCTACCTCAGTCTGGAAACTCTCATGACAAATGTCATGATTCTTACACAACGCATAAAATATGAGAAAGCACATTTTTCTAGAAAATCACATTAAATATAGAACTAAGAAAATGGTCTGGGACTTGTTTTAAATAAAGCTCCCTATGTAGAACCATGTAAGATACCTAGCTGTTACGCTGGAAAGGAGTGACTGTGAGATTGGACCTTGCTGTTAATTTGTTGTTTGCAGATAGCCTGGGATTAGAGAGAAGTATCAGCTTCCACTGTTTTGTTTTTTTTTTTTATACTAAGTACTTTAAAATTGGGTGTATATGTATACTACTTCACTTGACAGTCAGTCATTGCTTTTCTTTAAAGCACAATTGATTAGCAATGCAGCCATAGGCAAGAAATTAAAAGGAGATAGTACTGACACCAAAATTAAATATGTATTAACTGGCTATGGACACTGCTATGCATGGAAAATCGTGCCATCAAAATTCATCAAACAACCTGAAAAAAAACCTACTGATTCTTTGGTCCAATGTCTGTTATTATCTTAAAATAATTCTTCTATTGAGACCTTTAGCTTCTTTGTATACTGTTAAGAACTTGTAGCGCCATAAACCACAATGTTATCTTAAAATGAGCTACAAATGTTAATCCCTGCTATCAAGTACCAGAGCCTACTCTTGAAGTTTCCAGCTGAAACCATATTTTTCTCTGACTACCTTTTATAGAATCATTTTTGTGTTGCATATGAAGATTACAAAGGAGAATACTTCTACAATTGTGTATGAATATGTGCATATATGTATTGAAGATAAGAGGAATTAAGGTAACTTTTAAACTGAAATGTCAGAAAATTTAATTTATTTGACTTTTGTCTGTCATTGTAAAAATAGTGATTATGATCCTACTGTGAACAGAAACTTTGGTGTTGCCTAATGATATCTAGGAATAGGCATTAATATAATTAAGCATAGTTTCTAAAAGTATATAGCACCATATGCTGCTCACTCACTCTCAAAAGAGAAACAGACAGTCCCTGTGAGCTTGGATAAGGACAGTTTACTGACAAAATCACCACAAAAAGAGAAAAATAACAGCCCATAGTATATTTCACTTATACCTGGTGATAACAGAATACCTTATTGTTCCAACAATAACAGAGTGCTGTACAATATGAGGACCAACCCAACACCCCTGCTGCACTCAGACTGCCCTAGAGACACCCAGGAGTGCCTCTTCCCAACAAGCCCCTTTTATGGGGAAGTGATGTCAGGTGGTGTGGAAGACAGCCCAGGATAACTCAGCTCACCTGTGCTACATCAGATCACCTGCGCTGACTGCCTGGGGAGGTTACTCTGGCCTGGTCAGAACTAAGACATTAATACACTTACAGGGTGTCATTCATATTTGATGCAGATATTTTCAATACAATTGAAATGTATATATGATATAGTCACATCATCCATGTTGAAAGGTAATTATTACAAATCAAACACTATTAGATAAAGATAATATGAATTTCCATACCCTTAGATTTTCTAAAGTAATCCAAGAAAAAAATCCAGGAACACCTCTAAAAACATGCTCGTAAATAACCGTGATGCATAATAACACTTGTATTATCAGCTTCTAAAGTCAGGTGACCGATGAAAAATAATTTATGAGATTTTGATCAAGTAATTTTCTGGAAATTTGTGATAACACGAATAAGTTCAAAACCCTCTAAAATCAACTTAGAAGAACCTCCAACATTTAAAGCTATTTTACAAATGGTATCAGATCTTGTAATATTGGGAGGATGACTGTAATTCTGAAATGCTTAGAGTTATCTTACAGTTCTGTAGCTCCATGAAATAAAAACTGTAACTCCATGCAATAAATTATGGGTATGTTAGATAAATATATTTATAAAAGAGCTTTCAATGTTTAACTTATGCAAGCTTCAATTAGTTCCAAAATTTCTAAAATAGATGTGTTTTGTACAGTATTTTTTATTTCAAGAATCTGTCTCTATCTCCAAATGTAATTTTTCAAAAAAAAAGAGATTAAATTTCAGTTCAGGAAGAACTTTTGAAAAATTTTATAACCTAATCTAGTATTTTGCAACTCAGAATCCTGCTTAAGAATTATTGACAACTCGTCTAGAAGCTGTTAGGAGTACAGAAGACTGATACTTTCTCCTACCTGGAGGACTGAAATATTGGATCGAAAAATTTGACCCAGCAATTATTTTCTATGTCACGCTTGTTCTGTGTTTTCAAACTCATTGATATATTTGAACTCTACACTGCATGAAGAGTTTTACATATATGAAAACCTGTATTATACCCTAGCCATGTCACCATTGTAAAGACAGAATATTTCCTTTTTAGAGCTTCTGGTCAAGACATGAAATAAATATTTCCCAAGCAATAGTTTAAATCTACTTCTAGCTTTAAAATGCACTGGAAGTAGCTGAGGGAGCCAGATGTATCTGGTGTAGAAAGAGTTAGGTTTCTTAGAATTAATTGTGTTACAGGCTGGGGAGACATGAATAAACATTCTTTATGTGGTTTGGAAGAATTATATGTATGAACCGGCAATTCTTTGAAAAAGATGGTATTTTTATGACATTAATAGAAGCCACAGATATCTCTTGACATAAACTCAGCATATTTACAATTTACAGCCTGCAATTTAAAGTTTTGTTGAAAAAAGATACTTACCGTTAAACATGCCTATTGATGGAGACAAAGATCCACAGACTTTGCATGAGTTGTATCATAAAAGAGTTTCTTTTTTGCTTAGCACTATTTATTCAAATAGACAAGGGAAAAAAAGATAGTTTAAATGCTTATGAGCTAAGTGGTCCTAAATGCTTTTATTTTTCTGAGTTTGATTAATACGAAGGCAGCAGCCTTTTCTCTTTAAGGTAACCTGTCATAGCTGATATATCTTCTGGGACAGTCCTCTACGAGTTGTGTGCTCTATTCTGCTCCTGGCAACCCATAATAATGTCACATTCAGAAAACCTCAACTCTAGTACTGCAATTATCACTGTTTTCCCTTTCCAGTTCAGTTCACAGCTCTCTTAACCCAACCACATCTTTATGCTGCAGTCTTTTCTTCTTCTCTTTCCTTTCACATTGACAAACTCTTTTCCTGTTAGCAGACTTTAACCAGCAAAACAGCAGGCTATGAGGAACTTTAATCATAACTCGTAATGAATAAAAACAAGATCCACATTGTTCAAACTGTGGAAAAACAAGTCTTCTTATGCTAAGAAGGACTGGCCTTAAGCAAGTGAGAGTTTATGAATGAGAGACAAGAGGTACTAAAAAATGATCTTTTTGGATATTCTATGCCCCTGATTGAGTTGGTTCATTGTGACTTCCTCACACCTTTCCCCTGCTCCAGTGTGGGGTCTCATCCATGGGAGACAGTCCTTCACGAACTTCTCCAATACGAGTCCTTTCCCACGGAGCTTTAGGTTTTCACCAGCTGCCCCAGCATGGGTCGCTTCTATGGGGTGCAGTCATAAAATCATAGAATGTCTCTCAGTCTCTCAGGCCCGGACTGCTCCAACCCAATCCTCCACGAAGTCACAAATTCCGCCCCGGCCCCCAGCAAACCTGCTCAGGTGTGGATATCTCTCTCTCTTGCTCACCGCTGTGTGTCTCTCTCTCTCTTGCAGGCTGCAAGTACCAGCACAGGCTTGCTCAAACGCGGGTCACAGTGTCTTCTGTATGTCTCCCCCTGCTCCAGTGTGGGGGCTCTCCACGGGCTGCAGGTGGAGTCTTGTCCTTTTCCATGGGCTGCGGGGATATACCTGCTCCACCATGTGTTTCTCCATAGGCTGCAGGGGCATCTTTCTCTCCAGCACCTGAGGCGCCTCCCCCCCAGCCACCAGCCTTGGTGTCTGCACAGCTTCTTACATCTTCTTGCTCCCTTCTCCGGTGGCAAAAAGTGGCTGCTTGATTTTTTTTTTTCTTCTTGTAATTCCCAGAGGCTCTGTGACTGTCACTGATGGGCTTGGCCTTGGTGTTCGCTCTGTTGGGCCTGCAGAGAGCTTCCAGCTGCTTCTTGTAGAAGTTATTCCTGCGGCCCCACTCCTCCATCAGAACCCAGACACACAAAACTACAAGAAGAACGTAGTGTCTTTTTCCTCCCACAAACTCTGCCAGCTCCATACTTCTGACATGCTCAGCTTCCCTGACAAGCAGTCGGTGTAATAGGGATTTTTTTCAATTCACATTTTCTGAAAATTGAATATGAAAAAGACATCAAGAAAATACCCCAACTTTTACTACATTATTCATTTTAAGACATAGTGATATTGGAAAGTGATTTCATACCTTTCAGTTCACAGAACTAGCCATATAATTTCTTGAAGACTGAAATACTACCCACTTTATCTTTTCTTCCCATAATGCAACTCATTTTATAAGCAAAAACCTTACAGATTGCCTGTGCATCTAGTTATTTACTTTGAAATGTTTCTGAGCATTAATTAGTGCTTCTGTCAACATATTCATTTGTGCCATTCAGAAGACAAGCAAACCATGCACACACATTCTGTTGCCCAAGCTCCTGGAAAATTTGGATTTGAACAATACAATAAGGTACTTTTGAAAAGGATTTCAATCACATGGAGTTTTTTCTATGCCATTTTTAAAGCAGAACTTGGAGATATGTTTGGGTTTTTTTTTGGTTGTGTTTTTTTTTTTTTCTACAGGCATATTCTGCAAACTATATGAGTCAATATCCACTCTAAAAATCACATAAAATAATTTATTCCCTAAACATTTTTTCTTGTGACACTTTTAGAGAGATATTTGCAGTAGTAAAACAGCTGTAAGAATGAAAGTGTGCAGACATATTATTTCATAATGGGATGATAAACAGGCATTCATCAGTACTCAGAAGTATAGAGTGATTACTAAATGAAACCTGACAAATTTCCAAATTCTGTTTTTGAAATGTTCAAAACAGGAGAACAGTATGAAGTACACTACTGGAAACAGAGACAGATGAGAGTTGACTAAAATTCCATCTCTTAAATATAAGAATTTCTTATGGAGGCTCAACAAACTGCTATATGAAATAAATAAATCTTTTTTTTTTGTTTGTGGGGTTTTTTTGGTATATACCAAGAAAGGGTAAATGCCTTGTTCAGAGATTTGCTTTTCTAAACTTCTTGAGCACAGAATTTTGCTTAAAGTTCTTGTTCTGGTTTTCCTTCATCCTCAGAGTGTGGAGGACTGCTCTTTCTTATAAGACCTAGCACAGCCTGTGGCAGACAAAGTTGTTCCCACGAAACTGCCCTGAAGAGCCGTGCAATGACAGTTGTGTGACAAAAATATGGCCCCTACTCTGAATGCCTGAACGTCACATCCTGAAAGAAAGATGTCAGGCACATCCTTTAGCATGTGCAGCATCTCAAGTGGGAGATAGAGTGAGACTGTATCTGCCATTTTAATGGACAATCTCTCCACCAAAATGTGGGTGTCAGGTCAGCTCAAGATAAGCATGAAGGAAGGCAAGTGTATCTAGAAAATGTTATACATTTAAATAGAGTTTCCAGTCAGATAAAATATCTCTATTTGAAGAAAGGAGGGAAATATGTCATTCTTAAGTTAGTGTTATTCCATCCACTGCTTTTGAAAGAACTAGGTATTCATTTTTTGTATATTTTTCTAATTTTCAGACAGGCATTTCTCTTTAGAAATATTCCTCTTCTCTTTCTCACCTTTACTCTTTTATAGATCTCTTTTATCCTTTTCTTCTTTTATCCTTTTAAGGAAACAATGATAGTAGAAATAGGAGAAAGGAAGTAAAGAAATATTTCTTTTCTAATCTCGGCACCCCCATCCCATAATTTTACAGTGAAGTTATAAAATATATTGTTTAAAAAAAACCCAACCAAAAAACAAAACAACAAACCAACCCAAACATATTTGGACCAGCTCTGATCATAACTAGTTAGTTCTTCAGATACAAAGATGATTGTCCGACACTGATGCTACTGTCCTCTGCAACCACAGATCAAATCACACTACAGTACTAGTGTCAGAACACAAATGCAGAATACCAGTTTCTCCCTTGGGTATCCATACGTTGTTTTTCTTTTTAACTCCTGGATGAAATAATTTCCAGCTCTATAATAATATTTTGATTGCACTGTTATTTCCTCTTTCTATCCCTTCTTAAGCAACATCCATATCCATTCTCTTTTGAAAACACAACAGTTTTCATATTTATTTTTACTGGAAAAGTGAGTTTTCCTATTGTATTACCTCATAGTGTTTAGGAGGGATAAAAGATGAGTGCTACCATTGCATTTTTTCTTTTATTTTTGATGCTGCATCTCTCTTCTCACCAGAGCTCTCTAAGTACACACTGGCCTCAAAAATCCTTGCAAGTAAATAGTAGTGTTTCACATAAATCACAATTGGAATGCTGTGATTTGTGAGGTGCATCATTTTGAGATTTTGGCTTCAGTTATGTTCAACATACTGCTTGCCATCAGAGCTCAGCTGGCTGTCAAATTACATGGGGTTGTTCCTTCCCTGTGCTCTGGATCATTTTAAATGGCAGAATAAAGAAAAGTGCATGTCACCAATACAGATCTGATCTGAATTTACAGATTCATGATAAAATAGTAGAAATGTTCAGGATTTGCAAAACTTGGAGTGTGATGTCTAGTCATTGGCTGGTTATTCATATTTACAGCTACTGTGGTTTGTAAACTTTGGCAAGACAGATTTGGGAATTATTTAATGGAACACTTTGGGATTAGGATTTGCATATGTTTCGGTCTCAGGCTGGTTTAATAGGACCGTCACATTAGATTCACATGTGAATCTAAGTGTTCATTAACAAACCCACAAGAGTCTGCAAAAATATACATTTTTTTAAAAAAATGCAGTTTGAAGAACATTATCTGCTTTTTAAAATCTCCAAAAGCTTTTGAGCCTAGTGAGAGCTTTATTAAAGTTAGTATAGGAATTCTAATGTATTTCATTGAATTTCATTGAATGCTTGCTCCTTTGCAAAGTTTCTTACAGACAAGACAATGCACTTTTCCATCTTAAGTTATTTATGTATATGCACCTGTATCTCCAAAAAAAAAAAAAAAAAAGAAAAACAAATAGTTTGCATTATGGTCATTTTATTTTTAGCCTAATGAAGAAGGCTGAAATTCTCAAAAGCATGAAGACATATAAACTCAGTGTTTCACAAATGTGAGGAGACTGAGTGCTTGTGAAGATGTTAGTGTAAGTGACTAGTGGGACAAATTACAACATGACAGACTTTCTCTAAAATAAACTAATCACAGTCTTTAAGCCACTTGCAAATACAGATCTGAGACAAGAGGAATAAGTATTAAAGAGCATTTTCATTACTCCTGAGAAAATAGCTCTTCACACATGTTGGCATAATATTTTAGAAGTTAGATATATTTTCAAATGATTGCCTTTCTGTTAAATTCCTCAAAGGGGAGCAAGAAAAACAGTTACCTCAATTTTAACCATGGCAAAGGCAAGCAGCACAGCAGAATGCTGGCTAGATCCACATTGATTGCATGAATGTTGATGGAAACTATGAGATGCTGTGTGAGACTGTTACAGATAATAAGAAACTACTGGTTTTGCTTTCTACATTTTTAGGACACTTAAGGGGGTTAGAGGGATAGAGAGGATTTACATGTGGAAGGGGGAATCCTAAAGATTTCCATGAGGATTTAACTATCAGATGCTCTGGCCAGGCAGATAATTTTAAAATTAAATACTAAAATAGTTTTTGCATTCCAATGATCTGTGCATTCTCCTAGCCTTTAGGAAATTTTACTAACTACTGTGATATACACTGAAGGTATATTTGCTGGAATGCTTTACTGTGAAATCTTGTTACCTCTACTAATGTTATACCCACTACTAGTATTTATCCAAGAGGAGGAGGCAGAAGGAGGGCTGTTATGTGCTTGGATTATTGCAGAAGAAGGGCATTATATACTCCCTTATTGTCTGCCCCAGCCTTATGCTATTATGCTCAGGTCAGAGGGAAATAACACCATGTGTGTTAGCTGGTCACAAGAAGCTAAGACTTTTTGTAGCCAGGCTCCACATCTTTGCTTTTTATCTCCTGCATTATTTTCAGGGTCGTAGACAGGTGGAACATCTACTTGTACAGGAGTCAAAACCTGTAGGCTACACAAAGTAAGGAGTCTTTGATGCCCACAGATTCATAATGTTGTAATCTTGTACTCACTTTTAAATGGTTTTAAGGCTGTATATAAAGCATCTGAACAAAATAAACAGGAAAGAAAAGAGATCCAACACTAAAACCATTTCTGAGTTAGAATTTTACACAGCTGCAACAATTTCTTCCCAAATACTAGCAAACTACTGTAGCATTTTGTATTGGTTTTCAAATTGTATTGCATCTGAATATTTCATGTGTTAAATGTGTTTGTTTTAAACACTGCGATAAATTCATTGCTGTAATAAAATATGCATTTCAATCATATATGGTTACAAGGAATGTTTTCACACAATTCACAGAATTGCAGGGGTTGGAAGGGATCTCAAGAGATCATTGAGTCCAACACCCCCGCCAAAGCTGGTTCCCCAGGACAGGTCACACAGGCAGGCTTCTTGAATATCTCCAGAGATGGGGACTCCATAATCCCCTGGGCAGTCTGTTTCACTGCTGTCTCACCCTCACTGTGAAAAAGTTCTTCCACATGTTGGTGCAGAACTTCCTATGCTCCAACTTGAAGCCATTGCCCCTTGTTCTGTCTCCATAGACCATTGAAAAGAAGCTGGCCATTTCCCCCTGTGTCCCACACTTGAGATATCTATAAACATTAATAAGATCCTCTCTTAGCCTTCTTTTCTCAAGAATGGACAACCGCAGTTCATTCAGCCTTTCCTCATAGGGGAGATGCTCCAGGACCTTAATCATCTTTGTAGCCCTCCACTGGACTCTTTCAAAGAGATCCCTGTCTTTTTTATACTGGGGAGCCAAGAACTGGATACAATACTGGATACAATACTTTTGGAGAGGGAAAATAAATAAACTTGTTTATTTGTAATAAGTTTGTTATTTGCTTTTAATTTTTTTTCAACATTTTAATGGGAAACAATTGTGGTGGCTACTGTTACTGTACTGAAATGACTAAGGGTTTTCTCTAGTGTATATGGTGCTTTTATATCTGTTTTAATTTCTATGTCTTTTTTGTAACACCTTTCAATATAACCAATTTGTTTTCTTCTTTTTTCATAAACATAACTTTTGTATCTTGCACATCTTCTTTAGACACAGGATCAGTCCACTGAATTTCACTATTAGATATCAACTTCTAACTGTGATAACACTATACTGTAGTTGAGCTGTTCAGTGTAATCAAAATAATAGAATAGCTTAGAAAAACAGTAAAAAACCCAAGACTTCAATTTAAGTGCCATTTCATTATAAGTGAGTTCTCTTTAAGCAACCTCTTCCTTTGTCCTTATTACTCTGATGGCAGAAATTCACTGGGGTACAATTTAGTAATTTAAATCCTCTGTGGATGTTCTGTCATTCCTACAGTGCTGTTCTCCCAAATAAAACAGACTTGAAAAAATTCTGTCCACTGGCACATTGCAAAGATTAAGAAACTAGAATTTTGTTAAAATGAGAAGATCTGATTCAAATCTCGGTAACCTTTTCCCAAGTTTGGACAGTTCTCTACAACCAAGTCTATATTCCAGATGAAAATACATCACTGAGAAAGCGACATTCACATGCTCTGAGTTTGTACTGTGAACAAAGACAGGGATATTAGAAGGTGGCAGGAAGTGTAATGCAAACTGTCTTTTCTGAGCAGTTTCTGTATGCAAATCTTCTTTGTACCATAGCTTGATTTGTTCCTTGCTATCAATAGAATATAAATCCTTAGAAATACCCTGAAGTACATGAAGGTTTTTGTTTCATCTCCGGTGAGTTTATTTCATTACAAGCGAGTTCTTTTCAGACAATTTCCTCCTCATTCATGTCAGAGTGTGACTCATAGTTTCTTCATGTTTCCTTTAATATGTTGAATGGGTAACAAAAGAAAACTAATTTCTTTCTTTCTTTCCTCCTTGAAGGAGTGCATAGGACATAGAATGTTGCAGAAATAGGTGAAGAGATTTAATTCCAAGCAATGAAGCCCAGAACAACTTATGATGCTTTTGATAAATGAGATTAATCTAATATCTCCTTTTCAGATGTCTTTCAGATTTTTTTTTAGTACTAAAGAGGAGAGACAGACAAAATAATATATAGAAGCAATAATTAAAGAGTAATGATGAGGATTATCATTAAACTAAAACTTGATTACTGTCTCCTTATTCAAATGCATTTGGAGCACCAAGAAACAACTCAAAGTATGGGTCACACCTGTTGCTGTGCCTGCAACTACGTCTCCAGAGCATTGCCACTGGTGCCCAGTTACCATGAGAGAGCTCAGGATGACAGTACTACCCTCTGATGTTGATGCTGGCAGGTACACAAAGGCTCTTACATTTTCTTTTTTCTTTTTTCTTCCTCATCAGCTGTACAACAGCTAATTAATTTTACAATGAAGTAAAGCTTTTAAGCATCAAAAATGTCTTTATTTTTCTCAAAATGAAAAACATAATTAGTGGTATATTTAAATAACAGTCATGCTGTGTTATGGCAAAGACTATTATTCAAATATCTATTACAGCTCAAATAATATCCTTAGTAGAATGGATTTATATATTCATATCTTAAGGTTAAAATCTTGAGCTTCCTCAAACTGCACTGCTGCCAAGGTCTATATGTGCTTTAAGATTTCCCCAACTTAAAATCCATGATACATTCGACCTGTAGGAGATGCTGAGTGCCCATCCAACGGCTGTAAAAATAAAGCATGTCTACAGAACAAATATCTTCCATTGAAACTCTATTAACTACTTGGGTAAAATCAGCTAGGCAGGAAGAACAGAAAAAAAGAACAGAAAAGAATAAGAAAAACAACAACAAAAAAGAATAGCACAGAAAAAAAAATATATATAATGCAGAATATGTAGCATACCTCTGTGGGAAGAACACTTCAAAAAGAAGAGTACATTCATCCAGGAGGCAGATTTTTTTTTTTTTTTTTCCAGCAACCATTTGATGGTGTTGACTGGAAGCAGGTAGGAGAAACATCTATTTCTTCTGATTTGCTTTCAAAATAAAGGCATGGCCTTGGCTTACACTGAGAAATAATTACGAGCTGTATTTGACGTCAGCAAATCTCCATTTCTTGCATCTATTTCTCAGAGCAAATGGATGGAAAATAAGAATGTACTACTGTAAAAGGAATTAGTCCCTGCTCTCCTACCACTACTGACATCTCATTAGTTAATGTTCCTGAGCTGCTATAGGAGTATCCTTTTGTTGTGAAAACCAACTACATAATCTGTTCTCCAAAGCATACATTCCTAAGAATTTTGAATAACCCCTCCTTAAAAATAAAAATATTGAAGAGTTTATAATGAAAATTTTTATTCATCTCTGTAAGTGGGAACACTTCTTCATACCATCATGCTCCTCAACAGAAATTGGCAGTGCCATTTTCAGATTATTTTAGCAAGTTTCTTCCTATCTTTTTTTATGTATATAATGAAACCACTAAAACTACTCAGTACATTTAATAATAGCAATATGATACACGAAATCTAAAAGGTCTCTATGCTCAAATTCAGAATTGTCTTCACTGTTTGCTTCCAAACTACCACCAGGACTCCAGGGCAGAGCACTACATCACTCACACTCTGAAACTCCCTGGGCTAATGAAACTCTCATATTTAAGGTACTAATTTAATATTAGCCTAATGAAAGAATAATTAAATTCTTAAAAAAATATTACTCAAGTTATACTGATACTAACCAAATTTGGTCGTCATTGCAGAAGAAAAATATCTCTTTAATAAAGCATTTAATGCTGATTTACACAAATGTTTTAGTAACTAACTCTTTCTTCAGTAGTATGGTAACTCTTAGAGTATTTCTGTGGGTTGTAAGGTAGATGGTTCCAGTCTTCCTAGAAGCAGGTGTTATAACTTTAAGGTGAGTCATCAACATCCCAAGCCCTTCATCAGAAAAATGTCACTGTTGTTATGTTCTTCTCATTCACTTGGGGCTATATTCTTGTTTTCCATATCACATCTATTTTTTGCTGTGCATAGTGTAGACTACATATGTTGGCTACTTGATCCTTGTTCTCTTTGTTTTCCCAAAACCCAGTTTTTACGAGGCTTCCAAATTTACATTCCTCCAATGATCAGAAACTGTTCAACAAAGTTTTGCCTAAAGACTTACAGATTGAAACTTCTGCTTTCATCCTGTGCCCAAACTATCAAGATATCTGCTATCATTCTCCATCTGCACAGCTCTGCACTACATCTTCAGCCCAGCATTACACATTACTGTCTCTTACAGCAAAATATCAAAGGGATTGTAACAATAAATAATACACCAAACAAGCAAAGCTGAGCTAAAGCCAAAATAAGTTAAATAATAGCTGCTTGATCATTTATATAATTGTATATAGCATTTATAACTGTTATTATAAATAAATGAATAGATCCCTTAATTAACAGTTGTTTTCTCACTGTGTCCGATACCTAATTTTAAAATGAAGGTAGCTATTTCTTCTACCTTTCACTTGTCTGAACTCAAGTAGAACACTGTTACTTCCAGTTAGGGAACTTTTTATATTTTCATTATCAAGTGCAAGCTATAATGTGAACTTTGGTAATATGATGTGAAAAATACCTGAGAAGGAATTACAACATAGGATTTTAACTGAGCTTGACACAGAAATAGAGGAATTTGAAGATAACTTCTCTTTAAATTCTATTCAGTAGTAGTATGCATAAAAGTCTATGTAAGATTCCACACTGAAAGATTGTCTATATTTTAATACCACTTGATTTGTCATTACATCTGATGAGAGCAGTAAATGACAATTTTTTTCTCTTCATCAAAAATAGAAATAAAAACTGTTTTTCCCTCATGTATTAGAATTGCTTTTCTTCAAGAGGTACCATATGTCTACAAAGGCAATAAAAGTGATCATACTCTAAATTCAATTAAAAAGTGTGCAAAACCAAACTAAGCACAGGACTATAGAAAAAAACCCCAAACAAAACCAAACCAAAAAACAAACACCACAAGCAAAACAAGGCCATAACTTGCAATAAGAAAATGTACCTAAAATCAGAGCAAATATGGATGCATTTTTCCCCAGCTTTCTAGTGAGAGTGTACCTGTTTAAAGTAGTAGTTGTTACTTAATGGTATCTGAAAGTAAACTACATCAGGCCACAATTCCTATATTTTTTCCTTCTCTTTGTCTTCCAGTGTTCTGTCTGCATTTCCATTAACATTTATCAGGGTTTTATTATTTCCAGGGACTCCCTTCTTATCCACTGACATTTCCAGGGTCATGATGCTCAATTTAGGAAGAACTACGCTGACATCAGTGCATTTTTTGAGGTTCTTGTAATTTCCAAAAAGCATCAGCAAAACTTTGCAGTTACTAGCATAGTTCACCTCTCAGATAGTGCTTTAGCCATGTCAATATGAAAACGAATGGGTAACTTTCAGACATGATATTAAACAGAAAAGGCATAGAAAGAAACAAAATCAATTTTGTAAAAATACATCTGGATATGAAAAGAAAGCACGGTCACAGAATCACAGAACATTACAAGTTGAAAGGGACCTCGAAAGATCATCTAGTTCAACCCCCCTGCTGCAGCAAGATCATGTAGACTAAATCACACAGGAGTGTGAGTGATGCACTTGGAGTTTTTCTGGCCTACTGGTCACATGTGATTCTAGCTTTAATGAGCAACTACTTGCATTAGAAATGCTGGAAGAGTTCTTGCATATATTCATTCTGGTTTTAGCACTTCCCTCCCACCCCTAAAGCGATGAGTAATTAGTCTTTGCCTCTCTGTAAATCCCATATAGTCCTTGGATGATGAAGTGGTTGCAGTCGCATAGAAAAAGGGGAAAAAAACAGGGGAAGCCAGAGCTAGATGCTTTTGCAAATTCATTGCAAGTTTCATTTTCTCATCTGCTCATACATTAGACATATTCATAAGCTATCCAGAAAAGAGGTGACTAGTGAGGTGACAAAGTTTTCTGGCAGTATTAAATTATTCAGGGTAGTAAAAGCAAAATCTGTCTATGAAAAGTTGCAGAAGTTTACAACACTGAGTGAGCAGTAAAAGATGTAATTCAGTGGTGATAAATGTAGAATAATGAGCAGATAGAATAACCTCTATGTATATAAACAATGAGAAACCTTAAATAATTTATTAACATTCAGGAAAGAGATGCTGGACTCGTTGGCAGTTCTACCACAATACCAGATCTATCTTAGGAAGTGCTCAAAAAGCCCCAAATACAGATTTTGGAATGACTAGGAAAGGAATAAACAAAAAAATAAAGGACATATTTAGGACAACATATAAACACTTTGGAGTTCTGTTTATCCTAGTCTCACACATAATGTAGAAAAAATAGAGTATGGTAAAAAGAATAGCCAACGGAGTCTATATAGATAGAAAAAGAGGTAACTGTGAAATAAGTAAGAAGTCAATAAAATCATAAATGGTTCGGAAGATGTGAATAAGAGCATCAAATGAACTTTCAAGGGAGTAGATCTTGCAGAAAACAAAAGCTTTGTTTTACACAAAGCAGCTAAATTGTGAAATTCTTTGCTACAGGATATTATAGATAACAAAAAAATAGGTTGATAAACCAGACAAATCTGTGAAAGAAGTTTGAATGCAAAAAAATCTGCTTATACAGACAGCGATGCTCTCTAAATTAGTTTGTTGGAATTATTGATTTTCACCAGCAGAAGTCTGGTCATGTTTGAGTGAAGTTTTAATTTCCTTTACTGGTGGAAGGTTTAGAATTCTTTGCCTTGCATTTGGCATATCATACAAAAATACTTTTGGACATAGTAGAAGATAATTTTCTATTCTGGATAGAGCAGGAAATTCAAAGTTGGGGTTTTTTTGTTGTTTTTTTTATTGCACTGTTGTGTAGGATGGTTAGAAATAATTCGAAATATATTTAATATATTTTGTTGCAAAATCCTGTGTTACTAATCTAACACTGGGCAATATATATGTCTAGATAACACCACTGCACTATGTATTTCTAAACAAATATACTACTAAAGAATGTGCACTCTTTTTAGGAACTGAAGTCATCTTAACTTGCAAGGAAAAGGATGACTTTTAAATGTAAATTTCAAACTTTTTATGATAGGTAGACTTCCAGCATTCAAAGCTGAAGAAGATCCCTTTTGTTAGTGCTGGGATACAGTCAAAAGAAGAGTCAAGTATCTAATAGCAGTGAAAGTTTTAAAGAAGAACATCTTTTTGGAGTTTATTTTGGTCTTAGGGGCTTTTGTTTCGTTTTGTTGGGGGCAGTCTTTTGGGTAGTTTTGTTTTAGTTTGGTGGGTTTTTTTATTTGTTTGGGGGTTTTGGGTTTTTTTGTTTTGTTTTGTTTTGTTTTTCCCAAAGTAAAGAATAGTGTTAGGAGAAAGAAAAAGTGCACAGAGGAACTATGAAAAGGTAGGAAGTTTTGTCTTTTGAAATTACCCACAGAGACACTACTGATCACAAATGATTGCAGCTGATAATAAGAGGATGATTTTTTTTTTCTGTCAACGAGATCATGAACTGTGTTTCAGTTTTGTAGCATGAGATGAAAAGTATGTTACGCGTCCTAATATGTGCATGAGGGCATGTGAAAGTACAAAGTCAACTGGAATAATGTTGGAGGAGTGTGCAGTATGCAGTTTTATCCACATTGCCTTTGAGAGCAGTCCTGGAGTGAACTATCCTAGAACGAGTTCCTTTGTAGAATACTAATAAGTGTAGCAGCAGCTCTGTGGATCAAAAATTTGAATGGCATAAAAGAACTGTCTCAGCACAGAAATGAGGCAGATCAGATACTACATCCAAGCTGCTGGGCTTAGTATTGCTATTTCTAGCAAGAAAGTCTTGTGCTTTTTGATCTGTAAATCCCAGACAACAATCCACCATGAGGAAAAGCCATTAGGTTCGTTGAAAAGCACCATCACAGAGATAATTGAACTGATCATTGTTCCTAACCTGACCTACCTTCAATGTGACATTCATAGACCCAAGTTATTTTTCTAAGCACCCCTCCCAGCTGCCCACCTATTACATATGACAAAAAAGAGAATAGCATATAGTGTATCTATCTGTTCTTGAGTGAGGAAATATGGCTACTCTCAGCTGTTCCAAGAGGCAAGTTGTGGTAATTAGTTGATAAATTTTACTGCAATATATGAAATACAAACACATTCACTTTCACCTCTACATTCTTATTCCTCACAAAAATCTGTTTTAATGTAAAAGTAGCAAAGATGATTTCATATTTTTCAGCTGTGGCCCTCAGTCAGCACAAGAAAACTGATTTTAAATAATTTAACCTAACTTTCTGGCAAAAATCCTTAGTGTGAAATTGGAAGGCAAAAAAGGTATAGTGATTTGTATCTGAATTTTGTGTAAACTACAGTTTATGTACTGAATAAACTTTGCCTTTTCTTACAAAAGTTAAATACTTCAGACTGCTGTACACAATTCAGCTATCCTTATCCTTCCGTTAAGGGGACTTCCTAGTTATAGCATTTCTAGAAAATAGAGAATAAATATGCAGCTATTTGGTTGTAAAAGGAGTCATCTAACTTTCAGAAGAGACAGTATTTTTTTTAAATATGTATAATAACCCTTGTAAAAAGGTGCTTTCTTAATTCCTCCATGGCAATATCTAATCTTATTTATACTTTATTATATCCATAGATTCCTTTATGGTATTCATCATCACGGTGTTTCAGTGCTTCCATCTATCCTATTTTCTGTAAAATAAGTGCTTGCTTTTAGCACATATCAGTTCAGTGGAAGAGAGATGAGAATTTTTAAGAGATGACAGAAAAAGCACTGGTAAAATAAAAGGACTCATTTTACACAGCTCAGACTATAAGTGATTAGCAACATGAAGGATTTGTCTAGATATACATTTTTTAACAGTACCTGAAAGAATCAAAGTCTAACCTGTACTGTGCAGTGCAAAACATGTCCATCATACAACATTAATATCACCATCTGCAGGCCATCTCACTCTCTTGTACTTTTTGCACAGCAGCATGATCAGGTCATTAAAGAGGCTTGCTTTCTTCTTTCATTTGCTCTTGATTGTGACTGAAATACCCAATATTCCTATTACTATTTATATGGAAAGGATTGTATTTTTCCAGTAGATTTCCAAGGATTCAAACCTTTTTGTATTCACTGGTTATGCGTGAGAGAACTTATATTGGCCTTTTAAAGTATTCACTTGTTTCTTGTCTTCCTCAGCTTCATTTCATTCTGTTGCCCCTTTGGACGCTGAGGAATGCGTATTTAAACATATGTGTTTTCATACAAGGCCATTGTAAGAATTTAGTCTTTTCCCACTGTATTGCTCTAAATGAAACTGGTTATCTGCAGAAGCATTGAGAATAGATTTATTCTTGTATAACTTAAAAGATGTGAGCACAACTATTACTATTATGTATTTGTATTGGCTGGGATAGACCTAATTTTCTTCACAGCAGCTAGTATGGCACTATGGGTTGGATTTAGGCTGGAAACAGTGCTGGTAACACAGGGATGTTTTAGTTACTGCTGAGCAGTGCTTACACAGAGCCAGGGACTTCTCTGCTCCTCACCGCACTGCACCAATGAGGAGGATGGGGTTGCACAAGGAGTTAGGAGGGGTCACAGCTGGGACAGCTCGCCCCAGCTGACCAAAAGTGTTTTCCATACCATATGATGTCATGCTCAGCATATACAGTGGGGAGAAGAAAAAAAGGGGGATATGCACAGTGACGGCATTTGTTTTTCCAAGTCAGCATTACAGGTGATGGAGCCCTGCTTTCCTGGGGAAGGCTGAACACCTGTTTGCCAATGGGAAGTGGGGAATTAATTCCTTGCTTTGCTTTGTTTGTGCAGCTTTTTGTTCTACCTATTAAACTGTCTTTATCTCAACCCATGAGTTTTCTGACTTTTACTTTTGGATTTTCTCCTCCATTCTGCTGGAGGGGGAAGTGAGCAAGCAGCTGTGGGGTGCTTAGTTGTCACTGGGGTTAAATGGTTCAATATTATTAAAAAAAAATAGATGTGAGATCTGTCTTTTCACCCAACTACAGGGAAAGCTTTTTGGATTATAACAATTTAATGGCATTATGCTTGTAATTTGCCAAGACTCAGAGTTTAGTAGGGAAAGTCAAAGCACAACTTGGGTATGGAATGAATGGTATATGCTTTTGTGAATTAAGCAGAATATATGGATCATACTGGTTCATTTCAGTAGTTTCACAAAAACCAGTCAATTTCATACTTGCATGTCAGGATGTCAGAAATGTCAGATTATCTTAAACACACATTTCTACTTACTTTAAAATCCACCCTATTATATAAATAATGTTAGCATTTTTCATCTCTTGTATTATGTTGGACTCTTTTCAATATCAGCAGATGTAGAAAAACCCATGGTAATATTCATTGCAACTTCTTCAGACTATCTGTACCCAAACATAGTTGATGTGATTCTGCAAGGAAGGTAATAATAATTATTATTAATATTATTATTAATAATAATGATGATGAAATAATACCCCAAGTAATGAACAGCACAATTTCTCACCACCCAAAGTCAATGATGTACAAGACCCCCAGCTGACTTACCTCTCAGTCCACTGCCAATTATAAACAGAACATGATGTCATATGGTATGGAATATTTCTTTGGTCAGTTTGGGTCAGCTGCCCTGGCTGTGTCCCCTCCCAGCTTCTTGGGTGCTCCCTATCTTCATATTGACAGAGCAACATGAGAAGCTGAAAAGTCCTTGACTGCTTGGCAACAAGTGGAAACACCAGTGCATCAACATTATTCCCAGCCTAAATACAAAAGACTGCACTACACCAGTTACTAGAAAAAAAAATTAACTTTATCCCTGCTGAAACCAGGACAGATCTTCGTTTGAACTCGAGTAGTTTGAAGTGCAGCATTTTCATTTTTTTTCAGTAATTGTGAATGACAATAAGATTTATACTGTATGTAGATTTCTCATACAGAGTGAAATTAAATCCCAGAAATGACAGGAAAACGTGATTTGTGGACTATTTCTTATGCCCAAGAAAGTGGCAGAGTGCACTGATGAAATACAGAAGTACAACTATGTAGTTTTGTTTTTTGGGGGTTGTTTTTGGTTTGGTTTTGTTTGGTTTTGATACTCTGAAACAAAATGAAGATGTTCCATTGTAGTCTTTAAAAGTGCTTCACTAGCTTTGTATGAGTGTTTCAGTATGGACAGTATCAGCAGAGCTGAGATGCTTTGCCCACTCTGGGGAGAAAGCTGCTTTCAGTCTGGAAGCTACATATGTATGTTAGCTGAGGCCCAGGACTATCATAAAGCATGTATAAGGTTTCTGACCTGGAACCATCTCACAAATTACTTGCCTGGAACATAGACAGAAGAGTTCAACTCTGTCTTTTGAAACATTATCTGCAGTCTCTCTTGAGTACTTAAACTAAAATGGAGGGATTCATTGCCCCTTACATTAAGCATCTAAAATGCAATTTAGCTCTTCCATCTAGGCAATAGTAAAGGTAGCTTCTCTGGGAGAGTTACTTTTGCTTTTCCTTTGTAAGACATACATCTAAGATATAATGTTTCTGTCTGTTCTGACTGCTGAGGAAATGCTGTTGAGTTGCTTAATAGCAGCTGCCTAAGATTTAAATGATAAAGGCAGATGAGTTGTACTAATGATAAGCAAATTATCCAATGTATATGAAATCTACCAGTGCTGTGTTTTAGAATCCTTCCTTTTAAGCAGACAGAGCCACAATGGGTAAAAGGTGTCATGGATATGATTCAGTAAATCATTAAACCATGTCAAGCTTTCTTATTCCTCTTCATGACACAATATATAACAATAAAAACGGTGAGCAGGGCAATCAATGATGGTGCTGTTTCTGACTGTCAGTTTAACTCATTATCCAAATCCAGAGTAATTTCTCCTCAATCCAACAGGTAGACAGAAAGGGCTTACTTCTTCTGCATTCACAGTAAATAATAAATGGAATTTTATGGAGCACTATGCCATATATATGCTGAAGAAGTCCAGTTTGAACCTTTTGATTTCTGCATTCAAATAGACATCTCCCTGGAGATTTCATTTAAATTGTGAATTTTTAATTCTCTTTCTTTATGTGATACATTTATTCTCTCTAATCTTAAGTACCTCTAAAGTACACTTATTATATCCTTAACAGTTTTTTTCCATAATCACTTTGCAGGGTCAATATTTTTAATTATTTATACTTCCATTCCTTTTTTCAATATGAAGTACCTATTTGATAGAAGAAAACTCATAATTTCTGCTTCATTTTTATTTGCTGTCATACCTTTACAAAGGAGTCAAAGTTATTGAAGTTGTTCTTGAAGGCTGTAAGGATAACATCAGATCCAAAGAAACCAGCATAATCTAGTGATGATATCTAACATTTGCATTACCAAACTTCCATAAAAATTCTTGGAAATAAATTCATATTAGCAATAATGTGGAGAAAAAAAATATTACCTTATTTGTTAAAGTAACCATCAATAATCCATTCATTGTCTGGAATGAAATCCCATCAGGTTTTTTAGGGTTTTTTTTAAATGGAACTAAGCAAATCATGATATATGGATTTCCTTTACCCTATCTACCTTGTACACGAAAATTAAGAATTTGCTTCTTTCAGTCTCTCAGCAAAACACAATCTAAAAAGTCAACAGTAGCAATCAACACTCCATTAGAAGGGGATGTTTTGTTACACTGTGCTTTGAAAAACTGTATGTTCTTTATTTATCAATAAGAAGCTCAGAAACATCCCCTTCTCTTAAAGTAAGCCACTTTATATAGTCTTCATTCTCATGCTTAAGTGCTTTGTTAGATGGGCAAAATCTTTTTCACTGAGACCAAAATGAAGTAGGGATTGGGCCCCAAAGACCTAATGAATGTTACGAAGATTTGAGATATTTTTCAAAATTTATTCAGTATAGCTGAAAACAAATAAATGAACAAAAATCAACTTGCAGATGAAGATAGTCAGAGTGAAATAATTCTTCACAATTTTCTCAGAATATCTTATGAAGGTCTTCCAGAATTTCTCATCATGCATTCAGTTTTAAAATGGCCAAAAGCCAGGGTGGAGGTTGCATTACAGTTGCTCTGATCGTCACCTTTATAAACATTTCATTTTTATTTTCCGAGAAGAAGAAGAAAATGAATAGAGCAAAGATTTATGCCATTGAATGTCATAGCTGATTACCTCTAGAAATGAAAAGAATGCAATTTTTATGACTTTATTTAAAGCTGAGCTATTTTTCATAAGCAAATATAGCCAGGCCAGACAGCTTTAATTTTTAAGAATGTATGGCACACTCTGGTATAAATTTGTAAAGTATGATATGTTTTTAGAATCAGTGTTTTCCTAAATAAAACATTCATCACAATTCTAGTATGTATAATATTTCTGTTGTAATTTGCAATGATATTAAGATAATAATTTTTCTTAGTAAGATGCAGGCACTATGAACCATTTGAAAATACCATTCACTGATAATTTACTTCTAGGGATGACTTATGGCTACTGCATGATGCCAAAATATATTTATTATGAAATTTCAATAAACTACTTTCTTTTTCCAGCCAGTGGAATGAAGTTGTGTAGAGAGATGGATATGCAAAGAATATGCAAAAAAGCCTCTATGAAATTCAAGGATCATTGCTGTTAAAACGATATGTAATAGTTGTGTGTGTGGCATTCACTTTTTTATTTATTTTGTAGGACAGATGCAAATAGTCATATCTGTGTAATACAAGCTGCCTGTGCATGGCCAGTATAGAAGGTGGTTCCAAAAACCTTCTGATTCCCTACTAGAAGTCTACCTCTATGTGCAGTGCATCTACAAAAAGCTATTCTCAAAAAATTATGTATATGACAGATGAATTATTTTCTCTTGTATCCATTCCAGAAAACATACAATTTTTGTAAGAGCTGAGCAGAGGAGTATGTGAGAAGGCAAGTGCATACCCAAGTCTGTTCCCGTGAGAGCAAAGAGGAACTAAAAGTATAACTGTGTAGAAGGTGGCAGTCATTGGAAGAAAGGTCTGCTCTGAAGGCTGTGTGCAGGGTTCACAACTTAGACATCACATGTTGCCTGAAATTATGATGCCCAAGAACAGGGGAGCAGTATTTCTACTGTTGATTTAGTTATCAAAATAGATCAAAATTATCATGAAAATATTCATAGTGGAACAACGAGCCCAGTGATATATTTTGGGAATAAGTATAGTTAAGTGTCCTTATTTCATTTTATGTGTTTAACTGAAATTCTGATATAATGAAATACTTCTGATGCTGATTCCCCTGTCACACACAGATGCCTCCATTTTCTAGTTTATCTTCTCTCTAAAACCTCATTAAGAGACTCTTTACTTCCTGTAGTCATTATATTTCCCAGCAGGAAGCAAGGAAATTCCAGCATTACCTACCACCGAGCAAAAAAGAAAGCCAAAGCAGAAAACAGACAATGATTTCACAAGGTTTAATATGCCAAAAATCTACACTGCAAATCTGTAAAACTATACTGCAAATTAATAACAAAGTCCCCATAACTTGAAGCCGCAATGGGGCTTTGAGGTAGAGCACACTTCACTTTATCTTAATGATTCTAATGAGCTTTCCAGCAGCCAGTGGACTCTGGGTACTTTGCACATCTTTGCTCTCAGCAGCAAACAGAAGAGCTCATTCCCCATTGCCAGTCTCTAGTAGCTACCTTGGAGAAAATAATGTCAAAGTGTATAATCTTGGGAAGTAGAAGCAGATTGCACACTCCTGTACCGTAATTTTCTTATTCTCAGGGCACTTGGTTCAAGCGCATTGGAAAGTTCATCTAGCCCTAAAGACAGACTCCTGACTTGGAGAGAGTTTTAAAGCAGATGCATCTGCCCTTTCTTTTAAAGTGAGCACAGCTGAAAAACCTGAAAGTATTTTTAGTGTCTGCAACAAGTTTATATTTGACCAAAACCTGAGAAAATTACTTACTTGATGAAAGTGTTTATAAACAGACTTCCCCCTTGTCCATGTATCCTGACAGAATGGCCTCCTTTGAATTTGGATCTCAGCCATCCATTTTTAGCAGTTGGTTAGGTTACAATCAACTTCACAGTCCCAACTGTAATCCCTTGGATACCTTTTTTCTACCAACTTTGAGACCTCACTCTGTACACTACAAGAGTCTCAGTCTTTCTTCTTATGAACTTATTCCTACTCTCATTCTCTCTGTGCTGTCCTGCTTTAGAAAAGTTTCTCTCCTGTGGATGTTTTTTGACCTCTAAAGAGGATAAAATCTTCTACCCTCTCCCATGAAAACTTTCTAAAAGGCTGGCAGCAACCGCCACCAACTAAACAAGCATCATCCTTTTCTGTTGCCCGGCCTTATTTCTTAACATGGCAACATATAGCAAAGCAGTTATCAAGTAAAGCAGACACCATTCCCTGCAGCTTGCTTTTCCTGACCTCAGCTTCAGATTGGTCCTATTTTTGTCCACTGCAGTGTAGCTAAAATAAACTTTTTAAAAATGTTCTTGGGCAAATTGTTGGGTTTACCCCATATCTCCTACTAATAATCAGAACTCTGGAACAGTGAAATTTTGATGTTTCTCAGAAGAATTCTCATGACATGAACATTCAGCTAATCAAAAGAGCCACCCCATAGAGAAATAAAATGTACTTCAATATTAAATTTCATCTATTTGATATGACTTGCAGTCCTTCAAATAAGCCCTTATTTCATAAATTCCAGTAGATAGAAATAACTTAAACATTCCTATTTCTCACTTGCATACCAGCTATTCATAAAACATAATCTTTTCAGGCAGAAGGGTGGGTATTGGGTTAGAATAATGGTTTCTTAATTTTAGACACCATCCTGTATTCTTGCTAGAGCCTGAGAGCTGCAGTTACCTTAATTGGATATGATTTTTCTGGTTACTGGTATTTTGAGCAGGTTGGTAGCTTTAGCATTATCTGTCATGCTACACTATTGACGTGTTCTAAGAACAGTTGTTACGGGTTGAGGCAATGGTGAGCAAAAAGGTTCAAAATGAGCTACTAACACCAAAAAAACACAGGTAGCAGGGGAAAGTTTAATATCCTAAGAATTTTTATGCCTTGAGAACAGGGTCAGTTGAAAAATATTCCTCTTGAGGAATCTTCTCTTCACTAACTCATATTCTCAGATTATAATGAGCACAGGATTCCTATCAACCCAAAACCAACTATTAAGAAATATAAATTCCATATTACAAGTTTATAAGGTGAAAACACTTAACCTGGAGATGAAATCTCTGCAAAAAATAACAGTCTATTAATTCTCTAACTGGAAAGCTGCAGTTTTATTTGGTACTAGTAGCTTCTGAAAGTTCTTAAACAGGTGTGGAGATATATGTGAAGGATTCTACAAGCCAGACTATGTGGCTATGATATTTCAGTGGTATAATTTTTGAATTCATGTATTCCTAGGTGAAATCACGAAGGTTTTGTTTGCTTGTTTCTGTAAAAAGCGCTGATATTTCTATTATTTTCTGTACTAATACACTTGATGCCTTCCTGTAATATTAATCACTCGTAGAAAGAATAGAAATCAATACAGCAGTGAAATATAGCCATGCAATACCAAAAATAAGCATGAAAAAAGACAGTTTATCTAATGTATTTCTAACTGCTTTTGAAGCTTGTGCCAGCATTGCATACAGCAACAGTTTTTTTCTTCTGTAGGCAGCAGCTAAAGCTATTCATTTTGCATGGTGTGTTTGCTGGTAGGTGATACATTTCCTTAAAACTACTCTTAAAGTCTTAATAGTGGATTCTGATCACCAATATTCCAGCGAGCATCTAGTGCAACTCCATGGAATTATTCTAATTCATATTGATGTCACATGGTGCCACACTGATGAAAATTTGGTTCTATAATCCTCTATTCCACAAGTTGTTTATGTCTGCAACTTTCTGGCTAACAAGAAATTTTATGCTGATAAGTAATTTTCCCCCAATTCTGAAGTTCTCAGCAAATCTTTGACTCCACAAGGACATAACGGAAGGCTTTGTTTATCTTCGAAAAAATAACTCTGGAGAAAGTCTAAGCATAATGCAGAAATATAAATGATATCACAGGGTATTTTCTAATATAATTGCATAGAATTAATTATAGAAGACCATGGTCCTGTTGATAGCCTCTTTTTAACCAAATGCAATAAAACAAAGCTGTGTTCTGTTGAAACACAGGAAAATCTCAGAGTGCATTCTCAATAATAAAGTAAGAGTAGGTAAAGAAGGCAAGAATAAAATGAATATCTTAAATCTACTTACGAGTTAGCTGTTGGCATTTAAGGTTTAATTATATAATTTATGTATTTGCTTAATTTGTATATGTGGAGGTTATGTTCTTCTGCATATTATGGACAGGCTTATATTAGCCACACTTGCAATTAAAGTTGTATGTTGTTGCTGATAATCCAGGTATATTCTGCTTGCTTCTCTAGAAGATTAAGGGTAAAAATCTATGATTGAGTATTAAACACCTACAAAAGTAGAAGGCTCAGAGAAGATTAATGTAGATGTGCTCACGAAGCTAAGCCCAAGTAAGAACAACATAGGAAGTGATCAGAAAGGAAAGCTGGACTTAGCTCAACACAAAGGGAACCATGGACTAGCTATATCCATGAAATCGATCTACCAGTTGCAGAAATTGGTTTCCCGGTATTAATCAAAAAGCTGTGAATGTCTTCTTGAACTCTCCAGAAGTGCATGGGGAATGTGTATACTGGCTCAACCTGTATATGTAAAAAACAACCAACCAATGGAATGAATTTTGAAAAGAGTAACAGGCTGGAGCTGGCTTCAACCCATGTTTTTGTTCCTGGTGGCTGGCAACACCCAGTGTCATGAATGTGAGCATATAGAGACCATTAACAAGAATCACATTAGTATTGCTATCAAAATACATACTCAAATTTCTCTATTCTGCTAACTGTATTTGCATTGTGATTTTACTATACTGATATATCTCTCTGGTAAGTCAAAATCCTGTGTAATATCAAATATCTACAAGTGAACTTGTTAATAAACATTAAACACTCATAGTGGAGTGTCTAAAAAGGAGCTGGTCAAATAGTATGGAGTCTCTCAATCTGCTGATAGAAAACTGAGAATTTTAATGTTCTTTCTTATATTCAGACAATTTGACTCACCAAACCTCTTGAACAATAAGCTGAGTATCTTCTCTAGTCACTTAGTGAACACTCAAGACAGTTTCTAAACACTGCATGAACAAGCAATGTTGTCTATTACATGAAAGGTTAATTCAAAACAATTGTTCAGCTTGGGGAAGTAAAACAGAGGATAACAGGTTTTAGCTTTTTATTCTTTTTTTTTTGTCCAATACCAAGCATGCAATCCTGATCTCTTTAAACAGATAAAAAGATCTGTCTTACCTCACAGTTTTGTCAGAATGCAAATATTTTTCTATGGAAGTATAATATTTCTTGACACTTCGAAGGTATTTTCTTATCCTCGTATCTGCATCACTTCTTAAACACTAACTAATTAATCCTCTTAACATTGCAGTGATTAAGTGCTGACCTCAAATGAAGTAAGCTGCACTGCTAAACTACAGTTTTGCTGCAAATTTATACAATATTTGATGTGTATAGTTACATATAAAAATATAATTGCTGTAATTTAAATTGTTCATTATACACAAAAGAATTTTGGTGATTTTTAAGGCAGCTAATTCAGCATCCTTTTTTTTTCAAATGTTGTTATTATGTTTTGCATTCTGTTTCCAAAAATGTCCATAAGCTCATAAATAAGAATAGAACAGATATTTCTGATACTTTCTCTTTTGTAGCCTCTAAGGTTTTCAACTTTATTAAGCTCACTATATTTCCTGAGCCTGCTAAATTTTCTCTGCTTTCTCACCTCATTTTCCTTCTTGACATGCAGTAAGTAGGACCAGTTTCTTCAGTCTAGTTTCCAACTTGTACTGGGCTTCAGACTTGCAAGATTTTCCTCTCTGTGTGCTTCCAGACTATCCCATATATGTCTCCTCTCTTTCTTTCCAGTAAATCATGTTTGTTTTATTATAACCTGATATATTTTGCATCAATGTCTGGCATCAGTGGTGAGTTGGGGAGTGTGCTAAGTAGCTTGCCAAAGGGTCCTCTGTCTCATAAAACACTGATGGCACAATCCCACAGTTCACAGAGCAAGTGCTACCTTTCCAATGTTAAAAATAGCAAGCGTAACAAATAATAACATTAATCCCACTCAAAATCTGCCATTTTGGTGAATAACTGATCTGTTTTTGTAAGCTCAAAGGGAGCTACCCAGGGACAGTGTGGAACACAGGGAAGTAAGCTGTCTGTTGTCCTGGTCTGTTTTTCCACTTTTCCCTTACATGCCACACATTACCACTAAATGGATGTACTCTCTTCTCTCCTCTCTGTCCTCTTGGTGAACCAACTCATGTTCTCCATATTTTAGCCTTCTTAATATCCAGCTTTTTGCTCAAGCTCTTGTATGCTTTTCTTGTTGCTTCATAAAACCCTACACAGCAGTCACTTTTTCATAAAGCTAGCTGAATGCTTCCCTAGGTGGATTAAATAATCAAAGCTACTTTTATGCCTGACAGGTCATGTTGATTACCATAAGACAAAAACAAAACACACACACAAAAAAAAATTAACATTTTTCTCAAATGTCATAGTCTTCATGAATTTTCTTAATGAAATGAGCTTTAAAAACTACCTGTAATAAAACAGTGCATATATTTGTGATGTCACGTGCTCTGTAGAAAGGAGATGAAACAAAATGGTGTTTGGAGGTTTTATTTACATACATTAATCTGTTTTTCTCTATTCTTTTTCAGTAAGTGTTTGATTTATATTTAAGCAGTTTGTAGCCTGCTACAGTGCGATGCGATATTTCTGATACAATAGTGTGCATAATGTATTATTTGACAGTATGTTTACTATAATCTGTGAGGGAAGGCTATTTATTCATACAGTAGTTTATAAGAAAGTCTGAAATAAAAGCTCTGCATAAAATCTCTGAAATAAAAGCTAACAATAAATAATGTCACATATCCACATGTCCCCAAAATTAAAAAGTCCCTGTGATTTCAAGAAGGTCAAGGTACATCAGCTACACTACAATTTAGCATAAAATCACTTGTTTGGAAGGTAGATGTTCCCTGCAGGTTTCAACTTAAAAGTTAAACTGTTACCTTCTTCTATTTAGCCAGATGTTAAAATGACAGAGATAAAAAGAGAAATTTATAGAAATGTTCATTCCGGTGATCACAGTTTTGATGGGCTGCGTGGGCTGAAAGACAAACCCCTTTTAGGAAGCCAAATTATTTTCATAGTTGTTTCCTTTCATCATCCTTCATTAAGAAAATCACTCTTTCAAGCCATCACATTCTTTAATATGAGAAATAATAAGAAAAGTTATACGAATCTCAGGAAATGTAAAATTAGCATAGCTTTCCTATCTGAAATTATGTAAGTACTTTTAAAGCTGAAATTGTAGAAATATTATTAAATTTCTGTAATTTTTAAACGAAGAAATTATTGCCTAAATTTTCATGCATCTCCTGTGGTGATTTATGATGCAGAGTGAGATTTATCGCATTAAAAGCAGACATAAATTATGATGTGAACATTGCCTGAGCCATATATTTAAACTTGCCCTTATAGTCAATGAAGAAATGTGGGTTGTTTCAGCCCAAAACTCTGTCCACCTCCACAACTCTGTCACTCTCTACAACTACTTGAAAGAAGGTTGTAGTGAGGTGGGTGTCAGTATCTTTTCCCAAGTAACTAGTGATAGGATGAAAGGAAATATCCTCAAGTTGCACCTGGGGGATGGTTTAGATTGGATATTAGGAAAAAATTAAAGAATTTAAAGAATTGTCAATCATTGTAACAGGTTACCCAGGGAAGCAATTGAGTCATCAACCCTAGGGGTGTTAAAAAGACATGTAGATGTGGTGATGCGGTGCTTAGGGACATGGTTTAGTGGTGGATTTGGCAGTGTTATGCTAATGGTTAGACTCCATTATCTTAAAGATCTTTCCCAATTCAAAGGATTCTATGATTCTATCATTCCAGATGTCCTCAGATGAGTAATTTTCTGAAAGTCAGCTTGTGTTTTTTTTTTTCTTTTGACTATAAAGCAAGCCTCAGATAATCAAGTCAGATATAAATGTCTACACCATGGACTTCTAAAATTGAATGAGGTGAATCCTCACCCTAATGTACTAAAGAGTCATTAGATACCATAGCATCCTAACCCTCCTCAGAACTGGAAAATATTGTAATGTCTTCTAGAAAAGCATTTGGAACCACTAACCAATACTCAGGAAAAAGCTTCTAATAATCTGTATGGTATAAATGCTAAAGCAGTTCAGTTTCCTGGTAAGCACTTAGTTCTAGTGGTATTGCATAAACGTTGGTTTGAGTATCCTTCAACATCTTAATATTTCAAATGAAAACAGGAAAAGACAATTTTAGCAATACAGAAAAGAGAGAATTCATCTCTCTGCCTAAAATCCTCAACACAGTGGTGTTGAATCAACCTTTCTGAGAGGAACAGAGGTCTCAGATGGTTCAGACAACTTGTTCAATTCATTATGCAAGTAAGAAGAAAAAACCCGTTAAAATAAATTTTGGGCTTTTATTACAAGGTGCCTGTAAATGTTTTTGTCTGAGTTAAATGGGATTATTGACATTCTTCTCTTAATTTAGATGACATTTTTCATGATTCATATTTTAGTCTGAACCCATAAGACGCTATTTTCTTTCAATTCAATTTCTGTGTGGGAGTATCGCAGCTCATGGTATTGCTGCTAACAATTACTGTACACAGCTGTTTCACCATAGCAAAGTGAGTCTCAGGTCATATCACTCTTTACTAGGAGACTGTGTGAAGTGCAGAAGGGGTATGCTCCTCACACTAGATGATGCAGGGATTTGGGCTGACACAAAGAGCCACAGTCTCAGCATTTGATCACAGATTACTGCATTGACCTGGCCAAAACTATAAACAATAGAGCACACCAAGCTTAGCTGGAAGAAACATGTCATTTCATCTGAAAAAAAGTTAGGCTTGAATCCTCTGTTTTGTGTTAACCCTTCAAATGCTATTAAAATGGATTATACTTTCATATTTATCTTACTACTTCCTTTTTCATTTACAAAGGACTCCTTGAAGATATAGGTATCTTTACTTTAGTTTCCTTTAACAGGTGTGTATGTCTCTCATATTTTCCTTACAGTTTTTGGCTCATTCAAACATATATTTTCCTCTTCCAGATGCCTGCCATGCTTGTCTTTCTTCCAGTAAGGTTAGTTATGTAACGAATTTGCTCAGTTTTATGATAGATAGAAATGGACAGAAATCTATGTATTTAAAACTAAACTGACAAAGAATATTGCAACTAAAAATACCTTATCTAGCAAAAGGCTGAAATTTTACCATAAGAAAGCATCACTAATACCCAAATTTATTTGCTGGAAGAGTGTGGGATGCAATTGGATCATGATGGGACTTTGGAGCTGTAGCAGCCCTCATTCGTCATTCTTTGTGTAGTGGTAAAGTCGAATTTTATCATGCCATTTAATGCATAATATTCCTCCAAGAAAAGTGTAAGGTTGTATGGGAACTGGTGCTGTTGATTTATCTAGATGTACCTCACTATAAGAGATTATTAAATTTACAGAATAACAAAGCATATGCAATGGGCAAGTGAAAAAAATAATTTCAGAAATGTTGGACTATGGCTTATTGAATATTAAAAAAAAATGTTCTACTAGCAAAATTTTGATCTGTATAGTAATCTGTGTTTATTTGAGTACTGAGAAAATTCTAGTGTACAGAACAATTGGAAAGAGCACAAGTAATAGAATAATAATTAATTAGTGTAGAACATAGTTTGCTTCAAAGAGATTGTATAATTAACTCAATTCCAAAAGGGTCTACATTTACAATGTAGTTGTTTAAATTGGGCACATTAGGTTAATTCTACCAATGCTTTCTTGACACATCAAGGACTAACAGCAAACAAGTGTTTATAGTTTTGTTTTCTTAGAAGTCTAGAAACTGTTAAAAGTATTACAGAACCACTCTGTACACTGATATGATGTATTTCTAAGGAGAGCTGGTTTTCAAAATGTCTTAATGGATTGTTGTCAGGGCTAGTAGAGTTATGGAGAAAAACCTTTTTCAGCATCCTATTTAAGGCTCTTATCCCCTTATGTACTCTAGGACTTTGTCTGCAATTGCATATTCACTAACAAGTGTATTTCCTACCTAACCTGAGTTATCCAAGATCCTAGTACAATCAGTGAAGAGACGCCTCTCTGTTTAGCAGTTCACCCCAGCCTTAGAGAACTGGTGAAGATGAAAGGAATAATGAGCTCTCTGGAGGATGCCTGCCAATCTGCACTTAGAAAAGAGGACCAACAGTCCTTGATGCTTATTCCCGGACAGTTAACTCCTAGATATCCAAAGCCTGAAGAGGTGATTACTTTCTGCCTCAAAAGTGGCAATATATTTTTCTAAGTTCCAAGGTCCTATACCCTGATGGCACTAGTGTACACCGTGTACTATTGTCTACCAAAGTCTTACACTTCTATGGGTCTGATCTGCCAGGCCACTGAATCCACACAGTCCCGTATACCTGGTCATCCCTTTCTTCCTCCTAGCCATAGGCTTGGAGCCTCTATTCCTGTTCCTGGTCAGAGTATTCGTTGTCTGACCCTTGCAGTGCCAGACCAGAGGTTCTCTCACCAGGATCGAGGGAAGGGAGTTCAGTTCTTCTGTATCTTGGAGATTGCTCATTGCCTTCTTATGTCCCTACAGCAACTAAGCTGACAGTCTTCTTGGGTGTCCCCTTTTTAACAGTTAGCTTCCTCCTCAGTTCACATACATGGGTTTCCAGCTTAAAGGTGAGTTCACCATCCCATTTCCTCTGTCCTCTCCTTAGTCATGCAAGAATGAGAGCGCGCAATGGGGCATGTGCCTGGGGCTCCCTTTCATTCTGACCAGAGCAGGAGAGGACTGATTCCTTGGGGTGCTCCTGACAGCCAACACACTTGCCTGTAGAGATGAAGAGTTTTCAAAGTTTTGGAGCCAAGAGGACATTTTCCTCACAGTTGTTGTATTCTTACTAGAGCAATATGTCATTACCATGCTGTTAGAATTTGATGCTGGGGCTCTTTGAATCACCTTCCTCCACATGGCTTATCTGCTCAGTACCATAAGAATCCACCCAAATCCTTCCATGCATCCTGCCACACAGAAACTGTATGCCTCAGGGCATGTTTCAGTATTGCCTCACACAGAAGTTGCCTTCCCTTGCACCAGGATGCAACCAGATTCTATTATTTCAACAGTATTATTTAGTAGTATTAAACGGTTCATGTAAGGGTGAACAAGGACCTCAAGACCCTGCATAATAAAACCATCCACATGAGTTCTGAGTAGAGAGAGAAAGATGCATTCCCTCAACTTCTCCACAAGATAGCTCCCCCAATACAGCAAAACCAACAGTGCCAGGGCAAAATACATAGCTATTGTTCATACTAGCATGTTCCCAAGATCCTTCATCCTCCCCACAAAATAGCTCCCCAAGTACAGCATGGCTGCCAATAGCTGGACAAAGAACATGACAATATTTTTTTTTTAACCTGTTCCCAAGCTCAGCAAAATAAATTAGTCAGCAGTGCAGACAAACAAACTCCATGAACTGCATAGGAACTTGTCACTTAAACACTATAGCTATGGCACACTTAATACAAAACTGCCATTGTCTTCTGCCCCACATTGGGTGCCAAAAAGGACTGTGGTGGGTTGATCTTGGCTAGATGTCAGCTGTCTGCCAAGATGCTCCTATCCTCATCAGGACAGGGTAGGGAGAAAAATAATCTGGAAAAAAAAAAGAACAAACATGGCTCAAGATAAAGGCAGTTTAACAAAGTAAAAGGCCAACAGGGAAGCAAAGGAAAACCAAAAGATTTATTCTCTACTTTCTATCAGCAGATTTCCAACCATGTCCTGGGAAGCAAGTCTTCAGTATGCATAACAGTTGCTTCATAAGACCAATATCATAAATAACAAATGTTCCTACTTGCTCCTCTTTTCTCTTAGCTGTTATTGCTGAGCAGGCATCATATGGAATTGAACATCCCTTTGGTCAGCTTGGGTCAGATGCAATGGCTGTGTCCCCTCCCAAGATCTTTCCCACCCCCAAACTAATGTTAAGGAGGGAATGTTGGAGGGACAGCCTTGATGCTGCGCCAACACTGACTGCTCAGTCGTAGCCAAAACACTGCTGTGTTATTAACACCTTTTTAGCTATCAATACCCAGTACAGCACTATTGGGTCATCCAGAGCCAATACAAAAGTCGTCAGAGGGCTGGAACAGCTCTCCTGTGAAGAACAACTGACAGAGCTGGGGAGAAGGAGAGGTGTTGTTTCATTTCTATATATAAACAGAGCCCATAAGAAAGGCAGAGAAAGACTGTTTACAAAGGTTTTGTAGTGACAGGAGAGCGGGCAATGGTTTTAAACTGAAAGAAGGCAGGTTTAGATTTGACAAAAGTAAGGAATTCTTTATAACAAGGGTGATGAAACACTGGAACATATTTTCAAAAGAGAGCTTGTGTATGACCCATCGTTGGTAGTATTCAAAGTCAGGTTACATGGGGATTTGAGCAACCTGATCTAGTGAAAGATTTCCCTGCCCACAGTAAAGGTGTTTGAACTAGGTGATATTTGAAGGTCCCTTCCAACCCGAACTATTCTATGATTCTATGATTCCTTACTCCAGCTTAACTTCAATTTCGTTTTGAGTTTCTTCTCTCTTTTTAGAGATTCTTCATTTGCATAAGCTCAGCCTAGGGAACCAATGAAAGAGACCCCAAAAGATACTTTCTGTCTCTTAATTTTTTTTTTCTTGCATTCTTTCATACACAGAGTCTTTGATTGACTTTCCCTTTTGCTGGGTGTGTTCGGTTTTGTCTGTGTCAGCGTTTCCCTCCAGCATCGCAACAATCCAACCTTAGTTTGTAACTGGTTTAGCAAGGATAGACGCATTACATTTATTGCTATATGCAAAAAAAACCAATCTGTAACTTTCCTTTTCAAATGCCAAGTCTTCTCTTGATTGACATCAGTATGTCTCCCTAACTTATATTCATATATTTTCAAATCAACTTTCATACAAACTGCTGTTTTTTTTCGCTTAATGTTACATTTTCCTTTGCCCCATATGAAAAAATCTGCCCAGAACAGGTTCTGACTCAAAAGAAATCCTATTAAAGATGCTCTTCAACACACAGTAAATTCTCCAATTAGATTTCAGGCTCTAAGTCAGACTACTAATATATATGTGTGCCTGTGCCTTAATGAGACCTAAAACGGTGCTTACAGTAGGTTAACTAGTGATTCAACCAGGTCATGCCTCCATAGTATTTTACTAATCCTTGCCTCCTTTTTTAATGGAGAAAGAGTAACTCAATTTGATAAAGTGTTCTTTGTTTATTTAAAATGTTTTTGGAGAGAAAACATTAACAGTTTTGATTTCTTTTAAACTACTTTCCACATAGCATAACAGAGAACATGTTCTTTTTGCCCTATAGTTTCAATTATAACTAATTTATTTCACAGTGTGTTCTCAGAAAACACCCACAGCATTCATCACATTCAACATATTTAACATAAGAATGTAAGAAATACGAATGTCACATTGTGTCTTGTTCCTTTTTTTTTTTGAGGTAAATTTTATAGAAACTTGTCAACACATCTGCTACAGAGTTTACTGCTGTCAATCCTTCATAAAAGTATTATTAAATGCATATGATGAAGTAAATGTTTACATCCAATTGACTTAATTTCTGCTCCAAAACTGATAGTGAACTATGAGACAGAGTTAAGACAATCTTTAAAAAACCAACAAAATAAAGCAACATAAATGTGTGACAACATAAAATTCTCATCCAGCCATGAAATGGCCACCTAAAAATGTTATTTCCATGTAGAAATTATATTAAAGGTCCAGGAAAAAAATGAATTAACCTAGTTCTGTAAGTCACAGTACATTTTCCTCATTTCCCATGCATTGCCTCATTCACTTGATTGCCTTCACTTTCCTGTTTTCAAGATATATGTTTATATTATTTATTTTGGATATGTTTTTTTAAAAGTTTTTTAGTCAGGCTTGTATATTTGCCCTGAATCTTTTTCCCCACTTCTCTTATCCTGTTTCTGTGTTCGTTTCTGTAGTTGTTTCTATACTAGGTTGTGATTTACCTGCCTATTCTGAAGAGCTCCTACTCCATCTTGAAAGGAAAACATTAAAAACATAAGCTCAAAGATCAATAGATCAGTTCATGTGTCACCAGTGATAGTGACTTATCATTAGCGAGTTTGCATTGTTCAATTATCTATATCACCAGGGCTTTCTCTGCATTTATCTTCATGGCTTTATGACGGTGAGTGTGCAACAAAAAAAGCCCTGCTTTTCTGAATGCAGCAAAATAAATTAATTCAAAAATCATTCCTTGCAGATTGAGGCAGTTTATTCTCTTGACTCCAGCAAAAAATACGGGGACACCTACTGCCTTAGCCAGCAGCTGAGGACAATGCGTTTGGATCATAGATTTGGTACCTAGAATCTGTAAAAGACCTACCTCCTGCATTTAAATTCTTGGCACGTCTATCCCTATGACTACAACACAGAACATACAGAAACAAAGCTGTTACCACTGAGTGTCCCTGCAAGTGACAGTCTTCTGCTCATAAGATGCTAGTAGACAAGTTGCACTTACTCTCACCCAAAACTTCACAGCTCCTTACATTAAACCAAAACTGCTTTTATCCACAAAGGGATAATTTTGCATTCTGCATGTGTTCTTGGACATACTCTCCTGATCACATTAACTCTGGGATGCCCTAATTGTTTCAAGAAGTCTCCTCTGAACATAACAAATCTGCAAGAGTCACTGAGCTCTGATTTTTTTTTTTTCCAAATCAATGACAGTGCCAAATAAAACAAACAAATCACACTCTTTGCTGTACATACAAATTGTGCATTATGTGAAAGAATATCTTGTGGCGTATGCTAAGTATGGGGAGATAGTTAATGACAATATTAAATGCTACCTATATATTGAACATTTATAAAACATCAGACATTTCAGTCAAATAGCTGTATTTTTTTGACATGCTTTTCCTTGTTTTCCAGAGAAATTGAAAGGTTTTGCTTTCACTGCCTTTTCTTGACAGAGATGCCACAAGGTATCTATACATCTCAAAGGCTAACACAAAATCAATCTGTGTGATTATGCAATTTAACTGCATTTGCAGTGCTAATTTATCTTCTAGCATCTGTAAATTACTTTATTATAAAAAATTCAAAGGCTTAGCTGAAAGCCAAATTAGACCTGGTAGCAACACAAAAACATTATCAACAAGGGAAATCTCTAAAAGCACCAGCAGACAACAAAACATCAAGTGATGTGAAGAAAGACATAAAATGTGATATAAATTCATTAAGTGCTGACTATTGTTGTTTTATTTGAGATCTGAGTAAAAGTATATTGCTGGAAGGGTTTGCCAAGTTGCCCTGCAGGGAACCAATTTGCCATTTTCTTTTAACCCCTACTATTTGGGTACACTATACATCTATTTGTGTTTATCAATAAATTGCAGTTTTCCAATTAAAGTGGGAGGGCCAGAGTATCATAGGATTTTAGATAAATAAAGATGAAAATTATCTTTCCATTATGTAAAGTTGATAGCTGAAAGTCCTTCCTCAAGTTATTATAAGACAGGCACTGAATTCAATGTTAAACATTTATGCATGATGAAAAAGCAACCTATGAATTCAAGGTTAAGCATTTATGTAAAAGAGCAGCTTGTAAAAAGATAGAAACTTAGAAGGAAACTAATGACCTTTAAACATCAAAGGCAAATTTCCTGTCCATTAGGAGGTCAATGTGCTAATGTAGCACAAAACTGCACTGACATGATTTCTGGTGTCACATCTGATACTGAAGGAAACCCTGTTCTCACTGAAAAAAAGGCTTTATCTCTCTAAGGGTAAAGATTTCAAAAGCTTTTTGCCTTTACAAATAATATGTGAGTTTTCCTTTTTTGCAGTTCTGGAAGAATTTGACATAAGACTTGACATTCTTATTAAGCTGAAAGTCTGGCAAAGACAAATCTACTTAATATTTGAATATCAAACAGTCAGAAAATGTAATGACTTGACACAATAAAGACAAACAGAGGAAGTGTAATTCTTCCAGACATTCTTTTTGCCATATTGTCCATCCTGAATACCATAAACAAGGTATCTGCTAATGGAGTTTCAGATTGGAATGTTCCTCCTGAAGAAAGCATGTTAATCATTATGATGGCAGGTGTAGGACCAATATTTGCTAGTCAGTCTCACATTGCTGGAAGATTTTGACTGAAAATACAAAATACTTCTGATATACTTCTTACAACATTACATTATTTCTGGGTGAATTCATAGAGACTTTCTGTCTTTAATAATCAAATATGATGCTTGGCAACAGAAATGTTGGGAAAAGAAAAGCCACCAAAAAAATCATATCACAAAACATATAGTGTTTCATCTGAAGGAAGAAGAAAATAAGTCATTTATAAACCTACTGCAATCTTAAAGTAATATTATTGTCATGATTTTGCCTTAGTAAACAAAAACGTGTCTTTGTTACAAGGTGTATATATATATCTATTTCAAGACTCCTAATTAGACATAAATGTTGATGACTGAAAAAAAAAGTAATTATTTAGATTATGCTCACAAAAGTCAACATGTCCTTGATGATATCTTTCCACTCTTAGTTATGAAGACACAACTGAAATATGAATGATTTGCCCCCCATGTTTTCAGAAAGCCTGTACTGCTTAACCAAGTGAGTCTGTTTCAAAAAACTAATTGCAGGAACTGACTGCCTGCATAGCCTGAGTAGCCAAGAGAAACTGGTTTACAGCTGGGGCTACTAAATCCTCTCTGAATTTGGGTGAAGTAAACCTGAGAATCAAGATTTTCCAATTTCCAATCCTGACCACTCACATAAGAAACAGAAGAGCTATTAACCAACCAGACATACAAATTTTGGCAACTAAAACCACAGCTATTCTGTGGACTACTTCAGTCACTGATTAGAGATACTAAAAGTCCGACTATCATTTAGCAAGTCTTTCCTTTGTATGCATCAGAGGATAGGATTTGCACATCTCACTTGAGACTTGTCATGGTTTTGCTGCAGCTGAGAGCCCAGCTCCACGCAGCCACTCGCTCTCTAAGAGGGTGTGTATAGGGGGATTTGGGGGAATGAGGGGAATGGGAAGAAAAAGAACCTCATGGGTTGGGATAAGTCTAGTTTACTAGGACAGAAGAGAAAGAGAGAAATAACAATAGTAGGACTTTATAGCAAAGTATACAAAACTGGTGGTACACAGTGCAGTTTCTCACCGAACCTCACAACTCAGGCTGTACAGCTCAGAGTCACCCTGAAACCAGATGGTCCTCAAAAACTGCATGTTCTGGAGCAGAGTGTTCTTCCCCTCACCAGCCCCCCCTTTATGCTGAGCATGATGAAACAGACATGGAATACCCTCTTTGGCCAGTTTGGGTCACCTGTTCTGGCTGTGTCCCATCCCAGCTTCCTGGGAGCCCCCTCAATAGCAGGGCAATATGAACAACTGAAAAGTCCTTGACTGCTTGGCAACAGCAGAAACCATCAGTATGTTATCAGCACTGCTCTTATACTAGCTCCCAATCCAGGCATTCTACCTGCTGCTAGAAAGAAATTAACTCCTTCCTAGCCGAAACCAGGACAAGACTGCTGGTGACAGTCTGCATAAAAAGATTTATAAATGCACAAGATCATAAATTTTTACTGATACAATGTGCAAATGTAAAAATAAAGCAGATTTCTTTGTGTGAACAGAATAACCAAGAAATTAAAAAAAAAAAAAAAGGAGAAAAATATACAATGATGGGAAGCACTCTAGGGAAAGTAACTGGAAATGTACCTGTAACTTCAGAATGTGCTCTGATCTCTGAAGTTGCAATAATGTTATCCTACTCATAGTAAACAGTAAATTTCCCTTAAGTAAACCGAAACCACAAAATAAATCCCAGAGGTGCAGCCTTGACCTACAACTTATCCTGAAAGAATGAATATTCTCTCATGTTACTGAAAGGACATGATCCTTAAATGGAAATGGATGCTTTAAGCACTGAGAGAGAAGAGAAAGCTAAGAGGAAAAAAAAAATAGGTAGAAATATCAACCTGAAACAGTAGAGAGAAGTGTGAAACAGAGTATAAAGTCAGAGAGGAATATATACCAATATGAGAAATACAATACTGAGGGAAGAACAACTATAGGAATTGAGTTATTATGGAAGTCCAGGAAAAGAAATAAAACCGGAAAAAGAAATACTGTGTTGTCACTGGGGATACACAGAGACAGTGTGGGAAGAGAAATAAAAATAAAACAAGACTGGGTAAGGAAAGTACATGAAATAGAATAGTGATGGGAATAATGGAGAATAAGAAGGAAAACAGAAAGCTTTTAGTTTGGTGGATTCTCTTCTCTTTTTTCCCTTTTATTTTTTTTTCTTTTTTTTTTTTAACATATCCTCAAGAAACTTCACATCCATGTGGAAGGGCATGATGGAATATTTGTTACTTAGGGGATTTAGAGGTGAACCATAAATATAAACCATAGTAGAAAAACTGTGGGCCAGAAATCTTAAATAACCAGGGTAACAAGGGAATTCTGAGTGTCTGTATTTTTAAAACAGACTTTTTTTTTCATCAAACATTGAAATATAGCTTATATAAATCTTCAATGTCTCTTTCTATGGACTGTCCTGTGTGCTTTGCTTGAGAAGTGTTATATATTCCCCTTAGCAGTTATAAGTCCCCATACCATTTCCCTCCCCACCAAAGCAAACATTCAGGAGGGTAAGAATCTTTTGACAGAAGGACTTCCCTAGGAGTACATATCTGTTCACATATCCTCTACAGTCTACAGCAGGAAAAGCAAAGGTTTATAAACACTTTGCAAAAATAGGATATTACAAGGGGTTCTTTCCCCAGATGCAGTTCCATGTCATTTGGCTCTTGGTCCAGTGCCTTATCTTGTAAATTTCCCCACTCTTGCTTTCTCCTTTCCTCAGAACAAGCTTTTCTTACTTCACATCCTTCTTCTTGTTTCTTTTTTTTTTTTTTTTTTTTGGTTGGTTGGTTGGTTTCCTTGTTTGTTTTTGCTGTCTGCACCATGCCTATCCTTCATAGTGCAAATGTGAGGGAAAAAAAAAAAAAGGAAGGAGAAAACATAATGTGGAACAAATGCTATATAACAATACTCCCAGTTAGATCACTTCTGGAAAGCGAATCTGGAAGCAGAGGAAATAAGCATAAGTATTTAAGCTAATGGCCCACCATTAGCATTAGTACTGTCATAAATCTCTACCAGGTCCAGACAACAGGAGGCAGCAGGACCCTGCTGTGTTGGTATGAATTCCAATGATGTTTTCTGAGAGTCCTTTTATTGCTCTCCTTTTACACTGGAGCCTTTAGCTTCTTGAGATAGGTACAATTAATTTCAGCTGCACCAAGTAACAATTATGCTTATATTATTAAAAGAAGGAAAGCAGAGATCATTCTCTAGCTGTGAGAACAAGTGTCATGGCCCGGCTCATGTCAATATGGGTAAATCTCTTACACTTCCAGAGTGCCTTCAGACTACCTTATTGGATTTGACATGGTCAGTGTTGTCCTCCGAACTGCTCCCAGGAATTTTCTGTGCAAATACTATCTGCCCCAGGTGACAACTATGTTAGCAAGGTAATAGTATCAATGGCTGTGTGGCAGTGCCTGTTCCCATACCCCTGTGCAGAATAATTTACTAGTACAGGCATTACCAATAAAGCTTTTAAGTGCTACTGTAATGCAAACAATAAAATGAAACTGGCAGATTTCCCAGTGTTATGTTAATCTCTTTGGGTGTATTTGAACATACTTCTTTTAAAATCCAATGAATACTGAAAAAACTAAAAGAAAAACAGTAAAGTATATTAATTTTCCCATTCTGGAGAATGATAACCCTAATAGACTGAAATCTTATATAGTTTTCAGTTGTCACATATTAAAAGATTTAGAAAAGTTCTGCAGATGGAAACACTAGCTTGGTCACTATCAGTGAGACAGTTATAGGTTTCCATAAATACGTTACAGTAATAATAATTGGAACCTGGGATAGACTGCATTTGAGAAATGCAAACAAATATTTCTAGCTTTAAGGCTCAAGTATACCATATCTGAGCTGTACAAAGTAGTGTAAATAGGAAAACATGTTTGTGGAAGGAATTGCAGCATCTCACACGTGGTTGATTGCTTCCACAGTCCAAAATAGGTCAGTCAAGCAGACCTAGGTGGATGGCTGGATCTGAGCGATTTCCAAACACCAGTGCTGGACCTCAAGGGTAATTTTTCATGTATTGTTTGCATAGGCTCCTTGCTATTCTGCTTTACTACATTGATGCTGTGCTCTCTTTTCTCTTACTGAAATTCTTGTTTGTTTGTTTTTACATGGATGCAAAGGGGAATGAATGTCCCAGGGTGAGATTTAGAGACCTCAACATTTTTACAGAAGACTAAAGCACTGAGTTATGCTATTTCTTAAAAAAATAAAAGGGTAAAAAAAATCTAAAACTACTTGAACACATTCCTTGACATTATTAACAATGGCAGAAAGATTTTATGTATGCAAAAAACACAGAATAAAATGGAAACGACACTGTCATAGCTTGTCTTCTTAATAAATTAGAAATTTGCTCTATTTATTGGACTTTTTTTTTGGTTAAGGTAGTCTAGAGAAAAATCTCTTACAGATCTAAATGTATAAATACCTATTAGGAAAGAGGCCGTACAGGCCTCTAATTCTGACACAGTCACTTGCTTCTTAAAATTATGAAGATATTCAAATAAAGAGCCCAGTTTTAAGGTTCTTTAAGTAACATGGATTTTCAGTCAAAGATTAATTTCAAAAGAGGGATGGTGGGCCAATAAAATTTTCTTCTTCTAGAAGCAAATGTTGCAGTTAAAGATAGTTCAAAATACCTCAAATTGACAACTGGAAATATGAGGATTTTCTTTCCTCTAAACACAAATATAATTTTAGACTCAGACAAGACCATAAGCCTGAATGAAAATAATGAAATTCAGTCCATTGGTAATAAAATTTTTCAACTTCTTTAATATCTGTGTTTTATGTGTATAAATCCTTAAGCTTGTATGGGATTGTCCTGTTTTGCTTTTAGCAAAATGCTAAAACTTGCTAAAATATCTATGTCTCTCAACCAACTAATTCAAAAATAAGAAAAGCATTGGGAGGTAGATCCATTCAGGCTGAAGGAAGTGCAGGGTTTTCTTATATGAAAATTCTTTAAATTTTTATTTGCCATCATCTGTGTGAAAGGTGATTATGAAGGAGAAAAAGATCACTATTCCACCCAGATTAAAAAAAAAAAAGAAAACACGTTTTTAAAATCAAAGATAACACATTGGTTTTGTACTATTGGTATTGGATTACATATATATGTACATTTAGTACAGATTTTACTTAGTAACTTACAGTTTCCACTGCTGTAAATGCACCAGGTCCCTTAGAAATTCAGTTGTCCTCCTGAGTTTGCTCTTTTTCATCTGTAAGTTTCTCTTGAATAAATACCTGTAGCATCCTTGAACAATAGCTCACCATGTGGGAATTGGAAACAGGGAGGGGGTTTTTGTTTATTTTCAGGTGTGTCCCAAAAATATTCCAAACATGAAGGCAATTTAAATGTGTTCAGAGCTAAGACCTAGTTAAGACTTTCTCTCTGAAGACTCTAGCACCAAAGCCAAAAACCAGAAACCACTCAGAGAACTGCTGTATCTGACATATTTTCATAAAGAAGAGCTTTCTGAAACCTAGAAGTGGGATATAAATCATATAACAAAGCCAGGAATAGCATTAAGGAAGATCGGTTCTATCCTTGTTAGCTGAGATGCTCTTTACTGTTTCATTCTCAAAATACATATTTATGGCTTGTGTTGCTTCAGCTTTTCCTGCTGCATGTAGTTCAGAAATGAGAGAAAACTGGGACTTTCACCTAAGGGTGTTGGGCTGCCAGCCTGCTGCCTGCTTCAGATGGTGTCAACCCAATTCAGGGAGGGTTTCTCTGATAATGGAATTTCCACCTGCTGCCGTTTTCTAACACGGCCCTCTGAGGATGTCACTTTCAGTTGGAAAAGAGAGTAATACTGCATGGAAGTGTGGGTTGTGCTGTGAGGAAGAGAGGGTTTTGCAGCAGCTGGGAATTTCTTTGCCTAAATATAGCTGTGCTGTAGCTTTAAGGAGTATTTCTTCAGACTATTAAATTTCTTGTATTAGAGTCAGAATTGGAAATGGACCCTGTATCTCCTCATTTGGATTTGGAAAAAGGTACATTCAAAGAAGCAATAAAACTCTGGCATGGCAAATATTCAGAGTCTGAGCCATTCAAAAGCTTTTACCATTTGCCTTGATTAAGGTTAATGTCTTATACTTCACAGGTTGGTTAAAGTCTTCAGAAGAAATTACTCAAAAATGGTAAATAAAGAATATTCAGAATACTTGAAAATATTTCTGGGAATTATCAGTATAGAAGATCTTTAATTCTATAAAAAAAAGCATTTGCAGACATAAAACTAGAATTTGAGCACCAACATTTATTTTTGATTCCCTCTAAAGATAAAAATCTCTTTAGTGGAGATGACAGATGTATAAAGCTGACCATGAAAGGAAATCTCACTTAAAAAAACCCAAAAATAAACTACATACAATTTGGATTGGTTCTTCCCAAGCAAGTATATAATTTGTTGTTCTGATTGTTTTTATGGTTATCGTATTTGTAAAACTCAGCCAGGAATTTTAATTCAAAACCTACCATGAGGAGGAGAGGGAGTAAAACAGATTGGCTGAGCAGAGAGATCTGGGTGGACATCAGAAAAAAAAAGGAAAGTCTATGAGCTTTGGAAGAAGGGGCAGGAATCTGAGGAGGACTGCAGGGATGAGGTAAAATCATGTAGAGAGAAAATCAGAAGGGCTAAAGCCCAACTAGAACTCAGATTGGCCAATTCTGTGAAAGATAGTAAGAAACCTTTCTACAGATATATAAACAACAAAAGGAGGGCCAAGGACAATCACCAGCCCTTACTGGGTGCAGGGGGAGCACTAGCAACAAAGGATAAGGCTAAGGTACTTAATTCCTTCTTTGCCTCAGTCTTTAATAGTAAGGTGAGTTGTTCATTGGATATTCAGCCTCACAAGCTGGAAGGTAGGGAGGCATTCTGCTTGAGAAACTGGCTTCCACTGGCCAGGACAGGTGCAGCCTCTGCTCGGTCAAAAACTGGCTGGATGTCCAGGCCCAAAGAGTGGTGGTAAATGGAGCTAAATCCATCTGGAGGCTGGTCATGAGTGGTGTTCCCCAGGACTCAGTCCTGGGTCCAGTCCTATTCAACTTCTTTATCAATGACCTGGATGAAGGGATTGAATGCTCCCTCAGTAAAGCTGCGGACAACACTAAGCTGGGAGGAACTGTCGATCTGATGGAGGGTAGGGATCTGAACAGGCTGGATTGATGAGCTGAGACCAGTGGGATGAGGCTCAACAAAGCCAAATACCAAGTCCTGCACTGGGGACATAACAACTCTGTGCAGCGGTACAGGTTTGAGGAAGAGTGGCTAGAAAGCTACCTGGTGAAAGAGGACCTGGGAGTTTTGGTTGACTGTAGACTGAACATGAGCCAGCAGTGTGCCCAGGAGGCCAAGAAGGCCAATGGCATCTTGGCTTGTATCAGAAACAGTGTGGCCAGCAGGACCAGGGAAGAGATTGTGCCCCTGTACTCAGCATTGGTGAGGCCACACCTCGAGTACTGTGTTCAGTTTTGGGCCCCTCACTACAAGAAAGACATTGAGGTCCTGGAGTGTGTCCAGAGAAGGGCAACCAGACTGGTTGAAGGGGCTGGAGAGCAAACTTTACAAGGAGTGACTGAGGGAACTGGGGTTGTTTAGCCTGGAGAAGAGGAAGCTGGGGGGGGTCCTTATCACTACCTACAATTACCTGAAAGGAGGTTGTAGCGAGGTGGGTGTTGGTCTCTTCACCTAAGTGACAGGTGATAGGAAGAGACGGAATGGCCTCAAACTGCTCCAGGGCAGTTCAGATTAGGCATTAGGAAAAAATTCTTCACTGAAAGGTTTATTGGGCATTGGAACAGGCTGCTCAGGGGGGTGGTTGAGTCACCGACTCTGGATAGATTTAAAGGATGGGTAGTTGAGGTGCTCAGGGATATGGTTTAGTAGAGGACAGGTATGTTTGGACTTGATGATCTCAAAGGTCTTTTCCAGCTTTGTGGTTTTGTGGTTCTGTGATTGTTGGTTTCATCTGAAAAAAAAAAGCCCAAATGTAGAACTAATTTTGGTGGATTTATGTATTAATAAATATTATAAATGTAGAATTTTATAATCAAAATGACTGTACATTACTGTGCATGATCCTTCATTCTTTGTGACCAAACACAGAAATATTCCCCCTGGAACTGCTCTCAACTGATTTTATTTAAATCCAGAATAACGTCAGAGCTAAAAGTTAAATCAAGTTCTCCTGTGTGTACTTCTCAGGAAAAGCACATGTACAGGGAGCTTTTATCACAGCTTAGCTGACATTTGGTTTAGCCATTGCATGTCTAAACCATGATTTATTGTTACTGGTGGGATTAAAATTTTAACCTGGCCAGGGAAACACATTTAACTGCACAGTGTTAATTATGGCTGTTGCTGGGACTGTAAGACTTATGCACTATTTCTTTGTCATAAATAATGATTTTAGTATTATAAAATCATGCAACAGGTTTTCTTTCAGAGATGAGATATTTGTAATTATTACAAAACCCCATGGGCATGGTTTTACAATGGGAGGGGAAAAATATATTCCACATATTTCCAGACAGTAAAGCAAATATTCAGTTATGCCAGGGAGGGAAGATCATGCTTTATGTGTATTTCTGTGTTTACTCAGGCTCATTTGTTCTGTTCTATATCAATTCTGTGGTGGATTTCATGTGTAAAATGATTTGTAGATGCTTACACTGTATTTGTGCAAATACTACTATCCCAATCTGATCCTTGGAGATAATGCTGAAATGGTACAATAGCACTTATCAAATATCACTGGGAGAGAGCAAACTTCAAGATCCCAAGACACAACTGATTATAAATATTTTATAAGGTAGCTGTCTAATGGATGGATAAGATTTAATGTGAACAAGAGGCCTTTATTCTTCTCTTTCCCCCCCCCTTTTTTCCTTTTTCTCAACAGCACAACATAGATAACGAAGAATCAGCATAAGACTGGTTTTTAAAATTTCCCTTACCAGTCAGATTATACATAAACCAAGATTTTCTGGGATAAGCCTGTGCTTGTTGTCTTAACAACTTAAACATACTGACAAAGTTGTTTGTTTATGTTTTTCAAAAGAACACGTGTATCTTATCTCTTTATAAATCACCTATCCTATTTGTGGGGTTTTAAGAACAGTAAGGAGTAACAAAACAACGAAAGGACTATTTGAAGCTGTCAAGATTTTTCTCTCTTTTCCTCTGAAAAAAAAATAGCATTGGTGTTGCTAAGACAAATTAAGGTTTCCTAAAGGGAGGAACCATAGCATGAGGAACTTTACCTTGTTTACAGAGTTTATAGAGTTCCTTATTTCATTTGCAAGTGTTTATGAGTTCAGAAATTACACATTAACTCCCATTTTTTTCTCATTTATGGTATAAAAATGTGTAGATACAATAAGCCTAATGCTTGATAAGTAGTTACTATTAATTATGCTCAATAACTAAAATATTTCACCAGTTTTAGCATTTCCATAGCCAGTTTTAGATTTAAGTGATGCAACTATGAGATCTACTACAATTGCACCAAATAATAGCAACTATTTATAATAGCATTCATTCTGCATGAGAAATGGGGAAGGCATTTCTGGTATTGGCATATGATTTAACAAATACATTGGAGATTGTTGTTTGCCCAGCATATGGTACTGTAGAAGATACACTAAATAATCACTGGGAACCACTGAAGTGATTTCACTTTGAGAATTGTTGCACTTGTTTTGCATTGAAAAAAAATGTACTATTCTGCCCTGAAGTCTGGACTGTTGTTCATGCAGATACTGGGTTTCTATCTGAAAGAAATTTCCAAACTAGCCTTTTTCAGTACGCAAACTTTAGGTAGATGACATTAAAGAAAACATTGTTATTTCAGAAAGTCAGGTCAAATCTTTGTGTCTCTTCCCCTTTTCTGACTTAACATATACTACTTGAGAATTCCTAGTTCTCTGAGGGTGTCCCTGTGAGATTTTGAGGTTTTCTTGCATTTCATTTCTTGCATTTTGAAACAGAGGACTCAAAACCACAACTCTGAATAAAAGAATATACTTCAGAGCGACTTTGCTTTTCCTTTTTGACATGCAAATCAGGTTACCTCTCCTAGAAGAAAGATAATCAACATAGGAAAATATAAAACATTACATGCTCAATGAAGCATGTGACTTGGCAATAAATATTATTTCATATTTTACAGTATGTGGTATATTCTTAGACTTACAAAGTGGAATAGAAAAGTTTGTCTTGGAAAAGATAATTAATTAAAAATAATAAAAAATAATAAAAGAAAACTCGAGCTGTTTAGTTCACTGTTTCACTTTGCATGTGTTGCTGAATAGAAGGTGCTATTTTCTGTGCTCTGGAGAAAGTCAGCTTCTGAAAGAGACGATGGCATTGAAATTCTTCAGCAACATTTTTTGTTAAACTTCATTAAAGTGGATGAAATGGGATCAATTTCAGAAGAGTGATGGGAAAGTAATGAAGAAAGGCCCAGTGCTATTGAGAGCAGCACATATCTGATGTTTTTATTCTGATACCTATTCCAGGGGAACATCCTTACTCCTTAGTTGCTGTTCTCTGTGTAATTATCACCTTCACTGCTAAGGACAGACTGCACATCATTTAATCACTCCATTGGCAAAGTCCTTGCCTGTGACATCCAAAAGCAGGCAGGAAGGTGTTATTAAAAGAGAAAAGGACACTGGAGGATTTTTTAATATTGTAAAACAGAGAATCAAAGGTTTTGTATTTGCTCTAAGATAACATATGATAAACAAACATAATAGAGAAGGCAGCTAGTGTCACTCAACCTTTTTCATGTAAGGCTTTTTAAAAACCAGATTGCATTCAACTTTGATGCTTTTCAGTTTCTCAGATGAGATTACAAAATGTTAATTCTATTAAGCCATTAGATAATGTAGTCTGTTCATCTGTTTATGGTCAGCAAGAGACAGTACTATAGTGTGGCTAATGACCTGAATCAGGTGATAAAAAACCAGGCTGATTCTGAGTTCATACTTCTGATCTATGTTAGTCATAATTCCCTTACCAGCCTTTTCTTTGTCTGCATAATAATATTCTGTTTAGAATAATGAAATTCTATAATACTGTTTCCTAGGGTGTATTGAACTTGAAGCCTTTCACGAAATCAGTTCTGTTCTGTATATTTATTTTTGCAAAAGTATTGCCAAGTTGAACTGTTAAACCACAGTATGCAGCACTGTATTTCTCTAACATGATCCAGCATTTGGAAATAGAAATATCAGTATCAGTCATGGGTGTTGTAATAAGGCATGTTATATGGTTATTCTCTCAGACTCATAAATACCTCCCAAAACCCTTCCCACACAAATCTTATTCAAACAGTTCTGTTGTGATGATATTCATGAAAATTGCAGCAATATTTCCTGAAAGGGATCATCAAAATTCCTGATCCTAAAAGTAGCATGCTATGATTTTAATAGATCTGAGTGCCATACCTGCCCTGACTCGCCTAGTCTTGCTTTGCACTCTCTAGAGTAGGATCCACTCAGAGTTTCAATGGGTCAGTTCTACCATACTGGATGCCATCACTTATCCCACTGAGATAGGTAAATACTTACTGCCTACCTTCTCGCTGCTGTGAGTGAACAATCCTATCTCCAAAGACCACTGTCATATGGCACCCAGGCTTGTTGTTGAGTCTCCATCTGTATAAATATCCAAGACCTGACGGAACACGGTCTTGGGCAACCTGTTCTAGATTGCCCTGATTGAGCAAGGAGTTGGACTAAGTAATTTGCAGAAGTGCCTTCCAACTCTGACTGTTCTGCGAACCTGTTATCATACTTCTTTCATATTGGGGAACACAATACTAAACTCCATGCAGGCTGAAGAAACTCTCCACAGCTTTCACTGAATCAGAAGTCATTGAATTTGAATGACTGTCGTGAAGAACTCTTACATCACTAAAGCGCAATTGTTTAGTCAGTTTAGGCCAAGTCTACCCATAGAAAGCTTTTCTGCTTTCAGCAATGTCTTCTCATAGTAAGGTAAAAGGCCATCACCTAAATTGTGTCAGAGAATAATAAAGTCCAGAAAAAATTCAGTGGAATTAGTGTAGCTTCTCCAAAATCATGTTATATGTGGATAAGTAATGCAGAATACAGAAGAATGGTGCTTTCTATGATTTTTTTCTGAAAAATTCAATACTGAAATTCAATATTACTGGTCTTTCATCTTAAACTAATATTGATAATGTGTTCCACTGGAAAATTTCCAGCAGTAGGAATTTCACTAGTCTTTCTCAATTCCCTTCTAAAATCAACAAATTTTGTAATCTATTTGTTGTTTTTTTTCTGAGGTGGTTTGGTTTGGTTTGGTTTGGGTATTTTTGTTTTGTTTTTAATCTAGACATAGGGAAAATTCTTACCAAAAAAATAATTTTTTACATGATCATCACCATTAATATAAAAAAGCTACTCTGCTACTATTGTCTACCTAATAATATTAAGAAAAATAAACTTTATCTCATTAAATTCTGTTCCACAAATCCTGTAAGTTTGGGGAAACAGGAAAACAAAATAAATACATAATATTTCACTGGGAGAATACTGAGCTACAGCAGGAAATCAGACCTATTGTCCTGCCTTGATTTAGAGTATCATAGGTTTCCAAAAGCTGCTGGAAGTGTGTATTTATTGTGGGCAAAATGAGATTGCAGTCCTTTTTCCCCCCCCCATAATATACTGCATGTAAAGAACAAGCTTTTCAAAAGTGACAGTTAGGATCATTTTCAGAAACAACTGAGCATCTGCTCTCTGAAATTAGATCTTTTAATGGTGCAAAATTGATCCAACAAACTTCATAAAAGCTTTACCAGGGGCCAGAATTTTACTCTTCATATGTGATTTTGAGAACCAATTTGCTTTGACTTGGAACTGGTATTCAACTTCTGTAATTGAATTATTGGAAAAAATATTTTCAGAGTCTCAGAAGCATTAAACACATACATTCTGAAGAGTTGAAAGTAATAATGGTATGATTAGTTTATTAGGGCAATGAAAAAGAGGGAGAAGGGAAGAAACAAACAATAATCCATTTCCTGAGAATCTGTTCACCCCAAAAAGGAAGTTTCAACATGGTCTGTGGGGAGTATTGGAAAGGATAAATATGTTGTGACATTTTCCAGTTATGTTGCTTTCTCTATCTTCTGTTTTAAATAAGTAGCTTCTGTTCTGCTAATGTGACAAAATCCCATTGCTCTCAGCTCAGTAATTAAAGTGCAGTAATACTTCAGGTGATAAAAACATGAAGAGACGTGTTAACATTTCAGATTTTTTTTCCCCCCTTATTTTATTCAAAGATGGAAATACCTACTTAGCTTGGAAAGATACAGTGATTATGGAGCAGCATGACTATGGTAGACACATTTAAATTAAAGGTCACTGCCAAAAGAACAGTCATCTTGTATTCTATCAAACATAGCAGAAAATATGTGTCAGAGTGCTTAGGAAGTCTGTTGGGGCTAAATCACATTCAGAAGGTTGGATCAGATGGTTGCTTATTTAAGATATATAATGCACATGCATTAGGAAATGGGGTGGCTGATATTTTTGCAGAGGAATGCATGTAAGTCCCCTGCTGATTATCATAGCTGTAAACAAACAAAAAAAAATCTGATTTTTTATGACATACATATTTTTCAAATGCATTTCCTTCATTTAAGCCTGCCTGAAATATCTTCATATTTTATTGGACCTTCCCTCTTCCTTCTCACTGCTGTTCGTACAGTGACTTTAAATCTTGAGCATCCAGGATTTTTGCTTTCAAGTTTGTTTTTGTTTCTTTATATTCAGGAAAATTCTTATTGAATTAGATCAGTTTAACCTGGGATAGGACAGCATGACCAGAAGGGACCATGAAGTCCTTTCCTCTAACATTGCAGCCAGCTATTGTACCAGAAAAAGTAACAGAATATTTTAATAACATACCAGAAAACTCTCAGAACTCCATATCAAATTCAAATCCCATAAGAACATACTAATATTTGGCTAGGTATCCACAGCCATACTGTACAAAAAGAAAAGAACAAAATAAAGGCCATTGACAGGTGCAGTTTTCCTAGAGTCAAAACTGAGATTATCAATGACTGGACCACAGAGAATGACTGAAGAAATTCCCCCAGTTCCTCCAAAAATGTTGTAGTCCAGGAAAAAAATCAATCACAGTTAAATGAAAACTATAGACCTGAAAGTGAAATATTAAAAAAAAAAATTCACATGCTCATGAAGAAATTCTACATTGGTAGGTAACTTATCGGGACATAAAATTGATTTGGAAAAAACTTCTCAACTCTAATCAAAATGTCTTACAGCCAGAATCAAAACCCAAACACAGAAAACAATCAGACAAGCAGAAGAGAAGCAGAATATAGTTTGATGTGACAATGGAGAACTTGATGAGAACAAGTACTATCTATAGGGGAATACCAAAGGCAAAATTTTTCATACCATGAAGTTCTTTTCTATTCCCTTCAAACCACTCTAAGAAAAGTGGTGATTTATTGAAAAAACATCTAGAAACATTTTATAAAAAATTAAACATTTTAAAATTATAATAATAAAAAATATATATTGTCTTAATTAATTTAGCAGTATTTTAGAAGTTACTGGAATATGGGACAACAGCAGAAATCCTATGGGAGAGAAACATGATCCAATTTGCTAAAAATTACTATCAAAAGTGATGCTCTAGGTGAATGTGAGACTGACCTAAGTTCTCTAACTGTGGTTCTCTCTTCTCATTAGGTGTTGCTGATAAGGAATGCTGAGTTTACCTTTGTATTAAATGTCCTTTCTTAGTGCAAGTGTCCCGAGAAACAACCTGGATTACCTTTATTGTTCTCTCATTATCAGTAGAAATATAAATGAAGACACACTTCTTACAAGAGATTTTTGTGTGCTTGACTGTAAAAATAATGGTAATTTCTCATGAAGCAGGAAATGTTGATAGGGAGAACACATTTGTACCATGAGCACAAGTGTAGTTTTGTGCTTTTTCTTCTCTGTATCTTTCTCTAAAAGCTCTTGAGAGATTTTAACTCTTTTTCTAATACCTTTTCTTTCTAGAGATTACATTTGCTTCAAGACCTTTTCTGCCTTATATATGACATGCAGTATGAGAAATAACTGCAAGTACAAACAAAACAGAGGGTTGATAAGCTTTCAAAGAGGAGAAGTCTATCCATAAACTAGCACCAGAACAAGACAATTCGAAGTTGACATATATACAGACTGGGAGAAGATCCCATTGAGAGAGCCCTGCTGAGAAGGACCTGGGGGTTCTGGTGGATGAGAAACTTCACATGAGCGAGCAGTGTGCTCTTGCAGCTCGCAAGGCCAATGCTATCCTGGGCTCCATCAGAAGAGTAGTTGCCAGCCAGAACACGGCTCTCTGCCCTCATGAGGCCCCATCTGGAGTAGTGTCCAGATCTTCCCCCAATACAAGAAATACGTGGAACTGTTGGAGAGGGTTTGGAGGAGGGCCACAAGGATGATTAGAGGGCTGGAGCACTTCCATACGAAGAGAGACTGAGGGAGCTGGGCTTGTTCAGCCTCGAGAAGAGAAGGCTGCAGGGGGACCCCACTGCAGCCTTCCAGTACCTAAAGGGTGCATATAAATAGAGGGGATTCAACTTTTTAAAAGTGTAGATAATGTCGGGACAAGGGGGAGTGGACTGAAGCTAAAGGAGGGAAGGTTTAGATTAGATATTAGGGGGAAGTTCTTTACAGAGAGAGTGGTGAGGTGCTGGAACAGGCTGCCCAGAGAAGTGGTGGGTGCCTCATCCCTGGAGGTATACAAGGCCAGGTTTGCTGGGTCCCTGGGCAAGCTTGTGTAGATGCAAGCCTAGAGGTTGGTGGCCCTGCTTGTGGCAGGGGGACTGGAAGTCTATAGTCCTTGGGGTCCCTTCCAACACAGACCATTCTATGATTCTATGACTCTTTCTTGGCCTATATATTTTCATCTTCTAGATATCTGCAACTGCATTCTTGCCTCCCTTCCCTTCCTCCCTCCCCCCACCCTCGGTCAAAAATCAAGTATCGTCCAGAGATTCTCTGTTAATATGAGGAACAGATCTTCAAAAGCCATTTTAGATAGACGAGGAAACAGTCTTGGATGCAGATTAGGAACATTGACTGAAATGGCCTTGTGAAAAACTAAGTTCTTCAAGAAGAGAAATTATAACTAGTAAATTTACAACTAGAAACATATGAAGAGCATTAGAAGTTATTTATTGCATGCAACTTTTGTCTTTCTGCTGTATCTCTAGTCCTTTTTCTCTTATTATCCTCCTCTTCAGGCACGAGTTGTCTAGACTTGCAAAGAGGGAGGGAGGGACAGTAATGGTTTTTATTCAAGCACCCAGTGAGGCAGCACAGAAGAGGAAATGATTATTTTTTAACTGAATGCACTGGTAGAGATGCACCCAAATGCCCCAAATTAGCTTTATTTTTCAAAGTTTCTAGAGGAGCAGAATGCAGGATCCGTAGCATACATATTAACAGCACCAATTATCCATGAGACTGCTGCTCTTCTTGAGCTCTGTATTTTTCAGAAGATACATTTTCTTTCTTTATGCTTTCTGCTCAGAGTGTGAAATCCAATAAAATAAACCAGAGAAGTATCATTGATATCATGGGCTTTTTTTACTACTTCCCATTGGGTCCATCAGGCTAATTAATTCCTCTGAAATAACCATACATATTCTGCAAGTGATTCCTGGAAACGTGGTCAGAAGAAGGTTTCAGGGTTTTGGTTGTTCTTCATTTGTATTTTTCATAGATTTTTCCTGTAATTCTCTTCACAAGAAGCAGTTATTCCTCCTCAAACATCTTTGTACTCTAACTTCCTTTCCCCATAACTGCTGGTTCTCTTCGTTGCATTAAACAATACTTTCACAGCATGTTGCTGAATGTTTTTTTTCTCTCAGCCAGAAGTGCAAGAATATTTTATTTCATTGCTTTTTTACATGTTTATAGAGACACTAAGTAATGGTGAATGCTGAAGGATGTTTGAGTTGGAGGGGTTTAGTTGTCTCCTTGGAAGGATTTTAAATTAGGGATTAAATGGCACAATGCTGGATTGCATTTATACTCATCTTCAATGGTCATAGCCAGAATGATATCAGATAATTTGATGTGCAGTATGTGTTGAACATAAGTGCAAATGTTCACCAAAACTGGAGCCTATGTAGAGGAAAAATTTGTTCCACTTTTGAGCTCAAATTTGGGACAGCCATGAAGAAAAATTCATTGAACACTGAGCTTCCAGGCCTTCAATGATCATAACCGTAAAGAAAGCGGAGCTGATATACCAGCAATATTGTCATTAGTAATACCTGTGAAACAAAGACTGCAGAAATACTTTTATTTTTCTTGTTTAAATAAATTATTGTATATTTCTCTAGAGTTTAACTGAGTCCATGACCAACTTTTAAATCTTTGAAGTTACTACTGAAATATTTTGATCTGTGTACATTTCTGAAAGCAAATAATATATATTAAACTTCTTAATCACAAAAGCTGTATATTTCTGTATTTATTTTCCAGATTTAACCAATTATCAATTCTTTATCTATTTAACTGCACTATACAACAGTGGGCATGTATCTAAATTGTCAACCATGTAACTTAATTGATATCAAATTACTATAAATTAAAAAGCAATGTTAATTTTAGAGCCATCAAATCCTTATTTAAGACATTTAATTTAATGTGTCATCAAAAATTGTTTGTAAGGAAAATCCTTTTGAGACTTATGATCATATTCTCATTATTATCCTGAGGCAGTGAGAGTTAGTTAAAATTTCATTATAGGAATGCTAAATATCAAAGAATTTTTACATGATGCTCCAAAATGTGATACATACTCTAGTCTAATCAATTACAAATTTGCTTTTTAAAACCAATCATTGTATCAAGCAGCTAAAGAAATTTGGGGAACTCATTTTAGGTTTGTGTTCCAGCATATGCAAAGAATTGCTTCCTTATTTCCATTTTAATTGAAGGAAAATAAAAGCTGTAGTTCATCAGGAAATTTTCATGCATCATTACTTAGTCTCAGTTTTAAACAAATGAGCACCATTGGTGCATTTAAACACTTCCAATGGAGAGAGATTGCTTTGGTTTCTAACTGCCCCTCATTTTTTTAAACACTTCAATAATGTTCACAATTTAATATTCCTGTTAACATCATTACCCACAGTGAAAGTATAGTATATTAAATATATTTGGCTCTTATATTAAGAATGCAGCTTGATGGACCTAATTACTTACGCATTTTTGTTCCCTCAGCTTTGTTTAGAAAGTCTTCTAGGATAGAGCAGTATTTTTCTTGATGAGTGTTTCCTAGCAGTTATTTCAACATAGGCACTTTCTTTTTCAACCAGGCTCACTTAAATGCAAATAAAAATCTTTCTCTGAGAAATGAGCTTCAATTACAAGAATATGACTGTGATTATAACGAAGTAAAAATAATTGTAACCATTAATTTTTCTAGAATCTCTCTCATCTGCTCATAGCAGGTAATAGTTGGCTCAAGTTTCTCTCCTTAAAAACTTTTAACTGTAATAATACCTCCAAACCAATAGGTATTCACTGTAGCAGTAAACACACACATCGACTATCTGGCTCTAAAAATTTGCGTAATTTCTTTCACTTGAGTTTGGCCAGACAGTTGCAGTAGAAAGAATGCCAGTGATTTAATTCTCACTCTTATAGTTGGGAGTAAGTTAGAAACTCAGTGATTTGAATCTTCAGAGTCATGGGCCATAAAAATGCATGAAGATGTCTCTTACCAAGTTACTGTGGGAGATGACCTAGAGCCTCTTGGGCTGAAGAGGTTTTATAAGCCTAGTCTAACTCCTAGGTTGTAACATACAGTTGCATACCATTACCACTGCTTCATTTGTTAAAATCTGATAAGTTATCAGTCTTCACAAGTAAAAGTTTTATACATAATATTTGAATGGATTTTAGAACTTAGGCTCTGCCACTTTTATATAGCAGAGCCACTTTTAGACCCCAGAATCACAGGTTTGTACTCTGCAGAAAAGTAGCATTTCAGAAGCATTTGAAAATTTGGGTGTAACTTCAGCCCAAATTTTCATATTGTTTGTCTTGGCTTGATACTTTCTGTCCTCAAAAATGCCCCATGAAACCCATGAACTTAATTCTCAGCATTAGGTTCTGTCATAGAGAGGAAGAACCTAAAATGGAGGAGTGAAAAGCCCAGAGGCTGAACTTTTAAAGCCTCCCTTCTGCATTGTCTAGAGAAAAAGTGGTGGGAAAAAATATTTAAAGTTTTTTAGATTCAAGTTTGGATATATGTGCATATGCACATTCATATGTACAGGATACAAAAGCATACCTCCAAACTTACACCTTCACTTTCATAGTTTTGCTGTGTTTACATTCAATTTAGCATTTGGAGTTTCCCAGTATTGTACTTCTTTCTTGAATGCTTCTTTCCTTTTGTGAAGTATAGTGAATCTGTTTGTGGCATTTAAGATAGATGAAACCTTTCTGAAAGATGTTCATATTACCTGGCCTTGTGAGGATCTGATTACTTTGCTATTGGACATCAATACATTTCTTTCAACTTTGCTGACATCTCATTAATCGCGAGTAAATTCATGCCAGGTCCTTGCAAGAATTGTAATTGATGCCCAGTAGCATCCAACCAGGCTCTTAAATTGTTCGTCAATAAAGTAACATGTAAATTCTGTCCTTGAGGAACAATGAACCTACTTTATTTGGACCCCAACAGAGAATCCCAACATCCATTTTTGAAATCTCCAGTTACTAGGAACTACACGTAATGATGAGGAAAAAAGCATTGAAAAAACTGAGCAGATGGGATGCTGAATAATGAGAGTCAAATATGAGGACAATACTATACTGTAACACCTATAACCTGTGATTCTCTGACCTGGAAGTAACTTCAAGGAACTCTATTAAATTTTGTCTTTAGGAGAGCGTAGTGGTAAAAAGGGAAGGGAAGGGAAGGGAAGCATTCCATTCTCCTATATTTACTGCTGCATTGATAGCCACATTACTCATCTACATTTATTTATCTACTCATAACACACATAGATGTGCACTATTTCATTCTTGATTGTAGCTTAACATTTTCATAATACAGAGAAAAAGTTTTAGAATTCAGATATTAGATTATTATTCAGATTTTTTATTTTAGCAAAATGCATATTTTTCAGGACTTTATGGAGATATTAATACTAATGATTTGAATTACAATTTGAAAGATATAACTGCAATAATGTACCATATACCTGATTTAAACAAGCATGAATGCATTGTATTTTGAGAAATCACAATATTAATGTAAGTTATTCTCTGCATAATTTTTTTAAATGAGGGAAAATATATGCCATAATATGAATTATAATATTTTAAGAGCAGGGCAACGGCTGTTAAAGCAAAGCAGATACAAACTTATGTCTTTTGGCTTTTTTGGAAACTGACCTGTTGCTAAAGAATTAAATTCCTGTCTAAAAAATTATTGATAAGATTGACTTACATAGCCATAAATGCTTAATGTGATTTGATGAGGCTTTCCCATAGTAGGTAAGGGATGACATCAAATTACCCTGTTTTTCCAGGGTCCAAATTTATCAAGCATATTGACACTTCTATGAATCTGCCTGCAATAATCAACAGTAACATTTAGAGCTGATTAAACTAGATCATTGTGTATATCCCTTTTAGTTTATAAAAATAAATATATTTTACAGAATTATATATGAATATAAAGAAAGAAAAAAGAACTAGCCTTCAAAAGAAAAGAAAAACCTTAAAAAAACCTCAGAATAAAGCAAACCAAAACCAAACCACAAAACAATGGAAGGTCTTCTAAGTGGCAGATAACTAAGTGAAATACAACTACTGTTGCTGGTTGTTGCTGGTTGTTGCTTAATGGGTATAATAATGTTCTCTGGCTTAGCTATGCCCAAGTGCAATTCTGATAGAAATGAAAGAAGAAGAAGAAGAAGAAGAAGAAGAAGAACCTTAGATAATTATCTTAAACTAAGATTTATATTTTGTCAAAACCATGGTCTTGGACTCTGAACAAATTGGGTTTTCCTATTCACAGGAAATTAATTATTAGGCCTTTTAGAAAATGTGGAATCAAATACTTCATATATCATCTGAATGGACTGAAAAAGTCTCCCCCTTGTAAATGGCACACCTTTGTACAAGTATTGCTGTTCTTTGCAGTCAACAACATGGAACAGTTAAGGGAATTAGTACAGGTGGGGAAATGATTGGCAGGGCAGCCACCTTGCTGGAAAGGGCCTGGGGATTGCAGTCAATGCGAGTTCAATTTGTATTCAACAATAGACTTTCATGGCCAATAAGTAAAACCTCACAATGAGCTACAATAGAAACACCATGACTAGTAGATCCAGTTAAGTTTTTATCTCCCTCTCTCTCTGCTCAGAGCTAGTAAGGCTGCACATTGAATATTGAGTCCAGTTTTGCATCTACCAGAGGACTGTGGAGAAAGCGGAGAAAAGGTTGCCATGCTTTTTGGGGCATGTGACCAATGAGAAATGATTGAAAAAGCTGGGTTTGACTAGTCTGGCCATGCTGTGTCTAAGACATGATTCAATGACAGCCTAAGGCTGTCTGAAGATTACCTCAGGACTGAGGCAGCCTGATTCTTTTCAGTGGTGCTAGACATTACAGCAAGGGACAAGAACCACACATTGCATCTTGGGAAGTTTAGATTGGAAAATAAGAATGTATTATTCATTAGGAAGTTGGTGCAGGCTGTAGCCAGAGGAGGATTCTTAGAAAGGCTGTGGATTTCCATGCTTGGACACTTTAACATTTAGCTAGACAAAATCATACTTGACTGGTCTAGAATTGGAGACATTTCTTCACTTAGCAGGAATGTGGACTAGATAGTCTCCAAAGGTGCTTTCAAATCAATTTTACTATAATCTTAATGTCATCTTATTATGCAGCAAAGACAAACTATCCCAGGAATCTCTAAGTCTGGGGTTTTTTTTTTGGTTTTTTTTTTTTATTCCATTAACAAAGCTGTAGAAAACTTCCTCAAAGCAGAGTCCCTAAAGGAATCTCCTCCAGAAAAGACCTTGCTTCACTTAATAAAATACACTGGCAAAGACAATGATTCTTCATACACATAGCTACTACATTATTTAATATCTTCACTTTTTTACTGATTTATTTCAACTGTCCAGCCCTCTTAACTTTTTGGTCTCCTGGAAGACTGCCTGTTGCTGGTGACTCAAACAGATAAGAAGATGCTACTGAATCAGGAGCTGATACTTTTATTGAGAATAAATTTTAAAGATAAAGTCCTTTATCTAACAGATCACATAGTTTCTGGCCCCTTCTCTCTTCACTGTACCTGCCAAACTGTTGAGGTGAGGTTTTCACAACTTTTTAGTTCATTATATGCTTTATATATTGAATTCTGCCATAAAGATCTGTATCACACTATACAGATAAGAGTTATTCAATGGTCTATAATTACATGTCCCACTGTTCTGTCTCCTTATTCCCATTAAAAAAAACCCAACTTTTTGGCATATATATGACACTAGCAAGATTAAATGAGATTAATGACAATATTCCACAAACTCTTGGACTGTCTGCCAACAAAAAAATAATACTGTCATCCATATGTGGTGGCATTATCATTGTAATGCTCAATTTTGGCTCATGATCAATAGAATAATTTTTAGACATAACTGGACTAATGCTTCCACTTGCTCCAGATGCTTTTCTACTTAGATTATTCCTGAAAATACCACTAATGGTCTTTTATAAAGATTTATGCAGCCATATCATTTTTTCTATGAAGAACATTATTGCCAGTGCAAAAATGCAGTTCACCTCTAGATAAGACTGGAAAATTATAAAGAACTTACATTTGAAAAGCATTCTAAGTGTATCACATTTAAGGCTACATTGGTCTCTTCTACATAGCTTAGCAGAAATATCTGCAAAATTCTTGTGGATAATGTAAATGTGAAATTTTACTTACAGCACATAGAACCTTACCACAGAAATGGTCTGTTAGAAATTCTGCAATTGCTGGTGGAACAAAGTAATTTTTATTTGGAATAAGAATACCAAGATTTGGTACTGAGAAAGCTCTGCATTTCAATTAGGAATGCAGCATTTTAAAAGTATTGCATTAATAATGAATACCATAGTATTCCTCAACACTTTAGGTCTGGAAGTCAGCTCTAGGATGAATAATGGATGTAGAGTGGAATGCCCCTGTCATCTGAAGGCCAGAAAGACAATGAAAAACATGTATTATTCCCACTCATCTAGCATATGAAGTTATACATTTACATGTTTATATGATTCAAAGAACATATAAGCTACATACTGAGACTTGGATCTTGCCCCCCCAAATGAGAGCATTTCTTTCACTGCAGATTAATGATAAGGGTTAAGTGCCAGCACATTCATTGACTCATTGGCAGCTTCTTTTACATTACAGAAAAGAGGAAGTTTCACTTTCTAATCTAAAAGGATGTAAAAATTTTTAAAACTAGTAGAAAAATCAATAATTCTAGACTAAAAGTATAAAAACAGATCTCCAGTTTGGGTTGTGGAGAACAGAAAACTCTAGCAGGACTGTCAGAATCTGAAAAACACCACAGGGAGAGTTTCAAACGTGAAGTTGCATACATCACAACACCATGATCCCCTTTGATGATAACAATAACTAGGTTGAATATCTTGAATCAAACTGTGCAACTATCCTCACAGCTGTTAGCTGAAACAGGAAAGAACCTTCTTGAACTATAGGTAACACATGTGATTTATATTTTGCTTTTGGTAAATATTGTTTTTTTTAAAGTCTAACATTGAACTATAGTGAAGAAAAAGACCAGAATAACTATCAGAATACAATGTATCCTCTTTACAAGACCTTACAAGCAACAGACTCTTATATTGAACCATTCTCACACATTCATTAGTACAGCAGAGTTTTAATGTGATTCCCAGAGACACTATGACCATCACTGATGGGCTCAGTCTTGGTCAGCGGTGTGTCTGGACTTGAGCCCAGCTGGTGTTTACTCTGTCAGGCCTGCAGAAAGCTTCTAGCCGCTTCTTGCGGAAGCCACCCCTGCAACCCCCCTCCTCCTCCACCAGAACCCAGCCACGCAAAACCACTACAGCTACTCGGTATGCAGTGGGTTTTAGAGTGAGCCACATGGTATATTTGATTTATTTAGGGCTGATAACATGAGATAATAATATTGAAAAAACTCACTCCAGTAGTAAATGTCAGCTAGTTTATCCCTGGCACACAGCTGGGCACTTGAAAAGAGTTCTTGATCTTCCAGGTGTCTCTTACAATTTGTAATAGTGACCAACCTGGCCTTTTGAGAAAGTATTGTCTCATGCAAAGTGAACAGGTGAAATCTTCAGTTTGGAAATATTTAATTATTTTTCTAAAAAATTAACATGCAGTTGCAATGCTTGGATGAACATTCAGTACAATACACTATTTTCGACATCTTGCTTCTTCTTGTTATAACTTTGCTCCTTGTGTTCAATTTTATGCTGTTTTTCCATTAGGGAAATACCTGTAGATGTAGGAATCCTTTTTCTTTTCATTAGTCCAAAATTCACTTCCTTCCTTCACCCCAGAAACCTTCACAAAGTGAAGCAAGTTATATTCAATAGACAGGCAACTCTAGAGTATTTAATATTCTGGGTGCTCTGGTCAGGACTAATAAAGCTGGAATAAATTTAACTATTTTGCAGATTTTTGTTAGTATGGGAGATATTTCTAATTTAATAAAAGCATATGGCAAAATTATACCTGCATGCCTGAGATGGATTTCTGTAGTATATTCTTACACTTCTTTAGCCACAGGTGTTAGTGGGGAATTGGGCATCAAAAACCAATCACCTATGCAAGAATTTTTGCATGGTTTTGAGGGGAACGTATCTATATTGAAATATATATTAATGAAATTGATGAAAATTTAACATCTTTTTAAAGTTTTATACCGATTTTATCAAAATGAAATAAAATTATAGCAGAATTTTTTGTATTTACTAAGTATTTTTGCTGTTATGTATAATTCCAGAGATGGACAGTTAGAAATAGAAATTTTTATGCTTTCTTTTAAAAGGCAGTTGAGCCCTCCTGATAAGTCAAAATGCACAATTGAGAGATTTCATTGGACAATTGCACTGTACCTGCAGAGAGAGAGCTTGATGTGAAATAATACTGAAAAGAAGAATTTCATTACCACAGAAATCCATATCAATAATGTTTCTCATAGTTCTACAGATCAATAATAGCTTGCGAGCAAAATGACTGCAATAGTAAACTGATGAGAAGCTAATTTTATCACACGGGGATCAAGATTTTCAAGAACAATTATAGAGTTCTAGAAAATTATGTCCTTATTGAAGTTTACATATTTGGCTCTAAAGAAGTATTTAATAAAAATTAAATAAAGAGTTCAGGGTTTTTGAATAAGTGAATGTGCTGCATTTGGTATATTCAGAATATATATATATATATTTATATATAAATATATAAATATAAATATACATGATAATGTACTTTACAGTATGAAATGATAGTGTAATATATGATGTAATAATCAATATTCTTTTTAATTTACATTATAAAAATATATTTACCACATATTTCTATAGACATATATATGTATACTTATATCCATATGCATGCATGCCTGTAATTTTTTGCATCTTTCTGAGAAAGTTAGTGGTTTTAGTCTTAGAAATAGGGGTTGTTACTACTTTACAAGATCATCCCTCAGTGGAAATCAGAAGCCAAAGTGCTTTTCAGAAAGCCATTTCTATTCAGCAGGCTTTTTAAGACATGCTTGATATTGCTACTAGTAATGAACATGACATGACTTTTGAAATCAAGAAAAATGTTAAAACTCAGCAGGGATACTGATAAAAAGCAACCCTTTGGATAAAATAGTATTCTGCTAATGGATTTTATTTACCTATTTATATACTTATCTACTTTGGCAACTGATCTTTAAACATAGCACCCTGTAACATTCTGGTTATACTTTTTAAATTTACCGGGATGTTTTTGAAATTCCATCATGTATCTGTGGTGCAGATATGAAATTCCATCTGACACATTTAGGTAGATGGATCCTACTAAACTGTAAAGAATTCTATACTGAAAAGGTGACATCAGAACTAATGTTCATATTTATTTTTTATGTCACTTACACAGATAATATCAAAATTTTAGAATAAAATGTGTCAGTTAAGCTATAAAGTATTTAGCCCATGTTTGCATCCATCTCTGACATCACAGAACTGAATTGTGCTGTTGTTTCTATCATATTTCATTTGATAAAATTAAGCATGCAAGCATACATTACTAGATTTCAACTTTTTCAAATCTTGCAATGCATTGGTCAGGTAGACCAATGTAGTAATATTTTGTATTGTATTAATACATTAATATTTTATTGCAGTCAAATTCATTATTAATTGAAATATTAAATTACCTAGAATCAATATGACTATCAAGTTTATACATTGTGCTTATTATTAAGGAATAATAAAATATTTAGAGAGATCCTTTATTGTGTTCACTTTGTAAAGTGATTGTTAGGCAATTACACCATCAACTCCCATCCTACATTTTATATATATATCGTAAAGGTAAGTTTGAAAAGAACATTATTAAACTTACAAATCTAATACAAGAAGTGCAGGATTATGTCTGACAGAATGAAGATTTGTTTAAATTCTTCTATTATAATATTCCTTGTTATATAACGAAATGTTGGGGTTTTTTTTCCTATAGGTCTTGTAGCTGATTCAATGAGCTAACTAGGACAGTGTTCAGACAATGAATGGCTCAATTCAATAAACCCTTTTTCTCTTGTTCAGTGTAGGGTTCTGTGTCTTATTTATTGCCTACTATACAAATCCTGTCCTCAAGACAAAACTATTAATTTTCTCATAGCCATAGGGTTTTCAACACTGTACTATCTGAATTCTCCACAAACTTATTTCAGCAATATACAGTTACCTAGGTATTTGGTTTGTATAAGAATATCCATTTCCATCTCCTCATGTATGAGATCATGTTGTCAGTCCCTGTCTGCCAAACATATTTGGTTAACATGAAGCTTGTTGGCAACAGCAGGTACAAAAGCAATTCCACGATGTGGAATTTAAATATTCTACAGATGTCACGCTACCAGTGGTTTCATGAGAAGTTACAAAGGCAAGCCTGGATAAGGTATGTGTCTCAGTCATATAGAATCATAGAATCTATGATTCTATGAATCTATGATTCTATGATTCTATGATTCTATGAATCTATGAATCTATGATTCTATGATTCTATGTCTTATTTGTCTTTTTTAATTTAATTTTGATCAAAATCAAGTAGAAGCAGTTGCAAAATTTCTGGCAAACTCAACATAACCTTCTTTTTAGAGACATATTTAGACTACAGCATTCTCCTAGAGAAACTAGCTGCTCATGGATTAGATGGGTATACTCTTCACTGGGTTAAAAACTGGCTGGACAACCAGGCTCAGAGAGCTGTGGTAAATGGAGCTAAATCCAGCTGGTAGCAGGTAACAAGTGGTGTTCCCCAGGGCTCGGTGCTGGGGCCAGTCCTGTTTAACATCTTCATAAATGATCTGGATGAGGGGATTGAGTGCACCCTCAGGAAATTTGCAGATGACACCAAATTGTGTGGGAGTGACAATCTGCTAGATGGCAGGATGTCTCTGCAGAGCCACCTGAACAGGCTAGATCCATGGGCAGAGACAAACTTCATGGGGTTCAGCAAGGCCAAGTTCCAGGTCCTACACTTTGGTAACAATAACTCCAGGCAATGACACAGGCTTAGGGCAGAGTGGCTGGAGAGCTCCCTGGAGGAGAAGGACCTGGTGGTGTTAGCTGACAGCTGGCTGAACATGAGTCGGCAGTGTGCCCAGGTGGCCAAGGTGGCCAACGACATCCTGGCCTGTATCAGGAATGGTGTAACCAGCAGGAGTAGGGAAGTGATAGTTCCATTGTACTCCGCTCTGGTGAGGCAGCACCTTGAGTACTATGTTCAGTTTTGAGCCCCTCACTATAGGAAGGATGTTGAGATGCTGGACCACATCCAGAAAAGGGTGATGAAGCTGGTGAAAGGTCTGGAGTCCAAGTCCTGTGAAGAACAGTTGAAGGAGCTGGGGCTTTTTAGTCTTGAGAAAAGGAGGCTGAGGGAAGACCTTATCACTCTCTACAACTACCTGCAAGGCAGTTGCAGAGATGTTGGGGTTGGTCTCTTTCGAGTTACAAGCAATAGGACAAGAAGAAATGGCTCAAAATTGCACCATGGAAGATTTAGATTAGATATCAGGAAGAATTTCTTTACTGAAAGGGTTGTCAAGCATGGGAACAGGCTGTCCAGGGAGGTGGTAGAGCCACCATCCCTGAAGGTATTTAAAAGGCATGTAGATGAAGTGCTTAAAGACATAGATACAGACTGGGAGAAGAGCTTCTTGAGAGTAGCCCTGCTGAGAAGGACTTGGGGATTCTGGTGGATGAGAAACTTAACATGAGCCAGCAGGGTGTTCTTGCAGCTCACAAGGCTAATGGTATCCTGGGCTCCATTAGAAGACAGGTGGCCAGCAGGGACAGGGAGGTGATTGTCCCTCTCTACTCTGCCCTCGTGAGGCCCCATCTGGAGTACTGTGTCCAGATCTGGGGCCCCCAATACAAGAAGAATGTGGAACTGTTGGAGAGGGTTCAGAGGAGGGCCATGAAGATGATTAGAGGCCTGGAGCACCTGCCCTACGAAGAGAGGCTGAGGGAGCTGGGCTTGTTCAGTCTGGAGAAGAGAAGGCTGCGGGGGGACCTCATTGCAGCCTTCCAGTACCTGAAGGGAGCTTATAAGCAGGAGGGGATTCAACTTTTTAAAAGGATAGACAATGACAGGACAAGGACGAATGGATTAAAACTAAAGGAAGGAAGGTTTAGATTAGATATTAGGGGAAAGTTTTTTTACAGAAAGAGTGGTGAGGTGCTGGAACAGGCTGCCCAGAGAGGTAGTGGATGCCCTGTCCCTGGAATTGTTCAAGGCCAGGTTGGATGGGGCCCTGGGCAACCTTGTGTAGATCCAGGCCTGAGGTTGGTGGCCCTGCCTGTGGCAGGGGGGTTGGAGCTCTATGATCCTTGGGGTCCCTTCCAACTCATACCATTCCATGATTTTATGATTCTATGATCTAGAGGTGGACTAGTCAGGGTTAGGCTGTGGTTCGACTTGATGATCTTAGGGGTTTTTTCCAACCAAGGTGATTCTATGATACAAAGCATTCATGCTGCTTTCTCTAAAGATGAGAAAATAAGAAGCCAACCAGAGTTTCTAGAAAACCAGAAGGTGCACAGCACAATTGCTCACCACCCACATATTCCCAGCTAGTTCCCAAGCTGCAGAACAAACCCCTAGCCAGCGTCCCTTCAAGTTATATGTGGAGCATGACATCATATGGTATGTAATATCCCTTTTTCCAGTTTGGGTCAACTGTCCTGGCTGTGTCCCCTCCCGGCTTCTTGTGCACCCCCAGCCTCCTTGCTGGCAAGGCAGTATGAGAAGCTGAAAAGTCCTTCACTTACTGTAAATATTGTCTAGCAACAAAAAAATGTCAGTGTGTTATCAACATTATTCTTACCCTAAATCCAAACCACAGCACTATACCAGTTACTAGGAAGAAAATTAACTTTATCCCAGCCAAAACCAGGACAGACTCATAGAGGGAATGTTAATAAATTTTATTATATTTTTAGATAGATGGTGTATCCTTTTGGATTCCCAAAGAAAAAAGTAAATGTTAAATTGGTGAATGTATTCTATTCCAAAGCTGTATTATGTTACAGCAAGTTTTCCAGATTATGATTTCTGGTATGGAGACCAAGATATTGGGGGGGAAAACAACCAAACCCCAAACAAATACGAAAACTATCATCTGACACTGCTGCTACAAAGAAAATCATACTACAGCCAGAAGTGGCGTACTGAAGATGTAAAGGATGAGGCTGACATGCATTTCACCTTGTTGAAAGATTAACATGATCATTTGGATCACGAGGACTTTGTATTTCAATGTCAGTTTCCCTTTGGATTGCACCCATTAAATGTCCTGAAACTAGTTGTTAGTGCATATGTGTATACATGGAAAACATACACTGTGTAAATTTACATTGTTAAAGCATTTTGTGTAAATTGAAATACACAGAAATCATATCTGAATGAGGATACAAAACATGGTAAAGTCTAGTGTATTAGTATTCGAAGTTCTAGATATTTTAGATGTTACTTGAAGACTCCTTGTTCTGGAGACAAGGTGTTACTTCCTCAGAACTGCTAAAGAAATAAGACCAAAAAGTGCTATATAAGTACTTCCTTTGTACTTATTAATAGATGTGTGCCTTCAGAGCCAGGAGACAATGTTGGGCCCAAAATATGACTTGAATGCCACAAAAGTTTAGGGGTATATTACTGTACTGCATTTTATTTTGAATTGCTCCCAGTTGCCGGTTCTCCCCACTGCATGCACTACATGCACACAACATTCCTCATGGGATCTCTGGAGTACCTGAAACTCTCACTGAGAAAAAACCCTTTGAGCAGTCCAGTGCCACCTTCAGTGCCTATACATGTATCACCTGCTCCAGCTCCCAGAGTCTCTGGCATGGCAGAGAGCTCATCCTGAGTGTTTCTGCATTCAGCACATGCTCATAATCTGTCTAGATGTCTAATGGGATGTTACAAGCCAATACCATTGGGAGGGGATTAGACACAGTTATGCTGTAGTCACAAGAGGTGAAGAGCAGAAAATATTGCATGTGCAGCATGTAGGCAAGTATTTACTGTGTTCAGCCTATGTGCTCATAGTGTGGTAAAGCTCGGGCATGAAGTAGCTGATCTGCTTTAAAGGATCGTAACCTCCTTACCAGAAGCCAGGATTGCTCCCATGACGGAGGGTACAAGAACTCTTGAGTAACCTAAAGTGCAAAGACAGTATAAATGTCATACTTCCTCTCTGCTTTGTTTATACGGGGAGTCCAGAGACAAAAATGATGAACAAAATAAGTGCTCCAGTTATGTGTATAAAGATAAATGAGATGAACCCAAGTCTCTTTTTTGCTTTCTTCTTAATAAAATTTTATTTAAGTGAATATGGTTTTGTCTTTTTGGTTTGGTTTGGTTTTCCTTTTGACTGATTCACATATTCTGTTGGGTTGTAGAATATTTAAGCAGTTTTCAAATTGTTATGGAGCTTACAAACATATTTGAACTTTCCTTAGATAAATTCTCAGCTGTGAAACTGTCTGTGTAACAGCCAGTTTATGAAGCAAATATTTTCTGAAAAGTCTCTTTGCTCCTAACTCTCTGCTTCTACTTTGTGATTCCTACTGTTTTCAGAGAAGAGATTTTTAGGAATTGTTTGTAAGGAGAAAAATCTCTATTACCAGTTTCTCCTAACAAGACCAACCTCAATTTTCTTTGCTCATCATTCAGGCCAAAGGGCACACCTACCTCCTAACTAAAAACTTTTATGGTTTGTTTTTTGTTTTTTTTTCTTCTGTCTCCAAAAGTTCCCAGAAAGTCCAGGTGACAGTTCTGGGAGCGTGAGGTGACAGGTTGGAAAGTTGTGAACTTGCTCCCTGGTGAAATTAAAAACCCAGGCTTGAGATCTGTGCATCCTTATATTCTCCAGTTTTAGAAAGGTAGCAACCCTTACCTTGAGGTCTTTTTCTTTCCTCCACTAGTGTTTCATGCTGTTTTCACTTGAAAGGCCACTTCAAAGCAATTCTGGCCTTAAAATTTGACCTGTGTTTAAAACTGTCATAATCCTGCAGGTCACCATATCCATACTACATTAATTGACCAGGAAAAAAAAAACAAGGATAGCAGTACTAGACAAAAGGCATTCAGACATTCTGTAAAGAAGTAGATGCTGTGTGAACTTCTTCAAAGTCTAAGTGACACACGCATTAATGCTGAACATATTTTTCCCCCTTCACCCTCAACTAATCTGAACGTAATCTTACCAACTCTGACTCAGAATATCAAACTTAGGTTGAATGTAAAGATCAGATTCATGCAAAAAAGCTGCAGGTCTGCAGTCAATGTGGCATTTCTGTCTACAGGGTCATGCATAATGAGATGAAATACTTGAGAGGGCAACGACATGACTGGAGAGACATAATTCCCCACCTGGACTTACCAAAAAGTGGGAGATGGCATAGATCCACCCTACTTCATTTTGCAGAGCTGAGGAAGAGTCACTGTTAAACAAGGAAACTATCAAGGAGACTGGGACATATTGTTCTGGCAAAGCATGCATTAGTAGTGCAGTTCTGACACAAAGCTTGTAAGCCAGGTTTCAGTGTGAACATAACACTTGCTTCTCCCAAAACCATCTTGATCCTTCCCTTTCCTTAACTAATTAATCCATAACATGTCCTCTGCAATCCTGAAATGCCACAGCAAGCCTGACACCCCTGAGCAATCCCAGTGACTCCTGGTGCTGAGTGACCCCTGTCCAGTGAGGCCAGACCTTATCTAGGACAGACCTGTGGCCGGGGCAGTGATCTGTGATCCTTCATGTTTCTGAAGATGAGCCTTTAATCATCTAACCTTACAAGATTAATTTCACATTATCTCCTCTTTATAAATAGAAAATAAAAAGAATACTTGTAAAGTGAGTCCTATATATAAATGTGATCTTTTGCATATCATCTAGCTATATATACAAAATATACATCTAAATCTGAGCTAGTCACTGATACTAGTCCCTTCTTGAATAAATGCTACAGAGGAATAAGAGCTCTCCCCAAACCAAACTCATCTGTAAGACAGTCAACATCCCATCTCCGTGCCACCTAAAGAAGTTGTAAAGACAAATCTGTGATTCACATCAGTATAATTTTGTCTATTTGCAAAACCATGTTTTTTCATATTATCATTGTAGGGAATGCTTTTCAGTTTGTTTCCCTCAATTTCCTTGTTCCCTACTAGCAGCTTCAATGGAGAAGTTAAATTAACACAATAGAGAAACCTGGCAGGAATGACGCTAGTGGAATGAACTGAAGCTTGTCTGTTTTGTGAACTGTCCGGAGGTAAATAAATTAGACACCACTAAAAGTGCCTCATTCACCAGTATTTCACCACTGAGTAACTCCACTTATTGCAACAGAATAGACCATTCTAAAACAGGAGTGACAAAGTAAAGAACTAGCTCAAGGATGGCTGTTTTTTAAGGAAGCTAATGGAAATATGACAAGTCTGTTAAATATATTTCTTTTAAAAAAAAATTAAGGGACATATAAAGAGCTGTGGCATGAAACAATTTCTTTTATAGCTTATATTATACCTTTCAAAATATATTACCCTTGCAACATAGCCATTGATTTTGCTTTTATTTTGTATACAAAACTATATCCAGCATGCTGTGCTACGGAAAGCCCTGTTCTTTCTGCGTTGACGTCTGAGAGTCTGTATAGTCTGCATTCATTAAATAGAAAAAGTGGAAGACAGACACTGTATAAAAGCTCCTGATAGTGATGGTAGGGTTTTTAATTTTTTTAATTAAGTCTTGAAATTGCACTGAGTGTCCAAATAATGATAAGAACTTACCTTCATTTCATTTAAATTTCTTCAGAGATTTTTGAGATTTGACCTTCAAGTCCATTAGAATCCCAACAAGTGATTTACTCTGCAGGTCTATTTTAAAAGAATTATTCCACTTCATCTCACAAGTAACACAGGGAAGAGCAGATGGACCAGCTTTGGGATGATTGAGGTGTTAGTGAACTGAAAGGTAATTAAGGAAATACACTGGTTAAACAAGCCTGTGAAAGTCAGAAAGCATTCCATCATAAAGTAAAAGGTCAAATTATTGTCTATGTGATAAATATGTGATATCTATTAAATGTCTAATATTCCCATAAGGGAAATTATAATATTCTTTTTCTTTCCTTCTCCTTTGCTTTTATGCAGTAATCATTGAAAGACTGAATAATGAGTTCACCTCCAGTCTAAGTTCCATGTATTACAGCACATATGACCAAAATATCAAAAGAAGTCTCTAATTTTCTTCAAAGCATAATTTGTTCCTGCATAGCTACTACTACCTCTGTACATGACTGAAGGTCCAGGTACCTGTCCTTAAGCATTCATTATGATCATTAGAGGTGTGTGTGATGGACTTAAATGTTGATTTCAGTTTTAAAGCTGTTTCCTCAGCTGCATGGTTAATGCAAATTCTGCTGGCATCAAAAGCTCACTCAAGTGCACTTGGAATGGGCTGCACTAAAACTTCCCAAAAGTGAAGATTCTAATTGAAACTAGCCAATTAGCCTTGGTCTGTAATCAGTGGAAGATCACCTCTTACAAAGAGCAGTTTTATCAGCTATTTAGGATGAACCAGCTTTCTAAGATGTTTTTGGCTGGCTGTTCTCTCCTTCTGTCTCCTGTTGACCCCCATCACTTTTCTGCCACTCACCACTCAGCTCCCTGGGGTAAATGGGCTCTCTGGGTCCACCAGGTCCTACATCTCCCTAGAATCCAATGAATCATCTCTATTGCGACATACTTGCAGTGTTGTTTATGAACTTGGACATACTTTCAATTTATTAATACTGCTTTTTCCATACACAAATATTAGCAATTAGTAGGACCATATGTTTAGTTCACACTCTATATTTTTAAAGATCATATATGCACATTACTGGTTCTGTGCATCTTTCTACATACAATACTACAGCACAGTTTTTTGAATAGTTTGATGAGATTTTTAGTCTATTTTCTGCCACCTCGTCAATCACATTTTCAGGTTCTTTGTTATGTTACTTGCACAGCTACGTTAATTAGATTTTTTTTATATTCTTCAAGCTTTGATATCACTGCTTTAGCTTGCACTTATCTCTCCCTGCCAGCTACAGAGAGTGCTGGATGACTGCTTCGAACTAGATACTTGGCTTTTAAGCAGCTAAACTTGGAAGAATTTACTTCACACCCCTAATACTTTTGATTCCCAAACTGAGACTCTAAGGAAGGCTTAATTTTCAGAAATGAGGGAGTCTCCATCTTCTGAATGTGAGTTCAAGTTGAATTAAGCACTCAGAAGCAGAAGTACTCAGAATCACTGAATGTTTTTGACAGCACTGATTAATGAAATACAGATTCAAAGAGATTCTTCAGGCATAGAGACCATTCTTTTGAGCAGTGCTATCTTTAAAACTTACATAAACCTTCGTCACACCTGTTGTGAGCTAACAAATTCTGCAATTTACATTGTAACCAGAAAAACTCACCTCTCCCCAAAGTGACTGAAACCTTATGAAAATACTGGTAGTTTAGATGCATATATGTATGCACTTACATTTTATAGAACATATTCTTCAGGGAGAGCAGTGAGTTTAAAACACAAGGCTGTTCTAAGGATATCAGCTGTTACTCTTGCCTATGTTGGAGGATTAATTGTATCCTCTACAAAGGTCAATGTAGCAGGCAAAGACTGCAAAGAAACTGCTTTAGAGATGGCTATCTCCTGGATAAATTAACTGGTGCTTTATCTTGATTATGGTTTATTCTGTATTGCAAAGAAGCTTAAGTAGGTGAATCCCACAGTCAATAAATACAGATTACTCAGCTTTCATTGAAAACTGATCTCCACAAGGGAAATCTATGGTAGACCTGTTCCTTAAACAGAACGAAAATGTTTCACTTCACAGTGCAGACAAATGGGGCCTAGGTTTGGTACTTCATCAAGTTGGACACCTAATGCAGTGATATATCTCATACTACTAAAGCACTGATTATAGTTTCCTCTTTTTGGTGCACCTAGACACATATAATTAAATAAATTAGCAGGTCATTATTTTCTTTTTCCCTTGCGTTAAAAAAAGCATGCATAGAATTATGCAGTTCAAAATCCTAAATAAGATATAAATAGAACTAGGAAGAGGGAGGGATTAATATCTAAAAGGATTATCTATGTTTACTCATTCAAGTCCTTTTGCACAATGATTACAGAATATAGTTATATGAACAAATATATATTTTAAGAAAGTTGGGTGAGGAGTCTATTCCATGCTTATTAAATTCTTGCATACTGTAGTACTTACACTGTGAAGTGTAGCACATGTTTGGTTTTTTTCTGTAGATCATTCCCACCTCCAAATCAAATTCCAGGAAGATTCTCAACTACCAAGACTAATCGTAATGTATTAATAATAGTTACTGGTATTATCATTATTACTAAAGATGAAAAGTGAGGAAACAAAAAGACGTATAATCCTGTCCATAATACAGATCACAGAATCACAGAATCACAAGGCTGGAAAAGACCTTTGAAGATCATCAAGTCCAACCATTCTCATCCTAAACTAAACCATATCCCTAAGTACTTCATCTACCCTTTTTTTGAACACATCCAGGGATGGTGACTCAACCACCTCCCTGGGCAGCCTGTTCCAGGCCCTGACAACTCTTTCAGTAAATTTTTTTTTCTAATGTCCAGTCTAAACCTGCCCTGGCACAGCTTCATGCCATTCCCCCTTGTCCTATCTCCTGTCACCTGGCTGAAGAGACCATCACCTATCTCTCTACAACCTCCCTTCAGGTAGTTGTAGGTGGTGATAAGGTCTCCCCTCAGCCTCCTCTTCTCTAAGCTAAACATCCCCAGCTCCCTCAGCTGCTCCTCATAGGATTTGCCCTCCAGCCCCTTCACCAGCCTGGTTGCCCTTCTCTGGACACGCTCAAGGACCTCAATGCCCTTCTTATGGTGAGGAGCCCAGAACTGGACACAGTACTCGAGGTGCGGCCTCACCAATGCCGAGTACAGGGGCACAATCACCTCCCTAGACCTACTGGCCACACTGTTTTTGATACAAGCCAAGATGCCATTGGCCTTCTTGGCCGCCTGGGCACACTGCTGACTCATATTCAGCCTGCAGTCAACCAACACCCCCAGGTCCTTCTCTTGAACAAGACTGGACCCAGGACTGAGCCCTGGGGAAAGCCACTCATGACCGGCCTCCAGCTGGATTTTGTTCCATTTACCACCACCCTTTGGGCTCAGCCATCCAGCCAGTTTTTAACCCAGCTGAGGGTCCACCTGTCCAGGCCAGTGTCAGACAGTTTCTCAGTCAGAATGCTAATAAGAAAATGCTAATAAGATAATAAAAAAAAACCCGCAATCATATTTGAACACAGGGTGAGTGAAAAATTGAACTCTAAGCATGTCATTGGGGATATTGGACAAGAAAAGGTCTATATATGTGACTGGTCAAATGGAAGACAGGATGTCTTCCCAGGCAGAAGGACAGAAGTCACCACAAAAACATAAATCCTGACACGTGATAGTCAAAACCAAAGTATTCTATGGTACTGTGTATCTGATTGATACTGACGTAGTGTAGAACAATAATCCTGCTCAATTTATGACCTCAATATGCATAGGTGCAACTAGGCAAGCAAGCCACAGACTTCCCATTGAAGGTCTATTTACCCATAAAGTAACTCAGGTCATTAATATCAAAGTGTTTGAGGAAAAATATATACATATATCTATATATATATAAAAATCCATCATGTATTATGGCTGTATTAATAAAGTGTATCATTTCAAATTCACTTATAAAAAAGAAACCAAAAAAAACTCCAAAAAAGCAAAAACCATAGCTCAACAAGCCAGCTCCCTAAAACAATACTTTCATTGACAACCCTGAAGAAAGGGGTTTTTTATTATTATTACTACAAGTGGTATTTCAGAAGATCAAAGAAAAGTGAGTATATCAGAAAGGATATTTTTGAGAATATAGAATTTAGAACTGTAAATTCTGTTAAGAAATCCAATAATAAGAATCCGTCAGTTCTACTCCAAATCCATGACATCAGCAAGGCACAGTAATGAATACAGATTGATGCCCAAGAATGCCTTCAGAAAAAGTTATCTTATCTATGTTCCCGAAGCAAGAAGCTTGAGTCAAAATTCTTAGAAAACATTGAGGTTACATCTTAGAAAACAGAGAGGTTAAGGGAATCAAATCAAAAGTAAGATGAAAATATTCAAGAAATAGAAGAAAACTGAGGAGCTTAAATGTCCATACAAGAATAGCACTTACTGCAGAGGTGAAAAATAAAAGATAACAGATATACAGAGAGTCAAAACTACTGAAGGCCATTCAACACATTTCTAAAAACCCTAAATCCAGAACTATGGAAGAGTAGTAAAAACATGCATATTGCTTTAGGGCACAGAAGACTTTTCTAGAGAATAAAACTGATACAGTCTGCTTAAATATAGTAATTACATTGCATGAATTAAAGAAAATTAAAAATTAATTCAGCAAAATTGGGCAAGAGAATTCTGAAAAAAAATAGCATGAAGACTGCATGTAGCTTCATTAAAAGATAGGCAAAACACCCTCACATGATCTTATCAAGAGAAACCACATAGCAAAACCAACGCTAATTACAACAACAAAGCAGAAATTTTCTAACTATTGACCAATCATATTTCCCAGTATTTCCTTCCTATATGAGATAACTCAAATAGATGAGGGACTGAGATCAACTGGGGTGCTTCTAGCTGTGCATTTTGGGATTTTTGAGCGCCTATATTTTTTTAAATTCTAATTTAAATATCATAGAATCATAGAATTGTCTGGGTTGGAAGGGACCCCAAGGATCATAGAGCCACAGGCAGGTCCACCAACCTCCAGGCCTGGATCTACACAAGATTGCCCAGGGCCCCATCCAATCTGGCCCTGAACACCTCCAGGGATGGGGCATCCACCACCTCTCTGGTCAGCCTGTTCCAGCGCCTTACCACTCTATCTGTAAAAAACTTCCCCCTAATATCTAATCTAAACCTTGCTTCCTTTAGCTTCAATCCATTCCCCCTTGTCCTGACATTTTCTACCTTTTTAAAAAGTTGTTCCCCCTCCTGTTTATAGGCACCATTCAGGTACTGGAAGGCTGCAATGAGATCCCCCTGCAGCCTTCTCTTCTCTAGGCTGTCTAAAAAAGCCGTGTAAAAATGCATGTCCTTGAAATTAGAAACTTACAAAACATTAGAAACTTACAAATACATTCAGGAAGGCAGATATTCGGTATGCCTACATAATTCCTCAGTGTTATGAAGAAGGCACCTAAATTCCACCCAAATTCCAATCTGGTGGTCTGGAGTTTAACCTAAATCTTTCTCTAAACGAAGCCCGAAGTGAATCAACAAGGGTGTTTTCTTGACCCTATAAAATTTACTGCTCTATAGGAGGAGTTATGAAGAAATTTGGAGAAAAATGTCTGACTAAAATAAGTCAGAACCAATTTATCTGTGATCTCAGAATGACAGATTTTCCAAAGAGCAATTAATTTCTTTTGCCTTTTTTTCCTGGATTCCAAACAGATTACTGTGGTAAAATTTATTTTTGTTTATTTGACTACTAATCTTAAAATCGGAAAGAAATTTCCTATCTAAAAATGAAACATCCTGGTTCAATAAATTTTCATTTAGATTGTTCTTGTGCTTGACAGAACTTGTTACACTTGACAGGCTGCAAAGCCCTGACAGCTTAGCAAGCCAGCGGAGAATCATTAGCTGTAGAACCAAGCCCAAGTATTTTTAAGGCTGCTTTTCTGCAGATCGGTGAGATTCTAGTAACTGAAGGAACTGAAACTAGGTGAGGAATTTATATCTATTTTGGTTTAAATAATAATAATTTTAAAAATATATATTAGGCATAAAATTCATACTTCAAACAATAAAGAAAGCATAATATCCATTCCTTTGTGTTGAGTAAGTTGTATTGGTTATACCAGTTATGTTGGATATTAGGAACAGGTTCTTTACTGAGAGGGTTGTCCAGAACTGGAACAGGCTCCCCAGGGGAGTGGTCACAGCACTGAGCTTGACCGAGTTCAAGAAGTGTCTAGACAATGTACTCAGCCACATGCTCTGACTTGTCTGTCCCTGTGTGGAGCCAGGAGTTCGACTTGATGATCCTTATGGGTCCCTTTCAACTCAGGATATTCTATGATTCCATGATCCATTTCTGCTGAGCTTGTTATGGCCATATTTCAAACGTCAGTTCAAGTTTCACTAATGTCTAAACTGTATGCATGGTTTCAGACAGGGTTAGAGTCTCCTAGAGACTGGTTTACATGCAAGCTCAGCCAATGTCTACTCAGTTTATATCTGTTGACAGAAATCATATGCTCTCTTATGGACGTAACATCTAATATGAAAGACAAATACTATAAACTCCTTCACAGAAAGTAGGGTGCAGTAGTCAGTAAGGGGGACACTTCACTGCTCACTGCAGGGCACCATCACCCACATCCGTTGTCCACTAAGGACTGTAAATTTAAGCTTCCTAAGGAGAGCCTGACTAGATTGCTTGTCTTTGTTGGACTACTCATTACTCCATGCAGTCATGTCACTCTTGTCAGAAAGGCAGGAGAAGAGGAAATGACCATCAAAAGAGTAAGAAATTATTTGATAACTTCTCTTTTGGTTTGGATGGGGTTTTTTATTAGTCCTCTACAGTGGTTTGTGATCACTTCATATTTTCATGTTATCTTCATAATCACTAAATCTAGACAGTAAATGTTTGTGTTAAGAAAGAACTTAGACATGAATGAATAGAACATCTTCTAAAAGAGGACTTACTTTTCCAATGTGACCTAAATTCATCTGAATTTTGTAGTTGATGTGTTGAGGTCTTCTAGAAAATCTTGCATATATTAGGCTAAATAAAACTTCCTCATGTTAGTATCAACATAGAATTTTTCACTGCCTACTTTTTTATCATTTTGCATTGATCTGCTCATATCTTAGGGACTGCAATAACATCTGATATTTCGACTCTAACTTTTAAGGCAGAGATATACCATCCTTTTATGAGAGGGCAATATGAACAACAGGTTCATGTTGCAGGTATTCTTAAATTGAAGCAATGAAAACAGTCTAAACAGAATGACAATAAAAGAAGGAAGTGAAATACAATATGTCAAACTTTTAATATGAAAAAAGCATATGCCTTTCACATAATGACAACAACATAGCATCCATCTCACATTTGGAGTTAGAATGCCAGTGGTGTCCCTGTTGAGAAGAACGTATTGAGATACAGTTTATAGAAGCCCATCAAGAAAAAAAGGGATATAGCGAATTGTGCCAAACAAGCCAGCTTGAAAAGAAATATTATGTCCTTCACCTGTTATTTGAAAAAAAAATCAAATTATTTATATAAAGGCTCATTCTGTGTAATTCACCTGATGCTTCTAATAATAATGGAAAATTTTCCAGAATTAATTCTTTATGCGGGGCTTGAGCTGATTTGGGGCTTGGTAACCCTGGAGGGAAGCTATGGTTCTGTGTAGCCACCAGGCATGCAGAGTGGTGTCTGTCTTGAAAGACGAGTGGAAATTAAGACACCAGATCAGGGACTACTGTGCTTGTGTGAGGGTCTTATTCCCCATTGAAGCTGTATATGATAAATTTATTATGTCACCAGTTATATCATCTCTCTCCCCAGCTTACTGATCATGACTTCTCAGACAGACATAAGTAAAAATCATAAACTCAACTGCTATCTTTTGTGATATTTCTTGGCCTCTGTGGGCAGTGTATGGCTGAACAGGATTCCACTGCTCTCCTGAGAAGGCACTGATAATCTATGGGAAGAACTGATCTCTGGTTGAAAGCACCATAGAAACCATATAACTCATATCTACTGATGATGTCATGTAGTAATAACTTCATTGTCAAGGGAGGTTGGGATATTCCAGGAAACTTATTCAATATCTATGGCCTCTGCCAGACAGTTATTTACATTAAATCCAAAGTTATTTAATTCAGATGCGTCTAGATGAGTTTTCTGGATGTTATTCTTCAACATCTCAATTTTTCATTACATCTTTTGTCATGTTTCATTAAAGATATTCAACATCTATTCTCAATAACCAGCTTTGAGATCTGACTATATCGTTCATCAAAAAAAGTTACTAAATCAACTTTGGTATTATCTGTGATTTGTGACGTCTAGCTTAGGCTGATCTTTTACTATGTCAACCCAAACAGCCCAAACATTTTTGAAACACTATTCTGCCTAGATTAACTTTTTTTTTTTTAATAATTTTTCCTCAATGAATTTTCAGTGTTTTTAAATTGCATTTCAAAGTTTTGCAACAGAATATTTTTATTAGGAATGTGTTTTCTGTCTTCTTCTGATATTCTACGTCATCCTGAGAACATGCAAAGTCAAAGGAGGAAGAAAGACTGAACAGAACTTTTAAAGGTCCCTTCCAACCCAAACCACTCTGTCAACTTCCTGCAACTATTCTACAATTGCATTTCTGGAGTTGCTTTAGATCTAAAACCAAGTCACTGAATTGAAGGCAAGTATCTTTTCCATCCTGCATTGATTAATTTACCAGTGCCCAACCAATATGAGATGTAGGGATGATCAATTTGAATGAAGCCAAAAGAAAGACCAGAGAATAAGGATATTGCAACAGTGTTGGAAACTAGAGTTTGAGACTAAGTTGGAGGCAAAAGGAGAAAGGAAATTGCAAGCAGAAGGTTGGGACAGAGTTCCAGGGTGGCTAAACTGGAAGGTAGGCAAGTCTGTGTTTTAAAATAAAAGTCTAAGGCTGATTTTCGTCTTTTAAGTATTCTGAAAACGATTTCAATATTAATACAATAAAATACTTTTTTTTCCCTTCTATGTACCAAATTCTTCGGACATCAAAGTATATTCTTCTCATAGGTTCAGCACTCTCGAAGTTCACTTATTTTACAGTACCTGTTTTATGACTTATCTTCTCACTTAAAGAAGAAAGTAGAAACTTGTGCAGGTAATTAATACCATATTAATGTGAGTGGCTAACAAAAATGGTTTGAATTGTCTTTGGGTGTTTCTTTTCCCTTTGCCTGCAAAAGGAGCTTAAATCATATACCGAGATCACACGCCTAACTCATAGATGACTTAAATGATATTAGTTCTGTTCCTATTGCTGTCTTATTGTGCAGATCTGCTAAATTCTGCAAGTGTGGTGAGATCTGGACCACAGTAAGCAAGCTTAAATCAAAGCTTCCTTTAAGGAAATTGCATAGGAACATCCACCCTCTCCTGGCTCACCTAGTCACTGTTTTCCTTGCTGCTATATTAAGTGATCAGATCAAAATGAGTAAGCAGACACTCCCCTTCCATGTAGATGTAGATACTGAGGCAAATGAAGCCATGTTGTTTTATGGCTTTCTCAGGATCCTAGCATTTCTTTTTGTGACCTGTTCATATGTTGCAGCATCATTGAATCAACTTCTCTTCTGTGGTACATGCATAGTACAGACTATGATGTTCACATTTAACAGAAAATGTTGTGTCTTAGGCAAAAATGTAGAACTGGAGAGGGATATGTATGGGTAATAAACATTACTTATCAGAAATCTTAACTTTTTCTTATATTCATGTCTGTGATACCTCTGCAATGGATGCACTTAGCAGGAGGAATCCTTTACAATACTCTAAAAGCAGACATAAGTAAAACAACCTAAACCACATCCATAATTAATAATTGATGTTCATTCAACATTGGCAAGCATTGATTATAAGCTTTAATGGAAGTTCTTTGCAATATTGATTTGGATGCTTTTGACTTGAAATTGAAAGCTGAATGCACTTAATGGAAGTTGGTCACATTTCTTAAAAATTAAGCAGTCATTAAGTTTGTGTGCTTCACTAACCTGTTTTTGTGGGATAGACACAATATGTATGCCCTTGACAAAATGTCAAAAATGTGTTAAACGTTGCAACTTTTAAAAATAGACAAAGATAACAAATAATCTTAAAATCCTGCAATCAGTTCTGAAATTCTTTTTGTAATGTGCTGGGAAAGAAAGATGCTTTGCTGATGAACTAGCTCTTTAAAGAAAAAAAGGAAAGGACCTAAAGCAGGGGAGGAAAGGAAGGGAGAGAAGGAAAATTAGTTGTTAGTTAGGGAATGCATTGTGCCGATAGGTTGTCCCTGTTGATTCTGGTGCTTTACACCAGTGTTAGAGCTGTTCTGAGTCCTTGGCTGAAAAATAGAGTTACAAATATGCTTAAAGACAGGAAAAACACATAGCTGGATGAAGCACTTATTAATTGTTGCTACTTTATTGGAGCTCGGTGTCTGAATGGAAGAGAATTGGAGGTTTTGGAGATGATTCTGTTTCCATGAAAAGTCTGACATATAAGCACAAATTTCACTTGCCATTAAGCAGTACTTCAAGAACTTTCATTTTGTGTTAGTTTCAATAGTACCACTGAGTTTCCTTTAAGAATGACCTCCACTTTCACCTCCAAAGTAATATTGAAAAATGTCAGTGATATCACAGTGTAGGCTGATCCTTATTATTGACTCAATACTAAATAGGAAAATGACTGTGGCTGAATGTAATGTGACTTGATGGTTTATTTGTGACTGAATTTCTTTTTTTTAAGATATCAAAAAGGATTGGAAGAACATACACACAAATATCTGAGCTGTTCAAATGGTGAAAACCAATAGGTGAAACAAATCAAAGAGCTTTCACAGTCATAATTAATCATGAAATCCTTCTTTACTTAGTCAAATGAGGTTTTCAAAAGGAACTTTGACAGAGTATATCTTCTCTACTAATTAATGTAGCCTGATGAAGTGCAATACAAAAGCTGTATAAACATTTATTTAAAAGATCACAGAGAGGAAGATGAAGTAACAATTTCAAAAATACATCTTATAGGAGGGGTAAAAAACTGGTCGCTTGCGTCACATATCTAAACTAAGGAAGGAACTAGGGTATGAGATACAGTCACCATCTTCTATCAATCAGCTATTTCGCCCATCTGTCCATTGTAGAGTTTGAGCTAATCTTTTTGTCTTCAGTTTTGAATGTAATAGACTATATGAAAATTGTCATCATATATGATGGAGTAAATAATTGAAAATATGAAAAGACTAGCACACTGAAAACTTCTTTAGGTGAGACAGTAAGAGGTAATTACCTTTGACATAGAATAAAAAAAATACTTTCAGTTAACTACACATTTGAAGGGTTTAACTGTTCCAATAACAAGCGCTTTGCTACTATAAGGTCCATGTGACCCATTAATGACTGTTGTGGTTTTGCCCCGGCCGAGGGCCGCACCCCACACAGTCGCTTGTACTTTTAAAAGGAAGGGGGAGGGAAAGTTGGGGGAGGGGAAAAAGGGAAGGAAGAAGGAGGAAAAGAAACCACAACCTATAAACCAAAACCACGCAGGTTGGGATAAGGATAGTTTACTAAACAATAACAGAAAACTAGATATAACAATAACAGAAGTTTAAAGTACAAAATAGATGAAACTGGTGATACACAATGCAGTTTCTCACCAAACCACAGAACCCAGGCCGCACAGCTTAGAGCCGTCCCCGAACCCGGAAACTGCCCGTCCTGGTGTTGTCTCCTCCTCTTCCCCCCAGTCCCCCTTTATACTGAGCATGACGTAACTGGCATGGAATATTCTCTTTGGCCAGTTCGGGTCACCTGTCCTGGCTGCGTCCCCTCCTTTCTCACTAGTAAGGAAGTATGCAGAGCTGAGAAAGATCCTTGATTGCCCGGCAACAACTAGAAACATCAGGGTGCTATCAGCACTGTTCTCATCCTAACACCCAAACATGGCATTCCATCCACTGCTAAAAATAATTAACTCCATCATAGCTGAAACCAGGACATTATCCACCCCTTATTCCATACCATTTACGTCATGACCAGATCCAACAATTTTCTTTAGGTACAATCAGTTTCGTGTTTCACATACCCATATATGTATGTACACATGTATGCACACATACGTGCATACAGATCTTATTCCCTCAGTCTGTGAATCATCCCTCTGAAGTTGTTGAGTTCATTTAGTCCATGATTTTCAGGCTCCATTTGTCGTAACAGTTTCTCAGGATAATTGTATGTTCCATTGGCTCGTTGCATGCTGCATCTCAGGCTCTTGACTGATACACCTGGCATGGTCCATGCTCATAGTCTGTGGGTCAGAGTTTATTTTCAAAGGGAGAAAAAAAAGTTCTTAAGAGGCCAGGCTTCGGTTCCATCATCATGGCACTCATTCTTCATTAACTTGTATGACTCCGGCTATAATGCTATGGTACAACATATAGCAATCATAACAATAATGAATATACAATAATGGGTTATTTGGCAATTATTATAATTTCTACTCTATTAATTATATTGGCTATCATAACAATAATGAATATACAATAATGGGTTATTTGGCAATTATTATAATTTCTACTCTATCAGTTATATTGGCTATTCTCACCCAAAATCAAATCCCCTTGAGGTACACATCGAACTTCTCCATCCCTCTGCATTACCCACCAAGTACAGCCAGGTCCTTGAGCAAAAACAATTCCAGACATGGGTTTACCTTTGCCTGAAGCAGGGATGACCCAAACTCTCTTTCCCAATACACTCTTCATATGCACTACTGGGACTCCGTCTCCCTCTACAGTATGTGGAAATTTTGCCTGGGCAGGGCCAGCCCGATTGGTAGATCCCCTAGTGTTAACTAACCATGTGGCTTTGGCCAAATGTGTATCCCAATGCTTGAATGTCCCACCACACATTGCTTTCAGTGTAGTTTTTAAAAGTCCATTATATCGTTCAATTTTCCCAGAGGCCGGTGCATGATAAGGAATGTGGTACACCCACTCAATGCCATGCTCTTTGGCCCAGGTGTCTATAAGAGTGTTTCGGAAATGAGTCCCATTGTCTGATTCGATTCTTTCTGGAGTACCATGTCGCCAGAGGACTTGCCTTTCAAGGCCCAGAATTGTATTTCGAGCAGTGGCATGGGGTACGGGATATGTTTCTAGCCAGCCGGTAGTTGCCTCCACCATTGTAAGCACATAACGTTTGCCATGGCAGGTTTGTGGGAGGGTGATGTAATCAATCTGCCAAGCCTCCCCATATTTATATTTCATCCACCGTCCTCCATACCAAAGGGGCTTTAACCGCTTAGCTTGCTTGATTGCAGCACATGTCTCACATTCGTGGACAACTTGTGCGATGGCGTCCATGGTCAGGTCCACCCCTCGATCCCGAGCCCATCTATATGTTGCATCTCTCCCTTGATGACCCGAGGTATCATGAGCCCATCGAGCTAGGAATAATTCACCCTTATGTTGCCAGTCTAGATCTACCTGAGCCACTTTAATCCTAGCAGCCTTATCTACCTGATGGTTGTTTTCATGTTCCTCCATGGCCCGACTCTTAGGTACATGGGCGTCGACATGACGTACCTTTACAACAAGTTTCTCTAACCGAGCAGAGATATCTTGCCATAAGTCATCAGCCCATATAGGTTTGCCTCTACGCTGCCAGTTGTTCTTTTTCCACTGCTGCAACCACCCCCACAGGGCATTCGCCACCATCCATGAATCAGTATAAAGGTAGAGCCTTGGCCACTTTTCTCTCTCAGCAATGTCCAGGGCTAACTGGATGGCCTTCACCTCAGCGAACTGGCTTGATTCACCTTTTCCTTCAGTGGCTTCTGCTACTCTTCTTATAGGGCTCCATACAGCAGCTTTCCATCTCCGATGCTTACCCACAATGCGACAAGACCCATCAGTGAACAGGGCATATCGCTTCTCATTCTCTGGCAGTTCGTTGTAGGGTGGGGCTTCTTCAGCGCGTGTTACCTCCTCATCCTCTGGTGACATCCCAAAATCTTTGCCTTCTGGCCAGTCTGTGATCACCTCCACGATTCCTGGGCGATTGGGGTTTCCTATTCGAGCCCGCTGTGTAATTAGTGCAACCCACTTGCTCCACGTAGCATCAGTGGCATGGTGTGTAGAAGGAACCTTCCCTTTGAACATCCAGCCCAGCACCGGCAGTCGGGGTGCCAGGAGGAGCTGGGCTTCAGTTCCAATCACTTCTGAGGCGGCTCGAACCCCTTCATAGGCGGCCAGTATTTCCTTTTCTGTTGGAGTATAATTGGCCTCAGATCCTTTGTAGGCCCGACTCCAAAACCCCAACGGTCGACCTCGAGTCTCCCCTTGTGCTTTCTGCCAGAGACTCCAGGTCGGGCCGTTCTCCCCAGCTGCAGTGTAGAGCACATTTTTAATATCTGTCCCTGTCCGGACAGGCCCAAGGGCCACTGCATGGACTATCTCGCGTTTGATCTGCTCAAAGGCTTGCTGTTGCTCAGGGCCCCATTGGAAATCATTCTTCTTTCGAGTTACATGGTAGAGTGGGCTCACAATGAGACTGTAGTTTGGGACATGCAGTCGCCAAAAACCTATAACACCTAAGAAAGCTTGTGTTTCCTTTTTGTTGCTTGGTGGAGACATAGCTGCTATTTTATTAATAATGTCCATTGGGATGTGACGACGCCCATCCTGCCATTTTATTCCTAAAAACTGGATTTCTCGCGTAGGCCCCTTGACTTTACTTCGTTTTATAGCAAAACCGGCTTCTAAAAGGATTTTAATTACCCTGTTTCCTTTTTCAAAAACTTCCTCTGCTGTGTTGCCCCATACAATGATGTCATCAATATACTGCAGGTGCTCTGGTGCATCACCCTTTTCCAGTGTATTCTGGATTAGTCCATGGCAGATGGTGGGGCTATGTTTCCACCCCTGGGGCAGACGATTCCACGTGTATTGGATGCCTCTCCAAGTGAAAGCAAACTGTGGCCTGCACTCTGGCGCCAGTGGGATCGAGAAGAAAGCATTCGCAATGTCGATTGTGGCGTACCACTTGGCTGCCTTCGATTCCAATTCATACTGGAGCTCTAACATGTCTGGCACAGCAGCACTCATACCTGGAGTGACTTCATTTAGGCCACGATAATCTACTGTCAGCCTCCACTCTCCATTGGACTTCCTCACTGGCCATATGGGACTATTAAAGGGTGAGTGGGTTCGGCTGATCACTCCCTGATTCTCCAGTTGACGAATCAACTTATGGATGGGAATCAGGGAATCTCGGTTAGTACGGTATTGTCGTCTGTGCACCGTCGTCGTAGCAACTGGCACTTGCTGTTCTTCAACCTTCAACAACCCCACAACAGCAGAGTCCTCCGAGAGTCCAGGCAAGGCACACAGTTGTTCAATTCCTTCTGTTTCCAAAGCAGCTATTCCAAAAGCCCATCGGTACCCTTTTGGGTCTTTAAAATACCCTCTACGTAGATAATCTATACCTAAAATGCACGGAGCTTCTGGACCAGTCACAATGGGGTGTTTTTCCCAGTCCTTCCCAGTTAGGCTCACCTCAGCCTCTAGCACAGTTAGTTGTTGGGATCCCCCTGTCACTCCAGAAATACAAACGGGTTCTACCCCTTCATGATTCGATGGCATTAGAGTACACTGGGCACCAGTATCCACCAGAGCTTTGTACTCTTGTGGATCTGACGTGCCAGGCCATCGGATCCACACAGTCCAATAAACCCGATTATCCCTCTCCTCCACCTGGCTGGAGGCAGGGCCCCTCTATTGCTGCTGATCATATTTGTTTTCCACTGGTTGCATAAAGGACTTAGAGGTCCCTTCAAGAGGATCAGACACATCAGACATATAGGTAGGCCTTCCAGTTGGTCTAGGGAACTGCCCAGTAGAAACTGGTGCAGCCTTCTTCCTGGCAGAATCTCGTTGTGCGAATGTTTTACCCCGCAGCTCATTTACTCGTGCTCGAAGGGCTGAGGTGGGCTGCATATCCCATTCCCTCATGTCCTCTCCATGATCAAGCAGGTAAAACCACAATGTACGTCGTGGTGTGTATTCTCCCTCTTGGAACGATGGACGCTTTCTCCCAGTAGCTGCAACATTGCTCCATACGGGTTGGGAGTTGGACACATTGTTGTCAAGTCGTTGAACCAGTTTTTCTACTGCTGCAATGACGGAGAGGGAAACACTGTCTTGGTATTTCCTGAGTCGGCAGGCCACCTCATTTACGGTTGGTGGATCCATATCAGTCCAGTCAATTGCTGCCAGTGAATTGGTGTACCCTGCTGGTGCACTTCGTACAACCTTACGCCACATAGCTGGAGTGCATAGGACTTCATCGGGATCAGCGGGAAGCCGTGAATTGTCCAGATCATAATAAATTATCTCCCGTACAGCTAATTCTCTCAGGTGCTGGATAGCTGTCTCTATGCTGTTACCCTTGGGTGTCTGACATGTAATATATTCCTTTATGGGATATCTTTCCTGCACACTTGACAGTAGTCGCCTCCAGAGGCTGAGGACTTCCGGCCTCCTCCCAATTGCTTTGTCAATTCCTCCTTCTCTAGCTAGGGATCCCAACTGCTTGGCCTCTCTGCCTTCTAACTCCAAACTATTGGCCCCGTGATCCCAACATCGGAGCAACCAAGTGATAATGTGCTCACTTGGGTGGCGAGTGAAATCTTTTCGAACCTCACGCAGCTCACTCAAAGTCAGGGATCGGGTAACAATCTCTGGTTCTGCCTCCTCCTGATATCCTCGAGATGGCCCTGGTTGATCATCATCATCATCCGTCACTGTGCGAACTGATTTCTTTGTGCATTTCCTCTTTTGTACGGGAGCAACAGACACTGGTGTGGGTTGGTTTTTCTGATCATCTGCACTGTCTGCTGTAGAGATTACAGTAGCTGCAGTGTCAGCCCCAGTGGTTGCAGCAGCTATAGTATCTGCCAGTCTGTTTCCTTTCCCTTCTCCCTGACAGTGCTGACAGTGCTGACAATGCTGCCTGCTATCAAGCAGTGTTTGATAAATAGTGGCCAGAGCCCAGCACAGTGCAGTAAGGTGTCCATCTCTGGGAAACCTACAGCAATTTTTCTTTAGGTATGCAGTCACTTGATCGGGGTCTTGTAGCTGTTCAGGAGTGAAGTTCCAAACCATCGGGCGTGAGAAAGTACCTAGGTACTTGCCCATACTTTGCCACATGCCCTGCCACTCGTGATTATTCTGTCTCGGAGAAAGCTCTTCAGTGGTATTCATAAACCTATGCTTGATATATAACAAAAACTGAACCATCTGCCCCAAACCTACCAATAGCAAAATGCTAGTTTGAATATCCCAGAGATATTGAAGGTTTTCAAAAATTGTCATAAGAGCTGTTGTATTTAGCCCAAAGGAAAAGAAAGCAGTGCTGTTATTAACCCCTCCCTGTCCAAAGAATGGACAGGACAGCAAAACCTCATACAAGTACCAGATTAAGCTCATGGTCATCGATATTATTGTATCATAGACCGATATCATAAAATACACTATAATGAAGTATGGGAATAAATATGGGAGCCGCAGACCTGAGAGAGTAAAGAATCCTGCCAGGATTGTATACAGCATGCGATGGTTTTGATACCACAGCCTTGTGAATAAATACCACAGCATCATGACCAGAGATTGCTTAAACAACAGTGCTTATCTTAATTGCGATAGTTAGGGTCAGATCTACCGTTATCCCAACCGTTCGTGCCCCATGTTGGGCGCCAAAATGACTGTTGTGGTTTTGCCCCGGCCGAGGGCCGCACCCCACACAGTCGCTTGTACTTTTAAAAGGAAGGGGGAGGGAAAGTTGGGGGAGGGGAAAAAGGGAAGGAAGAAGGAGGAAAAGAAACCACAACCTATAAACCAGAACCACGCAGGTTGGGATAAGGATAGTTTACTAAACAATAACAGAAAACTAGATATAACAATAACAGAAGTTTAAAGTACAAAATAGATGAAACTGGTGATACACAATGCAGTTTCTCACCAAACCACAGAACCCAGGCCGCACAGCTTAGAGCCGTCCCCGAACCCGGAAACTGCCCGTCCTGGTGTTGTCTCCTCCTCTTCCCCCCAGTCCCCCTTTATACTGAGCATGACGTAACTGGCATGGAATATTCTCTTTGGCCAGTTCGGGTCACCTGTCCTGGCTACGTCCCCTCCTTTCTCACTAGTAAGGAAGTATGCAGAGCTGAGAAAGGTCCTTGATTGCCCGGCAACAACTAGAAACATCAGGGTGCTATCAGCACTGTTCTCATCCTAACACCCAAACATGGCATTCCATCCACTGCTAAAAATAATTAACTCCATCATAGCTGAAACCAGGACAATGACCTTGCAAATGGGTAAGGGACAGAAATAAATGGCACTAATTTTAAGCCCATGAAATAAACTTCCATATTTCTACTACATGGTATTTTAAAATGACATAGAAGTCAGATGTATTGCTTATTAGAAAGATGTACCTTCTACATCCTTTGATTGCATGGTTTTGCCAGAAAAGGGTTATAAAAGCAACATTAATTTATTTTGTTTTAAAAGACTCTTTGAATTAAAAAATTAAATATTGTGAAACCTATGCCTGAGAATCTACCTAATAATCCTAGTTTGACAGAAAAAAATTCAAGAGCAGCAAAATTAATGTATTTCAATCCAATTCCATCTAATTTAAATCTAATCAGACAAGCAATTTCATTTTTTCTCTTCCCAAATTTTGTAGAATGGCATCCTGGCTCATGTAACACACACAACTAGAACACCGAGTATAAGATTTTACTAGAAAAATTGTCATTTGATCCTATACCAGTCTGGTTTTGTTGTGGGTTTAGCATGTTTATAAATAGACCAGAGTTGGATTTTGGGTTTTTGATTGTTTGTTTGGGGGGTTTAATTTGTATGTTTTTTTTAAATAAAAACCTGCCAGTAAAATCTCACTAATAGGCCAAGGAGATTAAGATTCCCAACATAAAAAGTATCTCTCAAGGAGCAGAACTGTTTCTCCTGTCCTTTCAGTAACTACACTTGAAACATACAGAGGATTGCAGAGGTTCAAGAAACTGGAAGTCTGGTCCAGGCAGAGTTTAATGGATGGTCAATTCTGGTTGTTTCATTTTCTCAGTGGTTGGGAGGTTGTCCTATGAATCCAAAGTCTGTCAGTAAATAGGATTAACATAGGTTTATGTTATGGAACTGTTCTTCCTGGCACCTATGTTCTGTAAGATTCAAAACCTATCCAGTAGTAACTATGTGTTATTTTTTGTCTCATGTCTGACATGGGACCTGATTCACAATATAGCAAAAAACCTCATTCTTGGAACTGAAATGAGTTTGGAACATTCGGTTTGATGAAAAGGTGCTTCTGAAAGGCTAATTACATAAATACCCACACATAACAGATAAACTTCCTGAAAAGCCTGGCTTCATTCACTCCATGTCTTAGTCCTTCAGTTTAAAAAATAAATATTTGCACCGAATATCTGTGCAGGGTAAAAGCATTTTTGTCTGTAAGGATGTGGTTGCTGTGGGAGAAATAATCAGAGAAATCTTCAAAATGAAATCACGGAGGAGTCACACAAAGTAATAATAGTCTCCAGACCTCCTAGCCTTTTTGTTTACCTCTGTAACCATTGCTCTTCTCATTAAAATAGTTACACTGTAAATTAATGGATTAGATCTGAAAACAAATTGCATGACTAATTGTTTTCCAACAATAAAAGAATGTTTTAATAAATCATTCTATACCCAGAGTTATTACTCCCTCTAGTTTTGATACACAATATTTCTTTCTCAGTAAGTTCCTAATATTCTGAGCAATATTCATTTGCTGTATTTGTGGTTACAGTGAAATATTTGTGCTTCAACAAAGCCTGTAGGTCTCAGTTGGCAATGGAAACATCATTCTGATAAATGTACATATTAGGAAAACAGGAAAGATCCTAAATAATTTACACTTGGTGAACAAGATAGGAAGCAGCACTAACAGGGAGGAGGAAAGGTTGATAATGAAGAACTTGATATAACAACTGTTTAAAATTAATCTTTTTTTTTTAATAATATAAGTTCATGCAATGAAACACCCTGCAACAGCAAAAACATATAACATATCTCTATTATATGACTATATGATTCTACAGATGTTAAAAGGAAGGTTAGTTCATAATTTGGACCTTGAGAATTTACCTAAGAGCACAAAATGTACCTAGCAGAGTTCTTGTAAACAAACATTCTAATTCATTTCCTTCCTGCAGCTTTAAATCACAGAGTCACAGACTAGTTTAGGTTGCATGGGACCTTCAAGATCATTTAGTTCCAATCCCCTGCCATGGGCAGGGACACCCTCCACTACACCAGGTTTCCCAAAGCCCCATCCAAACTGGCCTTGAACACTGCCAGGGAGGGGGCAGCCACAGCTTCTCTGGGCAACCTGTGCCAATGCCTCACCACACTCACTGTAAAAAAATTCTTCCTAAAATCTAATCTAAATGGATCCTCCTTCAGTATAAATCCATTATACTACATACCTTTGTAAACACACCCCTCTAGCTTTTTTTGTAGGCCTCTTCAGACACTGGAAGGCTGAAATAAGCTCTCACTGAAGCCTTCTCTTCTCCAGGCTAAATAAAACCATCTTTCAGCCCATTTTCACAGGGGAGGTGCTCCCGTCCTCTGATCATCTTTGTGACCCTCCTCTGGATTCATGGCAACAGCTCCATGTCCTTCTTTTGCTGGGAACCTCAGAGACTTCTCCTGGTGGAGTGTCACCAGAGCAGAACCATCTCCCTGCATCCTGCAGCTCAGCCACCTGCTGCAGGGGGTCCTCCACCTGCACACACCTTCTGCAGGTAGGTTTGCTGCCTGTCCCTGTCCCACGAGAGAGGTCTGAGCACCTGGGGCATTCTGAGGTCTGCACCACAGCCTCTTTCCCCAGCAGCTCTGTCTGGGTGGAGACATCAGCCACTCTCAGTCAAGTGCCCACTGTTTTGCCTTGAGGGTCAGGTAGGATGGGTGTCCCTCACCTGTCACAAAACAATGCCTGGTACTGGGTTATGTGTACTTCAAGTCTCCCATTCAGAAAATCTACCTGCTCTAGAAATGCTGAACCTATGTGGTCATAATAGAGAACACAAACCTCAGTTCCCATTACTCTCATGAATAGTGATTTGAAGGAGGCACAAGTAAGAGGAAGCATGTAGTGTTTACAGCTTATTTTCTCTCAATTCTTTACCCCAGAGCAGTGAGTCCTGGAGAGTGCAGAATGGACAGTAGACTGGTCCTCATTTACTGTAAAGAGACTTAAACTCATACCAACCAATTAATGGTTGGACTCGGTAATCTTAAAAATGTTTTCTCACCTAAAATATTATATGATTCAATTATTAAACAAAATAGTGTCACAGGCTTCACATCCTGGGATTAGTATGTGCCAGCTCAGTCCCTCCTACAACCTTAGTCTCCATGCAAGCTGTTGTGAATGTCACCAGCTGTACATAGCCCTGAGGCACAACTTTTTCTTAATCATTTCAATGCAATTTGCTTAGGACAATATTGAAAACAGCATTCATAAAATACTGAAACCTTGTTTGCAGAGGCCATAGGGTAGATAAGAAAAGAAATGGGGATCTCTACACCTGCTGTAGGCTTCTGAAGGATTGCTTTCCTAGAGGACATTTCCAAGTAAATGCTAATGCATTGAAAATCTGGCCTATGTGCCCACAGGCTACGAATGAAGCAGACTAGAGAAAATTGCTTATAAGGAATTCTTCTTCCTTCCCCTGTTCTTTTGGTTGTCTTAGAAGATTGATTATGCAGTTTGGACTTAGCAGTGTGAACTTAGCAGTCTGAACTCAGCTGGACTTATCCAAACACAACATTTATTTTGCCTCTCTCTTCAACACTTCAGAAGTGACCTGGAATGACCACACTGTTTTACAAGTAGGCCTTGGTTGCCCACAGACAGACCCCACCAATAAAACTTAATAAAAATATGCTGAGTTCATTAAGTGAGTGTATCATCAGCTAAATTGATGTTTATTCTAGTAATTTGAAGATTCTATAATGTACCTATGTGGTGCATTCTAGGGCAGAGGATTTATCCTGCTGAATACAGGTAGCATTCAGTCTGGATGCCACATAAGATGATTCTGATTTTGAGTTAATACACTGAAATAGTCAGGTAGGGTCATGTAGTCATAGAGGGACATGTAGGATCACATGAAGTGCAAATGCAGGTGTGCTTAAGGGAGATAATGAATGACCCACCAGGCCTCCCATTATTACTTCTCTAGTGGGTTTGTAACTACTGATTTCCCTGTCCACATGCTTGATAAAGTGAGTTAAATATTCTTCAAATTTTCTTAGTCTTTTTATGGTCAGAGCATCTGATTCAGATCAGAGAAATTCAGAGTTGTCTTCATTCATCTAGGACAGCAATGTTCTAGATTATTTTTGTGGAAAGAGTTAGTTCACCATAAGATATAAGAATATCCAAGTAGATCAGCCTGTTATTTTATGTTTCCAATGACAATTAGTCCAATGTCAATTGCTTTTAACAATTACAATGACATTGGTCTCCATAATGGCTTGCATAGACGACTTTTGGTTACTCAATCTTCAATTCTTTACTGGAGGGGAGACAAATGGAACACCTTCCAACACTGTATCTCCACACAAATGCATTTATTTTTCCAATATATAAGGCTACCAACCAATGTAGATTTATACTAGATCACATAAATACCAGCAATTACCTGGAACAGCATAAACGCTGACTACACAGCAGGATGGGGGAGAGAATCAGAAGAATGAAAATAAGAAAACTTATAGGTTGAGATAGAGACAGTGTAATAGGTAAAGCAAGAGCTGCACATGCAAACAAAGCAAAACGAGGAATCCATTCACCATTTCTCATCAGCAGGAAAGTGTTCAGCCATCTCCTGGAGAGCAAAGCTCCATCACACAAAATGGTTACTTGGAAAGACAAATACCATCACTCAGAATGTCTCTCCCTCTTTCTTCCTCTTCCACAGCTCTTACATACTGAGCATGACAGCATAAGGTATGGAAAATCCCTTTGATCATTTGGTGTCTGCTGTCCTGGCTGCGTCCCCTGCGAACTTCTTATGCACCTCCAGCCTCATTGCTGGTAAGGTGGGGTGACAAGCAGAAAAGGCCTTGACTCTGTGTAAGCACTGCTCAGCAATAATAAAAAAAAAAAGCATCTCTATAAATCAACATTGTTTTTAGCACAAATACAAACCACAAACCCATACTAGCTACTATGAAGAAAATTAACTCTATCCCACCTAAAATCAGTACAATATGCCAACTTTACACTCATGATTGCAACATTCCCCAAGAAGGAAATTATATTTTCTCTGTTTTCCTTAACTTCTCAAACTTCTCTTTTGCTGGGTTTTTTTTGGGTTTTTTTCAAACTGATATTTTAACTTAATTCTGCCATTTTCATAATTTCATAGATCTTTGGAAGAAATCCTGGACAGAATGCTGCATATATCTGACTTCATAATATTTTTCAAACCCGATATTCTTTTCATGTGGATTTAGCCCAATAAGAAAAACTGATTAACCTTTTCAGACTACATGAGATTTCATTAAATTGCTAAACTAATAAATGCATCTGTATCAGATTGGACTTTAGGGTAAAGTTAGCTGTGAAGGACCTTGACCCTAACGTCTCATCTATTTCTGATTCCAATTTAATGAATGCATCCAAACTTCATTGCTTAATTGCATCACACATCAATGAATTCTGCATTTTGATTAGGTAATAATTCTATATGTTTCTTTGGATCACTTGATGATACACCCATGAAACATCTAAACCATGATGATGAGTTCCAAGAAGGGCATATATATATATATATATGTTTTAGAACCATTAATATTTGTTTCCTATCTATATCCTGTCCATACCTCTGTGTAGATTTCATTTTGTTTAATTTTATTTTATGATAACATAGGTATTTGCATTGTTGGTATCTCTTCAAATGTTTTACACTTCCCAAAGTTTTCATGTCTCTCACTGCGCAGTGATGACTGGATTACAGCTCTATCAGTCTGATAAAGTTTCATAAGGGGACAGGGAGATATTTATCTCATGTATCTCAAGTTTCTTATTTTATTTAGAAAAAAAAGACATGAACTTCAGTAGTCCCCTCTGTTATCTTGTTCTTAGCTGAGGCACTGTTACTCCCCAGCTCAAGGCCATTACATTCCCTGAAAAATAGATTCTTCCTTGAACTTTCCATTTCAGGTTGTTCTATGTGCTACTCACACATTATCTGTTTGACAAATGGTATGTAGAAGACCTCCAATGTACAATTATAGGTGAAGAAGCAAAGGGATACATCAAAACAGTGGAATACTTCTTAACTTTGGATTTCTTGACTGTAGAAACAGTCACATCGAAAGATAAACATGAGATATATGGAATGTGGAAGGACTGGCAAAAAAGAGGTATCTTGGATAAAAGTTGCAAAGAATGCTCACTGACCGTGAAATACAAATGGTAGGCTGTGCCACACAACCAGTGTGGAAATTTTTCATAAAGGCTACATACAAGAGCAAGCTTAAGTACGGAGAATTTTCCAGGATCAAAGTAGTCAAACTTATTTAAAATTTTCACGAGTTTAGAAAGCTGTGAGACCTAAAAAAGACATTCTAAATCTTGCACTATAGATAACTATTCCAGGAAAAATAGCATCTTGGTGTGCCATTAGTGAGAAAAAATATTTCTGGCCAGCAAAGTAAATGTACTTGAAATTTCATGGAAATAAATTTTCCTTGATTTGTTATGATTTAGACAGTTCATATAAATTAATAATGCTACTAGTACTTTAAAGAAGACATTTTATCATGCCATACCTGCAGTAACAGTTCTTTCACACTTTGTAACATTTTCTTTTTCGTTGTAGTGACTGGTGGTTTGCTTTTTTGAATAAATTTTGTTTATGCCTATAACCTATTTTTTTTCAGTGTATCTTCAGGCTATCACGGTACCTTGGAGGATGTCAAGCTCTGTAATTAAAGAATCTCTTAACTGAAAAGCACTAATGGCAGTCATTGCAACTGTCAGCAGTTTCACTTTTCACATGAGGACACTGTTTGTTAATTGGATTAAGTCTGGTTCTGGCTGTAATCTCTGCAAGCAGTAGTTAAAGAAAGAACTGCCATGTCACACCTAGTTTGTGGGCTAGAAGGTGATGAGCACAGCTAATAACGTGTAATTTAAAGCACAACCCATGCACATAATTAACTATGCCTTATTTCCTTGATTAAAAATCTGCTTATCAATGATAATGGCTCAACTAAAACATGAGGTAATATTTTAAGGTAGAGTAGATACTTACACTACCTGAATAAGATGCTGTTTAAATGTGCTGAGTGAGTTTCTTTTATGCAGTGTTGCTGTCCCTTTTGACTAAACAATCAGGTAATGTCCAGGGCCTGGCAAGCATTTTCTTTTACTACAGTGGAAAAATTAAACAGAATGAGATACTGCCCAGCTCACCTTTAAAGTTTCTCTTTCTCAAAGCAGTACCATCAAATTTCAAGAGACAGCTGCTCTGGCAATCTAAGACTGTCAGCATCCCACACAGAAAGCTTTAATTTCTCTTGACTTACTCTTAGGACCTTTATGTAAATGTTTAGCATCTCTTGACTTCTGTTGATTTTAGAATTCCCTGTCTCAACCCCTTTTTTCCCACGCACAAATGCTGGTAAAGAGATACCGCTAAATCAATTCTCATCCTTCTGCATTTGCAGTAAGAACAGCCTCTGGTCTTGGTTTCTGTTGTCTCAGTCATCATTAGCATTTAACTCCACCCAGATTGAGCCTGAGCTGAAAGACAACATAAATAAGGTTTATGATTGCTCAGTGATCAAAGACAAGCTTTCAGTAAGCTATACAACCTCTGGCATAACAGTATAGCTATACTGTTGGGTGATTTTTTGAATCTTTATAGTTCTTAATAAGACATGGATTCAAGGCTTATGTTCAATAGTACTGCAAAGGAGGATAATCAAAAACTGATGACTCTGCAGAGGTCTGAAAATTCAATCTAAAGGAAATTCAATCTAAAGAACATTGACCTGACAAGGATAGAGAAAAAGGGAACATGACAGAGCCTAGAAGCTATAAAAAGAATTTTGGTACATCATGCAGTGGGAGAATTTCAAGATGAGTTGAGGGGTGACAGACAGTAAGAGAAAAGCTAAGCTTTACTTGCTACTATCATTGTAATAGCTGAATTCTTGAGGGAGCCATAAAAGAGGTAAAGGAGAGGAATTTACACCACCCCTTTCCAAACAGTAAAAGGCAAAAAATGGTTTTCATCTTGATTTTGTTTTGGTCTGTGTTTGCAGACATCTGAAACATTTTGAAAGAGTAGCTGTGTAATTTGAAATACTACTGTATAATTTCCATAACCTATAAAGTTACCAAGGGGCTAAAAACAAATCAGCTGAGGCTGGCTGTTTGTTCAGCAATAGCTGATGAATCTGAAGGATGTGGCTGCTCAAGAGGTCGAAAGCCACTATGAGAACCTCCTCAGCAGTTGTTCTGTAAAGTCACTCTGAAAAGAGCCATGAGGCTCTCAAAAGGCTCGTCTGTCTAAAATGGTAAAATAATCTTCTGTTTCCTACTGCATTGCAGAGAAGTCACTTTATGCCATATATGGAAAGAATATGATATAGAAAGCAAATGCAAAACTGATTTTTAAAGGGAGTAGTGTACTCTCTCTGAATGTGCATGGAGCTTAACAGTCCCTGTAAAGGCTGCAGGTGCAGTATGTGCTAGTGATTTGTCTTTATAATGCATTTTCACTTTCTGGAAATTTATGAATGTGTTTACACTAACAAGATTAAGCCTGACAGCAGTACACTGCCCTGTGATCTCCCATATTCTTGAAATGCAAGAACAGCCTATGAAATAGTTTTGGCCCAAAACAACAAATATTCTTCCAAACAGTTCCTAAATACAGCTCAAGAGTAATGCCCGATTAGTATTTGCATCCAATTACTGTGCTTCAGGAAATAAAAGTGTTTAATACTTTGGACACAGGCCATTCTGTGTCAGCTCGCCTCAGACACTGAGATTCATTCCACATTCAACCCAGGCACATTCAATTTCCTGGTGTGGCTATGTTCCCCCATCTTCTTAATACTCAAAATCATGTTTTTTCAATCATAAATCTCTATTTAACACTTCAAGGTTGAACTCTTAAAGAAATCTGGGATGTTTGCCTTCCAATAGTCTCTCTGGAAGTGCTAGTGTTTTACCACAGAAGAATTGCCATGTATTGTTAGATCCGCATACATAATATGACCTCATGCATGATGTGTATAGGTTGTGTCAGCTAGTTTGTCTGAGACATTTTGTCCCAGATTTTTCACATTTTTTTCTGTGATGTTCATTCCTGCACCTCCTCAGAAGCTTCTACCCCACTGAAGATTGTACTTCTGTGTATTTTGATGACTTTGACTTCTGATTCCTTGCAAAAAATTTTTTCTTTCTTTTTTAAATTTTGTAAAATGACAAAATAGCTTTTTAAAGCCTTGGACTAAGTCATTTTGGCAACTCAGCTGTTGCAATTGCTTTGTCTATAGACCATGACTTGTAATTTGCAATGTACTGTGTAGGCAGCAGTTTTACAGGTACTTGTCAATCTATTTTACTATATTCCTTGCCCTTGCTTTCTCCCCTCCCTCTCCCCCCCCCCCCCCACCCCAGATTGGCTGTATTCTTTTTTTCCTTTTATTGTCCTTTTAACCTCCAATATTCTTTCCTCTATTTAAGAAAAGAGGAGATTTTACAGGTTAAACTTAAAAAATTAAAAGGGCTTCATAGTCTAGCATTATACCTATAATGAATTCTATCAGACTATATCAGCATTGAAAGCTCTTCATTTCATTGGATTTTTATCACTGCAGTAAAAGATCTAGTGTTGGACTAGCACAAGACTACTATACAGTTAATATACTGAGATGTTGTCTTTACACGGACTAAAAATACTAAATGTACCTTTGTATGCATAAAAACTAATATTTATATACTCAAAGCTCAATGTCCCTTTGTTATAAATGTCTCTGATGATAAAATACTTTGTGAAAGACTAACAGTCCAGGAAAGTATTCTATCCTCAGCAGCCATAATATATCACATAATCTTCATATTGTGAAAGATTTGGAATGTTCCTATATAACAGGGGAAGAGCTAAAACAGAAGTTGCATGTTTAGTTTGGTTTTAGTTTGTTTTGGGGTTTTTTTGGGCCAGGGCAGATGGACAGCCCAATGAATGACAAAATTTGGCTTTGGTTGAAGTAGTTAAAATCCAATTTGGATAAATAAAAATCTCTCCCAGATACATGAGGACTATAGTTTAATGTGGCATTTTAAGCAGATAGATAATAAACTTGGAAAAGCAGATCTGTAGGAGATCCAAAACTACTTGTAATTTGTGTTTCAATAGCAAAATAGCTGCTGTAGAAGAAACTAGTGGGTTTTTTTGGCAGTGAAGTGTTTTGACACTTTTTGAAAAGAAATTAGGTTGTTTTGAAATTATATTTTTGTTATTTCATCATGACTTAAATACTTTATGTTGATATATAATTTTTTCTTCTCTTCTGCATTTAAGAAAAAGAAAGCCCTCTAATAATTTATTTTTCAGTTCAAGGGGAAAGTTGGACAAGACAATCATAACTTCTTATAAACAAATTTAATGAAGAGGAAAATCTTAAAATCATAGAATCAGAATCGTTTGGGTTGGAATGGACCTTAAAGATCATCTGACATGGCCAGGAACTCCCTTCACTAGACCAGGTTGGCCAAGACCCCATCCAACCTGGCCTTGAACATTTCCAGCAAGGGGCCATCCGCAACTTCTCTGGACCTGTTCCAGTGTCTCACAGTTCTCATCATTAAAATAAAAAATCATAATATCTAATCTCAATCTACCCTACTTCATTTTAAATATATTACCCTACATACCTTTCCAAACATTGCCTCTCCAATATTCTTGTAGGCCTCCTTGCAGTAAGATCTCCCCAGAGCCTTTTCTTCTCCAGGCTAAACAACCACAACACTCTCAGTGTGTCCTCACAAGAGTGGTGCTCCATCCCTCTGATAATCTTCATGGCCCTCCTCTGGACTCACTCCAACAGCTCAGTATCTTTCTTGTGCTGGGAACCCCAGAGTCGGATGCAGGTCTTCAGGTGGGGTCTCATCAGAACAGACACCTCTTTCACCTGCTGGTCACACTAGTTTTGACGCAGCCTTAGATACAGTTGTATTTCTGGGCTGCAAGCGTGTATTGCCAGTTCACATTGTGCTCTTCATCAACCATGACCCCTAAGTCCTTCTGCTCAGGGCAGCTCTCAATCCATTCCTCATCCAGACTGTTATTTGGGATTGCCCTGGCCCATTTGCAGGGTCTTACACTTGGCCTTGTTGAACTTCATACAGATCACATGGGCCCACCACTCAAACCTGTCAAGGTTCTTCTAGATAGCATCCCATACTTCCATTGTGTTGACCACACCACACAGCTTAGTGTTTGCAAACTTGCTGAGAGTGCACTCAATCCCACTGTCAAGTTCATCAACAAAGGTATTAAATAATGCTGGTCCAATACCAACCCCAGCAGAACACCATTCATCTCTAGAGACAAGAGTGTCATCCAGGACAATTTTAAATGCTTTGCACAGCTCCTTGTATGTGACATCAGTCACTCTTCCTTTATTCACCAGCATTGTAACCCCATTGTATGAATGCCATCAAATCTGTTAGGCACAATTTGCCCTTAGTGAAGCTATGTTGGCTGTCAGTAATCACCCCTTTACTTTCCATGTGCCTGAGGATAGTTTCCAGGAGGATCTGCTCCATGATCCTACCAGGCGCAGTGTTGAGACTGACCAGCCTGTAGTTCCTGGGGTATTCCTTTTTAATCTTTCTGAAAATGGGTGTTATGTTTACCCTTTTGCAGTCAGTGGGAACTTCAAATAAGATGGAGAATGGCTTAGCCACTTCATCCACCAGTTCCCTCAGCACCTGCAAATACATCTTGTCAGGTTGCATGGACTTGTTCCCCTTCAGGTTCCTTAGATGTTATCAAACCTGATCTTTTCTTGCAGTGAAGGGAAGCCCCAAGTGGTTCAGCCCCAGGCAGTGACTGAGGACCACATGCCACTTGCTCACCCCTCCCCAGGAGGAGACACGCAAAGCCCCTTGGGTTGGGATAACAAAAATCCAAAACAAAGCCCTGGGACAGAAACCCCACACCCACAAACCCTAGGAGGTGGTAACACAAGAGCACGGCAACAACCAGCACAATGACTGACCGGCACAATGATCAACACAATGACCCTCTGCACTCGGTCTGCCCTGGAGCTGTAAGGACCCACTCTACCTCGACCAGCCCCTTTTATGAGGCATGATGTCACACGGTGTGGAAAACAGCCTGGGCTAACAGCTCACCTGTGCTGGCTGCTTGAGGAAGTTAACTGTCCTGGATGAAACCAGGACACATGGGCTTCATTCTCCCAGTCCCTACCTTTCCCTTCTGCGACTTTGGGGGTGTAGCTAGAGCACTTCACCCGTGAGGAAAAAAACGCCTTGAGTGCCTCAGCCTTCTTTATATCCCAGGTAACCAGGTGTCCTGCTTCATTCTGGAGGTGGCCTACATTTTCCCCAGTTTTTCTTACTGACATTCCTACAACAGCTTTTCTTACTGACATTCCTGCAACAGCTTTTCTTGTTGCCCTTGAAATCCCTGGCCAGATTTAATTCTATCAGGGCTTTAGCTTTTCTAACCTGATCTCTGTCTGCTTGGACAATGTCTCTGTATCCCTCCCAGGATATCTGTCCTTGCTTCTACCCTCTTTGTATCTTCCTGATATGCTGAGTAATGTAAACTTATATTTTGAAAAAATAAAAATGGGCTAGGGAAGTCTGTAACTGTACTTTCTGATATTCTCTCCCTATTGCTGTATGTATGTTATGTATGAAAAATAGCTAAAGAAAAATGTCAACCCTCATGATAAATTTGAGGGATCAGTGGTCCTGTGAGTAACTTCTTCAGACAGTAAAACTGTATCTTCATATCTTCCACAGAAATAAGAATGTCCCGAATATTTGCAGTTAGGCAATGCAATCCCACTGAAAATGGTGGAAAACATCCTCTTTATGCCTCATAACTAGTTGTGTAGGACTCCCAGAATTCACAAAATCCTTTGAAGAGCCTAGCTATTTTGGAGTATTTCGTATCTTTTTGATTACAGCTTTCATTTTGGCCAAATATTTGATAGAACACATTGCAACTGTTTGTGTAACATTCTGGGTTCACTGATATATCACAGGTTCTGGTCATACAAGATGAGGAAATCCAGCATTTGAAGAGCTGGTAATTAACCTGCAAAACAGCCAACAGGTACTTTAGTTTTATTGAGTGAATATATATAATTTCCATTTCTTATCATTGTAATACAACTTAAAAATAACTGAATAGTAGGAAAAAAGAAACAAACCATAAACCACAAAAACAGACAGGAAAAAAAAGAAATGGATTTCATAACCATTGGCTAGAATTTTCAACAGGTAAATATGAATTTTGTTAGTTACTGATACGAAACTCATTTTTACATATTTCTAATGCCAATCATCTTTTAACATCACTTTAGAAAAGAATCACAATGAGGCTGCAGAGTGCCTTTGTGTTTTTTAAGTATTTGTAAAAATTTTTTTTCTACAGGCAGAGAATTTTATTTTTGTTTATTTTCTCTCACGAATTTCCTTCAAAACTGTCAGAAACTTTCCATATATGAAAATCTGGGAAAAAAGCTGACAAAGACTGAATTTTCATCGTTGTCCTCTCCTCTTTTATCCCCATCTTTCAAATATGTATCCTGAGAAATTTCTAATAAAATCAAATTCTGTGTCAGTTCCATAATGACCCACTCCAACATGAGTCCTTTTCCATGGGGCTTCAGCTCTTCACCAGCTGCCCCAGTGTGGGTCACTTCTATGGGCTATATGGGCTGCAGTCATAAATCACAGAATGTCTCTCAGTCTCTCCTCAACTCCAGTGAAGCAATTTTTTTTTTTTTTTTTTTTTTAATTTCCTGGGGAAAAAAATACTGGGATTCAAGATATCCCTCTATTGGAACCAGGTACTTATCTGGAGGTTTCCAGCCTTGAACTACAGCAAAATTGTGTGTCAGCTCATTCTCTCTCTCTCTCGCTCCCCCCCTTCTCTCTCTCTCTCTGCCTTGATGAAAACTCCTGCAGTGCACAGTCAAATTCTTTCCCCAACACCTGCACAGTGTGACCTGGTGAGCACTAAGAAATGTGACATGTGATGGAGTATGAAGATTCCTTGTGAGTAAATTCGGTGCCAATGAATTGCTGATTCTCTCTCTGTCTCTGTATATATGATGGGGGTGGAGCGCAGGCAACAGATCTACTCTCTGTTTAACATAATAACATGTTTTCATAGTATTGTGAATGATTTGATTGGAAGAAAGCACTCCTAAGGCAATGTTGTAAGTGGTTTCTTTACCTCATAAATGATTTTGCACTTTTTACATAAAACCCCAATATCTTTTATATAAACAACAACTGAAACCATTAATTAGTCTCAAGTTTAATTAAATGATGATCCCCATTTAACAGTGATTAAATTGCAATAGCTCGCTAAATTAAGACAACAACATTTAGTTTAATTAAATTAGGTATGGTATTACTTCTTATTAATACTATGAACGACTAACACAACAGAACTACAAATTTCTTTGCTTTATCATTTATTTCTTTGTGCATGTAAATGTTCTTTATCATTAAAAGAAAATTATTAATGGGATTATATCACTGTATTAAAAAAATCATAATTTGAATTTCAACAGATGTTCATACCTGGAAAAGTTTAATACAAGAAAGCTACTTAACTTTTTCAATCTTAAATTCAGGAGTCCACATTTTTTGATAAAATATCCTTAAAGTGTTATGTACCTTTTAAAAAAAAAAATCTATTTTTTGGGGTCCAAAATTCTGTTTCTTTGAATCTGAGTTACTCTGATTCCAAGTCCTTTAGCTTAAAATAAATTTGTTTGTAAATTCCACTTTGGAAAATTTACTTTTAACTGTTTCTTGCAATTCTGCTGTTCTTTCTGATAGCAGCACTTCTCTTCAACTTCACATTTCACTGAGATACATCCTTTCAGAGATTACAGCTAAAGCACAGAGATTACATGCCTGTAAACTTGTTTGCATATCTTCATGAAATCCATTTTTGCATATGAAAGAGACAAATAGGGAAATAGTTCACTTACAAAAGATAAATTAAAGGAGCACAAAGAAGAATTACATTTCTGTTTTCTATTCTTTTATACAAGCGTAAGACATACTCGACACAACTGAAATCCACACTTAAATTCTTCTTGTTTTGTCAGTATCAGAGTGCCTTTAAGAAAAACATGTAAGATGTTTACTGCTACAAGTTGATGTGGGATCTGGTCTTTATTCATGCCCTTCATGGTTCATGAAAGGTTGAGATAATGACAGATCTGACCAGAACATGTTAAAATAAATTTGTTATGAACATTTATTATATTAGTTTGTTAATGGTTTGCTGATCACCATGTCACTTGGTACAGCTTTTTAAATTTTGTACTCCAAAGTTTGCACCAAGGATTTACTTGCTGCTGAAAATAGATTTCTTTACAATAAAACCAAAACAACCCACACCAAAAATACCTTCTGACACAGTGCAGAATGTATTAAATTTCTTTGGAAAAGGCCAAGAAATAGTAGTAAGTCTAACCTTGCTCCTTCCCACTTGATCTGGATTGCTTTTCACATTTTTAGCAATAAGTGTTAAACTTTTTTATGTAAACTGATTTTAGCTTAAATTTATTGAGTTGCTTTATATGATATAAAACAGTTATAGTATTATTCCCACTTGTCTTACTGCAAAGGTCCCCCATTCTTGCACTGATACTTTCTGTTATGTGTTTGACCAAGTTTGATTTTGATACCGAAGTCGAAGCTGGGTAAACTAGAGTCATTAGTAATATGGGTCAAATTTTAATTCGATACAGTACAATTGCAGGGTGTATTAAGCAGCTATAGATGGCTTGCTTTCCACAAGTTTTGTGAAACTGTGGTCACTTGTGACCAGGAAGAATATATGTTTCAGTTTCTCTATGGAGAGGAAGGGGGTGGTGGTTCTTTCCTTCTAATCCTGCAAACAGCTGTCTGAAAATTAGAACCTCTAAGGTTTCTACCCAAGAAAATTTGTCTTTTACAGATCTGTTTTCTTAGATACAAAAGCTAATCAGTCATGGGACTGAAATCATTGGCTTCATTAATTATGATGCCTTTTGGTATATCTATCTATTCATCTATGGGAAACATTTAGCTCACAAAAACAATAACAGACACCTTTGGGGTTTTATACATCTATGCTTAGAGAACTCACCACTTTGATGTGATAGTGCCTTTTATAGAACTTATAGAAAATAATTTTTCATTTGTTGTAGTTTTTCATGTCAGGGTTCTCGTGAAGGAGAAGTGCTGTAGGGGTGGCTTCTGCAAGAAGCAGCCAAAAGCTCTCTGCAGGCCCCACAGAGTAACCAATTCAAGGCTGGAGTTGTTGACCAAAGCTGAGAGCATCAGAGACAACCACAGTGCCTCTGTGAATCACATTTAGAAGGAAAAAAAAATACAAGCAGCAGATTTTTGCCACCAGAGAAGGGAGTGAATAGATATAAGAAACTTTGCAGGCATCAAGGCCAGTGAGAAGGGAGAGAGGAGGTACCCCAGGTGCCGGAAAGAAAAATTCCCCTGCAGCCCAGGTAAGAGGATGAGACCCTACCTGCATTCCATGGAGAGAGACAGAGACACAGAGATTAGAGAAATTGAGATCCACACCAGAGCAGGTTTGCTGGTGGGGTGCTTGTGAATCCGTGTGGGACCAGGCTGGAGCTGTCTGGGCCTGAGAGACTGAGAAACATTCTGTGATTTATGACTGCACCACATAGAAGTGATGCACACTGGGGCAGTTGGTAAAGAGCTGAAGCCCCATGGGAAAGGACTCATATTGGAGAAGTTCATGCAGGACTGTCTCCCGTGGTTGGGACCCCACAGTACAGCAGGGGAAGGGTGTGAGGAATGCGACCCCCCCAGCTTCTTTTCCCCTGGCTAAGAAGGAAAACAACTCCTGAGGAACTGATCTAAAACCCCATTCCCCCAGGTCCCTGCCCCTCCCCGTGCAACAATGTGGGGAGCAAAGTCATGACTAAAGTGAAGTCTGCTAAGAAGGGAGGGGTGGGGGGAGGTGCTTTAAGATCTGGTCACACTTTTCATTATCCTACTCTGGTTTCACTCTGTGTGTGTGTGTACTGTAATAAATTAGAGTCTTCTTTCCTTTATTCTGATTTGAGCCTGTTTTGCCCATGACACTAATTGTGGAATGATCTCTCCCTGTCCTTATCTTGACTATTATGCTTCTCAATATGCATTTTTTCACTCATCCAACTGAAAAGGGGAGTGCTAGACTTTGGTGGGCATCTGCCCTCCAGCCAGGGTCAAACCACCACAGTCTAGGTTGTATTATTTTCTCAGGATTTGATTAATGTAACACATTAGATTTGATTCCAAAGAAAAAAATGTATCTTGATCCTTGAAAGAAGCTTTCTTTATAATAGACATTATTTCTTATATCAACCCTAAAGCCACTTGGAGTTATTAATATGGGATTATATTTTCAACAGCTGCAAAACCTAGAATTAGAATTTAAATTACCATTTAAATACTGGATCTTACTTACCTGTATTCCTTTTAAATACGTAGTGGAAGCATTTCCTCTATCTGTAGGCCATCTGTTTAGCTGCTGTTGTCAGTTTCAAGTTTTTTTTAATTGCTTCAGTGTTTGTTTTTAAAAGAATAAGGAAGTGTTTCACTAAAGCTGAAGAATGTTGTTAATTTAGGCATACATTTTTACACCTAACAGCATAAATATTCTTTAAGAATTGTTTAAGTTGTAAAAGATGTCAGTATTCATATTCTCCTCAGCACAATTTTACTGTGGTAAAAGAAGGGACAGCATGTGTGCATTAAATCAGTGACTAGACAAAGAAAAACTTCAGAAATGTAACTTAATTGATGTCTTAAAATTCTGAAACATCTGGAAGTCTCATTGTGTTGTTCATTAAGAATCCTAATGTGTTTATCTAGCTGTGGAGAAAACACCTATTCCTTGCTTTCTAGTCACAGATACAAAAAAAGTGTTGAAGTTGCACAATGAGAGCTTTTTAATCATTATCTGCTTTTTGAAGGTCAAAGGTTTCCTTGCATATCTAGGGCAGTATGTGACACGTGTCAAACAGCTTCTCAATTAGAAAAGAAGCAAAGCACTGCTGCTCCCATTGAAGTGAGAAATCACAGCCTCTATGGGCAGTAACCTTCTAAATTAGCCACATATTACTGTGCCTAATGGGCCTACTGCTACAAATAATGCCAGCCACTTTACCCCATGGGACTGTAAGAAAAACAGAAAAGAAGAAACGTTATTTCTCCCATTTGCTGATCAAGCATAAAATCACTTAAAATTGTTTTTTACAAAGGTGAATGCTGCACATTAACAAAATCTGCGTTTTGAGATACAGCAGAACAGAACAGCTGTCCATTCCCTCTCATTTTGCTTTCATCAAACAGTCCAACAAAGTACTTTGAAACAAGGCATTTTTTTCCTCCAAACAATACCAGCCAAGATAAATTAGTCTGTAATCCTTCGTATGTTCAGGAGATATTTAGAGGGATTATTTCAATGTAATGCTACAAGACAATGGACTGGGATGGTGGATACATTTCTTTCTAAAGGCAAAAGACCACAGACTGTAATGTCACTTAGAACTTATTTTCTTTTCATGTAGGTAAAGATTACCATTGGCCTTGTGTAAGCACAAATTATATGAACCAATAAAGCTGCTTTAATAGGCCATCGTCTGTTGGTATGTAACTGGCCCTGTTTTAATCAAAAAAGATAATGCAATAATAAATTATATTCTTACTTTGAAGATGACAGTGAATATGTCATTTTAGAGTAATATTTAGTAGAAAAGAAAAGCTGCAAGGTGATAATAAAATAAATACAGAAATTGAGTGCCTGTATTTATATGTATAAAACCAACATGTATTTCATTACGATATTTATCCACTGGGTATCACAGAGTTTCCTAACAGTTCTTTTTTGCAGCAATTTTTTATGGTGTCTTGAGTGTCTGTTAAGGATCTGGATGTCTTGCTAGAGGAATTAAATTGTAGACAGATCTTGACAGTTCTCTGTGTCCCTCTGCAGTCCTACAAACAAACAAACAAACAAACAAACAAACAAACATACCAACAAACACTACTGAGTTTATTATATTTGAAGAGAAGAAAAAGCAGCTCAGGAGACATTAACAGTTTTTACTCTGGTTAATACTACCATCAAAAAGAAATAATAGCTTCAGATAATAGAAAGTCAAAAAACAGTTGATCTTGAGAAGTGTCAGAACAATAGTTCTAATTAACCAAGACAGATTGTAACAGTGGCAACAGAAGTAAATACTTGACCGTGTGTATGCTCTTGCTGGGATCAAAACAAAAGCCTGAAGTCTGTGCAGGTTTGAAATATGGCTTCAGATTCTTGCCTAAATCCTGGTTTGACTAAAGAAACTTGATGCCAGGCGGCTTGAGAATGATGTGTGTCTATCTACATTATATATGAGGCTGATCAAGTGGCTCAAAGGAATTATAACAAAAATCCAAAACAATAACAACAACAGAACTCTGTGGAAATTCTTCCTCTGCCCCTTGTGTGGAGGAAATGGACCTGGGGGTACTGATTGATGCACGGCTGAACATGAGCCGACAGTGTGCGCGGGTGGCCAAGAAGGCCAACGGCATCCTGGCTTGCATCAAAAATAGTGTTACTAGTAGGAGCAGGGAGGTAATTGTCCCCCTGTACTCAGCACTTGTGAGGCCGCATCTTGAGTACTGTGTTCAGTTTTGGGCCCCTCACTACAGGAAAGACATTGAGGCTCTGGAACACGTTCAGAGGAGGACTACTAAGCTGGTGAGGGGTCTGGAACACAGGCCTTACGAGGAGCGTCTGAGGAAGCTGGGATTGTTCAGCCTGGAGAAGAGGAGGCTTAGGGGAGACCTTATAGCTCTCTATAACTTCCTGAAGGGAGGTTGTAGTGAGCTGGGGGTCGGCCTCTTCTCCCGTGTAGGCAGTGACAGAACTAGAGGGAATGGTAGCAAGCTGCGCCAGGGGAGATTCAGGCTCGACATTAGGAAGCACTACTTCTCAGAAAGGGTAGTCAGGCACTGGAATGCACTGCCCAGGGAGGTGGTGGAGTCACCAACCCTGGGGGTGTTCAAGGAAAGACTGGATGTTGTATTGAGGGATATGGTTTAGTGGGAGCTAGTAGTAATAGGTGAATGGTTGGACTGGATGATCTTCTAGGTCTTTTCCAACCTTGATAATTCTGTGATTCTGTGAAATAATTCTGAATTCTCTGCAAGATCTTGCTACAGGTCACCTCCAGCTCTGATGATGAATCTTCTGACATCTGATGGTGCAAAAATTATTGTTTTCTGTTTGAATATACCTCTACATACAGCATTTAGCACTGCTGTGAAGGCATCAAAAAAGCAAACAGAAAAATGAAAGGTAAAGGGTAAACCCCAAAATATATTAATGATTTTTTTATCCTTCATATATTTACATGAAAAGAATGTATTAAAAAAAAAAGAGAAAGATTCAAGAGATGTGAAGTTGCAAGGTGTTAAGACTTAAAAGTAGTTTAAAGTTGTTATAATTTTATCAACAGATAAATTGAGGGCATGTCAGCTTTCTCAGAATAAACTTCATCCTCAATACACTACCTTGCAGGAGGCAAGTTCAGCAAGTGAGCAGCAAAATAAATATGGAAGTTTAGCACTGTAAATACAGATTACACAGCTGCTGCCTGAAACCATAACACCTTGTTCTACCATCCTATTCCATTATGCAAAATAAACAAAGCTGTATGTGGATAGTCCTGTGCTGCAAAGGACCTCTGCTGGAAGTAGCACTGTTGACTGAGAAGGCAGTGTCTTTTTTTTCTGTAAACCAGAAACAAATTGTCATGTCTGCATGGTGGTAAAGTCCTTTATATTTGTAGGATATGTAATCTGTTGTACCGAATTTAACTATTCTTGTCAGTAAGACAGAATTAGAGTCTCCCAAGTAGAAGAAAAATATAGATTGTTGATCCATGCTTAAAACACTGCAACTGATCATAACCTATCCTTTCACTGGGCTTTCTGTGCTCACCTTGTCCCTGTTGTCTTTACTTCATTCGCAAACTCTGCAGACCAAATTCTGAACGTGCTGAAACCACCAGGTAAAGACAGGAGTAGATACAGTATTTTCTATTTTAAAGCCATGCTTTGGCTATCAGGGGTTCAGGTACTGATTACAGAGCACTCGCTGTCTGGGAAGAAATAACTTTCCAGGAAGTATTCCAGACATGAAGGACTATATCTATTTTCAATGCAGAGGTTCTTACATTAACTTCAGTCTTCCATATAGTCATCTCCCTTGAGCTCACCCTTCTCTCCATTATCTAGTTCAGTCAGCCCCCTCCAGTCTTACAGCTGCCCCCATCTTCATTGTACTCATATTGCCAAGGCTAGCAATAATACTACCTCAAAGCTGCCTTTCTCTGGTGATTCTCTGCCCTTGCCATTCCCTGGAAATGTACATTGTCCAAAATTGTAACCCTCATAATTTTCCCGATCTTTATAAATATTATGCTGTACCTGAAACTATGTTTAGTGAACAGCTTTTTTCTCTGTTCTTGTATGTACAATTCATACAGCAAATACAAACCAATGATGACTTCATAGATTAGAAACTTATCAGAAAAGGGTTTTCTTAAAGTGCATTTAAAATATTTCTTGTGCCTTATTTGTCGACTGAAAACAAGAGACTTATTTGTTTATAAAGACCAATAAAAGAGATCTCAACATACACCAATATTATTTTATGGACCTGTAGATAGATTCAACAGTAATTTCTATTGAATTTTCATGATAATAGTATTTACACAGAAACATACAAGACAGAAGCTAATGGAAATATAGAAGTTATGTTGAATAGAAGTTATGTTGAATAGACAGAATCAAAAATAATTTGGATCTATTTGGCTCCTTTTAAAAAAAAATCTAAGTCTATATCAAATATTAAAAATATATGTGTTTTCATGATAAAAAAGGGTGTCTAATTTTTAAGTAGAAAAGATGCACAGAGGACCAGGCATGCTGTTATAAATATAGCAAGCCAGCTTTGCTATTATATGTAGGCTGAGTCTCAGAGCTGCTCAAGGTAATAAACATTCAGATCATCTTGTTTCATAAATTAGTTCTTAAACTCAGCAAATTTTAAGATAGAAAGACGGAACTATTACATGGAAAATGTCAATTACTATCCAGGGAATCTGACAAATGAGTCTGAAATGGAATAGATCAAATTGTCTTGAAGAAAATGTAGTCAAACTGGTGAACACCATAAGAGAAGTGTAGACAAACTCTGCCCCTAGGAGGACCTTCTCCCTATCATGGATGCCTGGTATGTGATAGCTGAAGAGCCCCATAGAGTATATTTGATCTCCTCTGATACTGATGGGTATGAGGTGTTCAACTCACAAGTATATATGTAAATTTAAGGGTCAAAGAAAATCTCAGCCACAACAACCAGAAGGACCCGAAATACTCTCAAGACCTGCTTCCCAAATAAAACCTGGGGTTACTACTGCTTCATTTTTTCACTCTAGAACGTATTTCTGCTTTCTGCTCTTCTTTTATTTGTAAACAGTCTTTCTTTAAGGAAGTGGAACTGAAGTGTTTCTGTGGCAACTACACTCACAGCACAATCCACAGCTAGAACGTCAACCTATCTTAACTGGCTTTTTTTACCTATTCCCATTAACTACCATCTTTAATGATAGTTAATATCATCCTAAAACACCAAAGAATTTTTTTCTATTTTTATAAAACTCTCCTTTGAATAGCAAAAAGGGAGAAATACACTGCTGTTAAAGTTTTAACACTCCAGATGCTTTATTATATTCCTTTTAATCATTAATAGCCAGTTAAGAAAATAATATATTTTGGCAAGAATAGAATGGCAGCTGTTTGCTCTGGCGACTACTTAAAAATCCAAATCACATTTAACTGTTAATAGTACAAAACAGCTGGTCTGGTTAACATCTTTTCCTATATAAGTTTATTTATTCCATCAAAACTAGCTATTTATTGTACTTATTAAAACATATATAATGTCTTATTAAAATTAACATTGATGCTAGTCATTGAGCTTCAGAGAAACTTATCAAGGATTTATGAGTAAAAATCAGGTCACCCTCAATAGGTATTTGGTATAATGTTGCTAAAAGGAATTAAAATCTTGAAAACAAACTTTACATCTGATATCTTAATAGAACTCTATACTTAATGCATACAATATTCTAAAATATTCTTCACTATAGTCATTCAACATTTGAAAATGTCTTTCAAAATAAAAATGCATGTATATTGTGTATTAATGGGTTTATATCCCCATGAGTTTTACTAGTTTCGGTAAACAGAAATCTGTCTTTACTAAACTTTGGGAATTGTCTAAAGGGTTTTGGGTTTGTTTTGTTTTTTTTTTTAACTAGCCTTTAAGGGTGTTACCTGTTCTTAAATAAATAATTTATGAGTCAACAAATAGACATAGTGATGCTGCCCTTAGCCAAAGCTGCTGTACAGTCTTTCTGAACCAGGCTTTTCATTGGCATATTGCTACACCAATGAAGAGCATTGCCCTATACATATTACATTCCACCCTGATGGTGATCTCCCCACAAAAAGGGAGACTACCAGCAGCATTTTAAGGGCTGTGGAAGAACAGGACATTACTGCAATCACTGAAAAGCATTTATTTTATTTTTATTTTTTCCAAATGTTTAAGTAAAATCCCTATGAAATAAGCAAAGGAGGGTCTTGATGCCATTTTAGGTCTGTGGCCTGACCACCACTCAGTAAGTGCATGGAAGAGTTTGTCTTTCTCATTCTTTTTATTCTGTGCTTGTCCTGTGAAAGCTTCAACTACACACGTAATTCGGGAAAATGAGCTCTATTGTTATTCATTTAACAGGCTTTTAAAATCATTTATGCATTTGGTTTTCATTAAAACTCACTCTGGTTCTTGTTTTATTTTGGTTGGTTGGTTGTTGGTTTTGAGGGATTTTTTAACATGTAATGTGCATGTTAAGAGGTTTATTATTCCACCATAACCTTTCATAGTGTAACAAACTAAATGCATTTTTCAAAGCTTTGCTTAGTTTTTTTGTTATGAACCATATAACTCTTGCAATAATACTGAATGATTTCATAATGATTGGACACTTAAAACAATACGACACGATTAATTTTAAGTTTAAACCTTTAATATTCATCAGGAAATAATTCTAATAATACATTGTATTCAGCAGATACACCTATAGATGTAATATACAATGAATTTGTGATATTTCAGTAACCTCATCATAATATAATGGACGCTTTATTTAATGTAATTCTGATTAAAAAAAACGTTTAAAAAAGAAACCATGAAATATTTGCAAGGCTGCTTTTGAAAGGGTTCTTCAAATATATTTCCCAACTCTGCAAGAGTTCAGAGTAGCCCACAATTAATATACACAAGGAAGTCCTTAAAAGACTTTCACTGTAGTTTACTGCAATTAGGTCTACCAATTCCTGGCTCCAATGTCAAAAAGGGACAACTATTTCAGAGTTTTTTAGCTGCCAGACCCACTATTTCCATTTCAGAAGATGCTCTGCAATTGACTTCAGTGGAGCAAGTTCAAGACCTTTGTAGGTAAATAAAAGCCCATGCATAAGAATCTCTATGTTGTAAAAGATCAGCACACAACTTCCTTGGCAAGAAAGGCAAGTGGTTACCCTAGAATTCCATACTCAAAAAAACTTCTCTTTGTTTACATAACCATTTGCAGTTTTAAAGTACACTAGCAGTTTCTTAAACATGTACATAAATGATGAAGGTGACTGGAGTGTTAAAGGATAATTGCATCACAATTTGATTTATAAGACCTTTATCTTGATGTCCTCAGAATGTCATTGCTGTTGCATGTAGGTAACGACCTTATTTATCGGAAAATCTGGAGAGGAAGCAGTTTTAGGAATCTTGTAATTAAAAAAGTTCAGTAGGACCACACCTTAGATGGATCCTGTATGTGTGTGCTCATGTTTCGTGTTGATTATGTGAATATTGGATAACACAAGTTCAGCAAACTATATATGACCTACAAATGTGCCAAAGCAGCAATTACTGAAACTCAAATTATCAGAAAGAGTGCACTGAGGCCGAAGAGGGATTTTTAGGAAGGGTGGCAATTTTCTGCGCCCTTCCTGACAGTATATCCATCTACAGAAAGAATGTTAGCATTTACAGCAGGAGTAAAATTAAAAATTGCTCTAATATGCATCACAAACCTTTAATTATATTCCTTCAGCCAAACACTGTTTTAACAGAAGTCTTTGACAATATATATCATGTAGTCATCTTTCCTTTGAGAGGAAAGTATCATGTACATGAATTCACTTATCACAAGATTACAGTAATTTGGGGAGGTTGAATTAATGATTAGCCGATTAACACATGGAGAATTCAATCTACGAGGATGATGCTAAACAGCATTATTGACAGCAGCAGCAGGCTGGTTTTGTGGCTCTGAAAGATTTCAGAATTCCTCGGTTTAGATCATCAGATTTTTCAGTTACATCAAATAGAGACAAATCAACAAGTAAATTCCATGCTCTCCAAAAAACCTTCAGCATTTTGTACTCAAACAATATGATTACTATATATATGTAGTTTTGTATATGTATCTGCAAGTACTTATGCATTGTATGTATAGACACTATAGACACTATATATATGAAATCAAGCAGTATTCCAAAATATATTTATGTGAATTTTTTTAGCTTCGGGTAAAGTTTTAGTATTTTCAAGTTTCACACATGAAGATTTGTATAACCCATAGTCCTATAAATAAGACTGTATGGTACTGGAAGAAAAAAAAAATAGGGTAAATTAAAGATCTGCTAGACCTGTAATTTTAATTTTTTTTTGCATTTTTTAAAATTTTGTAAAATGAAGTAGATATGTCAAACACTGAAAAATGTGCATATTAGTGTATAAAAACGTAGATATTTTTCTAAAGGTAGTGAAATGTGTGTCTAAACACTATTGGCCTCTAAACAATCCCAAAGATCCCGAGGAGTGGTCATCTTTAATTTATTAAATTAATAAATAAATGTTTACCATTTCCTGGGCTCACCAGTTCAAGAAAGACAAAGAACTATTGGAGAGTCCAGCAAAGAGCTACGAAGGACACTGGAGCATGTCTTGTATAAGGAGAGGCTGAAAGACCTGGACCTGTATAGCCTGGACAAGAGAAAATATATGTTGCAGTTTTTCCCAGCCAGCAGCTAAGCGCCACACAGCCACTTACTCATTCTCCCTACAGCAGGATGGGGGAGAGAGTCAGAAGAATCAAAGTGAGGAAACTCATGGGTTCAGATAAGGACAGTTTAACAAGTAAAGTAAAAGCCGGTGCACACAAGCAAAGCAAAACAAGGAATTCATTCCCCACTTCCCATGGGCAGGCAGGGATTCAGACATCTCCAGGAAAGCAGGACTTCATCATGTGTTGCAGTGACTTGGGAAGACAAGTACCATCACTGAGAATATTGTCCCCCTCTTTATTCCTCTTCTCCCATCTGTATGTGCTGAGCATGACATCATATGCTACGGAATATCCCTGTGGTCAGTTGGGTTCAGCTGTCCCAGCTGTGTCCCCTCCCAACTCTGTACACCCTCAGCCTCCTTGCAGGTAGGGTGGGGTGAGGAGCAGAAAAGGCCTTGGCTCTGTGTAAGCCCTACTCAGTAGTAAACAAAAAACCTCTATATGACAAAAAATCTCTATATTATGAACACTGTTTCCAACACAAATCCAAAATATAGCTCATACTAGCTACTATGAAAAAGAATAACACTATCTCAGCTATAACCGGGACAACTCTGCATGTGTTTCACTCAGGATACTAGCACTTTGCAAGCTGACAGATGTTTTTGTCTCCTGTAAAATGTTTTGTGGCCAGGTCTGTGCTTTAAGACCAAGTTATAATGTAGACAGTCATAATATAAAGCACCAAACCACAAAACTATCCTGCAAGAACACAAAGTACTACCTGATATTATATTGTTATTGAGTTAATTATCTAAAGGTAGTGTCTCTTCTAAGAAAATATTTGCATATGATTTTTCTATAAAGTAAGGAAAGCAGTGGTTACAATTTCTTTTGGTTTTCTTGCATATCATCTCCTATTAACTTGGCAATTAACATGTGGCTTTACTTGATGGACCAGCATCGCTTGCCACTGCCATTCATCATCAAAGACAAATACCAGGAACCCTCCTTAACAAAGTTTTCTACTTTCATATTGTCATCTCCCTTTAACAAGGAAGTAAGTGTTTATGTCTGATGAGATGCCTCCACAGATTACTTAATCTCAGGACATACAGTACGTGAGCCAAATTCACTGCTGATTTACATCCAGCGTGACTCTGTTAAGTTCAGCAGTGTTACATAAAATTTGATCTTCTGTCCTTTTGTGTGGATGTACAATTGTATGTATTTTCAGAGAGTCCCTTTGGGTGTTAAATGAGCATCAGCTGAAGTCTAGCTTTTCAGAGTGATTACTGGTACCTCACAGGGATGCTAAGTTCTTTGTGTACAGAACTGAGTGTCCAAGAACAATAAATTTGTTAAATCCAATAGGTCAAAGATGCAAAGCAAAGTAACTTGCATGGAATTTGCAATTCTGGATATGCAGTTTTATAAACACTATAAAATGGTGTTAAAATACCCCACTGAGTTACTCTAGCTCATACCACAAAGACCACAATAAAATCCTATCATTAAATTGTCAGAGCAGTAACAGTATTTGTGCCCTCATTACTAAAGAAAGCATTGAGACTTCTAGCCTTTATGTAGAAAAGACCTTTGTAAGCTAAATTAATTCACATAGAATTTGAAATACATGCCTGAGTCACAGCTGACCACATCTGTTATTCTAAACCTTTCCATACTATTGCTGTTTACTTTCAATACTATATAAGAAAAGGCAAGTTTTTTGAAAATCAAGGAGTAGCCATGAATATTTTCTTGTATTATGTTGTGCATATCCTATATATATGCACACATATATATTTATCTCCTATAAACGTAGGACCATTTTCATATACCTTAACTCTTTAAGACACTCTGCAAAGAGAGATCTTTTTTTCCTATTGTTTATTCCCCTGACAATCTGTCATGAAGTGGAATTTATTTTCATATTGTGTGTGTGACTAATAACGCAAGTCTGTTTCTTATTAGTCTTGTAGACAAGAAGTATATATTTTAATTTTGGCTGTTTTATTTTTCCATAAAGGCAAAAGCTACATTTTAACTTAAGAGCTCTGCTATAATTCTCCTATTTCTGTTATGTGGACATGCAGAAGTTGAAGAGGATAGTTATTCAGGTTTGGTTTATCACAGTGAGGTGGTTCAGCCCCAAGCAGTGGCTGAGCACCACACACAGCTTGCTTACTCCCAAAGGAGAAACAGACAGAGCCCCCATGGGTTGGGATAAGGACAGTTTACTGACAGAAGCACCGTGAAAGGGGAACAGTAACAGCCCATGGCAAATTACACTCACACCCAATGATAACATTGAGCACTGCACCAACACAAGAACTGACCCAAGCCCCAGCCACACTCAGACTGCCCTGGAGGCACCCAGAAGCACCCCTCCCCATCCAGTCCCTTTTATGCAGGAGTGCTGTCAGGTGGTGTGGAAAACAGCCTGGGCTAACTCAGCTCATCTGTGCTGGCTGCCTGGGGAGGTTAAATCTGGCCTATCCAGCACCAGGACACAGGGTAATATTCAAAGTTTGTCAGCTGTAGTCAGTCTAATAAAAGACATATGTATGATTTTAACATATATGAAGAAAACTAATACTATCTGATTCAAACACTCAGTATGGATAACCGTGTTTGGAAGACAGGATCCTCAGCAGTGACATTGACTTCATAAAAAACTTGTAGCTGCTAATGATACTGGTCTTGACCCTTTCAGAGCACTGAGGTTTTGGAGCATCTCCAAAGCCTGTACTCATCATAGTATGCTAAAAGTTAGCTATACCTACATGTTTCATGTTTCTTGTATCCTTTTTATCACAGTAGAAGCTCATACAGCTGCAAGCTGTAAAAAATACCAACAAACAAAAAACTAACCAAAAAAACAAATTGAGTACACTTTAACAATGTAAAACTAAATATTTCTTTACAAATCTGAATATAATGTACCATTCAAAAAACAAAAATCTTTTCAGTTTTGGGAGGGAATATAGCAACTGCCCCATGTATGTCACTCTTCTCTTTTATGTTGACATGTCAGTATAGTCAGAACTCTCATTTGAGATGTTAAAACAAGTTGGGGAGTGTTGAGATAGTTTCCTGACTCTGACCATTTTCCTTGGATAGAAAATAGAATTATAGGCTGTGGATGACCCATTTGGGATGAATAATTCCTTGAGAAATTTAAGTCAGTCAGGAATGACTATTGTCTTTTAGGACATATGGTATTTGGGAAGTTGTTTATTCACAACGTACTGAGATATTTAATTTAAAGGAAGAACATAAAACTGAACCTATGTTTCTGCCACCTAGTTTCTCATTTAGCTTCTGCTTCTACAGCATTATTCCATTAAAGCTGTTTTCATAGAATGGTTTGGGATGGAAAGGACCTCAAAGATCACCTAGTTCTAACAGTTCTCTACTTGTCTTTTTTGTTTTTATCTACATTCCTACTTGCCTAATTCCTTTGTCCTCCCAGTGCAATAACTGGGTACTGATGACTACAGAAGCCAAGGTCTTAGCCAGGTACCACTTCCACTGGCATCCCAAAGCAACAGTGTCACCTACCCTCCATGGGAAAAAAATACCCCTATTTCTATTCATGTAAGTAATATGTTTCTATTTATACACAGAAAGCTTCTGTGGAGATTTTGCATGAATGTAAAAATAAAATTTTCAAGATGGTCTAGAAAACATATCATGTGGGGAAAACGGAGAGCTACAATGTTTGTTCTAACTAAACTGACAGTTTGGCCTTGTATGCCTCTGGAAAAGATGTGGTAAACAGCTCAGTGTGCACGATCCCAGTGCAACTACTGTTAAGATGTGTGGGGACCTGACAGACTTTGCTTGACTAAGGTGGCTAGAAACACCTATGAGAGACATTCTGTGAACAGTTATTAAGTTCAGAAAGCTTTGAAAAAATGTTTTATGTTTTACAGTCACATTGATTTATAATTTAGTATTCCTTTTTTTTTCGTACACACACACACACACCCACACACACCCCCGCTCCCCAAATCCCAGCAGGCAGATTTAAGTCCCTTTATTTTACAAATTATAAAGCTATGTATATGTGACTTCATTTTGCATATGATGTAGAGTCCAATTAAATGTGTCTGTTTATATTCTGTATGGAAACTTTTGATCAGAATCTAAGTGAAAAATCTTTGGGAAGTGAAAAAGATGTCTCATGCCCTTAAAAATTATTCTGTTACTGGCTAGTAATCAAAGCCTTAGTCTACTTAATCACAGTTTTCTGTTTTATGCAATTTTTTATATGAAATACTATTTGTATATACTATTTAAACACATGTATTCTTGTATGCCATATATTTTCTATCTCCTGTTTCTTCCCCTCCAAAGCCTATTATTTCTAAATTAACTAGGAAATTGAGAGAAGGTAGATTAAATCTTGCCTTTCTTCTGTGCAAGCCCCATTAGACTGCATAAGAATAAATATATTTGATCTGCAGCATTTCAACTTGGAGATGGACTCAAATTACATAAATACTATTTGACAAGTGCACCTTCTGCTTGGCTTGAGTGGCTAGATCATTTAGTCTACATTCTTCATGGTGCTTTCTCACGTCATGAAGATAACTGTACTAGCACAGTGCAAAGGCTTCAAAATATTGTTATGAACATATGAGCATAAGGATAATTTAGATTTGATTTCATCCTGTTTGGTGGAGAATTGGTTTTAAAGTAAAGATAGGTGAAAGAACATTCACAATAAGGACTACTTTTACAGTACAGTAGACAAAACGGGACTGAAAGAGCTTAGCTTCTTCAGCAAACACCAAGAAAGGCTTACTATTTGTTAATAGAACAGGTAAATAAACATCAGGCAGTGGAGAGAACTAGTTACACTAAATGTCAGTAGTAGCACAAGAGTAGGTTAAAACAGTCAGTGAGTTAACAGAGATTAAAAGTTATGAAGAAAACAATATAGAATAATAAGATCATGAAACAGTTTTCTAAATAGGAAGCAGAACATCATTATCTACTTTGAAGAGAGCATATGGTGCTTCAAAAATGTTACATAAGGTGATACCAGAAGATTGAGTCTTCACCAAGGCTCCAAAGAACTGGAGAGTCCTGCAAATCCCAACAACTTTTTTGTCTTATTTATAAATTGGAGGTTTAAAGAGCTTCCATTAAATAAGTGAGCAATAAGCTTTCTTTATTTCAGCCCCAAGTCCCAATCTATTTGTGAAGTTTCAGTCTCCTAGTAATTTTTCCTCTAATATTTTTTCAACATAGACAATATGTATCCAACCACAAAAAAAAAGGGTCTCATTTCATTCTGAAAGAAGCCTATAGGCAATTTCCTATGTAATAGTATTAAACTCAGAACAAGATTTTCTGTCAATAAAAATTATACCTTTTCAAAGGTTTATAACTTTGTAGAAATAGTTTTCCAATAAGTAGTTTTTATAGAGGCTAGTTAGACTGTATCTAGGATGCCAAACCTTTACAAACCTAGCCCCTCAGCATTCATTGCAATTATGTAAATTCATTTCACCAAGATCAAACTGAATAATTTGGATCAATGACTTTAGGAAAAAAAAAAAAACACTTCCTCATCATGTATGTAGTTTTCATAAACAGTTACCACTTCTTTAAGAATATCATGTAGCATGAGCTGAAGAAAGGAAATCCAAGTGCTTACTTGAAAGATGTCTTTACTTATGGAGTTCATATTATTTACATGTAGGAATGTATGTTGAAGAACCCATTGAAAATATGCCTCTGTACAACTGCATGAAATAATTACCTAGTTTTTCCTATTGAGAATATAAAGATTAGATTTAATGATATAAATATTAATCTGAAAAAGTCTGATTTCAAAATAGTTGTTTTCTGAAGAGTATCCAAATAATGTACACAGTGTACAACAGAAAAGTTGTTTGCAAATCACCCTATCTTGATGCAGTTTCTGTTGGTTTTCACAGAAATATAATGAAGGGCCATTAGGCCATCTTATTAGAGACATAAAAGCAATTCATCAGAAGTAATATGGACTGAGATAGCTTGGTTTTCAACTTCATGAGTTTTCTGTACAGCTGCAGTCAAATCTGATAAAAAAATATTTCTGTACTAAGGTTAACTGGAAAGTCTAAACCTCATTTTAAATCCTATTACTCTGTCCAAGAAACTGCCGAGTATAATGTGTCTAATATTGTTAGCTCTACTGTATATTGAAATACATAAATGCAAATGAACTGGCTAGTTATGAATTGTAAAACAGATAGAATTATATTGCTAAGGAGATGTTTTCTTCGTTATGCTTCCTCTGAGAATCTCATTCCTTGGAATGCCATTCTACGTATATGGTATTTGCGTATCAATCTTAACTTGAAAAGGAGGTCTTTAAATCCTTAATCCTGGAGGTGTGCATATACACATCTTTGGTCCACCTTATCCTAAAGCATTTTATGCTCCTAACTAGCATCAAAGTGACAGTGCTGTAAGACAAAATACCTGATTTTTGATTGGAATATCAAGGCACTAAGTGATTAAACAGACTCCCAAAGCCAAACGGTAAGTCTTTCTCTCTTTAGGTGATTTTAGCAGGAGTCTGCTTCCCTGAAAAGAACTGTGCCATCCTTCCCCTTGATTTAGAAGTTGATTATGAAATTAAATATTAGATACAGCTACAGGGTTGTTGGGGTGGGAGGTGGAAGCGGGTGGGGACATATGGCTGAAGACATTTAGCTAGAATTCAGAAGTTCTCAATATGATCAAAATCAGATCTTTAGACTTCAAGAAATTATGAAAACTTTATCACAGAAACACCATATGTAGTTTTGGAGTGATCCCACAAGTCGAGTGATCCCACAAGTCAAGTGTTCATTGGTGAGTTTCCCAGACTGGCACCTGCTCAGCCTTTTGGAGCCATGGCTCCAGCTGCTGGAGCCACAGCCAGGCTGTGACCTTTCCAGTACGGTGGGATCCCACAAGCCCTGTGCTCTGGGTGCATGCCACATGCTTAGCACAGCAGCCTTATTCTCTCTTGGTACTCCAGTCTGAATTTCTGTCTACTCCTGCTCCCATCACCTTGGTGTGCTCAGGACAGAACATCCCAGGACAAAGCGCCTGGAATTTATGTAGCAATCTTGTATCTTGCATTGTCCCAAAAGCCCCTGGTCTCAGTGCGGGGAAGCAAGAGAACAGAAATACTCTCCAATGTGTGTATGTGAAGGCAGCACTCAAATACTTTAGTAACCATAATAAATAGCTGTAGAAGAGAGTCAAAACTGGACCCAAAACTATTACAGGATTCAGTTTAATATTCTGGGTTACACAGGTGCTCACTCGCCCTCTTTACAGTGCCTATAAGGACAGTGTAGCTTTAGATATGTACACATTGTTTCTGCATCAAAGCACTCCCCTTGGGCAGTGCTGAAAAGGAAAATAAAAAAAAAAATCTTGTTTATTCTCATTCTGTGGCTCTCAGGAGTTTTTTACTTGTCAAAAGGTTTCACTTTTCTCTGTATATCTTCTGCTGACTGGCATTTTCCACTCTTCTTCCTTGCTTTTGTCTTTTCCCCCCAAAAGCTGTACTGTGCTACTGTCATAATTTCAAAGACTTTCTGCAGCTTAAAATCATTTTCAGAGGTTTAGGCTTTGTCACTCCTGTAGTAATGCTGCTGAACTCTGCCTAGATGTTTAAAAGGAAATAAATATTTACAGGTTGGAAAAAACCAAGTTTTCAAAGGTGTCCCATTAAGAAAGATACTCATCTCTCCAAGTAACACACACCAAAAAAACACCCCACAAACAAAAAAACCAAAAAAAAATTCAGTTAAGAAAAAAAAATCAACAAAGAAATCAGAATATCAGCTATTTTGAGCTTGTTTCAGAAATGAAAGCAACATGTGTGAAAGATCTCTTTGAGGTCTAATGTCAACTGAATATAGACTAACTGATCTAGCAGTTGATCCATGATGGTGGTTTTATAATCCCCTATTGAATTGGAAATGACCGCAAATTACCTTAATGAACTACTGTTGTTCAGGGCCCTGTATGGTTTTGAGCTACACAGACAGGGATTCTTTTCGTTTCATATTTGAAGCCCAACTTCTTTAAGATAGTTAAAAGTAAACCGCAGGCATCCTGATAATCTATATTTATTTAGCTTTGGGAAAAATATTTTCCTGTTAATACTTGTTTTGAAGTCTCTCTGAGTTTATAAAATACTCAAACCAGTGTGCTTGAACAAGTAAACTCTAAAATAGCTAAGGTGGAGTAGAGGGCTACAGATTCTTACTCAGTGGCAAATAGAAAGTTATTTTACCTGGAGATGAAGATATTTTATAAGAAATACTTATTTTCTCCCCTATGAAACTTTAACCTTTCAAAGTATAAAATATCATCCTTTATCATATCCCCACCTTTAAGTCTCGTGAAGTAAATCTTGATTTATTATAAGAATTTAAAGCAGTAACGATGAAAACTCAATTCTAGTTAATTGTTCCACATTATTCTCTTCATCCTTCCTACATCCATCCCTCTACCTTACTGATAAGAGGAGTAGGCTCTACTTCTGCCATACAGAGCTGATGAATGTCAGTTGGAGCCTCCTATTCCAATAATATTGGATTCTTTGAAGGCACATTGTAAATACAGATGTAAATCCTTGTTTCTATTTTTATTCCCCACACTTTAAAACAGGTGATAGGACATCAATGAGACAGATGGCCATGGGAGAATAAAGAAACAGAAAAAAAGATCAGGAAATTTAAAATAGAATCTTCCCAAAAGGCATATAGAAATCCTTTTTCTAGTATCAGTGGCCAGCACACATTACCACACTGGTGAATACCTTGCTGTTGGTCTGATGGAAGTATGTGTTACTCTCATTGCTGAAATGTGACTGGGTGCTCTGACAGGGCGTATACAAACCACTGAATAAATAATAGATTCCCAACACTTTGATGAATGTATAATAAGTGAACTGTCACTGCAATCATACATTTTCACAGTTCTCAAGTTCTGCAAGAACTGCTTTCTGGAGGTGCTCTTTGTTCTAAAGTAAGAAAGCTGATTGTCAAAGTGTGTGAAACTTGTGCTAATCCCCTCCCCCCGCCTCCCAACACCCCCCCTCCCCTCCCCTCCCCTCCCCTCCCCTCCCCTCTCCTCTCCTCTCCTCTCCTCTCCTCTCCTCTCCTCTCCTCTCCTCTCCTCTCCTCTCCTCTCCTCTCCTCTCCTCTCCTCTCCTCTCCTCTCCTCTCCTCTCCTCTCCTCTCCTCTCCTCTCCTCCTCTCCTCTCCTCTCCTCTCCTCTCCTCTCTTCTCCTCTCCTCTCTCTCTCTCCGCTCCTCTTCTCATTTTTTTCTGTGTATTATCTTTGAAAGCTATTTACCTGTAATAAGTAAAAATTCAGAACAAAAAAAAAGTATTTACTGATATCAACTATTTGGTCTATTTTTCACATAGCATAAAAAAGGGAGAAAAGAGCTTTATTAAACAGCCTTGGATCTTTTCACAATGATACTTCATGCTGCAGCCCAACACGTAGGCATTAGACCATTACACCGTGGGTAAGAAATTAGAATATTTTAGGTCTGTTGAACACTGTGAGTATTTCACAGCTGATTAGATTAAACTGCTGAAACACAAGTGGTTTTGTATGCTGAGAAAATTCAGTGTTTAGTGGTCCTAAAACTCTTACTTTCACCTCTGCATAATGCTCATCTAGTGAATAAAACACACCGCATCCGTTAGCACATGGCCTGCTAATATGTGATATCATTATATTTGTGCTGTTTTGTTTTCAAGAGAATGCCACTGCGTTTTGCTTCTGGTTTTGGTTTTGTTTTCGGTTGTGGGTTGTTTTTTTTTTTCTTTAAGGTAACTGTGTTATAAATAGCTTGAGTAGGCAGCTTTTTAATTAGGCAACTCCCACACTACACATACAAACAAAGAAATCATGCAACTAGTAGCAACGGTGATTATGTAGAAGCAAAAGAACATATTTAAGGAATAAGATGCATTAAACCAACATAAATTTTTCACAGTCAATTCGCAGAATTGTCAGTAGAGAAGCAACCTCTCAAAATCTCTTTGAAGCTAACATAAATCTCAACAAAATTGAAAACAATCCACAGATAAACTTGCTGGTTTAGGTTTCCGTTTTCAGAGAGTCCTACGGTGCTCTTCTAATGCTCAGCAATATGCTGTAAGAAAACATAATTTTTCATCTGCTACTTTGAGGTGTTGGGGTAGCTTTTCATAGGCCATCGCACAGAAATAATTGAAATAGTTGTAAGCGTAGTAGTGTCGATTTCTACCATAATATCATCTTCTTCCGGAAGAATCAGAGAATCAGAGAATCACAGAATAATAAGGTTGGAAAAGACCTTTAAGATCATCAAGTCCAACCATTCACATACTAAACTAAACCATATCCCTAAGTACCTCATCTACCCTTTTTTTGAACACATCCAGGGAAGGTGACTCGACCCCCTCCCTGGGCAGCCTGTTCCAGGCCCTGACAACTCTTTCAGTATAAAATTTTTTCCTAACATCCAATCTAAACCTGCCCTGGCACAGCTTCATGCCATTCCCCCTTGTCCTATCTCCTGTCACCTGACTGAAGAGATCATCACCTACCTCTCTATAACCTCCCTTCAGGTAATTGTAGGCGGTGATAAGGTCTCCCCTCAACCTCCTCTTCTCTAGGCTAAACAGCCCCAGCTTCCTCAGCCACTCTTCATAGGATTTGCCCTCCAGCCCCTTCACCAGCCTGGTTGCCCTTCTCTGGACTCGCTCCAGGACCTCCATGTCCTTCTTGTGGTGAGGAGCCCAGAACTGGACACAGTACTCGAGGTGTGGCCTCACCAATGCCGAGTACAGGGGCACAATCACCTCCCTAGACCTACTGGCCACACTGTTTTTGATACAAGCCAAGATGCCATTGGCCTTCCTGGCTACCTGAGAACACTGCTGACTCATATTCAGTCTGCAGTCAACCAACACCCCCAGGTCCTTCTCTGCCTGACAGCTCTCCAGCCAGTCTCCCCCAAGCCTGTAGATTCTGTAGTGATGAATCTAAGACCAAAGGAGCCAGAAGAAATGTTAGTGAAGGTGATTCTGGGAGGAAAATAAATAAGTTTCCATAATTTATTATGGGGAATATGCAAATATTTTGGGTTATCACTGGATCATGAATAAGCAGTGACCACAAAAAATACATTCATAGGAAAAAAACCTTTGGTTCCACTGCTCGTAATTTATTACTTGCTTTCCCCACCAGTCAGAACCAGACTTTTTTTGCCCACCTTCTCAATACCTTGACTTTTGTATTTTGAGCCTCAGAGCAAGCAATCACTATTTCTGAACCTGTGAGTGTCTGCAGTTGAGCACTCAGCCAGCCTTCAGGACAAGAAAGTACAAAGTTGATCAATACAGAAGAATCACTGTGTAGAAGTACTGTCAACGTCAGTGTTAGTTTTAGGTGATTCTGGATTTAGGCAGCCTCAGGGCTGCTTGTTTGCTTTTACTATCCAACTCCCAGTGACTTCTGCTTTGTAAACAGCATTTATGAGTGTTCCATTTTTTCACATTTTTTTCCCTCAAATTGACCTTTTGAGGTGGGTAACAAATGGGTTTGTATTCTGGTATCTCAGACTTAAAAAATAAAATGTGGGATTTCTTTGTATTCCCCCCATTGTACCTTACTCCTGTTCTCATACTTGAAGAATATATATCTCTAAACCTTATACACTTAAGCTTGCTAACTACTGTCTGATGAACATTTTTTGCAAAATACATTTATTAGTATAATGATAGCAGGAAAAGAATGTACAGCATATAAGCAATACTAAAAGAAACAAAGACTAATTCACTCATTTTCCAATCAGAGAGAGTGAAGATAGCAATATCACAAAGTCAGATTTTTTTGAGGTTTTTTAAATTTCTATTTAGACTTAAATTTTTGTTATCATTATTATAAATATAAGAAGACATATAAGACTGTATGTTTTGAAAACATTATGAGCTATACTATAAGGGTAAAAAATGTTCTGAATAAGCTCAGATGTTCTTTTCAGTAACATTACTTCAGGTGTCATAAAAACGGCATAAAAATTCATAATGAATCAGTATTTTGATTCATTTTAGGTGTGTTAATAGGTTTCTATAAATATGAAAACAGATCTATTTATAGATAGGAAAAATGTTGTTTCATATAATTATGTATCAAAAAGAAAATTTTACTATTGTTTTTTTCACCCAGAAATTCCTAAACAATATTTATTACAGTTCTGAGCTATCATATCCAGTAGCAATGCCCAACCATTATTTTAGGGTGAAAGAGGCATTATGTAAATAATTATTTTAGACACTTTTAGGCATTGTTACTAAATAGTATTGAAGTTCTGATCGTTCTTCTATAACATATGCCAGTGCCCAAATAACAGGACTGTAAATAAAGTTCATGCTTCCTTTCCGATATTCAGAAAGCATTGCAGTAGATTGACTACTCTTTCACCAATTTGGTCACCAGTCTTGACCTTCAGTCCACAGTTGAAGACGTTTACTTTTGGCTAAGTCAACAAAGAAGACATTAAATCATATATTTTAATTTCTTGCAGTATTTGGACCCCATAGGGTATAGAAATTACTTTCAACTTTTGCATTAACTCCAAGTTTTGCATTCAACTTTCATTCCTGTAGTGACTTCATTTTCTAAATGATCTGTATCATACTTTCCTGCCACTTATGGATTTTTTTTTTATTTTTCATTTTTAAGAAAATCTTGAAGTGGCTGTTAATATTCCAAGAGGAGTGTAATTTAAACCCAGGAGCTTGCTCTTAGCTAGTTGTACCTTGAGGAAAAAAATGGAATAGCCAAGTTGGGCTCTTCAATTATAACACTCTTGAAAGCACAGTGATTCACATGAGCTTTTGGGAGTACATTTTGGGGGAGGAGATGCTAGCTCCATGCCTTTACATTCATTTTGCTTTGCTCCTAGGAAAAAAAATATAAGGTGTGCAGAACAAATTAAAGCCATTGATCTCATGGAGAGCTTTAGAATTAAAGTACCGGTAGAAAAAAAATATTTCTTTAGCATAAATATACCATCCAAATGAGTACCTAACCCTGGGCTTCTGCCATTGTGTGAGACAGAGTAAGATGTAATTTCCATTATTCACCAAAATCTAGTGATCAGAAAAAAAACCCCAACCAACCAACCAAAAAACATTTTCTGTAATGTTTTATTACAACCTATGCTGTGAACAAGCAAGTATTGATTTAACTGGAAGTTTGGGTGCTACTATTTAAAACATCTTCACATAATCTGTTTGTTGGAGCCATTCACATAAATATTTGAAAACAATCCCTTCTGTCAGAAGCAATTGCAGTTGCAGAAGGATATGAATGTACAGAGCCCCAAGGAACAAGATGGACATCGGTTTGCCTTACAGAGAAAAGGACCCCATAGTATAAGACATACTATGGAGTCTCTGCTCATGGGCCTTCATAATCTGTGTCAACCAGGAACTTTTCAAACATTACTTTTCATTTACAGAGTAAACTGAAAGTAGTTCATCCCAGTCACTTTTTTGGTGTGTTGTTACTTTTCCTTGTGTGTGATTTCATACATAAATTATTTGCTATCTAATTGATGAATCATGGGGTTTATTTATTGGTCTGATGCACAGACCCATCTAGTCAAATAATTTATCCTACATTTTACCTAAGCCAGCAATATCATTAAGTTATAGTAGGTTTAACTTGTGCTTCAGAGATGTCTAGTATGGAAGTTTCTGGTTTTAATGTTGACCAGACATAAAGCAAAGTAAGAAATAACATTGACATTGCAGGATTCAGGGTATTTCACAGCAGGCTGGGAAAAAGACATGTTTTTAGCTCATGGTTGTTCATATGATTCAGTTAACTAAGTCTAAAATAAGTCATGTAGAAAGTTTTGGTTGAGTTTCATTTTCTACTAGAAGTTCATTCAGTTTATGATGGACGTGAAATTTTAACTCAAGTGAAAGTCATATTATCTAATATGGATTTATTTAATTCAATCAACAAAATTGAAGGGAGGTTGTATAATGAATATAACTTCATTTCAAATCCTGTCTATAATTAGGGACAAGGAAAGCAGTCTGGAGAATTTTTTTTTTAAAAAACCCCAAAACCCTAAAATCCTTCATTTGAATGAATCCAAAATAAAACCTATTTTGAGATATTTGAGGGTACATTAATCATTGGTGGAGAGACTGGAGAAGAAACACTTTCAAAATCAAATCTTTGAGCAAAATTCTGATCTGAAGGGAAATAAAGTTTATAATACCTATAGTTGTAAGGAGACAACAGAAATAGAGAAAAATTTGGAGCAGGAATTATTAACTTAATGCACTAGATACTAAACATTACACTATACTAGGAACTCTTAGGCTTGATAGGATCAACTGAGCCTCTTATTTCACAAGTGCTGAATAAAATTTTACCAAAAATATAATGTTTACATTACCAATGTTTTTTTTTTTCTGTGAAATTTGTTTAAACACTTTCCAGGTAGGGATGTGAATGTACTGAAATTCAGAAATTTGAAAGAATCATGAAGAAATAACAAAACTCAATATTTAAGGATATTCTGATATTGAAAGCAAACTCCAAACTGTTTTAAAATGTATTGGGTTTTTTGCACCACACTAAAAGCTATAATATGTTACCTTCTTATGACCTGAAAACCAGTTTTCTGCACAGCTTTTCTAACAGGACATGGAGATATACTCTTGGATACGTGTGGATATGTGTGCAGTTCATAAACTGTCCTTTGCTCCCACAACCTTTGTTATAGACCATTCAGAATCACTAGCTGAAATGAAATGTGTGAGCTATGGTAAACCACTAGAGAGGACAAGGTGTTAGAAATGTTTTTTGAGTGTTTGTTATGAATGATACAGCTACTTGTGATAGATATTTTCCGGTTTGCTTAAGATAAGTGTTTCCCTCCAGCTGGCACTTGTCAGGACCACAGAACAAACTTGTGAATTTGCTGCTTACAAATGACAATTGTGAAGATATATACATAATTTTAATTGTTCTTTGGACATGTAAATCATGCTATCTTTCTAAAATGATACTAAGTCAATTAAATTTAACTGTAGCAGTTTAAATCAATAAAATTTGGTTCTTCTAAAACTCTTTCCTGTAAGGAATACCTGGATAGTCTGCAGTTCTTGTCCCTGGACTTGCATTGCAAAGCTGGATGAGCATTCTTGCAAGTGCCATAAGTGAGTGCCACAATAACACAGCTGAAGAAGAGGTGAAAGAGCAGCAATGAAAGTCTAGAGCAGGTTTTAGACTTTCCCATGGAAAATTTATCTTAAATGATCTTACTAAGGGCAATTAAATGGTTTAATTTTTAGAAAATCAAAGTGCCATGTTTTTATTTTAATCCTGGAGGAAAAAAAAATAATTGAAATGTATAAATTAATTTGAAACACAAAAGATCCAAATACTCCTCTCCCAAAATGTTAACACAGGCTAGTGAAAGTGAAACATGAAGAAGTGATTTGCTCAAAGGCATACGCAGGAGATAGAAAAATGAAGAATAGAGCAATTTTCCCCAGATTCTCAGTATGAAATCAGTTCTCTGTCTACTACTAATGATACCTCCTTACAGTGCTAACTTCAACTCCAACTTTCAATATTTTCAAGCTCCAGTTACAGCCTATTTATGCATTGGGAGTCTTTAAAAAGCCCAGTTTCTGACAGGAAGATCTCAATGACTAATATATATGGTCTTCAGCTGCTTTCACTCATCCTAGCAAAGATGAATCCCAAAACTGTGCTTCCATCATCCTCCCAATAGACAATCCACTGTAATCAGGTTTCCCTCGCAAGATTTCCTCTCTTTTTTCAATTCTACATGTGAGATTTCTATTGAAGCCATAGGAAAAATACTTAGTATCATTGCTGTTTCCTTTTGAAAATACACCTAAATTACCTGAGTATTTTTTATAGATTTTATCCATGTATTCTTTCATTTCTTCATCACAAATGGCTATAACACAATGCAAAACAGTTTGTTTGGGTTTTTTTAATGACAAAAAGTCACATTTGGCTTTTAAGTTACTTTGAAAAAGTATGCCAAATTGTTTGCTAATATCTACTGTTTTCCAAAAGAGAAGAAATATCTTGGTACTTGTATTAAATGAGTAAATCATCATAAATTTACCAAAGATGTAGTTTCTGAGGCAGTTCTTGGGCTTTTTACCAGAGTCTAATGAATGCATCATTTTTAGAAGCCAGTCCTCTTTTTGTCATCATATATATATTTGTTTATAGAGAGAGGAATTGATGAGAACAATAATAATTCACTTTGAAGCACAATGGTACATTCACAACACAAGGTTCTCTTTTCATGACTGTCATGGGTTTTATGAATAGCCTAGACATAATAGGATTGAAATATAATAAAAGTGATTGGCAGTGCACACTGAGCATTTTATCTATGAAGAAATAGTCCATGCCACAGTCCCTTGCAAATCGGAGTCATTATCATCTTACCACATTAGGACACAATGTCTGTATGTCAGTTGTTGCTCAGACTCCCACTTAAATCAAGACTGTCTACATATTGGCTTGCACGTTGGTTCAAATTAGAGACAAATCTCAGTGTGATTTTTTTCAGTTCTTCTGAGATACCAGTAAATAAATTCAACTGTGAATTTGAAAATGGTTTGAGCTCAAGTCTCTGTCCTCTATCTGCCTTGTTGGACTTACTTAGGTTTATCATTCAGGAGAATGAAATTCAACGGGACTGTGTTGGTTATCACTAGCCCATAGAACATGAATATTGTTTTCCTAGACTTCTGATTAAATGAGACTTCAGGGTACAGATACTATGTTTAGACTCTCACTATTAAATTTGAGGACAACCATAGAATTCAGAGTATATTGGTTTCATAGACATTTGAGATGGGAGAATACTGTGAAAGCAAGCAATGCTTAAATGACTTTGACTAAAATGTAATGATTCAGAAATTGATAGCATGTTGGTTTTTTGTTCCATGTTTATATGGATTTTATACTGCCTTCCTGCTGTGGTGTCAGATCAAATAGTAGTGAACAAGCTAAAGAGGTTTGGACATCTGATTCAATGTGCCTAGTATCACAGATAAATCCAGTTTTATTAATCACACGATATCCCTGTCCTGTGCAGGAGACGGTGCAGTGAGGGAAAGAAATCAGGTGGCCTAGCATCATAGATTTTTATACAACCACCCTGTCCCTTGGGAGATATGTGCAGGCCCAGAGAGAGTTTGAACAGGTCAGTGGTGGTTCCTGCTGAGATGTGCCTGGTCCAAGTGCTGAATCGTTTTTTTTCTGGGCTCTTTTCTACTCACTGGGTTCCCTGCAGGTTGCAGGGAAAGTCTCATGTCCTGCTTCAGTGTCATAGGTCTTCCTTCCTCAGAGTCTTTTAAGAAACTCTCCATCACTTCAGTAGGCTTAAGTTTCCTTAGTTATAAATATTAGGTACATGTACCTCCCCAGTCATTATTCTGTTCATATCACACAACATTTCCTTGTTAGTGCTAACAAATTGCTTTTTCCGGGTACCTCTGGATACTGTTATACCATTTGATATTCAGACAGGTAGGTTGTTTCCCTTGGCTAACTACTTGCTTGAGTACACCAAAACTATTCTCTTTTGCATAGATGGTTCATCACATTTTATCTACTCCTGGCTATAGCAAAAAGTTGCTCACTGATTGCAGTGGCATATCCTGCAAAAATGGTGGCCTTATATGTCCAGTCACATTTGACACAGTTATTATATTTCTGTAATAAGCTCTGGCTTCCATGAACTGAACACTACACAGTGGCATGGGATACCTAACAGACCTACAATCAGCATAAAAGTAGCAGGAGCCAAAGGAAGAAAAGCTGATAAAGTGAACTCTAATAGTTTAGGCTACTTGCCTTAGCAAAGTCAAACCCATATTTAGTAAAACTAGAAAAATCATAGACAATTATTCCACCACAGTGGCAAAACCCCAGCAACCCATACTCAAATATATTGACCATGATACATTCCGTCATATTTCCACTGCTAGACCCCAATGGTAACATCTAAATAATCAAGGAATAGAAAGCATTAACTTGGTTCAGAATTTTCACAAAAGTGTTTTTTCAGTTTTTGTGATGAAAGGGAGAGAACATGTGATGGAAAACAGTAATGTCTAACTAAAGCAGATTGCTACCGACAGACCAAGAACTGGGAAGACCTCTTATTATTGGGGTGTAATTTCTGATGAAAAGTGAATTCTGCACAAAGAGTAGCCGTATCCAAAAAGTCAGAGCAATAGCTGGGAACAGTGACTCAAGAGCTGATTAGTTCAAACTGAGAGCAGAGATAAGAATCTCACCCATCCAAATGACTCAGCTAAACAGTGGGGTTTTTGTCATTCTCTCCTGCAGTACCAGTAACCAAATATGTATTTTTAATAATTTTAAAATGAAGTGCAAATCTTTTTTTCACCCAGACTGTTAATTCCCTTCTTAAATACATTATCCTTTAACATTTGTTGCTAATTGGAGAGGACAAGACAAGCATTTGCCAAGCCTCTCTAATGGTAACTAATGTTACCGACATAAATTAATAGCAATATTTTATCAAAAGAGATTCTAGAATGATTTCTGCAAATGGATTCTGAGTGAATCTGCAAAGTGATTTTGGGTGAACCTGTAAAGGCAGATTCTGTGAATGGAGCTGTCTGAATGATTGGTAGAGTCTAAAGGGAGTCAGCTATGCTTTTTGAAAGCTAAGTCCCTTCAAACCTTTACTCAAGTAGATGAGGATAAAAAGAAATATTCTGAAAATCAAGTTCTCACATAAGGGAGATTATAGCCAACCTGAAAATGTTGCATTAGAAAGAGGAGACTGTCCTATATTTTTTCTGGAGCTTATATTGTTAAATAAATGTTAAATTCTTCTTTAACTATCACAGAATGCTTTAACACTGAACATTTATTTTATTTTCTGTTAATCTTTACTTACCTAATGGAAGATGTTTAAATGTAATTAACTTGTACTCTAATAAAGAAGAAAGTTAATGTGGCCACCTTGAAAGCGCAGTATTCAATATTTAAAGTACCTACCAATAGCCTTGAGGTCTACAAAATAATTTGGGTTTTTTTTCCTTTAAATGGTACACTTGTGAACACTTACGTTATTTTACTCTTCAGTGCAGAAATGTGATATCAAAATGCAACAGAGAGAGTATTTAGGATTTGTTGCATTAATTTCTTTTCTTAGTACACCAGCATTTCCATGTGGAATGTATCATAATAACAGACACAAAATACTTATGATCATTCTACCACTAAACGTATTTTAATTCTGAATGTCACAAGTAAATTTAATATATTTCTGCAATGTCTAACTTGTAGACTCCAAGAGTTGTCACTAAATGGATTGAGTTTGTGTGGCAAGGTTTTGGTAGCTGGGGAGTTACAGGGGTGACTGCTGTGAGAAGCTGATAGAAGATTCCCCCATGTCTGACAGAGCAAATGTTAGGCAACTCCAAGACAGACCTGCCTCTGGCCAAGGCCAAGGCCAAGCCCATCAGCAGCAGTGGTAGCACATTTGGGATAACATATTAAAGAAGGCAGGAGGAAAGAGGGGGAAAATTGTACATTTGTGGCCAGGGAATGGAGTGAGAATATGTGAGAGAAGCAGCCATACAGAAACCAAGATCAGTGAAGTTGGAGGGGAAGCAGGTGCTCCAGTCACCAGAGCAGACGTTCCCCTGCAGCCCATAGAGAAGGCCATGGTGAGGCAGGCTTTCTCCATACAGCCCATGGAGGTGGATGGTGGAGCAGATATCCACCAGAAGCCTGGGGAGGACTCCAAGCTGGAGCAGGTCATGACCAAAGGAGGCTATGACCCCATGGGAACCCTACACTGCAGCAGGCTCCTGGCATGACCTGTGGCCCCGTGGAAAGAGAAGACCATGCTGGAGAAGGTTTACTGTCAGGATTTGTGACCCCATGGGGACCCATGCTGGAGCAATCTCTTCCTGAAGGTCTGCACCTGGTGAGGGTCCCATACTAGGTCAGTTTGTGAAGAACTGCAGCCTGTGGGAAAGGCTCATATTGGAGAACTTTGTGGAGGACTGTCTCACATAGAAGGGACCCCATGATAAAGCAGGGAAAGAGTATGAGGAGTCCTCCCCCTGAGAAGGAAGGAGCTGCAGAGATAATGTGTGATGAACTGACCTCAATCCCCATTCTCTTGTCCCCTGTGCAGCTGTGGGGAATGAGGGAGAGAAAAACTGGGAATGAAGTTTATCCTGGAAAGAAGGGAGGTGGGGGAGGTGTTGATTTGAGTTTATTTCCCATTATCTTGCTCTGATTTGACTGGAAATAACTTAAAATAATTTCCTCAAGTTGAGTCTGTTTTTCCTGTGACAGTAAATGGTGAGTGATCTCTCCCTGTCCTTATCTTGATCCACAAACTTTTTAGTTGTATTTTCTTCCCCCCTGTCCACCTGAGGAATGATGTGATAGAGGAGCTTTGGTGGGCACTGGGTCTCCATCTGCGGTCAACCCAGTACACTGTATTAAAAAAATACTTGACATAAAGGTTTGTGTTATCTATTTACCTGATTTTTAAATACTAACTAATTATTGAATTTGATAGGACATCAAGGTTCCTAAATTCAAGACCTAACTAAATGTGCTATAAAGTACTTAGAGTTGATGTCTTGACAAATGCAGGTAGTGTTGCCCCTATTGCTTTAAAGGCATTATAGGCATTTATTTTAGCCAGCAGTGCTGGGTTAAGTCTGCAAATAAAGCTGTAACTGCATAAATAATCAGAAATTATTTTTAGTTTCGACTCCAACTTGGCCGACAATCTCATTATTCTTATGCATACAGTTAAGATACTGCTTATCAGATATATACAGAATGTTCTCTTTTCTATTTTTTCTACAAAATATTCTTTTGTTACAATATATATAAACACTTTTTCCAATTCATTTTTACAGCTGTTGCTTTTCTTATAAAACACTATTCTAATATTTGCTTTAAAGAACGATTCAGCAGTCCAGCCTTTAGGAAGTGATTTGAAGGGCTTGCTAGCTGTAAAGAGTCTCCAAACAAGGTAAGGTAAAAGGAGTTGAAATGAAGGGAGCTCAACTTTCGTTGTGTAGGAATTGTATGAAGATGAGACCTTGGATTGTTAAATTGAATCTTTTCAAACCCAATTTAGGCTGTTAATTTTAGTATTTGAAACATACTCATTAAAATGGATTCTTAAGGGATTTTAAGTTTATAATGATAAACTCAGCTTATAAAACTGAACCTCTCCAGCTATTCTCACTGACTGTGTAAGAACAACAATTCTTTTAAAGTAAGTATGCAGCAAATTAGTTTAAAAAAGTAAGACCCGTGTTGGGATCAGTTATCATACAAAGTATTAGGCATTGAGAATTCAGAGTCAAAAACACAAGCAGAGTACTGGCCTGCTGATGTCATCCTAGCTGTTTCTACTTTACAATCAAACAATATCTAGTTGCAAATGTCTAGTTGATCTCACATTACCCAATGAATTTCTGATGTATTGCAATAAGATACATAGTAAGGATGAAATGTTATCACGATATAGGAATCATAATAAATGACATGATACAAAGTGGAATCTCTTATGAAATATAAAACTTCCGATCTTCCGTGTCTGTACAGGTTGTCAGATGTAGAGACAAATCTTTGAGAGTAGGTGATGAAGAAAGACAGCATTGAGGACATCGAGGAATTCATAAAGCTGTGACGGTGAGGTAATGACACAATGTAAGTGATGTGTAACAACCTATTGATATCTAAATCCATAAGAGAGAATACCATGTATTTAATATTATGAATGTAAATCCAGTATTACACAAGCTAAACATTTTATTAAGTACCTATGAGCAATGGAAGAAGTCTGAAAGAGCTCTCGAATAACCGTTTAGGTAATCAAAGTAAGTAAGCCTAATGAAGCAACGTGACATTATAACTTGGATTAAGCAGTAAGGAATTTAAGCTAAGAGTAAAACAGAGTAAAAGACAATTGATACAATTTCCTTCCACTCCAGCCTCAGTTTGGTCTCTAAAATCTTCAGAAATGTTTAATTCTGTATCAACAGGAGTCAGTTAAAGGAAATAATTTCTTGAATTCAGCATATGGTAGCATCCATAATGGCTTTGGAAGAAGCCCCCTCCTCAAAAATAAAGAAATCAGGAAAACTATATTGCCGTTGTCACTGTAAACAAGCAATTCTACGTGCCTTATAGGAATCAAAAAACCATAACATGTACAATGAGAACATCCTTTTATATCAGAAAAAGGTCTGGTTTTCTGTCTGGTAAGAGGGTATGTAATTTGGAAAGTCACAAGCTATATAATAGACTTTTTAAAAATACATAAAGCTTAAAAGAAATGTAATAATATGATTATTCCCTAATAAGATGTCTTGAACGTCTCTCTACAGTGACTTTAGGATACTAAACTGAATTTAAGAGCACCTATCTTTTGCAAATGCTCCTATATTGAATAAAACAAGTATTTATACTATGTATTTGAGACACTTTGTTGTCTATAAGAATTTAGTACATACATTTTAAAACATCAGGTTTTATGTATGTATAAGTACACATGTGAGCATTACACACATATGTTTGACTGGTTTGAAGTGAAACAAACATAGTATTAGACATATCCCAGTACAATCTATATGGCAACTGTAAAATGAGACCACATAAATTAGTTCTTGCATTATGGCAGCACTGATGGTCATCAGCTGGTCGTGATTTATCTGTTCCAAACCCAGCTTTTCCTATTCTTATTAAAATCCACGATTAAAAGTAGTATTACACTAAAAATTATGCTTCTCAGTTTTAAGGCCTAATGACAGAAAAAAAAATTACCTTTACATATTATGATTTTCAAGAAAATAAGAATTATTCTCTCTACATAGCAGTATCATAGGCAAGGGGTAACAGGTTCTCTTCAATCCCTTGAATGAAACCTAGATTGAACAGCATACACTGTATCATGTTTCAACTGTAGACAACCCTGCTGGACTCTAAGTTTCATGAACTTACATTCAGATTCACCACTCAACTCTTCTGCTTTATTGTGATCTTTAGGTGTTGTTGTCTGTTTTTGTTTATGTGTGTTGATTAATATTTAAATTACTTCCATATTTTCCAGCTTTTGCAAATATATCTGATTAGAAACCAGAACAGAAAACAGGGATGGAAATAGCCCAGAATAAGAGAACATTAAAAAAAGAAAAAAAAAAAAAAATCAGTGAAGCGAATTCTAACAACATGAGATCTAAATATTATATATTCTGATTTTTACCTATCTAAAAGAAGACAAGTTCTTATTTTCTAGCACATTTTAAAAATAAGGTTCTAGTCAAGGAAGTAGTTTTATTTAATTTTCAATTTAGCCTCATACAGGTTTATTCTCTTTTCTTCAGTTTTCTCCATAATTGGTTTCTGTCTCAATGAGACTACCTTAATACACTAAAACTGTGTACAAGTCTAACTGTATTTGGTAAACCCAATGTCCAAATGTAGAGCTCACTGTAAAAAAATATTCCATTTTGACAGAACAGAATGTGTCAGTCTTAGTTTTCATTTGCACTGGGAAAACAATAAGACCTTCTGAATTGTTTCTATTGAAGAGAAACAAAGAAATATGAGACCCAGACATTAATTTCAAAATTACTTATTAAAACCAAATATCACTCAAGATATGAGATTCATCTCTCTAACATCTGCCATGAAAGAAATGGAACCATTTTCTTTTCCTGCCATATTGCAATTATCATTCCCAAATGGGCGTGTCACACCCATTTTCTGGACTCCACACTAATCTGAGCAGTGGGCATAAAGCTCTCTAAGTAGCCATCATTATTATTGTCCTGTCTCTTCTCATATTTTTTAACAACAGTTTATGTTGGAGCTGAATTTTTGCATGAGTTGCTACTCCATCCAAAGTGCAAAACTGAGCCAACAAAAATTGCAATTATACTCTCAGTAATTGGTCAGTGACTGCCTATCATTATTTTTTTTATTAAAGTCAAGATATGTTGGAAACATTTCTCTATTCCTCCTCTTTTCCAATAAACATCCACTTTTTAATTTTCTTTTTCTGGATGCTTTTATTCTGCAGAAAGTCAAGAATTTCCCATATGCTATTCTCATTTCTCTGCGCATCTCAGAGACTGATGAATAAGGCCCCTTTTTCTTTTCCAAACAGGCTGTGTCTTTCTCAAAGTCTATCTACAATCCAAAATGCCTCTAGTCAGGGAATAGACCACTGGTAAATTGTACTTGTGGTTATTTTATGGAGGAAATCAGACAGTATGACAAGAATAACTGTAGGAATACAGATAAGTGAGCTTGACCCTACTTTCCTTTTGGCTTTTTCTAACCATTCCCCAACCCCCAGGGCCCCAGCCCATTTTTCTTTCTTTCTTTCATTTTTTTTAACCAGTAATCATTATTTTCAATTTTATAATTTTATTTTATAAATATAAAATTAATTTATTTTACAGCTAACAGCTTGCACTTAAAGACAAGAAAAAAAAAAGGACAAGAAAAAAAAGCATGTTGACACTGAATTGTAATATACTTAATTCATTATATTAATGTATTTTATGACTGTAGAATGGGGTTTGGTTAGAGTAACACAAACCAACTACCATTCTGACAGTCTCCTTGGTGTTACTCTCTGAAAAACAGTACAAGCTGACAAATATGTGTTTATTTTCCCGTGTTAAAAGTAGAGATGAAGGCAGAAATAAAAATCTGAAAACCTAAAATTTTTATGTTAAAAAAAAAATTAAAAATCTAATTTCCACTAGGGAAGGTGACGTATAATATTCTGATACAAGTTGAAGCCACCTGAAATATTATGTTTACTAAGTCGCATTATAATGTTTGTTTTGAAACAGTTTGACTTTAGGCCAAGTCATTCTACTCTATGTCAACACCCTACAGAGCACAGTGCACTTCTTCATGTTTGCATCCTCAATTAGATATCAAACTTGCTGTTTGGGCTACACTTGCACTGATACATCTTGCTGTGTCCCATCTTACCAACCTTGGTGTTGCATTTAACACGGAAGCGACTGACAGCGATAAACCATGAGTTTCAGAAAACAGTCATGAGAAGAGAGTGGTGCTCAGTGCCTGGAAAACACAGCTTTTCATAAGGAACTGTGGGTGTTAGAAGACAAAACTGAATAATTATCAGGAAAAATAATTCCCTAGAATCACAATTTTACTTTATGAGTTTGGCATTTAAAATGTAAATAAAATATCTGGTTCTGTATTTCTCATGTACACAAATTCCTAAAGACAGCATGGGAATTTCAGATGAGAAAAAAATAGAAATGCTTTGCCTGATACAATTAACTGTATGTTTAGCTGAATGAAAAATAAATATATATACACCACCATTTGTATTTGCAAATGTTTCAATTTTTGAATATTTCAGTAAAGAATTTATTTTGTCACACAAAAGCTATAATATCTTACTTCTTTCTCTGTATAATATCTTCTCAATACCTTATGTATATTTTAGTAGATTATTGAATTAAATCCGCTTTGTATGAGTATGCAAGAAGATGTAAAAGTGGTTCCCGTTGTTTTAACTGAATCAAACCATAGATCTGGAAACACTGGAAAACATTTTTTCTTATAACACACAAATAGCTCTGAGATTTCCAGAATGATTCTATTCTGTATCAGATAAAATCAGCAGTATTAAAATGTGACTTTAACTTGTTATTCCTTTCAGAATAGAGTAAATCAAACGAAACACAAGAGAAAAAACTTCTGACTAAGCAAAATATTTGAGAAGATGGTTCTCACACTGATAACAGGATGTTCCTGTTCAGTGTCCTACTCCATCCATCTTCCATGTCCTACAAAATATCTGAACTAGTGAGCTGGAGACGGTTTTGGCATTTTAATTTTGTCATGGAATTCTATTTGAAGCCTGAGAAATTAAATTTAAATTAATCTTTTAAAGCAATGCTTCATTATTGAAGTGAAAAGTTTCAGTTTTAGCAAATTTAGATTTTTAAGATAAAAATTCTCCTTAGGACAATGTATTATGTCATGCATCTCCAGAAATGAAGGCATGAAATGGCAGGTAAAATATCAAGAAGTAAATGCTTAACATTTTGAGAGTGTTAATTAGATGCCTTCGTGCTTTCTGTGTGATGAATATTTTGCCAATGGTTGCTAATTATTATAGCAATTAGGTTTAATAAGTCGGGAATTTCACAAGCTTAGGTCTTCTGGGTTACACTTTAGCCAATAGGGAATGGGTGTTAATTAAGGACAAAGAAGAGGAGAATTAAGAAGATTTGATGGGTTTAAGGAAACAGCAATTAAACAAAGTGCTAGGGTGATTTGCATATTTTAATAAGTCAAGAACTCTTGGATGTTCAGAAAAAAAGTTGTGTTTTCATTACTCAGTGCAATTTTTCCAAAAGGTCTTTTCAGATTTTAACACTTTGTCTCCAGAAACATAAGTTTTTGGGTACTATGTTGATTCTAAAGACTTTATTATTAGTGCTTGGAAACTGTTTCCAGGTGTCAAATAGATAATACTGGAACAAATATGAGTACTGATAGAGCTTGTTCTTATTTACAGAGAACCAATGCATTCTTCTGAGTATGGCATCTTATATGAAAGGACTGCACAGGTTAACTTGCATCTGTGGCATGCTACCAAGAATCCAGAAACTCTAAATCCTGTGACAAACAGATACATAAACATAAAATATTTTATTTTACTGGTTAAGATGACAACAGTAAGGATTTGTGTGGAAGAAAATTTATGTCAATAATAGAAAAAGAGTTAGATCATTATGTTCATCAACATTCAGTGACAGGATACCATCAAACTTATCAATACTGTATTTTCTATACAGGGAATAAACAACACAAGTGTTGATGTTATGAAAACCCTCCTCAAACTAGTTTTAATGCATTAAGAATATCTCTGAACTGAGTACAGAGCACAGTGTTGTGAACAAACTATAGTTTTATCTCTTTGTTCCACTTAGCTCACTACACCTTAACATTTTAATTATCTAAGACTTTGCAGCTTAGGAAAAGGTCTTATGAAGGTCATTGTAAGGACAACTCAAGTAGCATGCTCTGCAAAGAGTATCTTCAGAAAAATGTTCAGAACGAGATGACCAACACTGAAATATTAACAAGTAGAAGATGATCTGTATGAACTTCATGCCGGAAGCATCAGCATTTTAATGATTATGCTATTGTATGGCAAACTTAACATTCACAGTATTAGATTTAAGTGAGCCAAGGGGGTGTAAACTTTTGCTTTATTCATCAGCTAACAAGGAGTTGATATGAGGATCTAATCATTAGTTTCCCAAGAACTACAGGTCTATCAAAACCCACTAAAAGCTCCAGCATCAAATTGCTCAGATTTGCCTTGCTAAGACATAGACAAGTCTTCCATGGACCTCAATATAAGCACTTTGTGGGGGAGGGGGGGTGGGGTTGTAAGTCTAATTCATTAAGAGGTGAGAAGGAAATGAAGATTATGAGGTGAGGAAAGAGAGAAGGTAGGTGTAAAGAAGTTTCCATGACTATGGAGCAAAGAGAACCCTAGTAGAGTAGTAATACGGTAATACAGAGTGTTCAGTGAGCAAGAGGGGAGGAAGGGCATCTATCTGCCTGTGGTCCCCACAAATGCAATGCTAATTCCACCACCAAAATTAACCCAAAATTTAAACGTCTGTGTATGATTATATTTGTAGTCATAATAACAGAACAATCCTCATCTTCGGTAACAGTCCAGGTAGCAAACACTTCATCTACTGCCACAGCCTTTCAATTACCACTTAGCATGGAGCAGACTATCACGGGAAGTTCTAATGTAGTGGCACAAAAAGAATAGGCATGACTAAAATATCTCTGCACAAACGTAAAAGTTATAATTGATTGATAGAAATACTAACACAACCTCCCTGCTAGTCACACAGGCTTAGCCATCTGCTGCTCCAGTTACTACCTCTTTCTTTTGTGGGGTTTGGACACTAGCAAGTGTAATAAAACATTTTTTTCCATTTAGAAAGATGCAGGTAGATTAATGTTGCCATAGGCGTAATAATAATAAAACCATCTCCCATCTCTCCCGTTGCTCTTTAGCTACCTACAAAGTAATTTCTATTAATGTGTTATCATTTCAAAAGTGATAACTGAAAATTCCAACTCCAGCTGAAGTATTCATTTCTGATACTCATTTACCATAAATAATATTTTATAAATAAAAATTTATACATAAATTATAACATTTCTGAGGTAGCAGGTGAAAATTACTTCTTCTGACATATCTGATCAATTGGGAGGTGCTTAATCAAAGAAAGCCAAATCAGATAACATTTAAAGATCTATACACAGGGTTTATGGAAAGAAAACTTGGTTTTCATTTTCAGTGAAACATTTTCATTACAGAAAGTAAAATACATCTCCTAAAAATATCTCTTAAAAGACCACTTTGTAATGCCTGATTTGAAGCTTCTTTGAATATAACTTGTTACTTTGCTTCCATAAGTAGCTAACATGAATAGCTAACTAACAATATGAATAGCTTCCATGAATAGCTAACTAACAATAGTTACTTGTTACTTCCCTTCCATTAATAGTTCAGTGTTCCATCCTGGAACTGAGACTTCATTGAGAATTTGGACATCAATTGCTTGACCTGAGAGAAGTCTTCACTGTCATCTCAACTGATCTCATCTCAACTCATCACACTATTTCTTTTCCCTGAAAGTTCTCCCATCTCCTCACAGATCAGTCGCTGAGAGAAGTGTTGGCTTGTGGGGTGGAATGGACTTGTATCAGAATATCTTTGTGCTCAGCATAGCAGTGGAGCACACCTTTATCAGTGTGATATTGTAACTAAAAGAAGTAAAAAGCAGCCCTTTCTTTTATAGCTATCCAAACTGTAAATCCTCCAAGATACAATTCCATTGGGCTGGCAGGTTTTTTAGATAAAATGAATGTTGAGTTGGAATGAAATGTAAGAGAAAGATTACAGCATTAAAGCAGCAGGGTTCTTTGAAAGGTGGCTTTAAAAATATATTAGGTATTATGGTTAAATAACATCATATAAATTACATTGTTACTAATATTGCACTTACACTTTTATGAACTAAATATTGCTCTATAATTTCATAAGAAATCAGTGAAATCAGGGAAATTTTTGATAGATGGCAGGGTCATTGCAGAACTATACAAATAATGTGTTTATGACCAGGGGGCATGCTCTCAGCAGAGAATTAGATATCCCCTTGTAAGCCTTAAAAAACAGCCTTCACCCTCATTCATCCAAACATCACTATGCCATATACCTAGAGCACAGATGACATAACCAGTATGTCTACATTGTGTTTGATAACACAATGGCAAATTTTATCTATGCGATTAATAAATATCTGACATGTATTGTTCGTAGGTTATTTTGCAATTGCCTTTGATATTGGCTAGATAGAATGTGATTATCAGCGACATAGTTGCTCAGTCCATTAACATTATTTAGTGATAATAAATGAGCTCATGACTTCAGACTGAGGACTTCATACTTATGATTACTTCCTGCTTGATATTACGCATTGCTGGAGAAACGACCTTTAGTGACCTATGATAAAAATGTCAAATGTCATGTTTCTGCTATTCTGCAGTCAACAGTCAATGCTTAATGAATGTTCAAAATTTCAAGAGAGCAGCTCAAAAGGGCACTTAGATGGGGGAAATATAACAAGGATGACTGAAGACCTCTTGATAACCTCTGATAGAAAGGTCAAATGCAGGAACTGTTCTTTTCTATGTAGTGTCTGGGATTTTTGCTGTGTAAGGATTATCTCTGTAAGAAAATTACATTAGTTCATTTAGCAATTTACAGTTCTTCCAAATGAGAACATGTAAGTCGTGTCAAGCAAGACAGTCTACATCCTCCCTCATTATGCTTTTAACTTTTTAAAAATCTGCAATTTCCTTTGTTCATCTGTCTTTCTGACAAATGCCTTGTGGTCACACTTTCATATTAAAGGCAGACTTGAATTAAGAGATGGATCTTGTGTTTTAAAGATGACAGGATTTGGACTCGCTATGAACACCAAGGAAAAGAACTTACACAGTCCTAAACCCTCAGATAATTTATAATTCAAATCTAACTCATCTGAAAAATGCCTCTCATGGAGGGGGTGGAGCTGCTTAAAAAAAGTGAATACTCTAGTACAAATAACAATTCCAGAATACGGGAAATGTGTCACTGTTGTTATCTTTATAACTGTACACTAAAACAACTCACATTCAATTGGTCTCATTCTCTTATTTGTTAAAAGACTCTTGCCATATAAAATTGTCTGGGGTCTCTTTTTCAAGAACGACAACACAAACCTGAAATTATAGTAAGAAGGAGACAGAAAAGGCACCTTTGTTTTGCCCATTAAGAGACCAAATTATTACAGTGCACATAGCAAGGTTCAGCTGTTAAATCTTTCCTCTGAGCTCCCTGTCCTTGATGTCCAATGTATGTGCTCCTGTCAGGATAGAGCTGACATCTCCATTTGTATCCCATGTCTCTAAATTACAAGCATGCCGCCTGGAAAGACCTTGAGTGCTCCAGAGTCCCCCAGACCATTTATTTCTGTATCAGTCCATCAAACACTTATTATCTACAGCATTCATGTTTACCTCAGTTCATTGTCAATCTTTCTGAAATCTGAAGCACTGACTCAGCAATCAGACTTTGTTGATTGTGCATTTTGCTTTCAGAAAGATGCCATGTATGTGGCTTGGCATTTTATCAACCAATAAAATGTATTCATATCATCAGTGACAAAGCTGTACTAAGAAGTGTGATTAAATTGTCTGATAAGTACAACTACAGAGGTAGAGGAGAAGCTAAATGAAAGAAATTAACTTTATACAAAGAAAACTAATGCATATTAAGTCTATAGCTACACTGCAATGTTGCTATAACAAAAGAAACTTCAAAATTATCCAATGAAATCAAAAGATAAAGTTTATAAAAGAGCAGGAATGTGTAGGGGAAAGTACTGAATTTCAAATATCTCTTAAAAGAACATAATTTCTTTTTGTTTCTAAAGAACACAACATCATCACAAACCTATATGTGCAATGGAGCTAAAAGATCAATCTATCCACTAATAAAGGGTAGCAACTCTGGTGGGAAACCTCTCAGTTGCACAGAAAAGGTTTATTCAGGGAAAAATTCTGTAGTAATTTGAGATAGCAAAATTCCCTTATTTGACAAATGACCCTTTGTTATCCAGATTAATATTCTGTCCTTAGTTAACATGCTACTTTAAGCCAGAAGATGTTTGAGGATATTTTATGTTTTCAGTAATAAATGGCTGACTAGGAGAATATTTTTGCATTAATTTTCAATTTTTAAAGGATTTTAGAACAGTGTGAATATTACTGTCCTGGGACATTGATCCACTTCTGTTACAGACACAAAACTATTCCAAGTTTTGTAGCTTGATTTTTTTTTACCTTAAAAATATTTTAACTAATTCTTGACAGAAAAACTGTGAGTAGCTTGTAAGAACTGATGCTCTAATGCAACAGTAGTATGGTTTACCATTAGACTGTCTTTTCTACAGTCTTCCTTTCTCTTACAAGCATCTACTGTCCATCACACTTTGGTCTGAAACACCAGAGCACATTTAAGGTCCAGTTCAGTAAAAGCCAGAAGCCTTTTTCTTGCCTATAAACCTTCAGTATGAAAATCCATGACTGACACGTTATTTTCCTGGAAGTGGAAGATCTGAACAGTTGCAAGAAAGGAAACCAGTCAAAAGATATTGTTTCCAAGAATAATACTTAGGGAGAATGTAGAAAACATCATTAAGAATGCAGAAAACACAAGATATGCAGATGAGAGCAACATTTTTTAGGTTTTTTTAAGGTCTTGTTTTAGTAATGTGGGTTTTAGAGGGATATTATTTGAGTTTGGTACATCTTCTGATTATTGCAAATAGAGGCAATGGATGAACAGCTCATGGATATGAATGAACAGCTGATGGGCTCTGAGTGTCCCTGTCATGACTATATAATCTGTGCACTCCAAACTGATCCATTGACCTCACAACATATCCTGTCACAACAGACAGTGCTTAACTGTCATTATTCTTCAAGGACTTGAAGCAAAAGTCAAAGGGAAGGAGGGAGTTTGGTCAGAACCTTCCTCTTTAGGATCTCAGGTTTTCATGTGCTTTCTTCATAGCATTTGCTAGGTGCATATGTACTGTTTTAATGCAGCTGGTTAGTAACTTTTATGTCTCATGGTGCAGGTGGACTACAAGGACGTTCATAGTGTAAAAAACCCAGGATGCTGTGAAATATGTGTGTTTGGTTCTGCAGCCATTCCCTTATATCTGAGAAGCTCTCTATTTGCTTATATGAGCACAAGATACTTTTGCTTGGTTGGCATTTACTGCAGCATCTGAAATGGATTGCAACACCAACTATATGAACTAGAATGACTACGAAAGTATAGAAATGTTTTATTAAACATACAAGAATATAAGAAGCTGTGTTATTAAACGATAGCTAATTTTCAGTTCCCAGATACACATTGCTATAAGTGAAATAGAATTATCTGTCACTAAGCATGCTCAGGGGTCGCACTTAAAAAGGTCTTTCTGTCTGCATTTATATTGTTACAACAGTTCGGAGTCCGAAATTCACTCATCACATATACTAGATTGATTTTAGCTTTTACTTTGGCTCTGGTTTAATGCAAGACAGCTATTTGCCAGCCAGGAAACCTAGGCCTCAGAACAGCATTGTGGCACATGTAATTCCCTTGGCTACAGACCTAATGACGAGATCAGTGGCTCAAGTTAGTCTTCAGTCTAAGAATCTACACTTGAGACAAGCAAAGACAAGACAAGGATCCCTAAACTTTAGAGGACATGTTAACTCCAGCTCCAAGAACCCTCCATAACAGAAACTCCAGAGTTAGAATTTAACTTTTATGTGTTTTATGAATGCTGATGGAAGAAGAGTCATCAATACTGGTATAAGCACAATGCTAGTGATCAAACATTCTTGTATAAAATATAGGAGATCAGAAACCAGTATTTTTGCAGTTCTAATTTCTTAACTCATACAAATCAAGCCTGCTTCACTGTTTTTTTAACAGGAACCATAAAAACTAATTGAATTTACATTTACATATTTATTTATGTATGGCATAAGCCATCTGAATATGCTCTGTCAAATGCACACATTAAAAATACAAAAGAATCTGACTTTACAATAATTTCATTTCCTTTGAGCTTACTAGAGAATTTCTATAGCCATTCACCCTTACCATAATCCATTTTTCCTTATTTTAAAGAATTATGAAATCAGATTCTATCTTTACATATTTTTTTAAATCATGTGGGGTTTATAATTTATATAAAATCATTTTTTTTTTTTTTTCAACTGCATTCAGAATCTGATTTCTGTCATGTTGGGGTAATAATCCAGAGGAACCTCAAAGTCTTACACCCTAGAACATTTTTGAATTGTGAGGGGATTTTTCATTTTATGTGTGTAAAAAAAACCCCTACTGCTAACAGCACAGCATGCCTCTCAGCAACAACACCTCTCCAGAAAGGTACCAAAGGATATGTGTGACTTTAATTACTCACACAAGTCAGAATTGTGTTGAAGGGTAGGCACATACCCCTCCTGAATGTGAACTGATGTGTCTTGATTAACACTATTTTTTTTCTGGTTTCCTTTTCCCTTTTCTTGTGCTGGGCTGTTGTCTGTCTCTCAATGGAATAGGTTATTTTATCCACCTTTCCCTCAATAATCCTATTTGATATGGAGTTGTCAACCTAATCCACAAGAATCTTACTGTTTTTCATGTATCAGCCTTACCTCATGGGAGGAAAGCAGGTTGGATATGCATGAGCTAAGGTTTTAAAACTAAAGCAAAGTTGTCTGACTGATCTCTTAATATGCTTTATGCAAAGACCTTTCAGTGTAGCTAATATGCTGTCTACCAAAGGTATCACAACATCTTTATTAATCAAGGTAAGGTAAGCACTATAATCAGTGATGCAAGTGTGATCTCATCTACAGATTTTAGATGAATGACACATGCTCAGTGTTGTCATGGTTTCTGGAACCTGCATACATAGGTCTTGAATTCTGCTTGATACTAGGAATCTGCTACTGGGTATCTGAGATCATGCTAAATTGTTGGCTTGAGTACTCATTTTTAGATTTCTGTTGAGGTGAAAATTCCAGAGGTGGTAATACTCGAACATTACCTGGGGCTGACAACATGGGTGTTTAAAACAGAGTGAGACAGTCTTTACATGGAAGCACCTTTCACGTGGAGCAAACAATTTTTTTCAAACCTTCTGAACTCAATTCTGATATAGAAGATAAGTGAGAAATGAACAAATAGTGAGGAAATATTACCATTAGATTAGAGAGAACAACAACTACTTTAAAAGTTTAGTGTTCTCTCATGTCTTGGAAAGGGCTGCCAGACAAAAGATCTACATTCCTATAGTGCACTAAAAGTGCAGCTGTAATTATTGTTTGGAAGTCTCAGAAAGATTAAAAAGCCATTTGTGGCCTAATCACAATTTCCACAAGTTTCTGCAAAGGAAAAACATACCTGGATATTAACACCATTAACAGCATTCTTTCTATGTACACATATTTCTATCACATATCCAAGAATGTATTTAGGGGAACAAAAGTATTTCTAAGTGTTTTAGCAAATCTTCTCCAAGCATAATATAGCTAATTACTGCTATTCCATATGAGTATAAATGAAATCTGCTTAGCATATTATAGAAAAATTGAAGTATTTAATAAATCATCTGCTTAGTATACCCAGTAAGAGAAAGCATTTCACAAAATATCAAATATCCATAATCCTATTTAAGACCTGTGAAACCAAAGAAAGACTGCAACATAGTTTCTGTAGAAAAGTTACTTCAGAAGAACTTCTAGAGATAGGCAAGTTCATGAATCCAAATAATATTAAAATCAAAATTAAATCCCATAATTCCTCTATGCTAACTAAGGTTAGGTCATATCCCCTCTCTGGTAACATACAGTCTAATATATGATGTTGTATGTTCTGAACTGGTTTAGTATCTTAGCATTGTAGTGAAGTAACAGAAAGAACCATGTAATATATTTATCTGGTAATGCTTCTTAAGACTTCCTTTACACCAATGTGGTTCCATAAGATGCTGTTAGTAAGATGTTATACAACAAACTTTGTTTCTTCAGCCTCATTTTTTAAAAAAGAGGGAGAAACAACATACAAACTTGCACTGAAAGAACAGTGGGTTTTTGATTTTAAAATGAAGCACTTAAATTTCTAAATACATTGCATAGAGATAGCTTGTGCAAATAAATTAGCGAAGTGATATTGCATACAGACTGTGGACGTGATCATAAACATCTTTCCTTAAATAACTCCAGTCTTATTGAGTCTTTTCTATAGTAGTTGTGTTGAAGAGCAAGGTGAGGACTTGAGTTAGGGTTGCTAGTCTAACATGAAAATACAAGGGAGAATCCTGTCCATATGCTTGACAACATTTTCTCATCCAGACTATGCATCTCGATCCACCTTATGCATCTCCATGCCTAAATGAAGTTTTACTGAGTTGCAAATACTCAGAACACTTGACTGAAAAGGTACAGGCATTTATACTGCATATAGCCCCACTGCCAGACAGTCATCTAAATGTCATCAAGGACATGATTTCAGACAGAGTAGAGGATCTGGTTTTGAACCATTCAGCCTGTGACTGAATGATTCGCACTGACAACCCAGGACAGAGCCTGATCTCTATGTTACACCATTATTTGACTTGACAGCACACTGTCCAACCTCTGAATATGGAGTTGAACTCTTGCAGGACCAGAAACAGAGCAGGCAAGAGGAAGCATGATTCTGCATGTGTGGTTAATGTCCACTGTTGGGAAAGGACATGCCCTGAAGTACTTTCCTGAGATATGGGAAATTTGAATCCAGATTTTCACAAGCTGAAGAAGGTTTTATACCCTCATATTCACTTTTCAGACAAAAGCACTAATTCCTAAGCCATTGTGTAGAATGTGGTATAGATCCCAAGAGCATATGGACATTAAAAAATTCGTTAACACTTCCCTTCAAGTCAAGAGGCAGACAGACTAGGCTGGACTTTAAAAGGATATATTTGAGATGTAAAGCACTTTGTATCCCATACTCACCTTTTTGCTTTTTTTTTTTTTTAATCCCCATCCCTTTTAAAGTAATTCAAAGAGTTTTACCTGTGGAAATCATTGTATAGAAACTCTTCCATAGAAATTATTTTCTAGCCTAGCTGGCTATCCTCTTTCTGTGGTTTCCTGAAGAGGAAAAATTTACATGATTTAAAAAAAGCCAGTTCACATGTTTTAGTCCTAGAAATGTGTACTGATGTAAAGGACTATGAAAAAACAACTTGTAAAAAAAGGTTTCTGATATCTACTCCTAAAGTGAGCATTTTTTTAATGTTGGCCTTCAGTAAGGAAAACAAACATTTATATGTAAAAACAAAGAAAAAAGTAATATTCTGTGCAACCACAAATTTTTACAATACTCTGAGATTCAAAGGGTTTAGAACTTTTATCAAGGTTTCATCCCATAAAAGATTGCTCCAACCACTTCACCCTGGGTATCTTGGGACTGGATTCTCTCTAGATGAAGAGGTTCAAATTTGCATTTAAAATAGTAATTGATGAAAGTGAAAGGAATTAGCTTGGCTCTACAGTATGATCGATACAGCACTCTCTTAGAAGAGTTGGGATTCTGATTTCTAATGTAGTGAATACACTTTAAGAAAAATATAGAAGAATTTTAAGAGGATGAAATGAGGAAATCTTAGATCAAAATATATTCATACTGATGGACTAATAATGAATTAAATCTGATCCCCTTAATTAACATCTAACCCACTTTTCTTTCTCTTTTTACCCAAACTCAAACATGCTTTAAATTGATCAAAACTGCAATTTTTTTAAAAGTATCCTAACTCTGTTAATATTTGGGCAACTTGAATCAAAGTCTGTCTGGAGAGTTCAGTATATAAAATGCAAACAACTTGTAATAGAAACATAAGGAAATTATATTGAAATGACATTTATAGCAAATGTGCAGTGATAGTACTTAGTCTGAGACAGGATTCTTTTCCACTATGCAATTACTTGCTCTGTTTTGCAGTTTCTTGGTCCAACTATTTATCAGATCTGTACTATGAGTATGGAAAGCATGATCCAGAAAATATCCTTTTGCTACTTTTACTTCATTATTTATTGTGGGTTTTCATTCTTTGCAACAACAGTATATATATGTATTCCTTACAGTTTAAACAGCAAGATCTCAATTTCCTCTATTAAAATGCAGTGGAAGGGGTAGAAATAATGAAGTGAAAAAGGCTGACAATGTGTTGAAGAGGAAATAGATTCTTCAAAATGCTAAAATGCCTACTGACTGTTTTCCTCTAACTTTTTTCCTTTTTATATTTTTTTTAATTTTTATCTATGATTCTTTTCCAAACTTAATGTTTCACATACATGGGGAAAAGTCAAGGCTTACACATTTTCCGTACATGTCCAGGTCAAAGTAATATATATTCAGTTTATTAAAGGAAAGAAGAATTGCTCAGATGTTGATAAGAAAAAAAAAAGGGGGGGGCGGTGGGCACGGCAGCTATAAGGAAAAGAGGAAACCAAGGGACAGTCTGAAAAGGCCAGCTCTTCTGAAATACATTAAGATCTTTTAATAACATGGGTTTATTTCTTCTATCAAGGCAAAGGATACATTTTCCTGATCTGTTAAAATTTTTCTGGTTTTTATAGCATTAGTTTTTTATGGTGGATTCCTGCAGATTTTAGTTCAGATCTAATGAGACTGGATCCAATTATAAACTTATATGTGATAATGGATAAGCAACACGAAAAAGATGACTTCAGAGAAGTTGCTCTAAAAGTTATGTAAAGAAATGTTAGAATTAGAAAATGAAATGGTGAATTCTTTACCTTCTATATTTAAAGTTACAAATAATGGAAAAGAAATGTAGCAGATTTCTATTTCAAGGAATGTTGCAAAAGAAGGAGTGATCAACATAAAGAAATATGTGCTGAAGGAGTGCCAGTTCTGGTATGGTATTCAAAAGAAATACTTTAGTGTTGATGTGAGTGCTGTAAGACTGGACTTGTTGAATTACATTTCTGACCTTAGTGCATTAAAAAAATAGTTATGATTCAGCTCTATTTCTTGATGATGATCACCACTTTTAAAATTGTTTTAGTTAATAGTAGGAAAAAGCCTGAGATGGCAAGCAAAAATTGATAAGATTTTGCAAATAAAATTAACATAGGGTAAGTGTAATTGAGATTTTTTTTTATAAAAAAGCACATTTACATAAAAAAATTATATTATGCAGTACTAAAACCAGGGAAAACTTTATTAAAAATGGGGAAAATAATACAATAATAAGGTAGAGAATTTTTGTATCAAGTAAAATGTAAGATTATTTAATATACCTAGATGTTGTCTTAAATTCTCTTTTCTACTGTATTTCAGTGCTAAAATCTGATGATGATGATGAAGTAACTTCTACCAGAAATTAAGACTATATTGTTCATCCCAGACTCTTAATACAAATAAAAATTAAGAAGAAACTCTAGTTCCAAATCTTTAGTTATAGTTTGATGATGGTTATTTATGTGGCTAAGAAAACCATTATGTAAAGTCACTTTTTCATGAGCAAAATAGCTCTTGTAATGAGCAAACCTCCTTTTCTTAATATCTCATTTATATTTTAATCTGTCTGGTTTTGCCTTCTGGCTAAGTTTTCTCAAATTTTTTGTACATAAAAGGTATAAGACTGACAACTGGAAAAAAATTTCTCTGTGTATCTGAAAATCAAATACTACACAGCAGCACAGAAAGGTTTTCACCTTGGCCCTAAATGAGGTCCTATCTCTGCTGACAAATGTAAACATCTGGGTTTCTTTTTAATTGTTGTAATTATTGCTTGGTAACTCTAGACTGGCCGGGAAATACATGATAATTACTCTTTGTTAGAAATCAGATCTAAAGTCTTGATTTTTGTTTTCCTTTATAAAACAAAATATTGCAAAATTTCAAGTATAATTCTTTTTCTGTCTTGCCAATATAGAGATAAGATGATTTCCTCTCTCTCTGGGATTGTCAGAAGTTATGACTCTATCCTGCAAATAAACCAGACACTAGTGTTTTAACAACTAGTAGTAGAGATACGTCTGTACCGGAGGGGATGGGAGGAAGCATAAAAGAAGTAAGAAACCCATTCCTCCCAATATTTAAACAATATACCTGAAGATCATGTTTTCCTCTTGATCTATATTATAATTTCTGATTGCATATTATTACTGGTTGCCTTTCTATTTCCTTCTTTTATTGGATTTTTGGTTTGGAAAATTCATTGTACAATCTCAAGTTTTGTCCAGGTAAAAAAATGGAAAAAAAAAAATACTGAAAAATTTCCTATTTTGTAATCATCTGTAGTTCCTTGGTGTCTTCTCTTTAATTTTGATATTTGCATGTCCCCTGAATTACTATCATGGATCAAGTGATCATTCCTGCAAACAGTAAGATAATGTAAAACTGCCATCACTAAAAATGTCTTCTGGTCTCCTGCAAAGATGAAAACATCACACTTATGTTTCTGAAAGCAGTTTATAACTGCAGTGTCACTGAAAATGGATCTATCTTAATAGGAAAATATTTAATCAAATTCAAGCAAAATCTGGATATTTTTTAGAGTCTGTTGAAATACAGTCTGAGTATTAAGAGACACAATAAATCTACAAGAGGAGCCAATAGTCAAATCCTCACAGTAATCTTAATGAAATCATGTTTTTTTAAAAATCCAAAGATACTGCACCTGGTGGCCAGGACAGTAGTTTATAAATAATAGAATGAAAAATATACCCTGTGGCTGAAATAGAGAATCACTGATGCCTGTGAATATTGTTGTTATTTGCATTATGATACTATATCTATTAGCATTCATTTCAAAAGATATCATTTCATTAAGGACATTAAAGAAGCAGTGATTATGTTTCTGTTTGTGAAAACATTATCCAAAAAAATTTCAAAAATCCTAGATTTTAAAATTTTCATTCTAATTTTCATATTCTATTCAATATTTATGTCACTTAAATCTTTTAAATTTATGTACCAGTAAAGGATTTTATTTTTTCAGAAATGTCATGTATTATAATAGGGTCAACTTCAAATTTTTATAGTTAGTCTAACTGGAGTTCCTTCAGCTATTAAGTTCACACTGGCAGTAAACATTAGTCAAAGTAATTATTTTATTATTAGTGATCACTAATAGAAAATATAATATATATATTTCAGATATATTTATTTTCAAATGTAATTTATACCTCTGAAAATGGTCTTTCAATAATAAAAACAATGGACACAAAATATGTTCATTGCTTCTCTTAATCAAAATCCAAGATGTTATTTAGTGTCTCATAAGTAGTGTGTTGAAATTTGCGTTTTAGTTTCATTCTCTTGATTTCTTCTTATTCCTCTGATTTCCTACACGTGCTTAGGCATACTAAATTTTTGATCCTGATCAAGCAATTTATGCATAAATTAGTACTGCAGTGCCAGTAGAATTGTAACAGTGAGTGATAGAATCCAATTATTTCAAGAAGGTTTTATTTTTTGTAGTATACAACTGGATGGGTCCTTCAGAAATATTATTTTTCCATTCTGAATCCAGAAAACTATGGTGAAGAACTCTGTATTATATAGCCAGATATCTCATGACACAGATTAAGTCTTTTGGATATTGCTGTCAATTTTAGGTATGTCCATGCAAATAGACAAGGAAAACTAGATTGTCTAGAAAACATGAAAAGAAGGTTAAATTTAAGACACCTGAGTCGGGTAAGGACAAGATCTATATGGGATCTCGCTTGTAAGTGAGAACACACAATGGGACTCCACACTTTGTTTTAGGAGCACAAAGCAACCAGTGTCAACAGGTGTTAAAAGCTACACCTTTTATTATGCAATTTAGAAAGCTTCATTTAAGAAGCAAGAGAGAATAATTTGTCAATGACAACTTTACTTCATCTAAGATGTGAATCATGCTTTGGGGTGCACTTTGCTAATTATGGAAAACTTAGGACTATAATGTTGCTAATTTAGCTACTAAGTGATTTAAGATAATGCAATGAATCGGAGTCTCTTTGCCAAAGACTTTCTGATCAATATATAAAAAAAAAAAAAAGCCTTTCTGGGCTGTAGAGAGTTTAGAAGTTTGCAGATTTGGTGTGGTGAGACTGAATTACAGCAGAATGGTTATTTGCATTTTTTAAAAAAAATTAGGCTGTCATATCTTGCATAACAATAAATTCTTTGGGATAGGACCTGGAGGAAACACAACTGTTTGTATATCCTGTATCCATTTTGCAGTTCTGCTAAATATAGATGTTCCTCCTAATAAACCTTTTAAATCTCAGATTCTAAAAACAATGCATATTTTCATGACAAACTTGCCTCCAAAATCAGAAACATAAATGAAACATGGAGTAAACAGGTTACTACAGCTTTTCACTGGTATAGTTGACACAACAGAAGGAAAGGAAGCCATCCAGAGGGATCTTGACAGGCTGGAAAGGTGGGCCTGGGTGAACCTAATGAGGTTCAACACAGTAAACTGTAAGGTCTTGCACTTGGGCTGGAGGAATCCAGATATATACAGACTGTGAGAAGAGCTCCTTGAGAGCAGCCCTGCTGAGAAGGACCTGGGGGTTCTGGTGGATGAGAAACTTAACACGAGCCAGCAGTGTGCTCTTGCAGCTCGCAAGGCCAAAGGTATCCTGGACTCCATCAGAAGAGGGGTGGATAGCAGGGACAGGGAGGTGATTGTCCCTCTCTGCTCTGCCCTCGTGAGGCCCCATCTGGAGTACTGTGTCCAGATCTGGGGCCCGCAATACAAGAAAGATATGGAACTGTTGCAGAGGGTTCAGAGGAGGGCCACGAAGAGGATTAGAGGGCTGGAGCACCTCCACTATAAAGAGAGGCTGGGGGAGCTGGGCTTGTTCAGTTTGGAGCAGAGAAGGCTGCAGGGGGACCTCATTGCAGCCTTCCAGTCCCTGAAGGGAGCAGAGAAACAGAAGAAGAATCAACTTTTTAAAAGGGTAAACAATGGCAACACAAGGGGGAATGGATTAAAACTAAAGGAAGGAAGGTTTAGATTAGATATTAGGGGGAAGTTTTTTACAGATAGAGTGGTAAAGTGCTCGAACAGGCTGCCCAGGGAGGTGGTGGATGCCCCATCCCTGGAGGTCTTCAAGGCCAGGTTGGATTAGGTCCTGGGCAACCTAGTGTAGATCATACCTGGAGGTTGGTGGTCCTGCCTGTGTCAGGGGCATTGGAACCCTACGATCCTTGGGGTCCCTTCCAACCCAGACCATTCTATGATTCTATGATTCAGTTGGATTACCAATGGTTGGCTGTTTATTGTTCTTTAGTCTTAAACTGGATCTTAGTAGTTTTCTTTATTATTCTTGGACTAATATTCAATGCTTTGTATAGACAGTCTTGAAACTTTTTATGCTCCAGAGAATAATAACTAACTTGTCCAGTTTTGGTGCTCAGAAAATAAACACCTTTTCTTATCACACATATATGAGAAGAAAAATAATATTTTGCCTGGTTTTGTGGGTTGTTAAAAAGAGATTAAAAAATTAATGTGCTCCTCAAATTCTAATTCTGTGTGAATATTCATCCAGTTGTATTTTATAGTTTCATTATAATTTAGTACTTTGAAAACCAGAATTACAATATTTTATCTGAACATGACTTTCATATAAACCTTGCTTAAGAAGGTCTTGCACTTAAACAGTTTTCACGCTATTCCAGAAAGTCTATATGAGGATTTCTCTGCTTTTCATAATTTTTTAATTGGCAGATTTCCTAAAACTGTTCTCATACCAACTTATAACATATCTAATATATTCTGCTAAGAATATAACTGCCTTCTTAGTGAAGACCTCTCAACTTGGGTTACATTTAGCCATTTTTGTGGTAGAAATAGAAAGTTTAGACTTGTAGAACTTGAGCCAGTCATACTGGCTTACATATACTCTTCCAGGATAAGCTTGATTTCATAAATCCCCAAAATAATATGGGAACTTATATTTAGTGGAATGCAGTTTGAAAACTACTAGTCAATCCAAACAAACAAATACAGTTTATAAACATGGTATATACCTGCTTAGTAACAAGACTACTATCTTAAAATTGTTTCAAATTCATTCCAACCTGAATGAGTTTAAACCATGATATTTTTCAGCCAAAAACCCCATAACTATTTATAGTTTAACCCAATTTTAGCCAAGCAGATTTTAAAAAAAGAATTCATTTTTTAAATTGAACTCTTGTCACTACATGAGATTTCTTGCCTGCCTGACTGAATCTGTAGTTCATGGCTGACATGAATTCTACAGCCAAGACTCTACAGGTAATTTCTCCATAGATGAAAACATGTCAAAATTCCCATTTTCTCCCATATATTTTAATGGAACACATGAATTAACAGAGGAAAAAAAAAATCAGCTGTTTTATTGAGACTTCACTTGGTACATACTGAAGCAAACATCACTGCAAACAGTACTGTAACCATCTGTTACACAGTCTAATTTTAAAAGATCCTAATTTACAGTTGCTTAGTTGCTTGGAATGTAAGTTACAAATGATTGAATTACACATTTTACTTTTTGTTTTGTTTTGTTTTGTTTTTAGCAATGCAAAAATCTATCTGTATTATCCATCAGTCTCAAAGGAAACATTTATGCATGGGCACATCTTTCGTGGGAAATAATTTCTGTCATGGATTAAATTTCACAATAAAAAGTGACACTGTTTCTATAAACAAACAAACAAACATACATACATTTTTGGGGTGTTGAGTAAAATACATTATTTTCAAATTTAGACATAGAAATATTTTTGGGGCCTCTAAGCTATGAACAGCGAGGTGGTCGTCCTTAATGAATTAACTATTTGCAATCTGTTGTGGTTTTGCATGGCAAGGTTCTGGTGGAGGAGGGGGCTTGTCGTGGTTTTGCCCCGGCCGAGGGCCGCACCCCACACAGTCGCTTGTACTTTTAAAAGGAAGGGGGAAGGAAAGTTGGGGGAGGGGGAAAAGGGAAGGAAGAAAAAAGGGAACGAAACCACAACCTAGAAACCAGAACCACGCAGGTTGGGATAAGGATAGTTTACTAAACAATAACAGAAAACTAGATATAACAATAACATAAGTTTAAAGCACAAAATCGATGAAACTGGTGATACACAATGCAATTTCTCACCAAACCACACAACTCAGGCCGCACAGCTTACAGCCCGTCCCGGACAACCCAACCGTCCCAAGAAACTGCACGTCCTGGCGTTGTCTCCTCCTCTTCCCCCCAGTCCCCTTTATACTGAGCATGACGTAACTGGCATGGAATATCCTCTTTGGCCAGTTCGGGTCACCTGTCCTGGCTGCGTCCCCTCCTTTCTCACTAGTAAGGAAGTATGCAGAGCTGAGAAAGGTCCTTGATTGCCCGGCAACAACTAGAAACATCAGGGTGCTATCAGCACTGTTCTCATCCTAACACCCAAACATGGCATTCCATCCACTGCTAAAAATAATTAACTCCATCATAGCTGAAACCAGGACAGGGCTGCAGGGGTGGTTTCTGCAAGAAGCAGCTAGAAGCTTTCCCTAGGCACAACAGAATAAATATCAGCCAGGCTTAAGGCCAGACCAGCCACTGACCAAGGCCAAGCCCATCAGCCTCCAACAGGGGTTAAACCACCACACATCATTGTGTGGTGGTAAACAACCTTTTCTAGTTTTTGTATTTAACAATAAACACTCTTGGACTATTTGATGCCTACTCTCACTCAGGATAAAGCCTACTGTGTAATCAACTACTTGACTAAGGATCAGACAAAAATAGAGAATAGTGAATAAATGGCATGGCAGGCTCACAGTTGGACATTTCTTTAAGCTAGTTTGAATGCCAATGAAAACTGAAAACTTAATTGCAATGTGCAAAAAGTAAATAGCTTGCTTGCTTTGTTTTCCCCCTAGGAGAAAGGAGGTAGCTCAGAAGAAATGATAGATAATTCTCTGACTGAGCGGAATTTGGCATCCTCCTTTGCTAAAGATTGGACTGTACAGATTATTTTCTCTTGCAAGAAGAAAAGATGGAATTTTATCTGTTAAGAAGTCAGAGACCACGAACCCAGCCTTTTCATAAAAGCCTGTGTTTAGTACCATGTCCCACTAAACTCTGAGGTCTATAACTGATTTCTTTGGCAATCTGAGAAGTAAATTCAGGGGGAAGAAAACCCAGCTGACTCTTGATTTTGGTGTTTTATGCCTGATATCCTATGATATTAGTGTCTGGAGTAGACCTTATTTGAATGAAACAGGAAGTCTTTTTGTTTCTGTACTTTTATTCCAATGTGGCACCCTCAGATCATTGCACTGTAAAGTGCCTTCTTCACACAGATTTCAGTTACCATGTTGGCACACTAAAGCAGACTGAGCACCTGAATTACTTAGAAGCAGGTACCCAACGCACAGCACCTTTTTGAAGAACAGCATCAGTGAAGAACCTTGTTCGAAATAAATCACTGCATCTTCTCGTCCAAGTGGGAAAGTGAATTCAATGCAATGTAGCTATACATTATTAACTCCGCCATATTTCAAACTGTGATTATCTTTATGAGGTTTAAATGAATGTGCTACAGATCTGGATTAACTAAACTGCTAAGAGCATTTATGTTTCAAATGAGTGCACTCAGCACAGGATATACATTAGAAATGTTGCTGTGGAGCTGTATAGTTTCAAAGTATATGGTCTGAGAATTGCTGTCAACCTGTGTATTTTTCAGCTGGTGATTCATGTCTGCTGACACATGAACCGATGAGGATTGCATTTACTGTTATATGTATCCTAGACTGGGATCCATTGTCCATAGCTTTCTAGACCACTTTTTGTTTAGCATGTCACAAGTCCCGGGGGTTGTTTTGATTTCTTTTTCTTACTAAATTCTTCTACATTGCCTGTTCCTCTGTATCCATAAATGAGATTATTGTCTGGGAGTATCTTTTCTAAATCATCTTTTATAATTTCTGAAGCAAATAACAGAAAGTACTAAATCGAAGAGGCTGATGTCCCCTCTGCCCTAGTTCTCTGAATTTTTATTGTGTTCATTTACATTTAACATCTTCCTCAGAACAGATTATAACTGGTTCAACTGTCACCAACTTCAAAACTATAGACTGAAAGGTTTAACTGGTATTTTAATATTCAGTACAAAATCTAACCTTTCAGCTTCAAAAATTTCATTGACTTTTCTGATAAGGCAAAACCTGGCTCAAGCCAGTCTGTTGATTAACAGACATAGCATTTCTATGGAAATAGTTATTATTACATAACCTGTAATACAAAAATGAAGACAAGTCCTTTATCTCAGAATAAGAAAGAGTTTCTTTATTAGTTTGACTTTCTGTTGGTTCAGTTCAGCATGTTGTTAGAAACATGATATCTATTATAATAAGCTCTGGTAGTAAAAAAAGTCAAGCAGCTAGGCACAACACAACAGTGAGACTCTCACCACAAATCTTAGGAATAATTAGAATACTACAGTAAGAGAAATCTTGATAAAACGAGGGAATTTCTAGAAGAGCACAGAAAATCTTTGTTCATCAGAGTAGGAAGAAACTCAACAGAAATAGGTGAATTTTTCCCCTATGTGAGGGATATGGTGAGGTAAAGCAGTGACCTCAAAAAACGGTGTACATTTTTTTATATTCTACTATTCAGGACCAGTCCAATGTCATCAAATGAGGGTGGAAGAATTAATCACTGAACCTGGAAATGTTATATGATTGTGCTGATTGCAGTCTGGTTGGACATTACAAGGGGCAAATAATGTGAAACTTTCATTTTTTAATGTTTTGGTTTGTTTTGTTTTTAAAATACATACATACATGTATGTTCATGTGTGGAGTACATTGATAAATATAGAATCATGTAACGGTTTGAGTTGGAAGTGACCTCAAAGATCATCTAGTTATAACCCCCCTGCCATGGGGAGTGACACCTTACAGTACAGCAGGTAGCCTAAAGCCCCATCCAACCTGGCCTTGAACACTGAAAGGGATCCAGGGGCAGCCACAGCTTCTCTGGGCAAGCTATGCCAGTGCCTTACCACCTTCATAGTAAAGAATTTCTTCCTAATATCTAATCTAAATCTTCTCTCCTTCAGTTTAAACCATTCCTCTTCTTCCTATAACTACATGGCCTTCCTTGTAAACAGTTCCTCTCCAGCTGTCTTGTAAGCCCCTTTAGGTACTGGAAGGTTGATGTAAAAGGTCTCCCCAGAGCCTTCTCTTCTCCAGGCTGAACAACCCCAACTCTCTCAGACTGTCCTCACAGGAGAGGTGCTCCAGCACTCTGATCATCTCATGTCCCTCCTCTGGACTCACTCCAACATTTCCATTTCTTTCTTGTACTAGGTACTCCAGAGCTGGATGCAGTACTCCAGGTCTAGTCTCCAGGTGTAGTCTCACCAAAGCGTAGGTCCCTTGACCTGCTGGTCACACTGGTTTTGATGAAGCCCAAGATACAGTAAGCTTTCTGGGCTGCAAGCACACATTGCTGGCTCATGTTGAGTTTTTATCAATGAGCATCTCCAAGTCGTTCTCAGGGATGTTCTTAATTCATTCTTCGCCCAGCCTGTAGCTGTGTTTGGAATTGCCATGATCCATCAACCCATGTGCAGGACCTTGCACTTTGCCTTGTTGAAACTTCCCCCCAACATGTCAACAGCACCACGCAGCTTGCTGTTGTTAGCAAACTGGCTGAGGGTGCACTCAATCCCACCATCCATGTCACCAACAAAGATGTTGAACAGTGCCAGTCCCAATAATGACCCCTGAGGAACACCACTCAACCCTGGTCTCCAGTTGGACATTGAGCTGTTGACCACAACGCTTTGGGTGTGAGTGTCCACTCAATTCCTTATCCATCAATTGGTCCATCCTTTGCAGTTTTTTAGATGACCCTGTTGAACAGAAAAAAATTGTCAGTCAAATACTTAAGACTATTGTTTCCATACTTTGTATAGACTTAAAAGGATCTACATAAAGGATCTCAAAGATTGTTTTGCTCCTTAAGAGAATTTTTAAGCTTCTATAGTCTTTTCTCCAAATATTGTTCTGGCTGCTTGGAAATATTGAAACGCTGTTTGCTTCCAGGTAGGTAATGGAGTGCAGTAGGACAAAAGCACCACGCAATTTAGACAAATGATCTTTCCTTCACTACAATGCAGAATATCATCTCTGCCTGGCCATGACAGCACTCCACCTGTATCTATGGCTTTAATATGGGGATGATAGAAAAGCCTTTTTGACCTACCGTTTTCATTTTAGAAGAAATGAAACTTACCTGACAGGGTGTGTTAGGTGCCTGTTGTTTCTAGATTCCTGCTATAGTCCCTCCACAGTGTTCTTAATTTCACTTCTCAGACAGAAGAGACTAACAGTATTCCAAAATTGCTAGTGGATGGAAGTCAGGAATTGGCTACATCACAGTCTAAAGAGGAATTTTTAAAGTAAATGTGTACAGAGAAAAATAACAAGTGAAAACTGTATTGAAGTTATAATCAAACAATAAATATTGTTTGTGTGATCTGTTAGACAAATGTCTTAGCTACACATTGCAAGCAAACAGCAAACTCCTCAGCAGACCAAATGCCACAATTTCTCTCTCTTCCTCTTCTCCCAAGCAAAAGGAAGGAAAGAATCATCACAACTCAGAAAATTAAACAGAAAAATATTAAGCACACAGTCTGATGCGAACCATCCATTAGAGTAAATTGTTTCTGTACCAGTGTAAGCACTGACTGACATTGCCCCTGTTGCCCTGGGGGTGATCTTCCTGAATGGTCTGCAACCATTACTTTAACATGTTTCTAATATCTAGTTCTTTTTGGACATGAGGTGTATGCTGCCTGAAGTTCTTTAGGAATTCAAAGTCAGCCAGGTACACACACACACACTTCCTTTGATTCAGTTTATCCAGTACATGCAGTGAATAAGGCATTTGTAAGATTTACAGACTGTTAAACTGGAATACTTTGTACAAAAATCTAAATATGCTGCAACTTTCATTTTTGTCTGTTTTCATTGTTTGATGGTTACTTCCTACCCCCCTCCCCCAACATCCACCCCCCCGCCCCTCAACTGGTAGCATCTTCCTCTTCCCAGAAAAAAACATTGTCTTTTTTCCTGTAGCCTTATTGCCTGAAGAAAATAAATAGAAATGCCTAGAAACTTGTATCAGTACCCCTGTTTGGCTGCAGGCTACTGCTGAGAAATGCAAAACTAAACTGTAACTAAACTATAGCAACCATGCTGATCATGGAAAGCAAGTTAATTATAAGTTTCCCTTAGGTATTTGCTGGTGGAAAATATGTCATCTCCACGGTGTCACCTGCCAAGAGGAGAATGTGTCATCTCTGTGGCAAATCCTGCAGAGACTGTGTCCTAGTATTTATACTCTAAACCCTATCACAAAGGCACTGACTCTTAGGGAAAGTAGAGCAGTCTAAATAAGCTGAAAATCTTTTTTCAGAAGCTGCACTAGAGAATTTACCAAACTGTAGAACCCACCATAGTGCATTTGCTTGACTGAATTGTAATTATTTTTTCAAAGCGACAACTGGAAAAGCATAGCAGTGAACCAAGATATAAAATGAAAAGATATAATGGAAAATAAACATCTACTGAACGTCATACATAAAAGCAGAAAAGAAAAAAAAAAAAGGCACTATATCCTTTGTATTTTGGATGTTACAAGAAGCCACATTTCTGAGTAACCTTATAGGGTTAACTGACATCACAAAAGCTTTTTTTTTCTTCCATCTCTCTCCTGTCTAGCTTAATTGATAAAATGTCAACACACTGCAAATTCTAACTCCTGTTTAATTATACTGTTAGAAGAGAAGTGACAGTACATGTGGTATTTAGCTAGACTGGCTCTACAGCTGTTCCATGGTTTTGCTTCCTAAATCTATGGCACTGCAAAGCACAAAAGCAAGCTAAAAGTGTAGAGAAGGTAATGGAAAATTTAGATTCTCATTGGTACTTTATTGTGCCAATGTCCAGTAGTGCATCTGTGCATTTCCCACTGAAAGACAGGCAGCTGAACACTTTGTACTTAGTTGAATGCATATCTGCTTACTGGAAAGATGAACTAATGATACAGAGTCAGTCTTAGGTGTCTGAAAACTCCCTGAGAGCCCTGAATGAAATGGCCCTGATTTTTAGCCAACTCATATTTCAAACTGAGGTGTACTTTGCACCCTAAGCAAAAATTTGAGCACTTGGAGGTGTATCATAGGATGAGTTCTGAAAGCAAGAGTACTGATTCACTCTTCCCATGCCTTGAAGAGTGCCATATAAAGTCTCCTTTCAAACACATTTAAAGAACAGCTAGGGAAATAATATTTTTTTATAAAGTTTCCCTGTGGCAACAATTTGCATTTTGAAAATCATTGTCAAATAAAAGAATAATAACTTTGTTACTAGTAGTTTCAAGCATTCTTATATCCTGTCTGTTGAGTTCAAGACTTCATGGCCAGAACATGCAGCCACAAAATGGCACACAGAAGGCCAGTACCAACACTGTCTTGCCTTATATGCTTGACTACAAAAGGTGTGGGCTTAAAAATCCCCAGACATATGCAAAACTAGATTATCCTATGAGTAGAAGATAATGCTGTGTCTTCTCCCTAAGATTACAGAGAAAGCTGAAGACACTACCACAATATCTAGAAGAAGATTACTCGCCCTCTGAAAAGACACATCAGACTACACCACTCAAGATATATACCCATGAGGTAGAAATCAATTTCTCAGTCATGTTAAAACTGGCATGCTCCAGGCAGATGTGTAAACATACCCATCCTCAGTAAAGGCACCTTCTTGAGATGTAATGGATGTAGGTGGATCCAAATTTCTATATGCTGTCTTCAAGGTCTTGGCTCTTGCCCACAAAAAGGACTTTAATTTATCCAAAATCAAATCCTCAGAGAATTAAGTAAATATTATTCATGTTTAACTTGCAAACTCAAATTGACAATATATGTGTTGAGGTTTTAATATTTCAAATGAAGAATTAATATGATTGGACTATGCTGAGACAAACTGGGTTTATTCTGTAATATCATCAGTAAAGTTGAAAGTAATTAATAACACAGAAGATAAATTATCTCTATCTATTTGATTCAGCACTTTATTTTGGGAAATGGTATGGAAAAGACCGAAGTTCTGCTAAGTCATGATAAGAGATGAACAATAGTTGCCCCTAGAATTTAGAGGATCTTTAAAGAAAATAGTTAAAACACATTCCTTTTTGCATATCTTTTACCAATACTGTACCATGATTCATTAATCTTGCGTCATTAATCTACAAAATCAATGTGTGCTCATAATTTCTGTTGCCCTTTTGAAACAACAATGCACTCATTTTGCAGAGAAATCAGAAATCGCTGGTGAAGCAGACAGCAGCCCGAGAGTCAGTTCTGGCACATGGTCATGATAAATTGGTATAGAAGACCACAAAGCCTTTTAAAAACAGTCTTTTAAACAGAGCAACAAGCAATTTTGGATGCATCAGAATTTAAGTCATGAGACTTTGAGTACTTTAAATTCAGTACACAAGATCAGGTTATGTTTTAGTAAGAAAGAATTTGGGGGTCAGCTAGAAGTGGATTAAATAAAGTATTCAAGCAAGACATTATAACAAGGATTTTAAGTCAGTGTCCAGTAATGATACTACATACAAAGGCATGGCCGGCAACTGAAGTACAGAATTTAAAAAAATCCAATTAATTCCATTTACAATAGCTAATCATTCTTCTTTCCCTAATGTTTTTAGATTCAAATATATGCACTGGAACAGATCATTGATAGCTGCTACACACAGAATTATTTGTTGATCCATTCCTGATGTCACATTGCAATGAGATATCTTTGAACATCACTATATGTACAGTGCATAAAAAAACCCCAAACCAACAGAATTGTGAAAATAAGCACAAAGAAACTACTGAAGTTATATTTGAAACTATGCAGTGTTCCCATTTTTGTGTCATCATCTTTGGTCACAGATAGTTTGGCTCATTTTAGATCATTCTTAACAGGAATGAGCTGATATTACAAGCAGGAAAAAGTTTTTGTCCCTATTCCACATTAGTGCTAGTTTATATAAAGTATTGTATAAACACATAGAAATAATTTACAATCTAACACATAAGAAAGGCAATGGAAAAATAAGGTACTTGATGAAATATAACAGTCTCAAGGTTAATTCAGTTTGGCTGATAGACAAACTGGGGACTGAACTCCAATTCTGCGTCTTTTGTATGTGACTATTCTGTCTTCAGAAATAGCCCACAATATTCAACAAAACAGCATAGATTGATCTGTGAATCACACTGCATTGCACCATGGGGACAGACTTTTACTGAAAGGTCTCAGTCACGCTTTCTTGACCAAAATGGATTCATTGAGCATCAACTGTGAGTTCAGTCAATAGCTTTTACAGTTCTGTAATCCAGCCAAATGGGCACTGGCTTCAATTTTCTTGATTTTTGCCAAACGGTAGCTCACCAAATGTTAGATGTGTTTCTGGGTAAATGAGAAAAAAGTAGACTATTGTTGGGATATTCCAGTAGACCTATCAAGGAACCTCCATATTCTGAGATAAAGTGGAGCACCCAAAGGCTTATTTTCAAAATACCAGATGGGAATTGAACTCCTGGAAAGAGAAAATCCAGCAAAAAATCCACATCCTTATTTTAACCCTCCTAGATTAAGTGCACAGAAGGTCCTAAAAAGGTTTTATTTTATGATTAACAAACCTCTACCATTTTTGTAGAAAAAGGTGTATAACCTTTTATAAAGTGAATTTAGGTTTTCCAGATATCCAAATTAGAGTCAGGCATTCTGTGCTTTAGATAATTATTGAATTCCAATTTATATTACTACCTAGATCATAGAAAGCCCCTGAACATGTGGGTTTCAGGAGGTCCTATGCATGATCTTCTGTTAATGAGTTCTAAATGTCTTACCAGCTTTCTGGCTGCACCCACCCTGAATGCCTGTGATACTGAAGAGACAAACCCTTACCATTTATTTCATGAGTTTGTCACTGCTATGTATCAGGAATACCAATATATAAGGAAGGAGCATAGGAAGATCTAGAAGTCTAAACAGATGTACTTCAAAATAAAAAGAAAGTTCACAGAAGTATGAAGTAAATAAAAAACCAAAACACCACAACAAAAAATCACACTCAACCCCTCAAAAGAAACCCCAAACAAACCAACAACAGAAGGTAATGGGATCATACATAAGATGTAACCCACAACCTTCAGAATGTTGGAAATTGTTTTCCTAAATTACTATAATAGTGTTAATTTGTCTTCATATGTTAATATATTGAGTATTAGGCATATAGTTGCCTTACTGTGATTTAAATAAGTCTTCAACAGATATACTGTCTGCAACATCTGGCTAATCCTTCCTATTCCTGAAAATTATCTATCTATTCCATCATTCTATTGGGCAAAAAAGTTAAATAGCTATTCCAGCCATTTTCCATTTGTCTTTCACCTGGGCACTTCTCCCAACCTGTGACCTTTATAATTTATTCCCTTTTAGGTTTACGGAAGGAGTCATGATTTCAGTCAACATCCTGCGTGTTGATCATCATGCAATACCATGAAAAAGAAACATATCTTTCTTGTTAAATTTTGTCTTAAACCTGGCTGTCATACTTGAGGATTTCACCCAGCATATGGATGCACCTGATGTAGTATGGAGCAACACCCATCTGCTCTACTGTGCTGTAACCACACAGCCTGCACAGCTGCTAACGTTTAGAAACAAATGTTCCCAACCAAGAAAAACATAACTTCAGTAAGAAAAGTTTACATGCAAAATGAAGGCAGCATCCTGCACATTACATGCACCTGTGTTGATATGGCCTCTGTATGAACACCTTCTTTGCAGGAAGAGTATGCTAGAGCAGATATTTGTATTTCTATCAATATGGAACTCAATGTTTTGGTTCACAGAACCTACCTCATCCATTACATCCCCAAGATGAAAGGCACACTACAGAAGTAATATTCTGTTAACTTTTTGCCATCACTTTTATTTATGGCAAATCTCTGTAGGTCTGAACCCTGAGGGAGAAAGATAGTGAAGGACAGATGTCAGGGCACAACCCTTCTGTTCAGAACAGAGCATTGGACTTTAAATGTTTTCCATCATTCAGTTTTGGAGACTAACAGAAAAAAAAAGATTTATATTAATTTCATCAAAGAAAATTTAGCATATAGAATATACAGAGCTGTGCTTCTGCCTTGGCCTCAGTTACCAGAAAGAGGGTTGTTGGTGGGTTTTTTTGATTTATTGTAATTGCACTCGGTGATGCTATTCCAGGAGACAGTTTGCGTCAGTAGCATCTTAAGCAAAACCCTAATGCAACAAACAGTATGCTGCAAAATGCACATGCTTCTCTCTCCTCTCCAGTTGTATAATTCTGATCCAAATCTGTAAAATCTTAATTGATTTGGAGGATCAGCTATTCAGAGACCATTTCTCTAACTATAGCATTCCAAAGCAGTTGAGCTTACTGAGCAATCAAAGTCCCCTCTCTTTCCTCCAGCTGTATCATATGATTCTCAGCTACTCATTTTAAGCTCAACTCTAGAATAAATGTTTTATTAAAATTTTAGACACAACTTTTCAGCTTTTCTTTCAAAAAAAAAATTAAACTATGACAAGAAATCTAACAATGTATAAGAGAAAGGAAAGAAAACTTTTGATTTTATTTTGCTTTCTTGTCATGGGGGAACCTAGGCAAGAAATTTCAACATTTAAACATTCACAAGTCTTCTCTCAAGTTCAGGATAATCCCATAAGCATCTGAATCCCTTTGTGTCTCTATTTCTGCTCTGGGCATGCATTCAGCTGCCTGAGGCTGTGGTTACACGGGCAGCCAAGCTCTTCTAATGGCTTGTGGCTGCCAAGAAAGTGAATCTTTGCACATTTCTTGCTTTCTCTCAGTTGCTTCCACTCTCCCCCCTTCCTCTCTGTGCTTGTTTCTAAAACAGATAAACAAGGGATGTGAGACTGAATTTATCACTTCCCAGATCACATCTGCTGGGGAGATAAATATCCACATTCCCTTCCTTACGTTTAGTGGAAAGAAATGCTAGCCTCCCATTAGTTGCAAGCCAGTTCACACCCCTTTCATGTTGTTTTCCACATACAAAACATAAGCAGGGACACTGAGTAGCAAGGTCAGTGTGGTTGTTTTGTCATGGACCTTTGTGGGAACCACTGTATATTATGTCTATCAGAATATTTGGAAATTTGTGGGCCACTCAGTATATTTACTGTTTTAAAATACCTGATAATGCTCTCAGACAAAATTGAACTATTTTTTTAATCTTTTATATTTAAAGGTGGATCCACATCTATTCTGATGTGATTTTCTTCATCACTTAACTGTCATTATTTTGTTCTCATTTTCTTATGATTAATATGTATTACTTTGAGTCTGCAGGACTGCAGGACTTCTAATGATTTAATTCTCTTTAGAAGAATTACATTCATGTACAGTACTTACTATCACTGCTTATTTTCCTTGGGTTTTTTTGGGGTTTTTTTGGGTTTTTTTCCACTTCACTGATACCTCTACTTGTTGACTATATGGTTCTATCAGTGGAATGAGATTAATTTGCAAAGTTATGGATTTGATAATCATATACTGAGGTTTCCTACCATTTCTGCGAAGATAAGAATTGTAAAATGTAGAGGATGGAGTCTACTTAGTGACCATAATTTTAAATGAAAAAGTGCAGTTGTTATACAACATTATATTTTAACATTCTTTTTATATAAGGAAGGAATCTGGGTCCACAGGTAAATTATTTTGTTTTCTTGTGGCTTTCTATTTGTTGAACAATTTTATTTTTGTTCATACTTAAGCTATTCACAAATTTAAAGTGGAAAAAAATTTTTAATTAAAAGAAACATTGGAGGACATATTGACAGAAACTGCAACTCGGCTGTAGTAGTTCAGAAATCTCAGGATGTGACAGATATGGTTCCTATTACTTTTTTCTTTCTGTGAGATTTTGATCTACCATCTGATGGCAAAGTATCTTAATACCCAGTTAAGACAGATGATGGGCGGGGTCTTTATTCCTTCTCTTGAATCTGTTCTACTTTGTATAAAATATTTACATAGTCATTTATAAGAGAAAGAGATTTATCTCTTAGACAAATTGGAAGACATTCATCTGCCCTGTACTTTTAACTCCTGTGATTGCTTTATCAGTTTCTCAGACAAGAACAACAATCACAGAAAAACCAGCATCCAATCTTAGATGACAACCCAGCTTCACTATTTCAAAATTTCTACTCAATATTAGTCATCAGCAAATGGTGAATTAAGTTGCACATCTTCCCAGACAGGTAGCACCGAAGTAGATAACGTCTCAACAACATCTTCATTACCATTTTACTGTTCTAAGAATTTCTTTTTACTCTTGGAAGTACATAAAATTAAATATATTTATAGCAAAGTACAAATGATTGTATGTATACAAAAATATGTCATTCAGAATAACTTTATTCCTTCCAGAAGAAAACAAAACAGAGCAAAATAACAAGCATCTCCACAAACAAATAATAATAATAAAAAAGTATCCCAAACTTCCACATTGACATTTAGGTCATTAATAGCAAAAGTTCTTACTGTATTATGGACAACAGTCTGAACTGACCAAAGGCATATTCACACTGACTTGAGTAGGATCTCGTTTACTACAAATAATTTGGCTGCTATTCAGTGGTGAAAATAAAATAAAAATTAAAGTTGTGTGATTCGTTAATAATGTGTAACTAACCAAAAGTCATTGAACTATGATTCATGGTAGGTAAACCACAGTATTAGACACTTTACAAACCTAGGGATTTTTAAACCGCATTCTATAGCAATCCTCAAGAGTCACACACACACACAGATGTGCACCCCCTCTCAGGGACCACTCCCACACCATACACATACACCTCTTTCTGGGAGTAAAGATTCTTGTATTTCTATATGCTCCTGCTGGAGATGTAGGTGCTTTAGGCTTATGTCTGATCATGAAAGATCCTAAAAACCAACAAAACATAATTTTCGTGAACCTCAAGGTCACACACGGATCTGAGAAATGTGGATTCCTACTTGTGGCACCCACATTGTAACTTCTTGAGCTACATGACCCCATGGTATTTGTCAGTTTATAGGCCTGCCAATCTGACCTCAGTGCCAGGGAAAGTTATGGAGCACATCAGCCTAAGTGCCATCACCTGGCATGTACAAGATAATCTGGTGATCAGGCCCAGTCAGCATGTGTTTATAGAAGGCAGGTCCTGCTTAACTAATCTTATCTTCTATGACATCATAACCTTCTTAGTGGATAAGGGAAAGTCTCTGGATGTTGCTTACCTGAAATTTTGTAAAGCCTTTGACACAATTTTCACAACATTCTCCTGGAGTAAGTAGCTGCTCATGGCTTGGACAGGGATATGCTTCACTGAGTAAAAAACTGGCTGAATGGCTGGGCCCAAAGAGTTGTGGTGAATGGAGTTTCTGGCAGCTGGTCACAAAGTGTGTTCCCCAGGGTTCACTACTGGGCACAGTTCTCTTTAAAATCTTTATCAAAAATCTGGATCAGAGGATCCAGTGCATCCTTACATAAATTTGCAGGCAACACCAAGTTCGTTGAAAGTATTGATCTACTTGAGGGTAATTAGGGTCTACAGAGGATCTGGGCAGGCTGGATGGATGGGCCAAGACCAACTGTATGAGGTTTAACAGGGCTAAGTGCAACAAGTCTAAGTGTCACAACAACCCCACACAGTGCTACAGGCTCAGGGAAGAGTGGCTAGAATGCTGCCCAGTGGAAAAGGACCTGCAAGTTGTTGGTCAATAGCTGGTTGAATGTGAGCCAGCAGCATGCCCAGGTAGCCAAGAATGCCAACAGCATCCTGTCTTGTATCACAGTGTGACCAGCAGAACTAGGCAAGTGATGGTCCCCCTGTACTCAGCACTAGTGAAGCCACATCTCAAGTACTGTGTTCAGTTTTGGGCCCCTCACTCCAAGAAGGACATGGAGGTGTTGGAATGTGTCTAAAGGACCATGAAGCTGTGAAGGGTGTAAAGAACAGCTCTTACAAGGTGTAGCTAAGGAAACTGGGCTTATTTAGCCTGGAGAAAAGGAGGCTGAGGGGAAACTACCTGAAAAGAGGTTGTAGCGGGATAATTCTCCCAAGCAACAAGTGATAAGACAAGAGGAAATGTCCTCAAGTTGTCCCAGGGTAGCTTTATATTGAGTATTGGTTAAAAGATTCTTCACCAAAAGGGTTGTCAAGAACTGGAACAGCCTGCCCCAGGGAGTGCTTGAGTCACCATCCCTGGAGGTATTAAAAAGATGTGTAGATGTGCGACTTCGGGGCACAGCTTACTGGTGGACTTGGCATTATTAGGTTTAACACTTGGACTTGATGTTCAAGGTCTTTTACAACGTAAATTATTTTATGATTCTATAATTTTATGATCTGCTGGAAGGTTGCTCAGTAAGGTTGAGGTACAGATTGCAACATCAGTGCAGGGATTTCTGTCAGTGTCAAACCAGGTTTTGACTGCTTCTGTGTTGTTTTCTTATCTCTCCCCGCTATTACCAATTTTCAAGCTTCTCTTGTACTTTTCAAACTGACTCCTTTGTTTTTAAGCTGTTTACTGCAGCTGATGGATATCTGCTTTAGCACTGTTCATTTGGGAGAAATTCCCTCTTGGGACGTTCTATTGATACACACTCACATCCCTGCTTTACCAACTGTTTGCATCCTGGCCACATTGCCAAGGGGAGGCTGAGCAGGCCCCACCACCAACATTGTTAAGGAGCACAATGAATTCTCTCTTCTCTTTTTGGTACTTCTCATTTTCAATCACATATAAAGACTGTCTTTCAGTGAAAATAATCACAAATAATTGCACTGTATAATGGCACTGTATAATTCACTGTATAATTTCACGGTATATTCCAATTTGTGAATAATGTTAAGGTTTTAGTGTTCTCCTAAAATCATTAGTCATAAATAGTCTCAGCATAACCTGCTTTTTGGAGGAAGATGGGAAATTCAAAGTAACTGAAACAGTAAGTGAAACTCAACTAATGAAGTTGAACTTTACTGTAGTATTCTAATTAATGAATGCATAAATTTACATATACGATATAAAGCTTGTCTTATTACTCTTATCACCCTGTTTCTTAAAAACAATAACATATCCCACACAAGCACACAAGAACTAACCTTGCTGATTAGAGACCTTTTTCTTCCATATTTCCTCATTTTTCTAATTCTAGTTCTTTCAAATTCTTTCAATTTTATTGAACATACTCGATTATTCTTTCAGCTTTCTGGCAGAATTCGTTTCTTTTCCTCCTGTCTATTCTTTAGTAAAAGCAAGAAATGAAAGCTCACTTTCAAAATAAATGATAAACTTGTTGATAAATAGCAACATAATATGGTTCATGCTGTACATTGGTATTAACATTTTGATGAAAAATGTGCATGTCATTTGTGGTTAGAGCACATACTTAATAGGACAGGGTCCATTCTTATCAGTCACTGGAAGGGGTTAAAATACAAGTAATAGTTTCACAAAAATAATAAAAGAAAATAGTTATATTATTTTCTTCACACCCATAGCTTTTTGATTGAGATTTTCATTACGAAGCTGTGACCACACCTGTGGGACATATGCCTCAGTAGAGGAACTTCTCAGCATAGTGACAGAGCTCTGGGAGGAGATGAGTAGGTTAGGGATTATCAGATAGTGCAAGAGAGAGGTAGACAATCGGGATCACACCCTACCTTCATTGGGACAGGCCTTACAGTCAGCCAGGATGAGTGGTATAGAAGATGTCTATCTTCTCTCTGCCTGGCTGAACACAGTGACTTAAGGGATAGGGGCTAAGGGTGATGAGTTCCAGTCTATGACAGCAGGCATGTCTCCTCTGTGACTACCTCACCTTCCTAAGTGCCCTTGCATAACAAGTATGAAAATCTGCAAGTGGAACAAAACAATAAAGAGGATACTGGGTCATCAAACTTTGACTTGTCACTAAGTTAAAGTTGGCCTACACCCTGCACCTAAACCGGTTCCACAAAGGAAAAAACCCACAACCTGGTCATTGTCATAAGACAATCTCTTCTGAAGGGAACAGAAGGCCCAATATACAGATCAGACCCACTTCTTCAGAAAGTCTGCAGTATCTCTGGGCCTGAAGTTAAAGATGTGAAGAGAAAGCTTCCTACTCTGATATGGCCCTCAGATTATTATACATTATTCATTTTTCAGGTAGGCAGCAATGAAGTTGTAACAAGAAGTCCGAGGACAATCAAGATAGACTTCAGAGCCTTGGGACAACTGGTTAAGTCATCAGAAACACAGTGTTCTGCTCTATCCCTCCTGTTATAGTGAATGACGAAGGAAGAAACAGGAAGAGTGAGCAGGTCAATACCTGGCTCCAAACCTGATGCTACCAGCAGGATTTTGGGGTTTCTTTATGATGGGTCAGTTTAGACAACACCAGGACTGTGGGTGACAGGTGGGGTACACCTGTCTCAAAGGATAAAAAAGATTTTTGCACAAAAGTTAGCAGGGCTCATTTAAAGAGCTTTAAACTAAAGTTGAAGGTAGAAGGGGATAAAGCAAGGCTCACTAGACGGGTGCCATGCCAATGTTTATGGGATGGTGAGCTTGTAAGGTCCTTCAGTCTTCCACCTCAGTGGAGGTAGGAGAAGGAGAAGCATGTGACAACAAAGATACAATGGTTACTGAGGGGTGGAAACCATGGAAGCACCCGAGAATGGTCAGGTAGAAATCAGGACTTCTCCCCTAAAAAAGGTGCTGGGATCAGTAGCCCAACTGAAGTGCATCTACAGCAATGCATGCAGCATGGGCAACAGGAGGAGCTGGAAATCATTGTGCAGCAGTAAAACTATGATACCATTGTCATCACAGAAACATGGTGGGATGACTTGCATAATTGGGATTCTGCAATGGATGGCTACAAACTCTTCAGAAGACATGGGCAAGGAAACAGAGTCAGTGTGGTCACTCTGGACTGTTTCGAGAGTTTAGAGCTTAATGATGGTGATAATAGGATTGATTCTTAGACGTTCACAAGTAAGAATCAGGGACAAAGACGACAAGACAGATATAATGGTGGGAGTTTGTTATAGACTGCCCAACAAGAATGAAGAGGCACAAAAATTATTCCTTAAGCAGATGGGAGAAGTTTCACTATCATTAGCCCTTGCTCTTGTGGGGGCTTCAACTTTCCAGAAGGGCAATGAAGTTGGTGAAGGGTCTGGAGCATAAGTTTTATGAGAAGTGACTGGGGTAACTGGAGTTGTTTAGTCTGGAGAAAAGGAGGCTAAGGGAAGACCTTATTGTTCTCTGCAGCTACTTGAAAGGAGGTTGTAGTGAAGTGGATATCAGTCCCTTCTGCGAAATAATAGGTGGTAGGACAAGAGGAAATGGCCTCAATTTGTGTCAGGGAAGGTTTAGATTGTATATTAAGAACAATTTATTCACCAAAAGGGTTATCAAACTTTGGAAAATGCTGCTGAGGGAAGTGATTAAGTGACCAGCCCTGGAGGTATTTAAAACACACATGGTTGTGGTGCTAGGGATATGGTTTAGAGGTGGATTTGGTAGAGCTAGGTAAATGGTTGTACTTGATGTTCTTAAAGGTCTTTTCCAACTAAAACCATTCTATGATTCTCCAATCATTTAGGCAAATACTCCATCCTGAAAAGCACTCAGACTTGAAGATAACTTTTCTTATTTAGTATTCATGTGAGGTTATTCTTGAATAATACATGCAAGACTAGATACTCCTTTTACAGTATATAAACCATGGATTACATTTTCTTCAAACCAAATAGAAATAAAATAGAAAGTAGAGAAGAATCAAGGTATTAGTCATACAACAGTGGAACATACAAGATGAAATAACCTGGAGAAGAAAATGAAAAGTGCCATAGACATTGCTTTCTCCTTTTTTTACAGTCACGGTGGAAGTGGTGCTTTGGGGAGAATAATGATTCTATGAATTATGTACATTTGATAATGCCTAGAAGGTTCAGTAAGTTTAAGAAGCACAAGGAATTTACCTTTCACTGATTATTTGCTATCAGTACATTAGCAAATGCAGCAAATAGAAGAAGATGTCTGAGGATGGACAGATGTTTGGCAGATCAAGAGTATAGATATCTGTGAGTCACAAAATGCTAGTAAGGAGACAATTTCACAACAGGGTAGACAATTTCATAAGAAACAATATCATAGGAGTACAGAGGCAGAAGATGAAGCATCTCTTGACACCCCTCTTAAAAATGAGAAAGAGAATAAATGGAAGGAACAAAAAGGAAAATGAAGGTGAACATAGAAGTTATAATCAGAGAGATAAGAGAACAGCAACACTGATAGCAGATGAGATGCCAGTAATTGACATTTGACTGGAATTTCTCATCAGTAGGATGACTGTAGATTGACTAATTAATGAAAAAATTAGTAATGTTTTTCATTGTGACTAGCTCTGTCTAAATGGCTGACTACAAAAGCAGGAGACCTCATTCATATTGCCTATGTGAATAGCCCTGGTTTTAGCCGAGATCATGCTGGGGCACTGTCTGGAGCAGTGCTAATCGACTGGTCAAATCAATACTGGGAGACATGATAAGAGATAAACATTACAGACTAGAGTTTGTCACCATCCATGCCGTGCCCCTGTTTAGTTTACTAGTTGATATGCAGACTTTGTTTTACAGGATTGATGATATGGAAGCCACTTAGAAAAGATCTGGTCTGCAACTTGAGGATAAAAAAATCAGAACATCTGTAGTTGGAATTTCATTTCTACAGAGAAGAAAAGGTAAAGTGATAGCTGGAAGATGAAAGTGTAAAAAAATATATAACTGGAAAAAATGCTTATCTAGATGCAAAATTTATAAACTAAACAAGTGTTTTTAAAAGTGTACAAAGATAAGAAGGACATAAAACTATAGATAATAATAAACTGTCTGGTTTAATTAGATCATGCAAAGCAATGACAATGTATTTCCCCAACTGGAAATGGTACAATGTTTTATATTATAGTCTTGTATCTTTTTAATTTCTTTTGATCAGTCCTGATACTGTGTAGAATTTGTCCTTCCTTTATTCTTCCAAATCCCATGTATATTTGAAATCCTCGCCCTTATCATCCACATACCATATTGAAATATGTTTAAATGCGATTTAACTTAAGCTTCAAATCTAACACTCAGCACTATGTTGTTGAGTAGTTACTGGCTCATTTGCTCTAAGATATATTTATTTGAAAAATTCAGGTCTGTGGGGAATGAAAACTTGAACCATTTGACATTGGTCAATAGGCTGCAATAGCCTGAGTATGTTGGCAGCCATCCACAGAATTAGTCACGATGTCCTGTTGACCCAGTTTGAATCCTGTGTTGAGATTACACATACTGTATTATTTGGATTCCGCTTTGGTTTGGGGAATACCATTTCCAATTTATGCAAGTTTTAATTCTGTTTTCACAGCTGTTGACTAGCTGTCTCCCTACTGCTTTTATCTTGAGGAATTTATCATGTTCTATTCCCTTTTGATGCTTTTATTTGGTGTTAGGAATAGGTTTACATTTCTTTGCCAATATTATATTCTAAGCCTCACACAAAATCCTCTCATAGGCCTTCAGAGAACCCAGCGTGGAGGTTACTGAGACATTTTAGAACAGCATTAATTCCAATACAACAGTAGTTTTTATTTTGTTTTCTGTGTTCTTTAGCCTCCATGATATTAATTATTATTTTCTTCACCAGTCTAAACACCTCTGTTAGTCATGGTATAATTCAACTGCAATTTAATAGCAGCAGCAGAGACTGATATTCCACTAGGCAGCATGTGAAACTATCTATTCTTCAGCTTCCTCAATATCTGCTTAAAACTGAGTTTCATTTTAGCCCTAGAAGAAAAAAACAGAAGGATCTGGTAATATTTTTGGTAGGCATTTCTTAACTATTGTATATATATTTATTCCTTGCTACAGCCACACAGGTAAAGAATTCTTAAGTGGTTCAGCCCCAAGCAGTGTCTGACCACCACACATCACTCGCTCGCTCCTGAAGTGGAAACAGCAGAGCCTCCATGGATTGGGATAAGGAGAGTTTACTGACAGAAGCACCATGAATGGGGAACAATAACCCTAATTTCACTTACACCCAACAATAACAGTGTTGCACAACATGAGGACCAACCCAACAGCCCCACCACAGTCAGATTGCCCTGGAAACACCCAGGAGTGCCTGACCCCAACCAGCCCCTTTTATGGGGAAGTGATGTCAGGTGGTGTGGAAGATAGCCCGGGCTACCTCAGCTCACCTGGGCTACCTCAGCTCAACTGGGCTCATTGCTTGGGGAGATTGACTGTGGCCTGGCCAGAACCAGGACAGTGTGGAAGAGAGTAAATAAATACAACTTTCTGGGGACATACATCACATTCTATATGTTACTGCTAAGGCAGTGGAAGAAGTAAGATAGACTTATAAAGGTGTAGACTCTCTTAGGCAAATGTGTATAAACCAAAAAAATACCACATGATGAATAAAACCACCTTTCTCCTTTTGCCCAGCAGTTTGATCATAAGCTTTTTTTTTTATAGCAAAATATGGATGTGATTCACAGGAAACTAATTACTAGTGAGATGAAGAAACTTATTGCAGTTCTGGACAGAAAATAAATTCAGTTGTTATGTAGGAAAAATTATTAGAGAAAAGCTGTTTGTGTTATCCATAATTGGTTTGTTTAAGTTATTTACTGTGATGATACTAAGACATAGAGATGAGTCTATCCTAGAAGAAGAAAGGAAGGAGTAAAAAAGGGCCCAGAAGGGAAGATAAATTAATAGGCACAGGTAAACCTAAGAGACCACTAATTCTGGGTATGCAAAGATGACAATGAGGAACAAGGAACCTGAAAGATCTGCAAAGACATTATCAGTACTCAGACATGTTTAAACAGTGTTTACCCTATCTTGATGATCCTGATCCCCAGGAAAACAGAAATGCTAATATTTCATAGAATCATAGAATGGCATGGGTTGGAAGGGACCCCAAGGATCATAGAGCTCCAAGCCCCCTGCCAAAGGCAGGGTCAGCAACCTCAGACCTGGATCTACACTAGGTTGCCCAGGGCCCCATCCAACCTGGTCTTGAACACTTCCAGGGACGGGGCATCCACCACCTCTCTGGGCAGCCTGTTCCAGCACCTCACCACTCTTTCTGTAAAAAACTTCCCCCTAATATCTAATCTAAACCTTCCTTCCTTTAGTTTTAATCCATTCCCCCTTTGACCTTTCCACACATGTCAAAGCAGTATGTACAAGAATTCCATCAGATTTGTAATTATTCTCTTCTGTACTTCAGGGCTGGTATCTATAAGCAGTATATCCCAAAATGAGAAGTCTTTATGAGTGATAAAACTACTATTGCCAGTTTTCTACGGCTTTCTGACATATTTTTCCCTTACATGCCTGTCATGTCAATTCCTTTGTATGCCTAAACCTGTATCTATAATTCACTACTATATTCCCAAAGCCATGTTTCAGGTCTTAATCCCCTTTACATATTTCCATTTTCTTCCCATGTCCCTGTCTACTCTTTTGGTCTGTACACTGACCAAGAGACAACACATATTGGAGCCACCCAGATGATACACACTTGTTGACTAGACAGCTATGTACAATAATTAACAGTAATGTTTGAGTTCTCCCCACTTCTGTCCCCTGCAGATGAAATAAAAAAATCTTTCTGCTTTTAGCAAGGTACCACTATTTGAGAAATTTCTTCTATTCAATTTTGACTGAAACAGTCTGGCAGGTTAGAAAAACATATCAAGGCAGGTAAACTCTCACTATAGTAATAAGATAAACTATGAACTTTTAAAAAGTCAGTCTAAATTCATTTAGATAAATTACATATAAATGTGCACTAGTGAGAAAAAATATACTTCTATTTATTAGTTAATAATTAGCAAACAATTCCTGAAATATGAAGATTTAATTGAATTCTACTTGACTTTCTCATCATCAAAATCAATAAATCTTTTTGAATATGAACTCATTTAACACTTCTCTAGTAGAGAAGTTTTATAGGCCAGAATCTAAGTCAGTTAGCCCACAGTGATACTGCTGGACATCTGAAGAATAGCAATAATGAATTTTTCATCACTAAAGCTAGCTTTAGCTCACTGAATGAAAATAATGAGGTGACACAGTGAGGTAATTGTTCTCTGACCACAGTCAAATTGTAATTGATTCAACTTCCAGTTTTTTCAAGATCAGGTTGGATGGGACTTTGGGCAACTTGGTATAGCAGAGGGTGTCCTGACCATGGCAAGGGGGTTGGAACTAGATGGTCCTTGAGATCCCTTCCAACCCATAGCATCCTATGATTCTTGCCACTTTCACTTACACAAACTTCAGGAGAAAAAACATAAAATATTAACTAAGCATATGAGTGTCGCAGTTTTGCATAGCTGTGCTGCTGAGATTGCTTCTGCAAGCAGCAGCTAAAAGCTATCTCCAGGCCCCAGAAAGTAAACATCAGCCAAAGTTGCTGCTGACCAAGGCCAAGCCAATCGACGATGGTCACAGCACCTCTGTGAAACACTTATAGGAGAGAAAAAACTGCAGGCAGATGCATTTTGCCACCGGAGAAGGGAGTGAGAAGATGCGACAAGCTGTGCAGACACCAAGGCCAGGCCCAAAGGAGGTGGGGTGGGGGGAAGAATGAGGCCCTCCAGGTGCCCGTGGAGAAGACCATGGTGGAACAGGTGTCCCCTTGCAGCCCATGGATAAGGATGGAGAGCAGAGACCATCTACAGCCTGTGAAGAGATTGATTCACAACAAAGCAGGTTTGCCAGGGGACTTGTGACTATGTGGGGGACCAGGCCGAAGCAGTCTGGGCTCGAAGGTCAGCACCCCATGGAAGGGAGCCATGCTGAGGCCCATGGTGAGGAGATGGCTCCCTGACAGAGAGGAGTCACGCTGGAGAAATTCATGGAGGACTCTCTCCCATTGGTGGGACCCCATGGTGCCACAGGGGAAGTGTATGTGTGTGTGAGTGGAATGCCCCCCCAGCTAAGACAGATGACAACTCAGCAGGAACAGACTGAAAACCTCCATTCCCCATTCACTGCCCCTCCCCACGCCGTGATGGGGGGGAAGAAGGGAGCGAATCTATGACTAAAGTCAAGTCTGCGAAGAAGGGAGAGGTGGGGGGAAAGTAGAGGTGTTAAGATTTGGAGGAGGAAAGCAGCTTGTGAAGAATTGCTGGAACCCCACTCCCCATTCCCTGCCCCTCCCCGTGCCATGTTGGGGTGGAAGAAGGGAGTAAAATCGTGATGAAGTTGAAATCTGCTAAGAAGGAAGGGGTGGGGGGAACGTGCTTTAAGACCTGGCCACGCTTCTTATTAGCCGACTCTGGTTCCCTGGATGTGTAGTTGTAGTAGTAATAAATTAGTTTTCTTTCTTTTATTCTGTGTTGAGTCTGTGTTGTCCATTGCACTAATTGGGAAGTGTTCCCTCTGTCCTTAGCTCGAGTCCTAAGCCTCCCAATATATATTTTTTTCTCTTTTTTGGCTGAAAATGGAGTAAGCGAGTGGCTTTGGTGGGCATTTGGCCTCTAGCCAGAGCCAAACCACCACGAGTAAAATTTTCTGAATAAGTATAGTTTTAAAAGCACATTTAAAAATTAGATAGAGGCATCCTTGACTTGTTTCTGAATTGGGGATTTAGTTAGCAAACTTGCTTACATGTAACTGAAATTTGCACAACATTTATGTTGCTATTTAAGTATACTTTCCCAAGGAATGAAAGTTTGGAACATAATGTGATGAGTCTGTCTGTCTGTATCTGCTTGCCCCTCCTTTTACTTTTCTCACATTTCAAAAAGCTTCCTATTGAATAGCTCCTTTGAAATATACACATAAAGGAACAAATAAATTAATTCCTAGAAATTTCCAGAAAAGCAATGGCCATGTAGACGGATAAACCTGCATTAGTATTCTCACTGAGACAAAGGCTCCAGCCTTGTTAGATACAAGAGACTACACATACCTGACAATTATTATGATTTCCATTATAATAAGAAAATGACAGTTATTGCTTCATATGAGACACCAGATCATCCAGTCATAAGACAAGAAACCACAAAGAAACTGGTTTCATTACTTAGACAGAAGTACTAGTTTACAGAATTGGCATGTGAATTAGATATTCAGTCTTCCTAAAAACTATCTATCTCTAAATCAAATGTGCAACTGTTGCCATAGGTTTTTTAAAGAGTAGAGTGAAGTATGTGAATTAAGAAAGTATTCCAAGAATTAAGGAAGTATTCCAACTGTGTGACATGAAAGAAAACATTGGAACACAAAATGTCTGCCTCCACAAGTGTTAGATGTTAGGAAAAAAATTTTCACCGAAAGAGTTGTCAGGGCATGGAATAGGCTGCCCAGGGTGGTGGTTGAGTCACCATCCCTGGATGTGTTTAAAAAAAAAGGGTAGATCAGATATTTAGGAATATTGTTTAGCATAGGACAGGAATGGTTGGACTCGCTGATCTTAAAGGTCTTTTCCAACCTTGAAATTCTGTGATTCTGTGATTCCAGATGTTACAGTCCTGTCTTCATCTGCAGATGAGGAAGCCCATAGTCCCACTGGGACAAGGAATTACTTGCATTTAGTTGTGTTTCTTGCTGGGATGTCTATGAAAGGACATTTTCCTGTGCTGTTACACCAACAATAATAAGGAAAGCTGGAATTTTTATCAGCGCAGAAGTAACTGAAATAATAAAAATTAGCAAAACGTAAAAGTAGAGCAGTTCATTGCTACTGCATATTTTTTTTCAATTTGAATCTTATTGAATACTTAAATGACATTAAGCGTAGTGACTAACATATTATTTTAAATCCTTTGTCTGTGTGTTGGTGTAATACTGTGTAAAAGGTGTTGATAATACCTTAGTGTGCCTGACACAGACAAGCATTACTCTTACAAATATAGATGTCATTTATATGACACTATATTTATTTCTGAGATAGGATTTCAGCAATACTTGACAGGAGATATTATATAGCCAATGTTGTTATTTCTTGGATCAATTTTCAGCAGACTTGACCACTCTCAAATTTATTTATCAAAATATCTTTAGGTGTGCATGATATTTTTTTTTTTCTTTGAGTATCCTATGAAAAATGTTTCCTCACTGAATACAGAAACAATGACTGCTGCTGTGGTCTTCCACACTTGCTTGACATGATAAGAACGTAAATTATTATTTCAACAGCTATTGGTTATCAAACCAAAACCAGATAGGAGTATATAGCATAGAAGCAGTTCTACTAATGATAGAATTTCAAGCAAATATCTCCAAACTTAAAAAAAAAAAGCTTTACAATTTTCTATGTGTATATAGTTTTAGAGTTGAGCAAATAACGGAAATAATATTCTTAATAATTCCATAAATAGACAGATTCATTTAGTTTTGAAACTGCTTGCTCTCTGTTTCACCTATGTAACCAGAAACACACTGCAAAATTTGTAACATCTAAATAAGTAATTGAATGGTACTATGAATTGAGTCTTATGATATAAGACAAAGTAAAAAATCAACATGCTACGTTGCTAATCATACAAGTAATCCAATTAATAGAGAAAAAAAAAAAGTCTTCCTTTTCAACTGAAATTAACAATTACCTGTTGTTAACAGTCTACAGTTAAAAATATTCAGTGAGGAAATCTGTGAATAATTCAGAGAAAATAAGTTAAAAAAAAAGAAGCTCCGTATCCATCCATCTTTGTATATAAAATATTAATTACTAATTATTCATAAACCTCAGTTTTCAGATAAAAGTAATGGCTACTATTTAAAATTACCACCTGAAGTTTTATATTTTTATTTCAAAAGCCTCGAAAAGTTAAATGTCAAGATCTCAGCTCTATAGGGTTAAAGTGCCAAAATAACAGAAGCAATCTGAAAAGCCCATTCATAAATTAATACCAAATTGATAAAAAAGTGGAAGCTGTTTAACGAGAAAAAAAAAAAAGCTAAACCTCTTCTGTTGTTTTGAATCCTTTATGCCCTATGCTCTACTTTCTTTTTGAACAGACCTCCCTAGGTAGCAGCCATCCTAATGGTGAGTCCACTGTATGGACATCACACACCTGCTGATTTATAGGAAAGCAACTGTATTGCATGGGCTTGTATCACCCTTTCACTTCAGATATACATTTTCATAAAATTCAATCACTATTTCAAACACAGCTGGCAGCTGAATGTACTTCCAACATTGATCAGCTAACTGATCTTCTAAATAAAAATGGCTTGAATAAATGGAGATTATTTTCACTTTTACCCTTATCTTCTCAGTATTGCAGAGAAACACATTCACATTCTTTGAGTCAGGACACCATTATATATGCAATGGAATAGTTCCTGTTTAAGGAAAAGATTTTTGTGACTTGCAAATCACATGGAATATGCATTCATGAAATCACTGAATCACAGAAGAATTGTTGGAGCACAAGGTCAGCAAATAGATTACTAAATCTAGAGCTTCAGAGCACTGAATCTCAGGAAGAATCCTCACTGTGTATCATCAAGCATAACTTATGCTCTGAGACCTGTTGATGTTATGTGCCTATCATCATGCTACACAGGATTCTGCTTTTATCTGTACTTTAGCTTTTAAGAGATTGTTGTGCCTTCTTTATACTCTGAAGTTTTCTGGTACACTTTTCCAAACACAAAAGTTAAATATCCTTTCAAGGCTTGTTTCTCCTATTGACAAATGCTTAAGGATTCTTCACAAGCTTGAAGAGGCCTCAGTATTAGTTGATGACTCTAAGATAATGAACCCCAAAATAAAGAATGTTTTCAGAACATTTAAATATTGCCTTAGCTGATCTGGACAAGGCATTTGATATGACTAATAGGGAAAAATTTATATTTTACATTTATCAGTGGTTTGAAATTCAAATTATATTTATGATGGAAATGGAAATCCTCCAAATACAACTTAGCACTGAGTCAGTGGAACTAGGTGTTTAAGACAATGAAGTGCTAGACCATACCTCCATGTTTTAGCACATTTTGCTAAATGCTATATCATTTAGTAGATGGGTCCTCTGTCTCATTTCCAGACCTGAATTTTTATGTACTGCATGTACTGGATCACAGAACCGTTGAGGTTGGAAGGCACTTCTTGAGGTCATCTGTTACAACCCCTCTGCTCAGTCAACTAGAGCCAGGTGCCCAGGACCTTCTCTGGACGAACTTGTAGTATTTTCAAAGATCAAGACTTCACAACCTCTCTGGGCAGCCTGTTCCAGTGTTCAGGTGCCATAACAGTAAAAAACAAATAAATTTCCTCACTTTCAGAGGAAAAATCTCATGCTTCATTTTGTGCTCATTGCTTCTTATCCTGTCAGTAGACACCACTGAAAAGAGCCTGGCTCCATCCCCTTTGCACCATCCCTCCAGATATTTATATACACTGATAAAAATCCTACTGCCCCGGTCCCAAAACCCCAAGAACCTTTTCTTCTCCATGCTGAACAAACAGTCCCACTTTCTCAACTTTTCCTCATGGAAAGATTCTCCAGACCCTTAATTTTCTTAGAGACCTCATACTGGACAAGGGGCAATGGCCTCAAGTTGGAGCACAGGAAGTTCAGCATGAATATGCAGAACTTTTTCATGGTAAGGACAGGCTGCCCAGGGGGGTTGTGGAGTCTCCTTCTCTGGAGATATTCAAGACCTGTCTGGATGCCTATCTGTGTGACCTGTCCTAGGGAACTTGCTTTGGCAGAGGGGTGGGACTGAATGATCTCTTTTGGTCCCTTTCAACCCCTACAATTCTGTGTATCTGTAAATTATAAAGCACACATAAGTATACTTATGTGATACCCCTAAATTTCTCCTCATAAGTAAATAAAAAAAAAAAAAATCTATATATCACACTTTATGTTGCCTTGGGAGTCTACCATGGGAAGTAGAAAAACAAAACAACTGAAATTCAGAAGAGTTGAATACCTTAATGATTTATTGTGTTTACAGTAAATATATGCTATTTTCTTTAGGACAGATCAAAGCAGGTATGTAATAGTTTCCTGCATAGACAAAGTAGCAGTATTAGCAATGATTGTTGGACAAGCTAAGAAAATCTGATCTTTTGTCAGAATGAAGATAATTGGAACATATTTTTCTCTGGTTTCTGCAGTAGGTTCCAGGGTGAGCAACGAAAACCGGTTAAGTATTTATAAACCTAACTAAAATTTTATGAAAATAATGGCACTGACACTGAAAAAAATTTGTTAAAATTAATTATTTTTTTTCCAAAATGAAAAAGCATGGAAAGTTCTGAAGTATTAATTGAAAAAAATCTTTGAAAGGTGTCACTTACCTATGTGGTGGAAGGAGCTGAAATGGTTGCTGTAAGGAAACATTTCAAGCTTTAAAGCATTATCTCTGCAATAACAGAATCACTGACTGATTTGATATACAAAAGATAACCTTGAGAAAAGAAAAATCTTCATAATGGGAAGGGTTTAAAAAGGAATTATCAAATAACTCCTTTTTTCACTGTCCACGGGATCAATTTTTTTTCTAATGCAAGCTCTTTATCTGACTCAAAGAAGTATTGTTAATACTCAACCACACTCTTTTTACTAAAGGTGAAGCTGGGGAAAAATAGGAAAGAAGAGATGTAAGAGGAAAATGAAAGACAAGGAAACTAAAACTATATATGAAGATACATTAGTATCAAATTTGATAAATCACAGCTGTGGGCTTATAAGTGGTTTTCTCAGTTGTAATTAAAATAATTATTATAGTAATCCTGGTGATTGGTAACTAATTTGAGATTTGACTGTTCTCCACTCAGGAACACTCTTGAGTCCAGCCACTGGTGCAGCACCTTTCCCTGTGAGGTGTGGTTTCACTTTCTGACAACTTTCAGCCCCAAATCCACAAAATCTCCCAAACAATTAATTTATACCCCTTTACTCATCCTTCACCCTTTCTGGCACATATAACACAACGAGTATACAATTACTTGCATATGAATTTCCTTGTTGCCAGACCTTTTACTTTTCATAAAATCATAGAGAAGAGATAGGCCCACCTGTTTTATTTCAAAGTCCTGCTCAAAGCAAAGTTTCAATGCATTTGGACATCATAGGTCATCAAGAAAACCAACAGACACAAAATGATAGGTTTGTCCATTCTCAAGAATTCTGGGCTAATTTGCACATTTTTTTCCCCAGAAACCTTTACAAGGTCCAGATCCAAGAAAAAAAACTGGAAAAAAAAATATCTGCATCAAAATCATGTTTTGTGTGAGCATCTTCCTTAGGAGGAGTACCAAATATGGAGACTTACATGCTAATCCCACAGGAAATTGTCAGTGTTTAGATTACCTGTCTGGGTCTTATCCCTGAAATCTCTCAACACCCTCTCAAAAGTTAGGCTGCATTCTTCGAACTGATGACAGTTTAATGAAAGTTCATAATCATGTGGAGATATTGTACCACTCCATCAGTTATTTTCCTCAAGCCACAGATGGTAAATTTAAGAGCTGTTAAAATTTTCTAACAGGTGAATGTAAGACCAATGATGTAAACAGAAAACTGTTAAAAGCATTGTTGGATCATGTAACTGATTTGATGGCCTTCGTATATTAATTTCTAAAATCTTATAAAATCATTTATTCCTTCTAAGACCATCTTGTCCCAGAGCATTCTTAAATAATGTAAAAAAGATTTTTTTAAAAAATATTTTAATTGATCTAAGTTGGACCCTTTGACCACCTTATCCTCTTTCCATTTCCTCAGAGAACCACAGGAAAAATTCAAGTTCTTCTGCTAATAAATATTGCTTTGGCTTACATCATTCAGTATTTGAGAGTCTTGAGGTGCAGAGTTAGCTGGGATTTTGTTTGACCTCATTAAAGACATTCTGACTCTTTTACAACAGTTTGTTGGAAAAACAGTCCATAATAGTTCTGAACATCATATTATGAACAATATCCTGAAATTCATCTTGATGGTTTGAGATTTTTTCTCTTAATGACTACTGAAATTACTTTGAGGGACACAAGTATTTCCTGTGTTGAGTATTTCCCTTCTGTCATCCCAGAAGGCTATTATGAATGCAGCTGTCTATAAAAGTCTCTTAGGTGACAATGATTTATGTTTTATAAATCGGCCTTGCTCCTGTTGAAGGGTACATCCTCAGCAAATACAGCATGATCTAACTCACTACCATTCATTAATTTATTGTTAAAGGGAAAAGTTACTTCTCTGATATGTTAACACCCTGTTTATTCAAAGCTGTAAGGCTGCTACATACCTATTTCCCTTATATAATGCCCAGTTTGCCAACATATAAATTTCGTATCACCTCACTCAACCAGCTCAGAATTTCTGTTGATCACCCTTTTACACTACGCCAAGGTTAGGAAATCCCATTATTTCCTCTTGAAAATCCTTTTAAGCCCTTGTTGTAAATGGTACATTGTGCTATGCAAAAGGCAGATCTCTGGAGGAAAGATAAAACTTCTTTATTTGGACTTCTAACAAAGAACAGGAGGAAACATCCTTTAAAAGAAATGTAATCATGAAATAAATCAACACCGGGTGTAATGAACACCAGAGACCCTTAAATCCTACAGAATGAAAATGGCTTTTTGCCACCTTCTCTAACAATGTGAAAATGGGGTTTTGAGGGAGGATGTGGGGTATACTATCTAACTTTAATTTGATTACACCTGCAGCATACCAATTCACTGGACAGTAACTCAAAACTACATCATGTTTTCCTTTAGTTCCTTCCTACATATACTAACAGCTGGTTACTGAAGGGTTATTCTTTTTTGTTTGTAAACACCACAAGCCATTATGAAGCCAGATAATTAGTCTACTCTGTGGGGTCTAGATGCTTATTTTCATTATAAGAAAAACTACATGCTTTTCTGTAGGTAGCGTGTTATTATTACCTCATTCACTGTCATGGTATTGACAAGCAATACAGGGATTTCTTCCTCCTTTTTATCAGTTTGCCCTAGTTCTGTCACTGACCCTAAAAGACAATATGAAAAAGTGGAACTTGCTACTGGTAAATATATATTGGAAAATTTATTTGTTTTGTTTTGTTTGTTTATTTGTTTCTTCTCTCTCACTCAGCTTGAATGGAATTACTTCGAATTCATGAAGTACTGTGAGAAGTAGAATTTAAGATTCTTTTTTTTTCTTTGAGTTTTGTTGTTAGCTTCACGATTTTATCAGTATTAGATTGGAGAAAAAGAAATAAACAAACTGCATAGCTAAAGAAAAACTCCTAAACTTCTTAACCATGCTGTAACTACTGACAGCAGGCAAAACATAAACACTTTTTTCACTTCTTCTCCTATGAACTGTAGTGTAGCTTCCAGTTTAACCTCTGGAGTAAGAAAGAAGCATAATACAAATTCTGTGTGACCTGAGAACAGGACTCAGAGACAAGAATTTATGGCAATTATCACAGATCAGATGCCCTCTAGGATTTGCCCTCCCTTCTAAAAAGAAAAAAGAAACTAAATTAATTTACTTATCACTTACTCATCATGTGTGGTTGCAAGAGAATTTGTGAGGCATCTCAAAAGCTATGCTTTGGAGACCAAGGAGAGGAGCTTGACGAGATAAGAGCAAACAGTATCTTGGTTTGCAGTTTTCCTGCTGGTTCTCCATTTTTTTATTTGACTTGTGTCTAGCCTTTAACTTTTTCAAGTGGATTTTTGTAAAAGGAAGATCAGTGATGGAAGGGAGGTCAGGCAGATAGGAGAGAACAGAGGAGGAAAGGAAGAAAAGAGTGGAGAATGGCATCAGTGGGAGTGAGACTGAAGCAATGACTCCAGACAGAATGATGTGAGCTGGAACAAATAGCAAGGCTATACCAAGAGTGTTCAGTCTGAAAATTATACATACCCTGGATAGAGTCAATGCACAAAGGTCCCTAGGTCAGAAGGAAGCTCCAGGCAGCTGAATTACATTTCCGATGTTAAGATTTTTCTATCTTAACAGACTCTCTGATCAGCATGGAAGGTTAGGGGAAAGAGAAAAGTAAGATGTGGCTGCATAAAATTTGCTTTTAAGAATTATTCTCAGGCCTCACTGAACATATCCTGACAAAATTGGTCTTTTCTTTACACTTTACATAAAATGTAAAAACAGCTATCCTTCAGGTTTCCCTTATTCTTTTTTTAATGTTACATATCAATTCTAGAAAGAAGGTGAAGCAAAGCAAAATAATCACAGAATCTCAGAATGGTAGGACTTGTAAGGGACATCATCTAGTCCAACCACACTGCTGAAGCAGGATCACCTAGAGCAGCTTGAGCAGGATCATGTCCTGGCAGGATTCCAACCTAACACATTCTGTGATTCTGTGATTTTTATACCTCCAAAGAAGGAGACTCCATTGTCTCTCCAGGCAGTCTATGCCAGTGCTCTGTGCCCCTCAACGTGAAGTTTTTTCTCATATTCAGGTGGAACTTTCTGTGTTCCAGTTGGTGCCCATTGCACCTTGTCCTGCCACTGGGCACCACTGACAAGAGTCTGTCCCCATTCTCTTGACATATGTCCATTAGATATTTATAAACATTGATGAGATCCCCTCTCAGTCTTCTCGAGGCTAAAGAGACCCAGCTCTCTCAGCCCTTCTTCATACAAGAGAGGGCCCAGTCCCTTAATCATCTTCATAACGTTTATGATCTGGGCCCAGGATTTGGAGCTAAGGATTTATAATAGAAATACCAGTTCTGCCCTCAATGATTATTCTTAGCATTGACTACTTTGCTAAAAAGAAAATGGAAGTAACAGGCTTTCAGAGCAGAGTTGAAGAGATAGGTTTGATCCCATCATCCTTAGCTTAATTAAAGCAGATCTTGCTGAACGCATCAATCTTTGGCTGTCCATTGTCGATCTTATGTTGTAATACCTTAGGCATAGCACTGGCTTTGTCCGGATGCCTTTGAGTAAAAAATCTTCTATTATTATTTCAACATGCTTCTCTCAAAGACCTACGTCAGATACATGTGTCTACATCAAAATACATCCACAGTCCTGAGACTGTTATAAAATGTCTCACATACAGCATTAGAGTAAGTATCTAAGCAGGACAGGAAACTACTTTAGAAGGCAGAATTCAAAGAGGTTGAAAGTTGGCTTTTTTCCAGTGTATTTGAAACTTCTGCTATTATAAAACAGAAGGGGGAAAATGAAAAACATTTTACTGGTGTCATTTGCTTATACATGTCCCTAGCAGATAGGTACACTTCATGCATCAACCTGATTTCATGAATAAAGATGTATTTTTTTCCTTAAATATCAGTCAGAAATAGACATTTATCAAATATGAAGAACACATCTATCCCCCTCCCGTTAAAAAACCCTTAAACTTACGTAATATATAAAGGGCTAGAAATTTCAAAGAGATCTTGTTTTGTAGATCACGCTGAATCTGAATTTCAAGGCAACTAGAGATAAAAATGATTCAATGATTTAGGGATTAAACATTTTGCTGAATTTTACTGTATATCTTCTTGCTGCTACCCAGCATCCAAGATTGTCTGAGTCCATCAATCCTTCACCTAATTTCTTTCTTCAGTTTTAAAAATGTATAACCTGACCTTTAAAAGACATAGCCTGATCAATAGACCTCTGCATCATCTACCAATGATACATAAACAAAGAGAATGTAATTGTGAAGATTAAAAGTCATACTTACCTGAAAGTAACACAGATTCCTCAAAACTAAACATATGCAAATTCCAGACACTTTTGTCATTTAGACCATTTTTAAAATGATGTTTGAGTAATGCAAATCAGTGGAGCCACTAAATCTGAGCTCACAAAATTTATGAAACTCAAATAACTATGATGTGTTTCTATTTGCTTTTTAAATTCTTTTATTCTGTTGTGGCACCTAGTAAATTCTGTAGACATATACACCAATGGGTATCGGACTACAGTTACATCTACTACAGAGAATTTCTGAAAAATGTTTGTGAAAAGATAGTAGTATGTGTTTATGTGCTAAGCCATATTTAAAAAGAAGAAATAGTCTTTAAGACGTGGTGCACATTTAATATCATTGTTACTTTCAATGTTTTCACAGTTCTACTACCTCTATAAAAAAATGAAACCTGAAAATGAAAAGGAAATATCTCTTTTTTTATTTAAGAAAAAAATAATTCTTATCTCAAGTAATGATTTATATCTTAAAGCTGTGATAAGTATCTTGCTGCCATGTCAGGTTTCTCACCTTGTTTTTGTATAAATTAGTTTGAATAATCTCACTTTCAAACCATTCCTGGTTTATTGTTCTTTGAGTACTTCAGGTAAGCTTAATCATTCATTTACATGTGGCCTTTAATAACAACAGCATCACTTGGAAGACTGTAAATAAATTCTGCTGAAAAATCAAATTCTTCAGGCATATTAGACCTATTAATTTTTTCCCTGCAACATTTTAACTTCAGGAGATGGTTTAGAGATTACAGTGGTATAGGACTGGTGATTGGACTTGATGATCTTGAAGGCCTATTCCAAATTTGGTGATTCTGTGGTTCTATGATTCTGTTCTATGATATCCATATTAGATTCCTGTTACTTCTATTTATCTTTCAATTAATTATTCAAAGTAACACAAAACTCAGTATAAAGAAAATTAGTTGTTTGGGATGGTTTTATTTAAAAATAAATCAATGCCGTTTGTAACATCACATTTTTAACCATTTAATTTTGGATAGATCAACTAAATTTCCTTAGTAAAGGACTTAGTTTCATTTTTTATTGCATTATAACTCATCTGACTTCTGATCCCTTACAAACTTTATCAAACTATCTCTTTAAGCCTTGAAACTGCTTTACATTCAAAGACTACAAAAAGGTTTACCAATTTAATATTTTTCTATAAATATTTAAAACATCCTTATTTGTCCATGTGAACTTTTTAATAAAATATACCAATGGGAAAAAAATGAACTAATAGGATGGAAATGTTAAAATCAAAGTGAAGAAATGGTTTAAGAAACAAAAATAGGGAGGTGTTTCACAGTTCTGCAATATATCCATGTTCCCTCTAAACAAGCTTTAAATGAGGTGAAAGGAACAGTTACAGACCAGGATAAATTTATTCTGTTGACAGTAGCTAGCATTGTGCATTGCAGATATAGCCAAAAATGAGAAAGAAAGATTTCTACAAAATATCTATGAAATTTCTCATTGTCAATGCTGAGAAGTTCATAATTGTTCAAAAAGTATAATATTTTATTTCATTTAAAATGTGATTTGCTTATCAGATTTCAGCAAATCTGTTCAGTGCAATGCAAGTGGCATTTTGCTTCTTTCAGTGAGGAAAGGAAATGAAAGGAAATTGTGGATTCAGTTTGTACTGCTTGCAAGTTCCTCTATTAAGAAGAATACTTACATTTTTCGAAGGCACATTTAGCATTTTACCTAATTAATGTATTTTGAGGAAAAAAACCTGAAAATGCAATGTGAGATAATTTAATATTAGAGTAATAAAAACCTTGATTCTATTGTGGAAGCACAGAAGAGTCATAACAGTATTAGGGTCAAATGTATGTCTGCCCTCTGTACATATATATTTTTTTATATATAGCAGCATTTACTCTTTGGTTAGAATGTAATGTCCTTTATAATAAATTCCTTAACATAACATATAACGCATTTTTTTAACCTTGTGTCTGCTACCAGTTTTATTTGCATCTCTCCTGCACCCTTCCAAACAGTAGTGTTGTTTCGTGCCTCGCTGATGTATATTGTTCCCTTCAAAAAACGTAGAGAACAATCTTCGCAGGAGACATATACCTGCAGGCAATATCTCTACATTACTTTCTTGCATACAATACTCCCAGAGTCCCTCCCCAAATTATTCCTTCCCTCTTGTGATTCCACCTTAGCCTTTCCTCAGTCTTAATTTCCTTCCTCCTTGAAACTGGATTTTTTAGTTTTTTTCTACTTTGTAGATGTATTTTCAGGTAAATGGTGAGCAGAAAATATTTTACTTTTATCAGCTGTTAAAGAAAACTTTGTTTAAACACAGTGCTTCTGAAAGGAAGACATATTTAAACAGAACTGGAACTTTTCCTCTTTCACTTTGCCATTCACAAAGTAGGTCTGATACTGTACTATGTTCTGTAAAATATGTATATAAAAATAGTTTTAGAGTCTTTTTTTATCACCTTTTAAAGAGTTTGTCTATGCAGTGCTTGAATCCAAAGATACCAAGCCTTTCAGCTAAAATTGGTATTTTCAAAACTAACATTCTCCCAGGGAGATTATTATCCCTGGACTGGATGGGATGAGTTAAGTGATTCAGACTAGAAGCATATCTGTACAAGTTGTGAATTGTTAAGAAGCTGAAGATTGTGATTTATCCTTAAGAAGCCAGGAAGCCTACGATATCACAAAGATGCACACAAGAACATCACACAAGATGGGGCTTCCACCTTGTGTTTGTTTGGACTTGCTTATAACACCTGCAATGTAGAAACTTGAGTCTGGTATACGTTGACAACAACCCTAGAACGTATCTTAACACTTTGATCTATACTTGCTGTCCTCCTGAGGACTGTGGCTTGGGACCATGTAGTTAAAGCAAAGGCACATGCAGCAAGCCCATTTCCTATGTGCAACAATTGAAATATGTTTCTCCACTTGATGTTTCAAATAAAAAATGGAACTTAAGAAACCACATTACTAATAAAGTCAATGAGAAGACAAGTACCACTTGTGTATGAATAATGCTAAGAAATGAAGAGGAAGAAAATCCATCCAAGCTGAGTCCAATCTGGTACAAAAACACATCTCTGTAACAATAACTCAACTGTCAAGACGCATACTGAAACCCTGCTTGGCCACTTGACCCTGCTTGAGTCATTATCAGCTTGACAAGAGGTACACATATGAGAGCACAAGCACAAGAAGATCTGACCATTGCAAGAGCAAAACTGTGGATAAAGTGTATTTCTCTTCTACCAGGAGCCTGATATATTCAGATTAGTCCCACTTACAAGGCTGAGTACAAAAAGACCACCCACACATGAGCAGCTGATTCTTGGGTCTTCCCTCAAAACTGGTTCCTAAAGTCTATAAACCCATGTCTTGACAGAGTACTGAAGAGATTAACATCCTTAGGCTAATATTAGTCTGCACGATTCCTTCCATGGGTTATACTGTGAATATCGAAGCAGAATAACTTTAAAATTCTATTTAGATCCTCAGATCATTCAAAGAAGTAAAATTGATATCACCCTGCTCTTATGAACAGGATTTGACACATTTCCACACTATCACAATTAGATAGAGAAGTAACATAAATTAGTAGACAGGTGGATTATTTTACGACAAATACAGACACACAAAAAATAAAATCTGCTTTTAAATAATTTTCTCTTGGGAAAACACAAAAATATATTGTTATTAAAAAATATATATATTGAGGTCATATATTGATTTCAGGGCATCTGGTACATCCCCAGAGAACTGGGACAGCCAGCGTGCTGGGGAAGCCACATATATAAAATCTATAGGAAATCCTAAGGAGTGGCTGGGGAGTCAGTCACATAAGGACACACTTCAGCTCATTTCATATCCAGAGGCTGGAATCCTCTCCTGCGATAGAGCTTTTCAAAAGTAAAATCTTTTTATTTCAAAATAAAGCTACGAAACTCTGTTATCTACCACCAAAGTCATGTCACTTTTCCCCTGAAGAATGCTCTAACGAATTACAGGCCATATTTGTTCAGAATCCTTCTCTATCTGCCAGATGAAGATACACAACTATAGAAAGGAGAATTCAAGATCCATTAGAAATATCCCACATATGACTCTCTAACCTTGTGGGATGGGCACACATCAGGGAAATAGTCAGTTATGGGTTTCTCATCAAGTCTGTTCATCCTTTTTCCCCAGAAGACTGGTTACTAAAAAGTATAAAAGAGCCTCTTGAAGCAAAGACGGAATTTATGAACACTATAAATGGTGAATTATAGCATAATGTACTTTCTAGTGCTTCTCTTCTCACTCCCCACCAATTTCTTCTTTCACCTCTTTCTGTGTATTCCTATGAATCACATAACATTTCCTGTAGAGGAGCAGAAGAAGAAGTAGGATGTGCTTCCCCTTGCTAACCTCAGCTCACAGTATACACTAGAAGTAAAAATACCTCCAGGAATGTGTGAATTTTAACCACTTAACCTGATGAGGGCATTGAACATGAGTGAATGAATGCTATAAATCTTGGACATGTTTTTAGTTCATTGTCAATGTCAGACAGTGTTCTTAGGAAATGCATATTAAATGCCCTTTAGACCTTTGGTACTTGGCTTCTCTTTCGCATGTGAGAGTGCTGCTGAGTTATGCAGACTTCAGCAGTTTTGGTACACTTGAGTGAGAAAGGCATACTAGGCACCAGGGAAAGTTCAGTCAAAAGGGGGAGATACCCGTGAGATTTAAACACCTGCAGGATTAGACTTTTTTTGTCATTTATAATTTCAGTCTCTAAAATCTGCCTATATCCTTCATTTTATATATGTCCTTGGGATGCACAGATCTAACAACTTAAAATTCACTTCATCAGGGTAAAGAAAAAAAAACAACAAACAAACAAACCCTAAGCCAGAAAAAAAAAGCCTTTGAGGTAGAAGTGAAAACAAAACAAAAATATGATCTGTTTTTTCAAAGCCAAGCAATACATTATTTTTATTCCCTAATTTAATAGCAAGTTATTTTGTTTGCCTAAATTGTTCAATTATTTTTTCGAATGAGCCAGAATTTAGCCCGTTTCTTCTGCCTAAGACAAGCAGTCAATTTTAATTAACTCAATGAGCAGGAGTCTTTGGCATTTGTGGAAACTCGGCACACAGCCAATCCCCAAAGCACCTCTGATCAGTTTGCCTGGAAAGAAGTAAAGAAAAGGAAGATGTTTGCTTAGAGAGCTTAGAATGATAGTCTGAAATCTCAACACCTGGAAATAAAATTAATTACATAGTCCTGCCTTCTTTACCTATCAGTGTAGCACCATTAACATCCCTGAAACTACTCACATGATTAAGTTCAAGGGAGATGCTGCTCTAGAGATAATGTTTACTATATGGAAATGCTAGTATACCAGTTCAGCATTTATGTTTCTGTTGAAGTTCAGTATACCTAGGGTACTTAATATAACAATAGTGCTGCTGCTTTTCCTGCTGTTACCACTAATACTACTACCACTACCAACATCACCACCTATATTATTTAAATTCATGCATGTCTCTGTGTGCGCTCATGCATACAGCACTTTAGAAGGTTTAGTGGAATAATTTTTGAGGTGACTGAAAAAAAATTGTCAAAGATTTTCTTTCATACATTTTGGACTAACTCCGTGAGACATCATTAAGGTGGTAGGAGATGCACATTAAATTTTCAAAGAGCCAGCATCTATTATGATTTTCTCAAATCTGAAATACAGAATCCTCAGTATGTGCAACCTTTCCTCCACTCCTATTATTAAGCAGCATGTGTATGAATGATAAACCAGCATGTGTGTGAATATAGGTAATTTATTTTACAATTGACTAAACCTAGAAATAACAAGGTAACCTTTTAAGATTTGCAGTAAGAGCTTCTCTAGAAAATAAGAGTGTATTTTGTCTAACTAATCAAATAGTCAAATTTAGTCCATTGCAGCATTCTAGTCCAAGAAAATGAAAGTTTGTTTTTCCTCTCAAAAAACCAGAAATCATTTGAAAACGTGCTGTGTATAGAACATTTCTTGTATTATTCAAATCTCTTTTAGACAACAAAATGTTTACACTATTGAAATTTAAAGGAAAGATAAAAATTTTCCCTTGATACTATTAGCTGCAAACTTTTACTTGATTTTTTAGAGTATTAAAGGACATTTTAAAAAGAAAAAAAGACCCAAACCAAACAGCATTATTAAAGCCGATCTGAATGAACTTAAATTTTGCCATTATTTTCATTAGTCGGAGTGTCAAACCCTGCTCCATACATGTTCAGACATTTATCTTGATTTTACAAAATTGCTTTTGATAAAGAAGATTTTCATCAAGATATAAACAGAAAAGTTGTGAAATGGAAAAATATTTACCTTATATGTGAACACAGTAAATGCAGACCCTGAAAGCCTGTAATATTCCTGGTGTGCTTCTGCATAAAGTGTTCACTCTTGAGCCCACTGCAGATCTGGGACCCCAGGTTTTAGCAATAGATCTGCACAGAAGCTTCAAGATCCAATGTTCATCTCTTCTGCCAGTGTATGTTAGCACTGTGTATGTTGCACAGACTGGTTTAACATCTTCAGTTTAAAATGAAACTGCACTAAGACTGGGGAAATGGTATAACCTTTCTTGGTCTGAGCTTAGAAAAATGGAAACAAGGGCCTCTTTTCTTGTTCTTATATCCTCTAACAGCTATAATCCCTAAATGTAATTTTTTTACTCCATCTTTCTCAAACATTTTTACCAGACCTCTTTCATTGATAAAACTGAAATGTGCCTAAACTAAGTGCATTTTTACTACTTCAATTAAAAATGTATTATGAATTTAATAGTGGTGAAATGTTCAGTGTAAAATTGTCATGGACGTTTGTCTTTCTATGCACATTATTGAGTAATGTAAAACATAAAAACATTACTCCCTTTAGTTTTCTTAAGAATCTGACTTTCTGTGAACGGGTTGCACTATGCTTTCCAACACAGGTAGATGACAAAGTAAAGTATGCAACAGCTCCCTGGCAATAGCTCTAGTAACTTTTTTTCATGATCCAATATCCTATGAACTTAGCTGAGATTCCAGTTGAAAGTCGTGGTATAAGTTTTATTACCAAAAGCTACTTACTAAGCTTACTGTTCAATCACCATTCCTCTGATGTCCCATGCTCATGAAAAATCTTTCTCCATAAATTAAAAAAATGAAAAATGTTTATAACCTGTATATCTGATGAGGAAAGTCAAAGGTATTTTCTGTTTCAAATACTTTTCCACATCAGTGTTGTAGGGGACTGTGTTACAATATTAAGAGACTGTGTCGGATGTTTGTCTCAACATGGGAACATGACACCAGCAACTACCACCACTGTCACCAACGGAGCAATGGTCAGACCGCAAGACCAGATGCTTCCTGCCTTCTTATGGACCTGAATGGAGAGCTAATCACAGAACCACAAGGTTGGAAAAGACCTTTAAGATCATCAAGTCCAACCGTTCCCATCCTATGCGAAACCATACCCCTAAGTACCTCATCAACCCTTTTTTTAAACACATCCAGGGAAGGTGACTCGACCACCTCCCTGGGCAGCCTGTTCCAGGCCCCGACAACTCTTTCAGTAAAAAATGTTTTTCTAATGTCTAATCTGAACCTGCCCTGGTGCAGCTTTGTGCCATTTCCCCTTGTCCTGTCTCCCGTTGCTCGGCTGAAGACACCATCACCCACCCCTCTACAACCTCTCTTCAGGTAGTTGTCGGTGATGATAAGGTCTCCCCTCAACCTCCTCTTCTCCAGGCTAAACAGCCCCAGCTCCCTCAGCCGCTCCTCATAGGATTTACCCTCCAGCCCCTTCACCAGCCTGGTTGCCCTTCTCTGGACTCGCTCCAGGACCTCCATGTCCTTCTTGTGGTGAGGAGCCCAGAACTGGACACAGTACTCGAGGTGTGGCCTCACCAATCCGAGTTCAGGGGCACAATCACCTCCCTAGACCTACTGGCCACACTGTTTTTGATACAAGCCAGGATGCCATTGGCTTTCCTGGCCGCCTGGGCACACTGCTGACTCATACTCAGCCTGCAGTCAACCAACACCCCCAGGTCCTTCTCTGCCTGACAGCTCTCCAGCCAGTCCCCACCAAGCCTGTAGCGCTGCATGGAGTTGTTATGTCCCATGTGCAGTACTCTACACTTGGCCTTGTTAAACTTCATCCCACTGGTCTCAGCCCATCGGTCCAGTCTGTTCAGATCCCTCTGAAGAGCCTCCCTACCCTCAGGCAGATCAACACTTCCTCCCAGCTTAGTGTCATCTGCAAACTTAGTGAGGGAGCATTCAATCCCTTCATCAAGATCATTGATAAACAAGTTGATCAAAACTGGACCCAAGACTGAGCCCTGGGAGATGCCACTCGTGACCGGCCTCCAGCTGGATTTTTTTCCATTTACCACCACCCTTTGGGCTCAGCCAGTTTTTAACCCAGCTGAGGGTCCACCTGTCCAGGCCAGTGGCATCCGGTTTCTCAATGAGAATGCTGTGAGAAACTGTGTCAAAGGCTTTACTGAAATACAGGTAGATCATATCCACAGCCTTCCCCTCGTCCATTAAGCGGGTCACCTTGTCATAGGCGGCGATCAGCCAAAAGGTAGACAGGATCTACCTTTTGTAAACCCATGTTGACTAGGCCTGATCCCCTGGCCATCGTGCATGTGCTGCATGATAGCTCCCAAGATGACCCTCTCCATGATCTTCCCCGGGACTGAGGTCAGACTGACAGGCCTGTAGTTCCCTGGATCCTCCTTCCGACCCTTCTTGTCTATGGGTGTAACATCTGCCAGCCTCCAGTCGACTGGAACTTCCCCAGTCTGCCAGGATTGCTGATAGATGATGGAAAGGGGTTTGGAAAGCACATCTGAGAGCTCTCTCACTACCCTTGGGTGAATCCCATCTGGCCCCATTGATTTGTAGGTGTCTAACTGGCCAAGTAGGTCACTAATCATTTCCTCCTGAACCATGGGAGCTTTGTTCTGCTTCCCCTCCCTGTCAGCCAGTTTGAATGACAAAGGAAAAATCTACCTATGATCCAGATCCTTGCACCACGCATCCCAGGGCCCTTAAATCTTTTTTAATGGTCCTCAGCTTTCTTTTATGGATTTCATTACTACCTATTTGGAAAATTAAAAGTGGATAATAATCCATGGGCCTGACCAAGGTTGGGAGCTGTTTTGTTAAGTCCTTAACTGACGCTTCCTTAATGCAGCAGACTTCCCTATGTAAAGGGTCCGGCCTGCAGATCAGGCCCTCAGTTCCCTCCAGAAGGGAATCCCCTAAGACAATAACCCATCTTTTCTTCTTAACAGAGGCTGTTTTGATGGTTTGCTTAAGGGTTCTTGTCCTGGGGAACACTACTTCAGGAGCAATTACCCTATCAGCGATCTCTGGCTGGTCCCCTTCTAGTAGGGCCTCGAATTAAATTTAACCCAACCCCTGTGCATGCTTCCTAACCCAAGATCTGGAAGACAGAGGGACCTGGAAACCCCTGAAGACCACCTAAAAACTCCTGGAGACCATCGTGACGGTATCCGGCATGCACACTGCCACCAAGTGGTGGGTGTGGTTAAACAAAATAGCTCTTAGAATATGCTAATTGATTCCTGGAAAGAGTGAATACAACCCAATAAAAGAAGAGATGACCAACATTGAGGGACCTGAAGACCCATTGGACCTGAAGACATTGGACTGTCAGGATGCCGCAGCTCAGTGGTGGTAGATATTGCAATCACTCTCCCACTCTCTTTTTCCACTCTTTTCTCTTTCTTCCCCCCTTCTCTTGCATGCTTGTTGTGGGCCAAATAAAGTGACTCGACCCTTGACTCCATTTTGGGTCTGAATTCTGTTCTCAAGAATTGCAAAGACCTGGTCATGACAAAACACCTAATTGGACATCACTCAGGAGTTAAGCCCAGTCACTCCCAGCCACCCAAATCAATCTGAGGTTGGTTGGAACACAAGGGGGTTTAACCTCTGCCAAATTATTCTACCTGGTTGTGGATCATGACAACTGTTTAATAAACTACCTTAGAAAAGCTCTACAGATGTATCTCCTGTTGCTTTGTTCTGCCTGACTTCAAACTGGTAGGCTACATTCAATTTTGAAGTAGGAAAGAGTACCAGTAACAGTCTTCTGAGAGATGGGGTATATTAATAAGGTCACAGAGCAATATTAATATTGCTAGCATAGTCAGCATGGCCCTGTCTGGCACACCCTACATACATCTTACTGAGAGGTTGGTCAGAGTGAGAACATGAATGTATGTATATGTACCTCTAGATTTTTTTTTCTCTGCCTCCCATGATATCTTGTACTATTTCAACAACATGAGCATGGCGGCCAGCCATGCTGAGAGAGATTTGGGAGTCTTGGTCTACAGCAAGTTAAACATGAGCCGGCAGTGTGCCCAGGCAGCCAGGAGGGCTAACCATATCAAGCATCAAGCATGGTATTGACAGCCAGTCCAGGCAGGTGATTTTCCTGCTCTACACTGCACTGGTGTGGCCTCACCTCGAGTACTGTGTGTAGTTTTGGGTGCCACAGTACAAGAGGGACATAAAAATATTGGAGAGAGTCCAGAGGAGGGTAATGAGGATGGTGAAGGGTCTAGAGGGAAAGTTTTACAAGGCGAGGCTGGAGTCCCTTGGTTTGTACATCCTGAAGAAAAGGAGACTGAGGGTAGACCTCATCATGGTCTATGGCTTCCTGACGATGGGGAGAGAAGGGGCAGGCACAAATCTCCTCTCTTTGGTGATTGGTGACAGAACCCTAGGGAATGGTATGAAGCTGTGACATGGGAGGTTTAGGTTGAATATTAGGAAGAGGTCTTTACTGAGAGGGTGGTCGGGTACTGGAACAGGGTCCCCAGGGAAGTGGTCACAGCACTGAGCTGGACTGAGTTTCAGAAGCATCTGGAAGATGCTCTCAGTCCCATTCTCTGACTTGGCTGGCCCTGTGTGGAGCCAGACTTGATGATCCTTATGGGTCCCTTCCAACTCAGGATATTCCATGACTCTGATTCCTTGATTCCAAGTTGTCCAGAATAGAGATGGTCATACATGCAGCATACATGCTTTGATCATTCACCACCATTATGCTGATAAGCATAATGCAGACTCATAGGTCCATAAAGAGATTTGTGTCAGAAGGTCCAACGCTATTCACTCATCTAGTAGCAGAAATCAAAACAACCCCAGCATCAATTAATGCCCCCAAACCAGCTGCCAGAGTCTTCACAATATATTTTAGGTTATACTGTAAATTGAGTTTCATTTGCTATTCCCCATTTCTTCTTGTGTTCTGAAGTTGTATTTCCCACTTTACAGAAAAAGATGCAAGATATAATGTTCAGGGTACAATAGGTGTATATCATATTTCCCTTCACAACAAAAATCAAAAGACTATTTATGACATAAAGTACAAGACAAAGCAAGAGAAATGTACCTGTAGTGGTATTCTATACCACAATTACTAGTCTTTTAGGTGCCTGTCTATAAAATGTAATTATGTCTTTTTTTTTACCTGATAACTATAAATGTATGAAGCACTGACCCCCTAATTATGCTCCATAATGATGATAACTATGATTATTAGAGAGATTCCTGACATAGGAGTAAATTGTTGAGCTCCTGAAAGATAAATTTAGCAAATAATTTCAAAATACTTCAAGACATTATCACTTTAGTCATGAGTGTTGCAGAATCCAGTCAACGGTATCTCCACTATAGGTTTTGTTGTCCTTTCCATGTCACTCAAAATTATCCAAAACATCTGCTGTTGGTAAGCCTTTCACTACCACAATTATTTTCATTTTTGATACCTGCTTTTCAAGTAACTTTTATAGTACCAAAGAACAGCAATGTAACAGGAATACTAGGAAATTTTCCAAGCCCAAATGATAAGTTACTCTGCAGTGCCTGGGACATGATTGTCCGAGTCCATTTTTCTTGAGTTTGTAAATCAGTTTTACACCTTTTATTTGCTCGCTGTAATATCAGAATAGAATCTCTGATAGGGTTAAAACTGAGGTAGTGTGGAACACAACACTATCTATTAAGCAAGGTTTTAGAGTGGTTTCCACAGAATTCTTATTAAATTTTTATAGATCTCTTTTTGTTGCTTTAAACTCCATTAAATTCTATGTAACTGTTCAAAAACACTCTTCTTTTTTGTTCTTATCCTCAGCCCTTTCCTCTGACAGCTTAGTTAAATTGAAACTTCAAAGAACTACCCTCAAATTGAAAGACAAATATATCCAAGGGCAGATGTGACAGTCTGGACACAAAAGTGACATGTCTAGGAGGGAGAAGTTGTGGTAATAAGGATGGGACACAAATTTTAATAATTCATTTGAGAAATCTTGTACTTCATGTCTACAATTGCTAGTAAGCAAAGCAGAAATCCATAACTTGTAAATCATTGAATTTCACACTTCCACGGCTCAGTGGACAATCATACACACATTTTTGTAACAGTCCTAAAGGTCATAATGGGCGATGACTCCTTTTATGTGCTGTAATCTTGATAAACAAAGTTCTTAGTGAGACAGAAGCAGAAAGCTCTGCAGTTTTCACCTTAAGTATCAGAGAGAAAATGAGTCCTGAATCTTGTGAGTAGCCACAGAAACAGCACTCTTTATTCTATTGTCTGATCTAAACTCAGCCATCTGCTGCAGACTGGAATAAGTTACTGAAACCCAAAACACTTTCCACAAGCTGAAATGATGAAACAGCTGTTTTATTTCTTTGCACTAGTGAAGTTTCAGCTTCATTATAAAGTAAACAAGTTGAAAAATGGGTATTTTGTTGTCTGTTTCTTATCACAAGGACAAATTCTCTTGAAAATGTTGAAAATAGGTACATAGAGAACAGGAAACAAATGGGCTTTTTAAAAAAAAATACAACCAAAACACAACATACTGTACTTATTTTATTAGGGAAGAATATCTTTCTTGAATTCAAATATAAGCGTAGGTGGAGTGACATTTTAGAGCAGGATTAGTTCACAGGCTCCAAATTATTTCAAGATGCATCTTACTCTCCCAAGTTAATTGTACAGAGATCCTCAGGAGACCAACCAACCCAAAGTACCCAAAGTGCATGATGTGCCACCTGCACACCAGCCATATGCAAAGACCAAACATATAAATCTAATTGAGCCTAACAGAGTAAATATCTATCTACCTCTGCTTTTAGACAACAGCAACAAGTTCCTTTCATGCAAAAGTTTTGTGGTTTAATCCCAGCTGGTAACTAACTAAGTACCACACATCTGCCTGCTCACCTCTCTTCTCAAGTAAGATGGGGTGAGAATGGAAAAGAAAAACCCAAAAGCTTGTGGGCTGAGATAGACAGTTTAATAGGGTAACACAGGAAGAGAATGTGAATTATAATAACAAAAGTTATGCACAAATGCAATTATTCACAACTGGCAAAAAAACCAACCTGATGCCCAGTATGCTTCCAAGCAGCAAATCTGCCCCCCAGCTCGTTTTCCCAATTACATCCAGAGCATGACGTGCTGTGGTAGAGGACATCCCTCTGCCCAGTCTGGGTCAGCTGTCCTGGCTGTGCTGCCCCAGCTTCTCATGCACCTAGCAGGGCAAATACCTAGCAATGACTAAAAGCATTAGCATGTTAACAACATTATTGTCATACTAAATCCAAACTATATCACTATACCAGCTGCAAGAAAAAAAATTAACTCTATCTCAGCCAAAAAGAGAACAAAAAACAAGCAGTTCATTACATTATTCCATGCAGCAACATTAATTATCAAGCCTACATCTGATGATAGTAAAGATTATAAGGATCATTTGCTTGCAATAGACCATGATCAATCAGCAGTAATTGTTCTGAAGTATCTGAGCTTTCCTTCCACTATATTCTATAGCCAGTGTGAAAAACATGCAAGCAGATCAATTTAAACCTCAATTAAGACACTTACTCCCTTTAGGTGTTAGACATACCATTTAAAACTAGCATTTTCTGTATCCTCTTTCAATGTCGCAATGATAGACTCGCATAATTTTAATTATGTTGTTCACAAATCTCCAGGCTTCCCAGCACTTTTTTATAACTACACCTATTAGAAAAACTTTCGGGATTTATTCACTTATTATAACACACTTTTCCTCCCAATTGCTCCCACCTCCAAACTCCAAGGTTTCAAATATAAAAAACAGTAATAAGCATGCTACTTCACTTCCAATCCTGCTTTGAGCCTTAATATATTGCATATAGTGTTTTCATTTATATAGCAAATATATATAAATACTTTATACATCATTACCTTTCTATAAATTTTAAAAAATGTGCACTTTTTCAGCTTTTCAATAAGAAACCAGTCTATCAATATTCCATCAGTTAAACAAGTATCTTCAACAGTAAATATTATTAAAAAATAGAAAAAGAAAAGGAACTGCTTAAGCACTAATATCAGAATCTAAATTTCTTATAATATGAATTATAATGAAGATTCTCAGCTTACTTTTTAAGAAAAATTAGCAAATATTAGTAGCATCATTCCAGAACAGTTCTTCTTGCTGGGCGTTCTCTGCCCAACACTGTATTCACTCAAAAGCTTTGTACTGTGTATCCTGAAATTTTTTTCCAACCACAGGTTTAGCAGTGAGTTTTTTCTTTCCTTGTATATAAAGACTTCACTAAAAGTTTGAACCTCCCCATTCCTTGAGCACCAAGAGACTCTGGAGCCCTTTCCCATTGTTACATTCTTTCACTCAACCCGCTCCCTCCCTGATACTAGATTACCTGTTTTACCAGCAGCTAAAAAAATTAATCTCAAAGGAGACCAGAAAGAGACTGGGCTGGGTAGCAAATCTTGTTTGTTGGTCATATCAGACACTACCATGCAGGTGATATAATTTTTCCACATAACATTTGAAGATACAAGGACAGTGTTTGCTGAGTTAATGCTATATCTTCCCATCTTAATTAAGATTAGTATTAATGGTTTTATCAACATTATGTGCAACTTCCATAAATCAGGCTCCCACTCCCTAAAACTTCCTTTTTATAAATATCTGTTCTTGATAGGCAGTACTCCTGCCAATGAATATACCTTACAACTCAGAAAATATGTATGCTGGCTCATCTTAATTAAAGGATAACTAAGAAATATTCCCAAAACTCCACGCTCCAAATATTCGATTATCTTTTTACATGTTTTAAATGATCACTTTCTCCTGATAAATCATCAACTTCTGTTAAAATCCTCATCTATAGATATTACACATGTAGTTCCTATTCCACTTGAAATCCATTAAAATCTGTTGGTGAATTTTGAACACAAACAGCGGGGTGTTTTTTTTTGGCTAACATGTTATCTGCACTAAGATATTTTTATTCTAACTTTCTGAAGCTTCTCTAAATTTGTTTCTAAAAATTTTACTGCAATTCTACTTATTTTAAGTTTTATATGTCTTTCTTGAAGAATCCATCTTTCTCAGTTTTAAATGAGCTAATAACATTAATTAAAATAATCAATGAAAGATTTATAACATTTTCTTACCATTATCACAAACGCTTTAATAAGAGTCTTCTCTAAAGATCTACAGAAAATTTTCTGTTCAATGAAAAAAGAGATGACAATAGAGTTCAGAGTCAAAAAACTGAATTTATGAACTTAAACTCTTCAACATGAAATAATTTTATTCACTAACATAGGCAAATTGTAACCTCTTTTTTCATATTCAGTATATACTCCCTCTTTAGTACTCTCAATATTTCTGTTTCCTAATCCTTTTCCATTCCTGCTTCCTTCTCATTATAGGTATCAATTTAATTCCTATCTTCTTGCCTTATTGCATTGAAATAAATAAAAAGCTTCTTATAATTAATGAATACTTGAACATAGCAATCCAGAAAATAGAAACAAATATGTTGAGCATGACCTGAGGGGTTTTTTACATGCTAAGTATCTTTTTTATTAAATAATATATCTTTAGAAGATTTATAATTCTGGTTCTTATAAATTTTTTCAGTTGCAGTTTCTATAAAGCCACCTAAATTCTCTAAGAAAATATATTCTATGTTTATCTTAATATCTTCAAAGCTCAAACAGGAACTTTTTTCAGTATAACTTAATAATTTTCATTATTCATAACACTGTCATGTTTTCATTCTGAAGAAGGAAAAGAGATTTTTCCAAAGTAACTGACTCTGTTATAAGAAGTAACAAAGTAATCTGGTGGCTGAGTCATCCTGCATTTATCATTAAAAAGGAATGAAAGGTCAGGTCTAGAGAGGGACTTGCTCTAAAACCTAAAACAGGACTAATGAGAGAACCGGCAAAACCAAACACACGAGGTGTCTAATTAATTGTTTCAAATTGAACTCCAGGTCCCACGGCACATGCACTAAAACTTCACCATGTCCTTTTCCATTTGGAAATCCTGCCTAGAAACTGTGAGCGCTTTTATCACTTCTCTGAGTTTTCTGGGCATTGGCTTACAGGAACAAGAGCACAATCACTGACAGCACACACATAATTCCTGTGATGCATCTGGAAAATCCTGAATCTCTAAAGTATTCCTTGAACAAAGAACTATACAGATGTTGGAAAGGCAGAACACTTGATACACAGGTCCCTTTGCACAGAAAATATACAGGTTTGCTGCCATACACAGAAGTATAGGTGCAGAAAGTTGTGCATGTATGAATATATATTACATAAAAGAAAAATGAAGGTAGTTAAAAAGTTTTCAGTTTAACAGGGTTCCAACTATACTGTTTAGGCAGTTTGATCATATTTGATAACTCTGGCATAATACAGATGTATGTGACTGTACAACACAGGCATATATATTTCTGTCCAAGAAAAGTAAAAAAGAAAATTACATTCTGAGGAGCTGCCTTTACATATAACTTCAGCAAAATCCACAGAATATAAACATCAGTCTAATCTTTCACACAAATATGGAGCTTCTTGCAAATTCTTTCTTTCTGATTCTCTGGACTTCATAAAGACTTTTGCAGCCAGAGATTAATTTTGTGCTTTTGATGTAGTGTGGAAAAAACCCCGTGATTCTGTATAGATATGTGCATCTAAAATGGAACAGATTAGGATGACTCAGTAGAAAGCAGCACCTAAAATAAGGAACAAAATCTTAAAAAAAAATTAGAAAAATCTTGATTTTCCTTCTACAAATTAGTAGTAAATCAGTGCAGCAAATTAGGCTTCTATGCAAAAATCTCTATTTTATTGCAGAAGTAAAAAACCCCATGATTTTCAAAAGGTCTGAGTAATACAAAAGAAGCCACAAGATGCCACACAGGTTCTATAGAAAATAAGATTCTAAATGCATGAATTTTTAATTAATGAATTTAGGAACAAACTTTTTGTCATTATAGACAATGTTGTATTTTCACCCCTCAAATCTCTTTATGCCTACCTGATTTTGTATTCTCAAAATTGCATTTGAGACTGGACTGCTGCGTCTTCTCTCTTACAGCTGGCAAGTTCTCTACATTGATGGATATCTTGCAAAATCAGCAATTGTTTGTGCTCAGATGCTCAAGAGCAGCTTTGAAATCAAAGAGCAGGTGATAATGCAGCTCTGAGAGACAAGCTAAATGCATTAGTATACACAGCTTCATACCAGATAAGCACATTGCATTTATGTATCTGATATTCACAGATACATTTGTGGTTCTATTTTTGTTGTGAAGTAAATAATGTACTTTAATAACCTATTTCTAGTCACAGAAATTCCTCTTTCAGTTTTATAGTAAGCAGATATTTGTGTTAGGTTACTCTAAAAATACAAGTAGTTTCCATGTTCCCATTCATTTACAAACTTTGTTGCAAACACTCATTATGGACAGTAAGCACAATACAAATATTCTTCTTGACCTTTTGACCAACACATCCTCAATCACTTTCATACAACTGCATCAATTCAAATGGGCTTGCATTTACTTTAAAAGTCTGAGACTTTCTATTTGCAGAAAAAAAAGTGAGATTAATTTTAACTGCATGTATTTGGTAAGTTTTAGTCAAGAAGAGATAAGTGTCGTTCATTGAATGCTAGGTTATTGCTAGGTCATAAACAAGCTCTAGGCTGAAAGAATGTAGCTTTAGATTAGATATAAGGAAAAAGTTCCTCTCTAGGAGGGTGGTGAGGCACTGGCACAGATTGCCCAGAGAAGCTGTGGCTGCCCCCTCCCTGGCAGTGTTCAAGGCCAGCTTGGAAGGGGCTTTGGGAAACCTGATGTGGTGGAGGGTGTCCCTGCCCATAGCAGGGGAGTTGGGACTAGATGGTCTTTGAGGTCCCTTCCAACCCAAACCAGTCTGTGATTCTATGCTTCTATGAGAGGAATACGTTAGGCATCTAAGAGAAATTTATATAAGGGAAAGGAGTTTCTCTGGCAACCTTATTAGCTCTTTGCTGGATAATTCAAGGAGGTAGGATTCCATTAAAATCGGAGAGCAATATCGGTCAAGATACTTGACAGGTACCACTCCAGCTGGAAACTGAGCACCTGTAAAGAACCCGAATAACTGGCAAAGTTTAAGGCAAATTAGAAGACATCCTTGTTGGATGCATCATAAGAATTGATTAAATGAGCAGGAATTTTTAGCACTAAATTATCGCCTAACATGGCCACTCTGACACACTGCAGAAAAGAAGTAGGAATCCTATATAAATTCAATCTGTTGTTGATGTTAATGTAGTATAATACATGATGACAACAACTTAGGCTAACATATTATGCTGCAATGAATTTTCTGATTTTTGTTACCATGTGGGACCTCTATAGGATTCAAAAAATAATCTTAGATTACCAAGGAAATCTTGAAATTCAGGCATTTTTAGAGTTTATGTATGTGAAAAAATCATTGAAGATATTTAAATGATAGATAAATAACTAGAGATACAACCAAACTGAGAAAAGTAAAGTACAACCGTAAACTGGAGGAGGAACTAGAGGAAGCTGGAAAATAGTAGGAACAGTATACACAACTGTATACATCATTGTGATATATCAGCTGTCACTATAGTTGCTGACAGAGGCAAAAGCAGTATCCAGAGAAAAGAAGGAGAAGAAAAAAAAAAAAAAGGAAAAAAAAAAGAAAAAAAAAAGGGAAAGGGAAAGGGAAAGGGAAGGGAAGGGAAGGGAAGGGAAGGGAAGGGAAGGGAAGGGAAGGGAAGACAGTGGAGACCAGAATGTACTAAAAACAAAAGAGTGATTTCAAGATACAGAAAAAAAAGTGAAAGGAGATAGTTTACACCTATCATTATTATATTTTACGGGAAATGTTTTACTGCTCTGTTAGTTTAAGATGAAACCTGCATTTAAATCTATCAGGTTGCTGCCTTCTTTTTTCAATATATACCTAGTATCTAACTAGTTATTAAGTCTTGGCAAATGTAAACTTTCCATGTAAAAACCAAAGATGATTCAAACTAATGAGAAATAAATGCGTGCTACTGGCAGAACATCAAAATTCTGGAAATTAGAGGGCTGGACATTTTCTATTACTTTTTAATGTTCTAACAAACATTAGGAAAGCTTGGCAATGTGAAATTTTGTAACTTGACCACAGTGACACTATAAAGACATTGACTACATCTGATCAGAGTTTACTTACAAAAGTTAGGTTTTCCCTAGTTGCAAGACAATTAAAATCCTCTCAAACTTTCATTTTATTGCAATGTGTTGTAATCTGTTATCTATTGCCCCCCATGTGCTATATTATCAGGGACTCTCTACAGTGATTAACTTCAGGAATTTAATTAAAATGTAATTAATTTTATGCTTTGCTTATTTAGCAGATTTTTGGTGAAAATAAGTTATTAGCTGAAGGTTGGATTTAACCATTTTTTTTAATATCAAAAGCTATTGAATGTTTATAAACTGTGAACTATGCACTGACACTAATGAGCAGGAGCCCCATGAATGATCACCATATCTATGGGATAGGAGAGAGAAAACAGGCTGATCTATTCAGTCATGGAGTTTCCAAAACTGATTGAAAGTCTCACATTACAAAATTATTTGTAATAGTATCTGTGCATACCCTCATCTGCAGTTCCTTTTGATTATAATTGTAATCTCATTCATTTAACTGTTTATTCTATGTACAAGAGGACTAGCATCACACGAAAGCCTGGCTGCTAGTTGTCAATTTTTCAACATGAAGTGGTCAGTCTTTGTTTTCTGGCAAGACTCCAGCAGGGATAGTCATATTTTGCTTACTTTGATATGACAAATGTGCAAGTTGCAAGGCTAACATTGAACATTTTGAGATATTCCAAAAGACTATGTAAATGGAGGCTTAATACTTCTCAAAACACAACAGAGTTAGCTATAAACATGAGGGCAACTGCTGTATATATTTGCATTCACATTCATTCCATGCAGCTAGAAGCACCTGAGAGTCTTTTGCTACTAGCTTTGTTATCTGCAGGTCTCTCTTAGTTAGGGAGGGAAACGGGCACTTCCAAAAGATGGTTCACCCTGTGTAAGATCTAAGTGACTTTCATCATCTCAGATGTCTTCCTTGCTGAAGATTAGGAAAGAGGAGTCCAGGTCAATGATTTTAAGGCATGTGCAAGCCAAAATCTCACTTCTGCTAGGATGCATGCTCAAGAGATTGCCTAACCGTAACACTTAGACAGACTTGTGATCAAATTAACAAATTTACTGTCTTGCTCTGAGCTTCAGTGATCAAACACAGTGCTTCCAATGGACACTCCCGAACAGCCCCAATTGCACGTTCTCTTTGCCTTATAATTTATTTTCTTGATCCTCTCCAACACTATTCTGTTGCCCTCCCACATGAACAGCCTTGCTCTCTTTTACCCTTTCCCCATTGACTGGTTTAAGGCCTTAACTGGCATTCATGATACAATTGCCCTGACTGTTTCCATCTTAATGATCTCCCTATTGCTAGAAGTCCCATCTCGCTAGATTTGTTGCTAGCAGTCCCGTCTCAATCTGTTGCTCTCTGAAGAATTTTGATTCCCTCTGTCGATAAATTATTGGTGTAGCTACATTGTGATCCATAATGTTGTGGTTTAGCCCTGACCACCAATCAAGCACCATGCTCACTCCCTCCTCAGCAGGATAGGGGACAGAACTGGAAGAGTAGAAGTGAGAGAATTCATTGAGATAAAAAACATTTTATTTGCACATATAAAAAAGGATGATAGTAGTAGTAGTAATAATAATATATTAATAATATATACACAAAACAGGTGATGGACAGCACCATTTCTCTCCACCTGAACCTAATGCTGCGCAAGAGACCCAAAATGTCCAGCCTCTCAGCCCACAGATGCAAGAAAAGGAATTCATTCACTACTTCCCATCATCAGGCAGGTGATCAGTGATCGGCCATCACCCAAAAGTCGATGTAGTGTGAGACTTCAGGCTGCCACACTAGACCTTCAGCTGCTGCTCCAGGACCTCAGCTCATCCCCAGTTATAAACAGAACTTGGTTTTGTATGGTATGGAATATTTCTTTGGCCAGTTTGGGTCACCTGCCCTGATTGTATCCCCTCCCAGCTTCCTGGATGCTCCCCAACTTGTTGTCAGGATAGAATGAAAAGCTGAAAAGTCCTTGACTGCTTGGCAATAATTAAAAACCTCAGTGTGTTATCAACATTGCTCTCATCCTAGATCTAAAACACAGCACTACACCAGCTGCTAGAAAGAAAATTAACTCTATGCCTGTTGAAACCAGGACAATTAATAATATTGTCAAAAGCAAAATAGATTTTATCCACATATCAGTCAGGCAGTATAAAATCTACCCCTTTCTAAGAATCTTTTGTGGATCATCAAACACATGAGATTATCTTTATTTATTGATTTACTGCTAGGCTCCGGATACACCTTGCACTTCCACTGCTGAAAGCCACTCTGTTTGGAGAGCTGCCACACCATCGCTTACTGACTATATACTTACCTCAAGAGTGTTTTTGAATGGCAATGCATTTGAGTCTCCCTGAAGAAATGCCAGCAATGTACACTGACTATGAGTAAAATGCAAGTCTCAAATAACCACATATTCTATCCCAGTTTTTACTGGGATATCCTCAGAAATTCTTTTTCTGGATTGGATGTAACAACTCTAGGATTTCTGGGCAAAAATAATTCTGGGTGTTGTGACTAAGTCTCAGCTGCTCTGGTAAAACTGAGAGCAGTATGAATTGTGCACGGTTCCCTCAAGTACAGTTTAGAAGACAAGGTCTGTCAGGCTGCTGCCAATATTTTTAATAAATAACATTTAACTTCACTCAAAGCAGTTCCAAATGACACCCTGTTCAAAAAGGGACCTTAGGAGCAAGACCTTGGAAACTCAACATCAAGGAAAAGCATTTCAGCTGGAGTGGGACTGCCACGGCTATACAGGGGCGAGCAGGTCTGCCAACTTCCTCCTATACTTCATCTGTCAGCTACCCTCCTCCCACTTCTGTCACATGTCCCACAGTCTCATTCTCTTATCCATCCTCTTTATCCTTCCAATCACTTTTCCCATCTGTTACCAAGAACCCCTCCAAAAATACATGCTTGTTCAACAGATATTTTAGAAAATAATCTGACTATTGTATGAATTTTTTGCTTCACTCAATTGTTTTTCCTCCAGATAAAGCCCCTTAACAAAGGCAGATTGCACCAACCTTTATTTCCTCTCCATTTTTCTGCCAAGCTCTGGATTCAAGCTAACAGTGGATGAATGCAAGCTGAATGAATTGCTACTGCATGGTCAGACTGCCATCAATGGTAAATTGAGACCCTTTGTATCTTCATCAGTAGCATTGTTTAATTCCCCAGAACACATGGTAAAAGAACCTTTTCTGGGTTTTTAAGGAAATTGCACTGCAGAAACCGTTGACTACAAAGTCTACATTTTGGTCATCAGTCCAACTCAGATATCTTTTAAAGGAATGACCATTTTGAAGGAATGACCATCTAGATCTTTTCCAGGAACAAAAGCCCCTGTAAAGTTGGGGATTTTCAGAAGGCACTAAAACTATAGACATCTACAACAAATATCATGAAATGTGGTATTCAGGACAGCAAAAATGGAACTTGGGAACTGTTTCCTTGTGAATTTATGCTCTAAGTTATAAATAATGTTTTCACTAATTGGACATATTAGAAATGTAATAAAATATTCTTTTAATCCTTGATCTACTTATTCCTGTCTTCATTATGCACCCTAAATATTCCTTTTTATCATTTCCATGAGTTGGCATGATTTTTTACTAGGCTGATATACATCCCCAAGTATACTAGCACATACTTAAAATCTGATTATGCATTACAGGTTGAGTAGATGACTACTGAAATAAATCTATGATTGTCCACTCTGTTTAAAAATCAAGTTAGTTATGCACTGAGATAATCTGAAATGCTTAGATTGAACCTTAGCCTTAGTTTAACTATAATAATCATCTAGTTTAACTATAATAATCACCAATGATTTTCATTTAAGGTTGACACTGATATTTTTACTGTGTCTGCACATCAACAAATATTGAGAAACTATTAGTCATGGTGCATGATACTTCCAGAAAAGACCATTGTCAATTTGAATATATATTTTAATGATGTAGGTCAGGATCTACTTTTTCTTTGTCTTGTTTGACAAGGTTTCTTATTATGATCAGAGTCTGAGTTGACAAGATATTTAAATGTAGGCATAATGTTAAGTCTAGCAGTCTGATTGAAGTCAATGACACTTTGAATGCTTAAAATTAGGCACATGATGTACTGTCTTACTCACACAGGGTAATAGTGATTATAGTTATTAGATTATCATATAAAGATAAGGAATAACCTTTGACTGAAATTTTTAACTAATTTGGATATATACCCTAAGAGCATGCTGCAAAAAAAAAAAAAAATTAAAATAAAATAAGGTATAAATGAGTGGCTGTAGATGATTTTTTTTTTACCATTTTGAACTTGTTTAGTTGAATAAGACAGAGAGACGTGTGGAAGAAAGATGACTTTAAATTATTTTAAATTCAAAATATAGAAACAGAATCATTCTGAGGATGTAAACCTGCATATTTCTTTTTTCAAAGTCCTTTCAAATGTGTTTAAACACTGAGAATTTTAATATTACAGGCACATACTTTATGTCTATGAATATACATACACATGAGAAAGTGTTGTCTTGCATGTTTCCAAGTGTGTCAGATGTACTCTACAGTTTCTGTGACTTTAAAAATAAACATGATTATCAGGAAAATAAATTTTGTTCTCCTTTTCTTTCACATCATCCTGCCTGTATTAGTTCATTTATTAAAATGCTTTATAAGCTTTCTGGTTTGAATATCTGGGTCCACTGAATCAACCTGACCAAAAGCTACCTTGTGCTTGTCTGGATAGTAAGGGCTGTTAACAAAGGATTTATTAAGCAGAATTTGTTGTAAGCTAAAAACTGCAAAGCTAAATGTTTAAAAGAAAAGATTAAACTCAATTCTTTCGAACTTCTGACAAAACCCATATCCACAGTATATCAAGAAAATTTTAAAGCTAAAATGATAATTCTAAAATGGAATTATTTTTTTTTTCTGATCAGCAGGCCTGATCAGTGTAAATTTAAAGACAGCAGAAATTCTTTCAACTTTTAAGGACTATGAAATTCCGGAAGCAGAGAAGCCAGTATGCTTCATCCCATCTCTTTAAATCTCAAGCATGGGCTAACAAGCACCTTTCAAATACATAATACACTGGGTAACAGGATATTTTTATTTACTTTCTATTTCCCAGTACACATTATGTAAGATTCCAATGTGATCTGTGACAGTAAACTCATTCTTTTCCAAATTAGTCTGAATCTGGTTATGACAATTAATGATTTTAGCAAAACTTTCTTCCTTTCCATAACAGTGCTGCAGGGTCTTTTATTATGGACCAGTTATGTACAAATTCATCTCATGGGAGTTTTATCTCCTCTAGGAAAAGTCTAAATTTCTAAACTAGCCTTACGTGGATACATCTATACTAAAAAGTAATTTGGTGCAATAGCAAATCAAAGAACTTCATGCTCAGGCCCATATGGTTGTACTATATGTGGTTTAGAGATTCTTCTTCAGATAAAATTTAGTCTGGGACATATCTCTATGTATCATGTCTGTGCCACACACATATCTTGAAACTGTCTGAATGATGAGTCATTGCTTTGGACCCTTTGCTCCCAGGAAGAGAAGGAGCACCTTCATGTGTGCCCAGACTAGAGCATAATTGCATTTAGACCTGTTAGAAAAGAATAAACCTTTTGGTTTCTAAACTGCTTTGTAAGGTGAGCCACTTCACAGGAAGCAGTCAAGTAGGGGACTTGCTTCAAAACCTCATTTACTGGTCTGTGCCAATGCACTCATGTAGATGCAGTCTATGGTTAACTGTAATTCCCTTAGGAGGAATTATAATCTAATTACATCTATCCATCTCTCTTGAATATTAAGGGAGTTAAAAATACTACTTTTGAGAAAACAAAAAAGTCTAATTTCAGTTAATTTAAGGTGGTTAAATCCAGATAAGGGGACCTATAAATTGCAACTGTAGCTGTATTTAACAGAAGCTTTGTGTTCCATAATTCAGTGTATGTCTCAAAACACGATCAAGTCACTCAGATGAGTCCTAACTGACTTCAGTTAGTGCAGTATCAACAGCCCAACAGAAACTGTATTCAGGTCAATTTTTCTCACTATTAATGGCTATCTACTGTACAGAGTTTATTAACACATAGCATTGATACTGTACTGCAGTTTTGGCATGGTGTTTTTTTCAAGTGGACATTTATTTTATCTCCTGCCATAATGGATTCATCTTTAACAACAACAAATCTTATTCTCTGAAAAGTTAGTTTCGAATCCTAGGCAGAGGCTTTATAATTTCTAACACACTTGCAGATTCTACTGACATTTTTATCAGCTGGCATACTTTTAAAAAATACCACAATTTATGTGATTAAACTGTCCTGTAACTTTTAAGCCCATTGAGGACTACCTTCTTAATAATATTTAACTTTGCTTCAGATTATAGTGTGTCATTTGAGAGTTTTTCTCTTTGACTACCTCTAGTCTAATTAAACCTTCCTGAAACTTTGGTAAATCTTCTAGAGCTGAATCAATTGAGGCTATCATCCTCTCTACTGGAATAGATTTGGGCACTAATGAAAATTTTAAACCTCAATTTAAGTCATTAAACTCCTTTTCACTTATTTTTAATAGCTAATATATAACTATTTTTACAACTCTAGAATTATTAATTATAAGCTGATTTAGTCCTTAATCGACTTTTCATAGTTTTGTTTGACTGTATTTTACTTACACATTCTTATGTGCCTATATAGACCATCCAAAGTCATGAAATTTTCTTAGTCAAAATGTTTCTACATTTTCTATGCTTGGTCATCCAGCTTAGTTCTGTGTTCAATGGTTGTGAATATCAACTAAAAAACTCTTTTTAGTTCAAAAAATCTGTTCTTGAAGACAGTGGGTGCACAATAAAATCATGCTATGCCTATATTGATTATTCTTATCATCCAAGAACTTTCTTGTCCAGTAATCAAAAGATAGTATGTGGGCTGCAGAGAAGTAAAATCATATGTAAGTTAGTTTTAAATGAGCTAACTCACCTAGCTGAACAATAAGCTTGACATGAATAGATTTTTTGCAGTGTCCTCAAGGATTTTTCAGGCTATATTGAGCTTTGATCCTGCTGACAGACCATTCTGATTGCTCATCTAAGTTACTCTAAAGAGAGTTTGGGTTCATCTGCACAATATGACAGCTGTAGGGCACACTGTGATCATTTAAATTTTCTTACTTTTTTGCATCTATTATGGTACAATTCGATGTCATTGAGCACAAACATGAGTTCTTCCACACCAATTTTATTGGATTTTTAATAAGATCATTACATGTTGCAAGTACTGTAGAATTTTCTCGAGTGTCCTTTTTCTAAGGAAATCACCATTGTGCATAGATCTTATGCAGTTCATAGGTCATAATCATGATAGGTTTAATTATCATGTAGATATCAAATGCAGTTTGGCCTCTTTGTCGTCGTCATCACAATACTTCCCAGTACAAGCAGTGTCTTATAAAGGCAAAGACAGGATGTAGAGGAGAAGACGTAATGGACATTGTAAAAAGAACTACACTTTGTGTCAGTAAAGTCCACAGTCTTGGTCTGTGTGTTTACTAGCATTGTGTAATTTTTTTCACAGAAATTCCACATATGGAGTAACAAGTATTGACAAGGACATCTAGAACTATATCGATGACCTGATTGAACCAGGGTCCTTAGGAGTAGCGATTAACATTTCAGCACTTCCCACAGTTAGTCCTGTCCTGACCTCTCAGATTGTTTTGGAAGCATAGTGCAGATCTGTTTCATGCTACTTTCTGCAGGTAAAAAACTCCTGGTTTCATTTCCTTTATGAAAAGACTCCTTCAGATTTTCTTTAGACTGTACATACTGGGGGAAGGAGGAAAAAAAAAAAAAGAGAATTTATTTTAGAATATACTGAGAGAAGGGGAGAAGGAGAAGAGAGGAGAGGAGAGGAGAGGAGAGGAGAGGAGAGGAGAGGAGAGGAGAGGAGAGGAGAGGAGAGGAGAGGAGAGGAGAGGAGAGGAAAAGGGAAGTCATTAAAACCATCAGGTCTTCATCTGTTTTCTTGAAGCTGATGCAAAGCACAAGCTCTTCAGACAGAAACTGTAGAAAGAGTCAGTATGTCTTTTCATGTTAAACAGTAAATACAATTTTCTGCAGTGTTGTTTTTCTTTTGTTTCCCTGAAACAAAAAGAGGTTTCTAAAGCATTGAAATTTTTCCACACTATATTTTCTTTTATATCAGAAACTATTTTGCTTTAGCAAATTCCAAAATTGCTCTGTACATTGGCAATTTTATTTTAATTGCTTAAGAAATCAACACTCGGACATAGAGCATGATTAGTTATTTGAATGCTCTGACAATGAAGAATACATTGAACCAAAATAGTCATGGTCCAGCCAAATATATAAAATGAAATCATGTCCATTTGTTGAATATGTATTAATGAATAATCTGAAAACCTGGCACTGAACACTAAGAAATTCAGTTTAACTTTACTGTGTTATAAATGTTCTTGATGACAGTGAAGAAAGTCTTTTGAGTTAGTTAGTTTTATGGAGCTTTTTAATGGTACTGTGACAAAAGTTTGTTTATTCTGCATTATAACTAAGACCAATTCTGAGCAATAATAAAAGCACATATTAAACCCACTATAAGCCTTTCTCTTAATTTTTATTTCTACTTCAATTAATGGTGATAAAATTTTTAATGAAACATAATAAAGTAACATGAATCTTTAAGGTTTGAAAATTTTCAACAGAACATACGTTATCTAATTTGTACATACATTTAATTTTTTGAATCAAACAAAATTCCTTACAATGTAATCACTTTTTTGAGTCAAAAACCTGAATAGATTTTACCACGTTCCAATGGTACATTTTAAAGAAAAGATGCATAAACAAGGTTTCTCAGCTTGCTTACTTCGTATTGCTTGATCTAGAAGACCGAAACTTAATTTACTCATTTATACATCCTTCTGGTGCTCAGATTGTCTAGAATTTCAGATGACACCACTATATACTATAATTCAGGTCTGCTGTTTATGTATAAGCTTATTTTAGATAGTGACATTATATATATAAAGTAATAAATATATTCGCACATTACATTGAATTAAACAAGAAATACTCAGTTCTAATAACAATCAGATAATTAATTTATATGCATGATTTATAAATATAATTACTTTAATGTCATCTGCCACTACCCATAACCTTTACTGATCTCATTTGACCTAAGTATTTGATTGTCAGTTTTTAGAGTATCTGAATCACAAGCTATTTGTTTCTAAACTGGTTTGCCAACATTTTAAGCTATAAGAATAAACACTGAAAATGTCAATCCTGTGTTGAATACATTAATGCAACCAAATATAAACAATCCCAAATAGCTCTGTTTTAGGAGGTCATGAATTAAAATTAATATTTGTGTTAACTCTTTAATTGACACTTGTTTTTTTCAGACGTTGCTCATTTCAGGGAATAGGGTTCATATTGGGGATAGGTCATAGGGATAGTATATGTCATAATCTTTTAGATCATAAAACATACCAAGGAAAAACAAATCAAATTATTTTCAACATTATCAATATTTCAGCAGAATTAGGATAGCATAATCAATATTGAATTAGAAACATAGGTCAACTTTGGGACATTGCCATTTCTTTGACTAAAAAAGTATTGTTCTTCATAGTTTTGCAGCTTGACTATATATATGCAACACAATTTTTGATCCATTTTTTTCTCAAGATTCTAAAATCAAGTAAACTGTAAACCTATCATTTATATTTCACAAAAAAACCTCAGAGAAGCTAGTGAAGTGCAATACAAAAGATTGTTTGAACTGTGAATCATAACCCCTGTTAACACTGCATTATTTTTATCATTCTCTTCTGTAAATATGCATCATTCACTGATTCAGTGGAAGCTGACAGGGGAGTTAAACATACTGCTGAAAGAGCAAGAGGAGGAAGAGATGGTTTGATGATTTCTGAAAGACATTATGATTTTTATATCTCTTCACAAGGAGTCCACTTTTCAGAGATGTTTCCCGGATAGCTTCAAACATTCAAAAAATGTAATCAAAACTATAATCAGAAAGCAACTGAGGAAATACAGAGTGAGTAAATATGCTCATTTAGCTCCATGAATCTACTATTTTATTTGTTATAAGAAGGACTGAAATTGGTATCATCTATTCTTATTTCAAAACAGCATTCTGCAGTTTTATCATTAGGGAGATTTTGAAAAAGTAGCTTGGAAAGCACTATTTTAATTTATTAGAAAGTGGATAAGTACAGGAGGCCAGACTGTAAAAGCAAAGGTCAGAGAATAAGTAGGTAATCAAAGACTGTAGAACCATGACTGGTACTGGAGCTGCTTCTATTATGTTTTCAGATGAGCCAAGTACCATCAAAAAAAGAAGATATAACACAGCATTTACTATGTTTGGGTATTAGACCTGCTCCCCCAGGAGCCAGTGCCCAGTCCAGCATGACTTAGCATATTTGTTAACAATCCAAAAGGTATAGTACATGTCATTCGATTTGTTGCTGATACAAGACAAGATATCAGGAAGTTGCTTGATAAAATGAATGATATAAGAAAGGGGAAAAGTCTATACACATGACTGTAGAGGTGAATGTAGAGTGTTCTTTCTGTGTGTCCTATTATACTGGGGCACAATGTGTAGTACTGAAGTCAAAAATCTCACTTTTACTCTTCTGATTCTCTCCTACATTCCACCAGGCAAGAGTGAGCAAGTGGCTGTGTGGTCCTTAGTTGCCAGCCACAGTCAAACCACAACTTCCTTGTTAAGCTAGTGCTGATGGTTTCTTTACTAGCATAAATATAACTTGGGTAATCTGGAAACTATCCTGTAGTTACTTACTTGGTATCTTAAAGAACAAAGCCTATAAGAGCTATAATCAGGAAACTATTGAACTTCTGCAGGCACCAATTACATGTAAAACAAATAATTCTGTTATAAGGAAACTGTTTAATGAGGATATCAGTGAGTGATTTTTCTTATTAGTTATTTATCTTAGTATAAAAACTATTTTATACAAATACTATTTAAAAGTCATCAACTTTTAGTTATGAGAATATATATATGAACACATAAAATCTGTATGCACAAGGCATTTCTTCATAATATAATGTATATGTACATAAACAGATAAGTATATGAGTCACAGTCAGCTGTGCTGTTCAATATCATGCCCACATTATATGGAGTCAAGACAAAAGAATTATGGAAATTCAAGCAGTTTTTCTTGGTTTCATATACTGCAGGCCAGTTGCTATCACTTCCATGTGTGTTGATGTCAGAGAATGATATAAAATTGTAAGATCTTGAGTAATTTAGTGAATGCAACAGACTTTTATACATAGATTAGACAATTTAAGGCAAAAAAGACCTAATAAGTTGTTCACAAGCTCCACAGAATTTAGCTTTTGTGTTTAACAGCTCCAGTAGTTTGTATTTGGCTACAGTGTCTTCTATATACATTTCACTTTAAGCCATTAAGAATACAAATATCCGTTAGTTCCTTTTTTTTTTTCTAGTGCCCATTATTTTCACAGCTAAAAAGTAGGAGTATTGTTAAGGGGTATTTTAATTCCCACTGGTGGTGGTTACAGTTGTTAGTATTGCCATCATGATAATCAAGTACCTCAAAGTCCTGTCATGTCCTTTGCTTTTTTTTTTTAAATAGTTCATTCACAAATTATGCTAGAGTTTCTGGAATTTCATTTTAAAGTATTTAATTTATAATATATCTTTTTTTAATAACTAACATGTGATTAGTATAAAAATCCCATCTGCTTTACAGTTATCTATATTTGTTTATCTGTGTCTACTGAAAACTGTTTTGCCTGTAATTTGTGAATTTGTGTGTACATGAAAATATGGTTTGCAAAAGCATAACCAAGACATCATTACATAACAAGTACCCTGTTTCCTTTTAAAACAGCTTTAAAGATTAGAGTCTAAAAGAGAAGCTCATTAGTGTTCTCCTACCCAATGTTTGTATCTCAAAAATCTTATGATGTACCAAATGAAATCTGCAATAGAGTACAATATGTTTGTCTTTTGGTCCGAATGTCCTGGATTCAGTACCAACATTCTGGGAAGTGCGCTGTTATCCTGCCTTAAGTTTCTTGTTATGGATTGGTTTTCACAACTACCAACATCTTATCAAAAGAGACAGAATCAGTAACAATAAATATACACTGAAGTTCTAAAGCAAGACATACAGATAATTCAAAGTGGCATTCTAGATGCAATGTCATAGATTTTGAGGAAAGTATTCAAAGGCAAGTGTCATATTCAGTGATGAGTAGAAGACAGTTTCTTTTTTTCTGTAGAGTCAGGAACGGGGGGGACCTTTAGTAACTTAACATACTACGAAACATCACCAGCATAATTATTTTTAACCAAGCTATATATAACCTGAAACAGATGCTTGCATGTATTGATTGTCTGTCATCATTACTTGTGTCAACTAAAGCAAGGGATTAGAAAGTGCTTTACATACTTGGAAAAATGGGTCCACATCATCAAAGCTACCAAAGGTGGAAATCATTCTTTAAGGATTATGCTCCTAATCAATCCACCTTGAACATGTTAAAAAGTTTATATTTCACATTCTGTCCACGAGTGCATTCAAGTGCAATGAATAAAACCTTCAAAATCACCAGAGTAATTCTTTAAAATTTTAAATGCACTTTCACATACTTTGAAAAACCATTTTGTTTCAGCCAATGTTACAAAATAGCACAGTGTTTAGCCAACGTAACCAGATGCAGAAGAGCTCAAACCCCCAAAATTTCCATTTCCAATTTTTCTCTCACCCTTCTCTTAGAAAACAATTTAGCAATGTGTGCTACTGCTTCATTATCAGTCTTTGGCATGCAGAACCTCTTTAAATAACAATGCTAACATATGTTCAGTAATTCTTCATTTGGCAGACTGGTTTCCATTGTTAGACATTCCAGTTCAATATCAAGAAACTGTTATCACCTGTGATAGACCATCATTTTGGGAATTTATTGAGAACAACACTAATTCAATTGTCACCTTTTCAAATCCAAGGGTACTGAGGGAGCTGGTGGATGTGCTTGCCAACACCCTTTCCTTCATCTCCTAGCAATCCTGGCTGACTAGGAAAGTTCCACTCTCCTGGAGGCTGGCAGATGCTACACCCATTTAAAAGAACAGTCAAAGGGAGGATCCAGGAAACTATAGGTCTGTCAGTCAGACCTCAGTGCTAGGGAAGACCATGGAACAGTTCATCTTGAGTGCTATCACACAGCACATGCAAGACAAGAGGTGATCAGGCCCAGTCAACATGGGTTTATGAAAGGCAGGTGCTCTCCAAACTAACCTGGTCAGGTGACCCACCTAGTGGATGAAGGAAAGGCTGTGGGTGTAGCATACCTGGAATTCAGTAAAGCCTTTGACACCATTTCTCACAGCACTCTGCTTGAGAAACTGGCTACCACTGGCCTGGACATGTGCAGCCTCCACTCAGTTAAAAACTGGCTGAATCGCCAGGCCCAAAACATTGTGATAAATGGTGCCAAATCCAGCTGGAGGCCAGTAATATGTGGTGTTCCCCAGGGCTCAGTCCTGGGTCCAGTCCTATTCAACTTTATCAATGACCTGGATGAAGGGATTGATTGTTCCCTCAGTAAGTATAATAAGGGTTATGCATCCATTGCTTCTCTTTAAAAAAAAAATTAATGTATGGCAACAAAAACCCTACTAATGATAACATTGTTTAAATTAATCAGGGTTCAAATAATTTTTGCAGAAATTCAGCCCACCAAACACCTACAAAACTTAATTTTCACTTTCCTCAGAAACTGGGTTATTTACCTTGATCTTTCCCTAAATACCATCTATGTCCCTCATACCATGGCAGAAGGTAACCAAATCTGAGCTATTTTGAAGCAGGTATGTAGTGCAATGTTTTGAAATCTCACTAAGCAAGAAATGCTCTTCACCAGCAATATTTTCCTTTTTATAGGAAGAGGTGACCACCCCCAGGACTTCTGCTAACTGCAGTGTGGCAAAGAAACTAGCACAAATACCATACCTTTCATATTTCAGCATCATATGCAATCTATCCAGATCAGTTTTTATCCATATTTACTACAGTGACCAATGCCCAGTTTTTACAAAGCTATCAAAAGAAAAAAATTATATTCTCTGTGGTGGAACAAAGTTGTTCCACCATAGGGAAGATAATTGCTACAGTAATTGTGTGAAATCAGAAAACTGAACACTTTTTCTTGGATTTGTCTGCTGCTATATTTAACTGCATATTTATAACTTTATCCAACTTACCACTAAGTTGCCTATGGCAAGGGCACAACCAGAAAAATGTGACTTTACATTATCTGAAATAAGATAATGTTTTTTAATATTGACAAATCTTGAGGCCTACAGCAATACCAATGATGTAAATTGTGAGAAAAAGAGAGAAAGAGATGGCAGATAGATTTGCCCTCCAAACAAGATACAGCTGTAATCACTTACATCTTGAAAATGCTAGCCCCAGAAATCCAAAGGAACCATCACAAATAGAATAGATGGTTTTATCTTCCCACAAATATGCTATTATTCATACACTAGTTTAGAAATAAACTTATATGAATGATCCACTCGAAATTACTAAAACAGCCCTCAACAATCTCTTTTAGATGTAATTTAAAGCAAAGAAACTATAAAAGAAAAGAAAGCAGTTAATTATTTTTTTACAAGATAATTGGGTATGAGGAGAAAAATAGAATTTAACTGTATCTGCTGGCAGAATACCCAGAAATGGGGATCATCCTGAAAAAGGATAAGCCTTAGTCCCCAAGCCTTGTAAGGCACTAATGAAGGTCAAGCATTTAATATTCTATTCATAACTTACAATAAAGCGAATGAGCAAGAAAATTCCATCCATCGTGTAAGATTCAGATTACTATGCATCACTCATAAAGCTCAACAGTTTTATATGTGGATCTATAACTCTATTTTTGCAGTCCTTCACTACATAAGACTTTGGATGTAGGCATTCTTTTATATAGACTTAACCACAGTATTAATGACTCACTTCTTTATATGAATGAGTAAAAGTAATTATCTATATAAATGCTATGCATATTATGCGTTATTTTTACAAATAATAGTAATATTACTAGGGAAAGAGTATGTGTAAAATGTACAGAGTGAGAAATGTTAGCAATGCACGTGGAGATACCGTGGGGAAACTTCCAGATTAAAAAAAATGATACCTCGATACCTTTTTTTTTCTCACACAATCCTGTTTACATAATTACCAAGTTGAATTATTCACTTAACTGTGCTATTGCTCAGTTACAGGAGCAGCAGGTAGCACATAAATTGTAACCTGCATATCTCCCAAATTCCAAAGACAATACTAGAGGAAACTGTGACAGCTACTTAATTTTGTTGTCCATTCTCAATTGTATTGCTCATAACTGAAAGAGAGCGTTGCTGGTTTTAATCAATTATCTCTACTTGCTGGGTTTTCAAAGGGAAAAAAAAAAGTCTCTAGCTAATTCACAAACAAATATTTTAACATATTCCTTCATAAGAGCCATTTATTTTTTAAAAATAAAAAGTCAGTGATTTAATGTTGCTTAGTACATGGCAATCAGTTTTGAGCAGAGAAATCTTATCAACATGTTTAATATTTAACCTATTTAAAATATGGGCAAATCATGGAGATTTTAATGAGTTCCTTTTCACTATCATTCAGGCAAATTCTCACCAGCTTCCCTGGAAATCTGATGTATTTTCTTTATTCTTCATTTTGTGGACAAAATGTGGAGTTTTCCTGGGTTAGAAGGGAGTGCACTTTGCCAGGATTAAATGCATTTTTATAGCAAAGAGTAAAGTCAAGCTTAATCATTTGTAGTTTCGCTAACATAAAATTTATCAGTGTTGTTATTTATCAGTGTTATACCACTGTTTAGACTATGCAAACAAATTTTGTCTTTGATTTAAGTTCTTACTTTGCCTTTAGAGTTGCAGGTAGTTAAAAATAATGTGGACATTGTTAATAACCTATTTTATGAGGTTTCAGAAACAGAGCTGTGTCTCTCTATTAGTAAAAGCCGAAACTGCCTTTAAACATCAACATAAGCAATTGTTTTACCCAGAACAATAGCATCTTAGATGTCTTGTGTCTTCCAAAGACTGAATTTAAAAATGCATAGTAATAATATTGCTGGAGTGATAAATTAAAGAGTTAATGGAAATCTGGAAAGGATCTAACTGGTAGATCCAGTGGTTTACCTACTTTAATGTGGACATTTGCAGCCAAATCAACTTATCTTTAGCAGCCCATTTATACCTTAAATCACAATTGCAGAGACAGTAGAGAACTGCCCTTGCAATTCTAGGATCAAAATTATGACCATCATATAGGTAAGACTTATTCTAACCACACATCTAGCTTTATTATCACTGATTTATAGGCTGGATAGGAAAAAAAGAATATCCACTGGCAAAGGCATCACTAGGTACTGATATTGGCCTTCCTCTATGAACCAATGTTAGATTTAATATTTGCACAAAGTGGATTTTTTTTATTCTCTATTAACTTATTAATAATAATTCTTACTTTATGATCACTGTGTCATACTTTAACATTCATTCCACAGTTAGGTATCTGCAACTTAGGTTACATAACAGTTAATGTAAAACCCCTTCATAAATATCTTCTGCTAGGCAAAATAAATGCACAGAGTTAAAGAATAGACTAAGAAACTATTCATAATTCCCACAATGTTAAATTTCCCTGAAATCTCGCTTACACACTACATATTTTAAGATTAATGGCCACTTTGTAGAGTCGTAATTCATATGTAAAGCTACTTTTTCAGCAGCAAATATAATCTCATGGGAGACATCAATGAAGCCCTGACCACTTTCAAAAAAATAACTGCCTTTACTTAAAGTGCCTTTCTCCTTATGAACCAAATTTCAAATTATTTCAGTTACAAAATTGACCATACACTTAAATATAAAAGATTCTTTCTTTGATGCTTGGAAAACTCCTGTGTTTTATTCCAGCATCTTATTAAGGCTAAAATGAACAGAAATTTAACTATATCCCAGCATCAATACATGAGCAAATGCCCAAAAAGCAATAAGCCTGTCTAGTAATGATATGATGGAAGAAAACACTCTATGCATTTTCAAATTAATTTGCTTTTATTTGGTGCCTAGAATATTTAGTTGTTTTTAATCAGCCATATTATTACTGTTATTATTATCAGATATCGCTTAAATTATTTGTATACAGCATCTATATTTTCATACCAAAACACTTTTTAATATATCTAGGTTTTCTCTAAAGCTGAATATCTATGAAAAATGTTATCCATTTGGGGTAACCCTGTGATCTGTTTATTGCAAATAACTGGTTCATAAATCTCTCTCAATGAATCAATGAATTTTTTTGCTTGTGAGTATTTTACTGTTTTAATATAACAGGTTTAAGCCTTCCTATGTTCAGCACTTTGCCAGACATTTAGGAAAATGTTGTTCCTGCCCCAAGGAGCTAACATGCTGAGGATTTACCTTTAGTATTTGTGAAGAGAGAACATAAAAGTTCACTTTCCCCTCTGATTATTTTCACATTTTCTGAAGCATTGCATCTAAACTACGAAAGAAGAATGCAGTGACTATTGTGAGAATATCAGCAGCTAATCCTGTCTAGTTAATATATGTAGTTACATTCTAGAATTGTGTAACCTCCCTTTGAAATAATTTTTAAGAATGTGACAATCCAGTTTTTTTTCAAGCTGCAGCACACTTTTTTCTAGAAAGCCACCAATGTTTCTTATGTGGCTGCTGATTCTTTAAAATGTTGAAGTTAATTCAGCTCCTCACTGTTGTTCTTCCCGTGGATGCAGATATTCAGGAGGTGCTGTTTTCTTGTTGCTGGGTTGATTCTTGCTCCTGTTATCTGAAGCACCTGCTGGTTCACTTTTGGAAATGTATTCTTTCTCATCTGTTAGTTTTGGCAACATGCCCACTCACAAGGTTGTGTGTTGGTGTGAAGAGGGAGTAAATATCATGAGTGAAAATAGGTTCTGAGGATTAGTTTTCAAACAATTGAAACTAATACTCCAGGTTCTCAGACATCTGTTTCAAAAAGCTTTCAGTCTCATAAATTCTATGGGAGAAATACACTAAGGTAGAATAAATGATTATTTGATTTATCATTTAAGTGATCATTAAGAATATATTTAAATGCACAAATTATGAAAATACTGTGACATGGCTTTTTATTCTTCTTTTTTCAATTGTACAAACAAACATTCCATTCAGTCACAGAGCAATAATTCACCACTCAAAACCAGCAGGAGATGACTGACAGCAGGAGATGGCTGACAGAACCTATAACTTTTTCTGGCTGTGTGGTCTGTATGAAAAAAAAAAAAAAAAAAGGCAATGTTTTCTTTTTTTTACTTCAGACAAGCTCTTCCCTCAGTAATTGGCATCTCTTTCAAGCACTGCATTACCAGGGCAAGAGTTGGAGAAGAGAACACAACCAACCATACATTATTATCTCTTGCTTAAAGATATTTGTCCTGGGATAGAGTTAATTTTCACAAGGAGCCGGGAAGGGGGCACAGCCAGAACAGCTAGCCCAAACTAGCCAAAGGGGTATTCAATACTATATGCCATCATTGCTGGTGGGGAAGGAGAAGCCATTGCTTGGAGACAGACTGGGCTTTGGGCCTCAGCAAATGGCATGTCACTCATTTTAGATATTATTTCCTAAGTACTGTTTTTATTTTCCTCTTCTTTTGCTGTGCCTGTAAACTGTTCTTATCCCAACCCACAAGTTCTACCTTTTTGTTCTAACCCTCCTCCCCATATCACTGATAGGAGAGGAGTAAGCCATGTGGTGCTCAGCTGCTGGTCAGGACTATACCATGAGAAGGCTCTAAACGAGCAAAGATGAAGAAGATACCTCAAGGTCAAATCAAGGCTGTTTGTACAAAACTTATATTAAAGTATCTCACTGATTTCAACTGAGCTGTGTTTCTACATATCTTTGGATTTTGGAGCATGTCTTTCATCATATAATGTTTCTGTACAGTAAAGGCAGTTTATATCCATAGTTCCATTCTTCCACTTTCTTAGGAGTTACAGGAGGTAAGTCAGAGAAGCAGAGAAAAGCGAACATTTGCTAATCAGGCATCACAAGAAGCAACACATTCTCAGTCTTCCTGATCACGTATCAGGTTGTTTTGTTTTGTTTTGTTTTAATGGGCTCTGCAGAATCAGAAATGAAGCTTCATTTGAATGTTATTTTCTCTGACTTTATTGATGACTTGGAGCTTCAAAAGAGCAGTGTGTTTTTGTCTCATCTTTGAGCAGTTATATCATATGTGAATAATTTTTTGGCCTGCTGATGCAACTCTGTCATGAACAATTGAAATTGCAAAGTTGTGTTTGCACTAGTACACCCAGAATCTCTGTAACAGGCATTCTACCATCTATCTTTAACTTTATACATGGAAACAAAGATTATTTTTATTCTGTTATAAAGTGAATTTCCAACCTCATTGTTTAAATATTCAGTATGGCAATATTGATCAAAGAGGGGGGGTGGGTATTTATTCTGTTTTCAGAAACTGCAGAATTAAAAATAATATTAGTTAACTGATACCATCAAAAAAGTAAAGACATTTTCTCAAGTTCATAATGCAATAAGTAAAAATAATTTTAGGTGTGCACAGCTGTAGACCTGAGTTAAACTATAAATGATATAAAGCTTTTAGTAGTATTTATTCATTGATGCAGCTCTTCCTCGGTGTAAAGTTCATATTTTAAATAAAACTTAGTGAAGTGTTAGTTTCCAGTTTAGAATGAAAAGACAATTTACTTTTTTACAATTTGAGGCATCATACTTTAACATGGTAGCAAAATTTCAAACAGGGTAATACTCAAGTAGAGTTGTACCTAAGCAGCAGAATGCGACAAAGAAAACTTTCTCCTGATAATTGTACACATCATTGCTAACTTGTTTGGATTGGGGTTTTTTTTAAGTTTTCATTTTATAATAAACTTGGATTACGGTTTGACTGATACTATTTCATAACATATATGATCCCAACAAAGACTGTGATGATGGACATATGGTATTTAGAGACCAAGAGGGAAAATCTAACTGAACTACTGAACATTGAAACTGAGCATGCTCAAACAGGGTCTATTATACACAAATGTGTTTCTATTCATGAAAATTTTAGGTAATTTTATTTATAAGATCTATACCAATGTTTCTGTGAAAGAAAGAAATTAAGTTCTTAAGCACAAATATATTAAATTCCCTATAGTTGATTAAACATTTCTAGAGTGAATATCAGAGCAAGAAATACCTCCACTAAAGAACTTGACTTCAGAAATCGCCTTTCAGGTTTCTTGGAAAACTATAAAGGTGTAGAAGAAAAGGAACAAATCTATTCCACATCTTCTCAATTGTTTGTTAAAAAACAAACAGAAGCAATAGTGCTCTCCACAGCACAGCAGCTCCTGGGGAAGCCAGGAAAGCTGGGATTCTGTTGATGCTTGATAAGTTTTCAGTAGATGCAGTAATTCCAGAGGTCAGTTGTTGACTGATTTACTATTGTTCACTGATCTGTAAGGCAGCAGTGTTCTTGGCACTGGCTATGTTAGTATAACAAGCAGACTCTTTTGATGTAGCAGCAGTAAATATTGCATGAGGTAGATCATTAATGGGTCTTTTCAGTTCACACTGGCAGAACTGTGACAAATCTCCCATGGTTCAGGAAGGTATGAGGCATTTTTCATATCACTTGTCCATTTAACCTGATTCATTTAAAAGTCAGAAATTTGAACTGTTTTTGCATTTTGTTGTCTTGATTTTTTGAGCTAACATATGAGAAATCCTGTTACAGACCTGAATTACTACAGATTAGCTATCTGTATTCTTTGCTGGTTTTCCATATGGTTTTCAAGCTGAAGAAGTAAAAAATAGAGAAAAATCTCTCCGGTAAATGAGATAGAGTATCCACTGATGTATAAGCATGAAAAGAGATAGTTTAACCTGACCTTTTCCTCATCTTCAGAAATTTAATTATTTATATAATATTGAATATACAAATTGAAGGGAATATATTGGTTCATTTTCTTCACAGTAACTTGCACAGGGCTGTGGTTTGGATTTGTGCTGGAAGCAATGTTGGTAACACAGGGATACCTTCATCACTGCTGAGCAAAGAGCCAAGGCCTTTTCTGCTTCTCACCCCACCCCACCAGCGAGGAAGCTGGGGGTGCACAAGGAGTTGGGAGGGGGCACAGCTGGGACAGATGACCCCAATTGACCAAAGAGATATTTCATACCATTGAGAGCTAGGTTGTCTGTCTTCCCAAGTAACTGTTACACATGAGAAATCCCTGCTTTCTAGGAGACAGCTGAACCCCTGTCTGCCCAAGGGAAGTGATGAATGAATATTTTCCTTTCCTTGTGTGCAGATTTTTTGCTTTGACTATTATCTCAACCCACTAGTTTTCTGACTTTTCCAGTCCTCAACTCAACTATTTGAGGGGAAGTGAGCATGCAATTAATTGTGTGAGGCTTAGCTGCTACTGGGGTTAAACCACAATGGGGAAAAAGTGATTACTTTGGTTGCCAGACCTGGATGCTAAAGTATCAATATCTATATCTAGGGCATTTGAGAATTTTCTGTAAAACACATTGAGGTGGCTTTGTGATTTTCTGCATCTCCAGTGCAGAACTTATTGATATCTTGAAGTCTAGGCATTAAAAGCAGCCTAACTCAGACTTTAACTGCCAAATCTCACTCTGCATCTTATTCCAAATTCCTGCTTAAAGGAATTAAATGTATATACAAAGTTGTCTTTTTACTACCAACAAGTTAAGGAAAATTTGAATTTTAAGATTTTATAACCCTTTGTTCAAAGTGTTATGGCAAGCTTACACATGGTTAAATGTTTTACTGAATGAAGAACCATATGTTTCATCAAAACAGTGTTAAGAACCTACAGTTCCTGGAGAATTTTAGTTTAATTACTTTTTACCACACTCTTCCTATCTTGAATGATAGTTTAGCTTCTGTTATAATTACAGTTTGTTCAGTTTTCCAGTTGGTTCAACAGATGTGTTGTCTACCTTAGAAAACCATAGTCATTGGTACTAAACATTATGGGTTAGTGTTACTACCATCATTGCTCTACTGGAGTAGACCTGTGATCCACCTAGTCCAACATGCTGCCTGTGAAAAGGGCCAGCATCAGATCTTCCTGAAGCTGTGATAACACACAGAAAACCAGGAACTTGTAGAAAGACACCAAGTGACTTTGCACATATATTTTTTTCCTGTGAGCATTACTCTATCAGTGTAACATTGCACCTACCACATGGGTCTCTACAAAGGCCCCAGCTCCATCAGCTACAGCGCAGTAGGTGCACAGCTGACCATGATGTAAGGCATATACCTCACCTCAAGCTGGGGTGACAGCAATAGTGAGAATTCCAGGAAAGGCCAACTGAAAATGACTCAAAAGTCTGACTTCTGATCCCATCCTCCTTTGGCCAGTACAGGCAATACATAAAGCATGTGCTGTTGGCCTTCTTACTAATGCACCTTGAGTCCAAACACCAAATACCTCCTGCAAAACCAAGTACTTTTCATCCCAGTGTTGATACAGTTGCACCTTACTATGAGGCTGTATGTATGAAGTCATGAAGAGACAGCACCGAGAGAAATTATCTCACTGCTCCTACTTACAACCTTTCACAGTTTGGCCCCTACCATGTTGGATTGTGCCATGTCTCTGGAGGTAAGAAGATGCAAGTCCCTCCAGCTCTACTCCTCTCATCAGTCTTCATTATCATCCCACTGCTGGATGTACTGCCTCTCCCAAAACTCCTTGCAAACAGTTTATTTCTGTCAAGATGAGCTGTTACCCTAGTTACACAGCCTTTGCAAAGCACTTCCCGAATGACAGCTAATACCTGTGTTTGAAAGCAACCACCTTTACCTGCTACAGAGAAACTTCCATTTGCTTCTTCCATCACTTAGAAACTTTTTCAAAGGCAGCCCTGAAGTGTAAATGTTCTTTGGGAACATTAAAATGTCATTTCAGTGCTTGTCTGGGTATTATTGATTTCATCTAACAAGTATTCGGAAGTCTCCAGGGAGCAGTGCTGTGTAGTTGCTGTTGTGACACAGCCAGCCAACAACACCCCAGCCTGAAGTTTTTTGATCACAATCAATACCAAGTCTACTTCTTTCATGCACAAAGTTCCTTCATTAAAATATGGCCATGAACAGTATCAAATAGGTGGTGGTGGTTTACTTCCACTTTGACAGTCAGACACTCATATCACCTCATTAAGAAGTTTGAGATTTTAAATGACATGTGCCTTTTTTCCTTTTTATCAGCCTCTATTTCTTTTTTAACTCAGTGAAAGGTCTTTTAGCTAGTGTATTTTTAAATGTCCTAAATACATTTTATTTTCAACTTCAGCAAATTCCTTGTTTCCATTTACTATTTAGAAAAAAAATAGGAGAATGCAATTTCAACAGTAAAATACAAAGTAATATAATTAGTGGTAGCTTGGCATCTTTCCATGATGAAGAAAAAATGAAAGACTATGAATTTCACTTGTACTATACTACTTGACGGTGGACTGACTTGAAATACAGATATCAAGGGGGACTAGCAAGAGAGTGTTCCTGAAGTAGTCATATGCCTTTAAGACTGTAAGAAGGAAAATTAAGTCTCCACCTTTTTTCCAACACAGATATATTGAAATAAAGCTGGTACATATGACTGAGATATTAATCCTGAATTTGCCTCAGTAAGTATCTGGTAAAATGTTTTCAGTACTCTAAAAGTTTTCTTTCTTCAGAATTTCCCATTATCTCTCTTGAGGCAAACTTGAAATCCAGGCATAAACACACTTGTTTCTAGGAATGCTTTAGGAGGAAGATTATATCCCTGAAAAAAAGTAGTGAAATGACCCCATAACATCCTGCCTTTGCACTATACATCAGAAAGTCAAAGACTGGGAAAAAACATAGCAGGACATATGACTTAATAAATTCTAAGCTTTTCATCTAAAGTATTTTTTCTCTGGATTCACCCTGGAAATGTCTACTGCTGAAGGCTAAAGTTGAGTTTAATTCCACTCTCACTGGAGTTAATAGAGAATGATGGAAATGTGTACTGCAACAGATAACCATAACTCTCAGCTGTCTTGACTAGTAAAGTAGCCTACATTGACATTTACCCTACCTCACACAGGAGGGGTTAATCTTGAATTTTCCATTGCACCAATTGTGAATTTGTGGAAGGAGGGTCTATACTTGGCAGGATCACCTAAGCTTCAGAGAAATTAAATTAGCAGTGAATTTACTCCTTCACCACCTAATACTTCTACCAGACAAAGAACCAGAAGCAGATTCAGAACCCTCCTCATGACTTGATATTCCAGGCTACTTTACTTTAGGCATGAAAAATAACCTATAAAAACCAGGTACACCTTATAGAGTCACATTTAGAAGAATAAAATGTTCCTTTCTACAGCATCATAACATTGCAGTCAGGCTATGAAAGTAGAAGGAAAGTTACATGACTTCTTCTTTAAATACTTTTTGACACTTATAAATGACCTTAAAAAGCATCTTCTTTTTTTCTTTACTTTTATTATTTAAGGATCATTAGGCACTCATATTACACATTTTGTTACATGGCTGGGCAAGAATTAATGCTTCTAAAATGAGAGAAACTCTAATTCAGGCAGGGACAATCGTAGCTTTTTGAAAGATTTTATGAACATCCTATTGAAATAATCCAACTTCCATCGGCAATGTGAGGATCTCAACAACAAGCAATTATTTCCATGTTTTGTCTGGGACATCAGATTTTTCACTCTCTGTGTTTTATGTCTTAAAGTCTGGCAAGATGTTGGGCTAGTACTGGACTGCAGAGAAAGCCAGTATTTAGCTTGTCAATAGGATGTCCCTAATAATTTAATGTCATATTTAATTCTGAACTTCTGTGAACAGGTTCTGGATTAAAATATCATTCTACAAATGATGAACACTTTGTCCTACAAATGAATCATCTATTTACTCTTTTAAGGAACAAACAATGAGAAAAAAGAAATTTGGATAATTTCTTTGAGAAATTCCAAGACTCATGCAATCAATTAAAAAAAACATGTATATACTTTTCTTTTTCTCCATCAAACAATAAAATTGTGGCTTTAACTTGTCAAGGATCCAGCATTACTAATATCAATACACCTTATGCAAACTGATAAATTAACAGACTATAATGCTGTTAAAAGTAATTTCTGAGAGTTACAATTCAGTAAACAGTCACAGTATTTAGAAGGGACTGGTTGCATGTTGTTTGTTCTTTGATTCAATTTAGCTTATATCTTGGTATTTCTCTGTTCAGTGGGACAAATAACTGTAGGAGAAATAACTGTGTTGTGTTCTCTTCCCAAAAACTCTAGGGTAAGTTGCTCACAAACTTCAAACTATGTATTGTGTCCTTACCATCGTCAAATCTAACCCATCCAGCAATGGAATACTGTTCATAATTAAGTACTATTTAGTGCATTAATTCCATTGGGGATTGTTGATAATTATATCCCAGTATGATTTCCTCATAGATATCATACTGGCCATTGATAAACAGCTGAGAAGAAAAATCAGGGGATTAACTCTAATTATAGCAAAGTGCTTTGCTATTAAACTAATTGAATAAAAAGTAATTAGATTATGTATGATCTTCAGCAGCTCCTAGACTTTAAACTTTAATTAAATTATCATAATTCTCATTCAAAAATGGTCTGGTAGAACATTAGCTATTTTGACACTACTGAAGTATGAGAAACAAAATGCAAAATAATTGTGCTGAATGGAATGTTTCATGTTAGTATAGAACAGTAACAAAAGAATCTCTCTTCCCAGTTCAGTCATTATGTTTAACTTATTTTTCATTTACATTCTACTTAAATATTATTTCTTGATTGAAGAAAATCATTATAACTGACAAAAATTCTCTTCTTCTTAAACAATTAACCATGCTACATTAATTAAGCAGAATCTGATTGTATAATTTTATCTGAAAGTTTTTCAAACGGAAAATGTCTGGTTTTTTCCTAGTAGAGATTACATGAAGCGTGTTGGATCGAGCAGAATAAAGACAAAAGATGATTTACTGTTTTATTAGACCAAAAATCTACTATGCATATAATACTAATTTACTATGTTTAAATGTACTATTATTAAAAAGTATATATTTTAAGTCTTTTTTTCTGCAAAGAAACTTTTTTGAGGTAAAATGAAATGTTTTTTTAAATTGTAAATGGACATGGAGATTAGATGATATTAACTTCCTTCAAAATGATCCCTTCAAGTACAATTACAAAAAAAAGTTGCCATGTGATGTAAGATGAATATTTGAAAAATTCCTTAAGAAAATTATAAATTCTGCCCCCAAATTCATTTAACTATTACTATAATAATATATTCATATTAATTAGTCTAAAATAGTGAATGCAATGTTAGTTCAAACTAGATATTCTAATATAATCCAATAAAAAGGCAGCAAAAAAAATCTCACATAAAGAATAGACTTGAGCATTCAGAGAAGCAAATATTTTGTGTACTTATGAAGAAGTTGTCTGTATGTAAACATAGTAGATATTATTTTTGAGCTCATTATACCTTTATGCCATGCTTTATGGCTGTCCTTAAACTTTAAAGTTTATATGTAGTGGGTTATTCTAAAAAGATCATAACTAGAAAATAACTTGATGTCATAAATAGAGACTCTTTATTTTTTTTTTACATTATGGCTGCTATAAGCACTGATGTTTAATCAATAAAGGCAAGGGTGAAAGGTAATATTGTCAACGACACTGTCTAGCACAGTGAGACAGCCATTTAGGTACTGTTGGAAAACAGAATAAAAGATAATATTCAATCAAATCAGTGCCCAGAATTTAAATCTTGTAACTTCTGTGTGTGTGGAAGACTCTGATATGAACTGTCTTGGCTGAAGCAGTCCATAAAAACTGATGAAAGGTAAAGGCACTTAGCATATTACAGGATAAGACATAACTGGAAGTAGGGGAAATCAGGATTTTTGGATTAAAAATGTACACATTGTCTCTGCCTTCCTGAGGGGAAAATTCTCTGTGAGGTGAATGCCTGGTGGTTTAACTTTTACTAATCAAAAATCAAATCTAGTATATTTGGTGCGCTCTGGTTCATATTCCAAGGTTCTGTGGAGGAAAATCAAGTCAACAGTTCCATCACTTCTTTTAAGTGGTATTAAAAAAAAAAACCAAACAGGAAGTTATACTAGGTTATATGATTAATATAAATATTTAATTAACTTTGGTATTACTTTACCTTCCTTGATCTGTATTTCTTCTTTTACTCTCTCTTTGGCAATCTCAGTACTATAAAACCAATTCATAATTTATCACCAGGCTCAAAATTTCCTAGGGGTACATGGTGAAGGATTCTCCACAGAAGTGGTCCCAAATAGGTGGGGTAGACCACATCAAGAAGGTATGCTGATTTTTTTTTAACCAGGATCCTACTTTATTCAGCCACTTCAAAAAAATAAAATATTTTACAGATAAAATCATAAAATCCATCCTATTACTGTTAAACTACTTCTGTATGACCTCCACACATGGCTTTCAAGTCCATCCACATCCTTCTAACACTTTATCACAGGCTATTGATGTCTGAGCATTAGTGACATATAACACTGCAAGTGTGGAAGAGGAGGTACTCAATAACTTAAAAATTATCAAATGATTCATGAAAAATAGCTCATAGAAAAGGTTGTAGACATAACGAATACTGATTAAAATCAAGACCTTAATAATAAGAAAAGGAGGTGAGCAATCAGTTCTGAGAAATGGAGTAGTCAAATCCAAAATTTATTTAAGAGTCAATCAAGTTTACTACATGGATATAAAGAGACAAGATTTCTCAATGCATGATAAATATAAAGCTTATTTTAAAGGGGTAGATGATTCAAACTTAAGGGAAAAAAAATAATTTTCCCACATCTGTAGTCTCTGGTCACAGTTAGTGGTGAATCAATTTTGGCCTATTTTCTAGAGCCAGAATTGTCTAATACTTCTAAGATGTGTAATAAGATTTCAAAGTTTGTGCTTTACTCAAAATAAGATTTCAAAGTTTGTGCTTTACTCAAAAGGAAAGAAATGTAACAAGACTAAAATTGGAGTAATATGCTCATGCTTTTTGGGTTCTTAGCCTTGAAGCTGAGTCCGAACTAACCAAGTCTATTGATCAATTTGTCGAGCAGTCCTGCTGAGAATGTTACAATAGACCAACTGAGACATAACAAAATAGTACATTACCTTTTCAGAAGAGTATTTGAAACACAAGATAAGACATATGCAGTGTTTCTCAGAGAGCAGGAGTTAGATTTAACTTTCAAGATCAGTTTGGGATGAACCAAGAATAAAAGCAACAAAACTGGATACCATAAAAGTCTTCCAGTTGTCAGACGCCATTCATCACAGTAATTTTCAAAAGCAGATAAAGCTTCAAGCTAGTTTTTATAGCCTGGTGGAAGTATTTGAGTTTTAACTCAGTTCAACCATTGAAAACTTTTTAACTTTTTTTGGCTGTGTCTTGATGTATGTTAAAGAAATCCTCAAACTTCATTTCATTCTACTAACTATCATTAGCATCTTATGCAGGACATTTCATGGCTAACCAACAGTCACTGGATCAAGCGTCACTTTTAAAATATCTTCACCATCCTCTGCAATATTCTGCCTTAACTTTCGGAAGTTTAAAACACACACAGAAAGACCATATATTCCACAAGTATTGGGTACAAGCTTCTCCTATTCAAACAGACAAAAATAAGAAATACAGTCAATGTTTTTTGATATAAATCCAGAGAGTTTTCAGATTTCAAGGGCCAGAACACGTTTATTTGTATTTAAGACACAGTGCATGATTTGGTCTATATTCTTATGGTACGTCATTTTAGCACTATAAAATGGCAAAGTAATGTGAAATATAGATAAGGATCTCTTAAAAGAGTAATAAATAATTAATGTTGTCTGACAGAAACTTTAGTCTGTATTATTGTGACTTTTGTACCAATGGTTATGAGAGAATTTTGTATCAGGAATAACTACAAATTGGAACAGAGGAAAAGCAATAATTTCAGATGGATCAGATATAAGGGAAAGAATTCTGATGATCTATATTCTAAACTCCCCAATGTCTGTGGATTTTCAGATGCAATATATAAACTCAAATTATAATGGTAGTCCTTGGTATTAAAGTATTAAAGGTATTAAGGGAAGTGTCTATAACCTCTTCTGTATTTTCATTTCAGAGATGATGAATCAGTGGCTAAAAAATGACACAGCCCTTGTATACATTTGAGGAAAACAGCCTGTAAGGTGTTTCATGGAGTTCCTACAAGAAGTGTTGATAGACTACCTTCAGAATTCAGGAGTGGGCAAGGTACAGATGCAGATCACAGCATCTTGTAAATGTATACCTGGGTGTTTTCTGAGCTTTCAGATTTCTTTGGGGATTTTCAGTAGTGCTCTTGTTAGCAATAACGTCCATACACCCACAGTGCACAATAAGTATTCAGAAAAGCACCAGACTGAATTTAGAATCATAGATTCATACAATGCTTTGGGTTGGAAGGGACTTCAAATATCATGTAGTTCCAACCCCCTTGCCATGGGCAGGGACACAATCACTAGACCAGGCTGTACAAAATCTCCATCTAATGCGGCCTTAAATGCCTCCAGGGATGGAACTACCACAACCTCTCTGTGCAGCTTGTTCCAATGCCTCACTATCCTCACAGTAAAGAATTTCTCCCTAACTTCTAACCTAAACCTATCCTCTTTCAGCTTAAAGTCATTGCCTCTTGTCCTATCACTACATTTCCTGGTGAACTGTCTCCCACTTTCCCATATGACCCCTTTAAGTATTGGTATGCCAGAATTAGATCACCCCGGAACCTTCTCTTCTCCAGACTGAACAAGCCCAATCCTCACAGCCTATCTTCCTAGGAGAGGTGCTCCAGCACCTTGATCATCTTTGTGGCCCTGAATTTCTCCTACTCAAGGAAGGTAATAATGTGATGGTAAATTCACTACATTAAAAGTTGTGTCAAAGTATGAACACTAGTAGTCCACTTCCATTCAGAAATGCTTTTTGTTTAGAAACCTTTAAGAGGTGGTACTAAGAAAAACAGGTAGACTTTTCTGCATTGCTCTGGAATTAATATGGAATTATATAACTGTTATGAAAGACATCTGAAAAGAGATTAGATTAGAAAATGGAAGAGAAAGTACAATAGATAATTTTTAATTCCTAACTATATATTCCTGTTCTTTATGAGCAAATATAATCATTTGTATAAGTTGTATTACTTGCTTTAATTTGTCAAATATTTTGGCCATTTAGAAAAACTGGCTTTCAGAACTGTGACCTTGCATGCCAAGTCTGAACTTATAGCTATTTTTACAGCTGAGCTATCACCCCTTGAAGACTGGCATTATAATGAAAGTGCTGACACAACCTTTACTACAGCAATGCTGCTGTAATAAAATTTATAATGGGCAATCAAGTCTCTGGGATGTCTAAGGCACTGTCATCTCTTGATGCATTTCTTGGTATGAAAATGGATCAAAAGAGAGATAATTCAGATGATCATATAATTTCAATAGTTTATCAAAACAATGCTGGGAGAAACACTGATGTGATTTAATTTTTAAAATTTTCTGTTGTTCTTTTGAGATATATAAAATTAGGTAATTCTTGTTGAAAAGAAAATGTAAGAATTGAACTGAGGAATGGTGATACTTTTAGAGTACAATTATAATCACCTCTTATTCTTACCAAAATGTGGCATGGCCTAATGTATCACAAAAAGAGATCATACCAGCAATTTGTTTTTCAAAAAATAGTAATCAAAGATGTGTATAATGCTGAATTTTGACTTAGAAAGAAACAGGTAGTGCTGCACAAAGCTGGGAAATGTTAATCATATGGTGATAGCCTGTCATCTCAAATATTTAATTCAATTCATTCCAGAGAAAGAAGTAAGGAATACATTATTGGCAGTATGAAAATATGAAATGGAAAGGCAAACACTATGTCTTCGATTTGAGGAATGCGTGTAAAGAGTTGCAGACTGGTCGCTTAGTATATACACTGAATTAGAGAGCACTATAGCAATAAAGGCTAACTGGAAATCTTCCCATTTGCTATTGAGAATATCAAATGTTAGAAAACATATGAAAGATGTGTATTAGATTAACTTCTGGAGAAATGACCAAGAAGATTTCTCACTATCTGGAAGTCAACTCAATATATATGAAGTTCCTGCAGGACAACATTTTGTGGAAAATCACATATACACATATGCATTCAGTTGGAAGCCCATATTTATGAATAAGAAGGCATAAACCAAATTTCATGTGATTGAAAACAAATATTTCTACTAACATAACTAGTATTGGAAATCTTTTTCTGTTTACTGCTGGTTTATTACTAGGAAAAAACCCAAAATTATTTTAAGCATAAGTAAAACACTAAACCTCAGACTAAAATCTATGTTGAAATCTTTCAGTACTTGAAGAAATAAAGATTTTGACTATGTCACTTCATGCAGATGAAGAACTGCCAATTTTAGAATTTAAGTTAAAAATTCTAGAAGAAAAAATTTGAAAAGTTAGTGAATTAAATGTTAACCAGGCAAGATCTGAATTCAGCTTTTCTCAGGAACATAATTTTTATACGCTGTAAAATGCCGTGGGGTCTACTCAAAGTCCTTTGACCTCACTGAGAGCAAGTACAAATTTGCATCTCACTGAATATTCAACTGTTTTAGAGAGTTTCTGTGATGCTCCATTCTTCTGAAAATATCTGATTTTGGTTAATGCTGAAGAACTGATAAACCATCCACAACTAAGTACATCAGGCAATACAACCATGTATATATATATTTTTATATATATACATATATATATACACACCCCCTATATAGTTGGACATCACAACACATTTTTAGCATCATGCATATATGTCTGCAATTTTATATTTTAATCATTGTCCAAACATCAGTTAAAACAATTGCAACAAAGCTCTAAATGGTCCATCGAGACCAATACTCAGTGTAGAAGGGACACTGTTTACACAGAGTTCATGCTCTCCTAGTTGTCCAACTCCGAAGACATATCCATATAGGTATGCCTCAGTCAAAGGCACTCATGCCAAATATTGTGAATATGCTGCTGAAAGGTCTGCAAAATTCTTTTTTGGTCTTATTACAGATCTTCACAAACTACAAACAAGAAATGCTGCTGCATTTTCCAAAATATTTTCTCTGTCATATGTTTTGTGATTTTATATAACTATCCAGCTTTTAATCTAGCGTGCTATGTTGCGTGTTTTGGATGTGATGTGGCCATGTCTGCTTCATGAAGCTGCCAAGTATCAAGTAACTGTCATATAATTTATGATCTAAATCAGCGTATTTCCATTTCTCATTGCACAAACCTTATCAAATTCCTAACCATGAAGTAAATCCTGAGGGAAAAACAATAACAGAACTTCACAAAAGACATTGTATGTAACTAGCATGGTTATTTTTTTCCTTAGATAAATCAATTTGCACAAAGTTGAAAGCTATCATGGTAGCAAATTATAAACATTCACTATGCCTAGAAGGTAAGAAGAAAATAAGAATGACAACTGCGGGAAAATAATACATGAACAAACAAACAAAAAAATTTCTCAAATATCAAAAGAAAAATAACACCCGTTTTGTGGAGCAGCCCAGATATAACGTTCCTGATGGCTAGAACAATATAAGCGTTATGGGTTATTGGGTTTTTGCCATGTACTGAGAAAGTACAACAATATTGCGAATACTTTTTTTCCTGAAGAAACACTGACATGTTTCTTAAATTGTGCATTTATTATGGTATCTAAATATGTTTTAATAATTTCATATTCTAAGGAGTGAATATGTGCACAGTGTTATAATAAGAAGTTTCAGGAGTAAAATTCTGAGACTAATGTTATCCTAAACAGAAACAATAGCAGTTAGCTTCCTAACTTGAGCTGAATCACTCTGGAATTTGTGCATTTTATTTTTTAATTTATTTTTGGCAAGGGGAAGGATTACTACAATCAATATTACAGCAATACTCAAGACTGAAAGTGAGTGAGTTTGTTGAACTGAGTAGAATTCCATTTATGAAATGAAATCAGAGAACTGGCAGATGTAGAGGTGCATGATTTAAGTTTTGCCCATTGGTATTCTGTCTGTTCTTCAACATTTAAATATGAGTTAAAGTGATTTTTTTTCAGCTGAAAATATATTTCCAGATGTAGCTGACATTTCACTTCAAAGCTAAAGGCTCAACAAGCAGAACAGATTCATATAGATGAAGGAACAATGTTCAGAAAAAAAGACTTATTCCTATTTGTCACCTTGGTGAACCTTAAAGTTCACATTTGTGAGAAACACTGTAGTACATAAGTTTTGTACCTGAGCTTCTGGAGTTCCCAGAGATGGGTAATAGCATTCCCAAGTATGGAGAGACAAAAGATAGAAACCACCTCTGTTTCTGAAATCATTTAGAACTGCTAATTTACTAGAAATACTCACGTACCACTAGCTTCTAGAACTACCATGTGGGGACTCATTCCCTTTCAGTTCAGAGAATTAAAGTCATTAGCTTGCAAAAATCTCACCACATAGACATCCAGTGACAGAGCAACTGACCTTGCATGGTTTGCATGGTAGTTCTTGGCCTTTTCTGTAAGACCAGAAGCACGAATTGCACTCTCCTTCCAAAGAAGAGCTGAACCTGTAACGGTGAGAACAACATCAAGAGAACACATCCTGCCCTTTCCACAGAAAGTGTTTATAGGGCTTCAGTATACTCTAATGCAGACCATGTGTCTAAGCAGCTCAGTTGTGGTACTTGTTTCAGAGCAAAGTAATACACAAAATGGGGGGGAGGGGGCTTGTTTTGGAATTGGATGGGGGAGGGATTGTTAAGTTTTTGTTGGTTTTGTTGTTTGGTTTTGTTGGGTTTTTGTTTCCTCCTGCCCTGTTTGAAAGATAAAACACCTTGAACATGAGTCATGATTTCATGTGGGACTCAATGAGTAATATTCATTATGCTACTATCCAAAGGGCTGCAGATCAGAAATTTGTCTTTTGGGACCTTAAATCTCTGGAATTTAACATAGTCTGTATCCCACTCTCTCACAGGAGCTTTCCTGAGTCAAAGCTCTTAGTCTCTTGGTCTCCTCCAGTGCTTTGTTCTGAAAGGATAACATGTTCAGATATTATAAAAAAAAAAGGCTGAATTTTTATCATTTTAACTAACTGTTTCGGTTTACATGAGTTTAAAATGTAGAATTTTAATGTAGTATTATGCATTTGTGAAAATTGTACTGCAAAATCTGAGACATCCACCTCATCCTTTCTAACTTCATGTATAGATTTGTTTCACATGCTACCTGGAAAGTAAGCCACAGCTGATGGTTATCCATTTGAATCTATGCTGCTGATAACATCTCATTGAAGGATTATCTAACAGTGTACAAGGAAAACTTGCACATCTACCTAACAGTGTGTTTTGGAAGAGATGATTACTGGTCTATACCACCACACAGAGAAGCACATCTTCAATCTTGTATCGAGTCTCCATTACTAATGCACACTTGTCTGTCCTGTTTTGCACTCTGATAAAAGAAATGAGAAAGTAAGCAGTAACAGTGACCACTGAACAGCATATTTCTTTTCTGGATTTATGAACTGTGTTGGCACATGAAGTTGTTTGATTTCTTTTTCTTCTCATTTAGCAAAACAGCAATTTTGTAAAAGACATCCTTACATTTCAAGTGGGTTTATTACTTATTGCATATGGTTGGAAGTCTCTTCTTAGTCTTTTTTCAGTTAATATTTGATAATCTGAGGGTCTCTTGGACCCTGACCCATGGCAAGCAAAGAGTACAGACCTTGTCAACTAAGAGTATCTCAAGAGCTATCTGCATGCCCACAATTACTTTTCCTCTCCAGCTTCTTAGACAAATTGACTGGAGGTTTTCACATGCATTAGAGTCAGTATTTGTTCTTTTTACAGAGACGGACCAGAGAAAATCTGTACTCGAGTGCCTGAAAGCAACCCTCAGCTTTTCCTGGTATAGAAAAGCTGAATAGCAAAGTGTCAGTGTAGAACTTCCAGTGGTTTTTTTTATGAGTCTGCTCTTCATACCTGTCCTGAGTGTTCTAGGACTCTGGTCTTCATGGGTAAGGATGACCATCTCTCAGTGCACTAACTGTTTCTCCCATCTGAGTTAAAGTTAAACTAAAGGGGGGGGGGGGGTGCGGGGGGAGAGAAAAAAAAATCATATCTGTAGGTTTATGTAAGCAAAGTAGACTGATTATTCATAGTAGGGTGATCTGCAAGAATGAAGTACACACAGCTTCCATATAGGAAAGGAAACCTAGTAATTATTCCTTGTGAATGGATGCAGTCATATATATAAAAAGTGAATTGAATGATTCAGATATATCTTGAAAGAGAGTTTTCTGTGGTAGCTGTATGTGGTGAACTGGTACAAATAAGATAACAGTTGTGTATCGGTATTCTTTTCTCTCTAAATACAGCTAAACTTTAAAGATAACTTTTTGCAATAGAAAAACTATATATGCAATATATTAGAGTCAAATACAGTATTAAGATGTGTAAACTCTGAGTAAAATGCGTTGCATCATTAGCAGTAGGACAATAACGACAGCTATGTATAAACATAGTGAAGATATACAAAATAAATGTATGGATAGCTTAATCATTCTCTCTTCAGTGTGCTACTCCAGACTTTCTAGGCAGCAACTGTCTTTCACTCTCCTTCTCCAATAAATGCTGACCCATTGAAAACAAACCCAAGAAAGGCATTTAGGTGCCCAAAGATATTAAATTCTCATACTTTCACAGCACAGTGAAGAAAATTAACAGTTACCTTTCCTTAGCCTGCTGGCTGTTATGTCCAATAGTACAATTATTTTGTTTGTCAGCAGGGAATTGTAGATTGTGTCTTTTTAGAATAGTCAGCAGAGAAAGAAAAAGCTGTTTTCTTGTTTGTCTTCGCTGAAGGGCATGTGGTTCAAGTGTAGGAGATCCCTTCTGGAGATGTCTCTTTCCCTGAGAACAACAAATGTTGAGAATGGGCAAACCAGAATTCTGAAACATGACATAGATTGAGAGACTCATGAAGAGAGAAGAGAGGAGATATATGGTCTAAGTTACAAGCAGCAGAAAAGAGGTGATTTTCCAAAAATCCATCGGTGGCTGCAAAATGATTGCAACTATTTTCAGGAACTATTTTCAAAGCCTTTCTACTGTATCATAGCCTTGAATTTACCCTTACTTAAAAGTGTGCCAAGGCCAATGGCATCCTGGCTTATATGAGGAATAGCATGGCCAGCAGGACCAGGGAGGTGGTTATCCCCCTGTACTCAGCTCTGGTGAGGCCCCACTTCAAATACTGTGTTCAGTTTTGGGCCCCTCACTACAAGAAAGACACTGAGGCCCTGAAGCATGTCCAGAGAAGGGCAACAAAGCTGCTGAAGGGTCTGGAACACAAGTCATACGAGGAGCGGCTGAGGGAACTGGGACTGTTTATTCTGGAGAAGAGGAGGATGAGGGGAGGCCTTATTGTTCTCTACAACTACCTGAAAGGAAGTTGTGAGCTGAGAGTCACCCTCTTCTTGCAGATAACTTGCAATAGGAAACGAGGGAATGGCTGCAAGTTATACCAGGGGGATTCAGGTTAGAAAATAGGAGAATTTTTTCCTCAGAAAGAGTGGTCAGGCATTGGAACAGGTTGCCCGGGGAGGTGGCGGAGTCACCATCCCTTGGGGTGTTCAAGGTAGGTTGGATGAGGTACTTAGGGACATGGTTTAGTGAGTAATATGAGTGGTAGGGGGACTGCTGGACTAGGTAATCTTGGAGGTCTTTTCCAACCTTAATGATTCTATGATTCTATGTTTTCGGAGTGCACAAAATATGAGCGTCCTGAACCTGAATCATCTAATCCAAAAAATGTCCCTATCTCCACTTGTCAGTGTCAGAATATCTGTAAGAGACTTCCCCAGGCAAGTTTTTGGACTAACATGGGGTAGAATAGTATTCACGTCCTAAATATACGGGTTGATACTTGGGAGTGAATGAGGTTAGAGAGACCATAGTTATCATTTAGCTTTCTTATGCTACTGAGTCTTCAGATAAGGAATCCTAAATCACCTTAGACCAAACTTTTGGAAATATACTAAAACTTCTAACTAACAACCTCCAACACTGACTGTATGGATTTAAATTCTTTTCCTGGGGCATGTTTTCTGGAGTGCTGAAAGGGCAGTACAAATCTTTCTCCTTCCTTGTACAGAATCCAAAATTTCCCTTCAAATAAGAGAACAATAGAAGAAAATATAAAATTTTACTTTTTTTAATCACACACTGACATTTTCATTATTATATAAATACAATAGATTTCTTCAGGTCATCCTTAACTGTGAAACAATACATATTTTCAAGTTTTTGCTGTACTTGTAGCAGATCCATTGGAAGTACACATGAAAAATATCTTGAGAACTCTACAGACTGGTATTTCAGATTTCTGCATTTAATGCTGCAGAGGGATTTGTCAACTAAGTCCCGGCAGAACAACTTGCAGAATGTCTGGAAAAATGTAATACACAACATATGAGATGGTCACACTCACAAAAGACAGATAAATGGTAAATAATCATGATAATTGTCTTTCTTTCCAAAACTGTGTTGATTTCTGCATTGAGCCTATTGGAACTACAAACACACAGCCAATAAAAAAACCTCAACCAAGTATTAAGTAGACAAATCATGTAGCCTGAAATAGGGATAACTAATAGCTTTAGGGAAGTATGGTTAGTTGTACATACACTAGTTTGTGCTTTACAAACAAATTTCTTTCCAAGTAGAAGTGCTTCAGAGGAATAATCACCATCACATCTCTGTAGGCTATTCTCAGTGCCTTTGACAAGGTGGCTAGATTGATAACAATTCACCTCAACTTGAAGAAAGTTCCCTGTAATAACCTTTTAGGCATCTCAGGGGAACTACAGAGCTCCTATTTGAAGGTGTATCCAGAGGCAGTTCCTTTGGATAAAAACATGAAGTTTTGTCAGCAGATACAATGGCAATGTTTGAATCCTTTTTATTTTATTCTAGATGTAGTGGAAAATACAGTTATGATAGTATCTGCAGTAATTTCTTTTAAAATCTGGATGTAACCCGATGATCATCTAATAGCACATTCTTTTCTTCTGGAATCTAATGGAAAGCTTGCCACATTTTACTTCAACAAGATTCTTATTTAGGCCAGAATTGGACACTTTGAGTTATGTTTTGTTCCAATCAACACAATCAATTTACAGGACTTTTACCACTTGAATTCTGCCTCTAACTCCTCTTTAATTGCCAATCAATTCTTCCTACCAAGACATAGGATTTGACACAAGCTTCATTTCCAATAGCAAGCACCTTATTCATTCAGTCTCATGACCTGACAATGCCATTAGGTCATTACCCTTTTTTTTTTAGTTTCCTTTTTAACTCACGTCATTCAACCTATTGACACCATCCTTCACCCTTGGAGTTGCTCACAAATTCCAGGGCTTAAACTCCTGACCAAGTTACTGCAGCTTAACTTTGGCTGATATGCAGTAAGTGTTCATTTGTACACATGCTGTCTGCAGCAATGTAAGTTTACTCATTTAAGGAGCTGTCGTATTACTGTTGTTTGGCCTACTTTCACTGCAAGATAAATTATGACCCTGTACTATTCCCACTGTCAGTGAACTAAAACTATGCACATAGTGGTTGTTTTCAACTGATGTGTGAGATTGTTATGCATAATAACTGGATGAAGACTTTATGCTTTATTAATTTATTTGAATCAAGTACCTAATGAACTTAACCATCTCATTTGAATTGCAATCTGTTTTTCTTCTCCAGACTCTAGTTGTGGCCCACAGGCAGACCAACTTTGGTCAGGGACACTGAGTTCTTTTATAAGCAAGGAAGATTTTCAGTCCCCAGGAACTCATTGTCATTTCCATTGTGATGAGCATAGCTGGGATCTACATTTTTAAGTGAGGCATCTATATTCAAATTGACTGAAGTAGGTGAAGTTACCATAAAAACTGACAACAGGATTTTTAGCAACATGCAAAGAAAATTCCCTGTTTTATTAATAGTACCATTTTATAACGGTAGTTCATGGTTGATCCATCTTCTGACATCCTGCTGTCCATTCTTGTCCACCCCTTACAGCTTCTCAAAGATACAGATCTATTTGTTAACCTCCCATACCTGTCTGTGCAATATTGCCTTATAGAGAAGCAAAGTTCTTTTTAACTCCTCACAGACTTCTACACATATTAGCACAATTAGTGTTCTTCCTGTGTTATGCCAAACATGCTTTCTGCCATGTCTCTGACAAGAAATGCAGTGCTGAGTTAAATTGTTAAATTTTACATTAAATTACTTAATGCATGGTTTCATAGTGGTGTTTTGATCAAATGTATAGGAGGTTAAAATGACAGAATCACTGTCTGGCTTGTGTTGGAAGGCACCTCAAAGATCATCTAGTTCCAACCCACCTGACATGGGAAGGGACATCCCTCATTATACCAGGTTGCCCAAAGCCCCATTGAACCTGGTCTTGAGCACTGCCAGGGAGGGGACAGACAGTTTCTCTTGTCAACTTGTTCCAGCTTCTCACCAACTCCATAGGGAAGAATTTCTTCCTAATGTCTAATCTAAATCTACCTTCTTTCAGTTTAAAACCCTTACCTATTGTCCTACCCTTGTAAATAGTCCCTCTCCCACTTTCCTGTAGGCCCCCTTTAGGTACTGGAAGACTGCTCTACTGTACCACTGGAACCTTCTCTTCTCCAGGCTGAACTACCCCAACTCTCTCAGCCTGTCTTCACAGTAAAGGTGCTCCAACCCTTCTGATCATCTCCACGGCCCTTCTCTTGAAGGGAACTTGATCCAACAGCTCCATGTCTTTCTTGTACTTGGGGCCCCAGAGCCAAAGAAATACTGAAGAAAAGCAAAAGTAAGGGAAAAGATGGGGTTTTGCCAGCTTTCAACATATACCTTTCTTATATGCCTCAACTTGATGCCTCAAAACAATTTGCTTTCCATTTTACTATTCACACAACTATAAATTATAGTCAACAAACCTACATGTGATAAATAAAGTCCTTTTGAGAAAGGTCAGTCTTATTTTGAAAGCCCCATGGTTTCAAATCCTAAGGAATTCCACATTTTTATTTACCAAGGGCATTAAAATAACCAACCTATACTTTTTCATTAATTTGAATGTGTGTCACCATTGAAAAAAATTGCACCATTATGACAATGGAGAACTGTATTTTAAATCATGCTCAGATCTCTCATGACTCTTATTGCAAGTGTACTAAAAAAGTCCAAATTAAAACACACGCACGGCCTATAGCAGGCCATAGGGTTTCTTTCATTTTCTAGTAGAAGGAAAGTCTCCAATTCTATTCACACATAAGAAATTCCATCCCTACAATAGAGCATAAATTGCAGGGTAAGGCATTTTTCTCTTGCCTATGAATTCCTGGAAAGCGGATTCAGTTCTGCTTTCTGGCTAACGCTACCACTAAACTCATTCACTAACATTACATTTCAAAACATTGACATTTAAATCTATTTTCAATGTAGTATGTCTCCTAATTTGATTTCAAATTGAAAATTAATTAATAGGCCCCTATTTAGACATGTGTGGAATAATTCACTGCTTTTCTTCTGGCCTAATGATACATTTCATACATTCATTTCTGCAACTACAGAACTCAAGTCACATAACTATTTACAGGAGAGAAAAAAATCCTTAGCTTTAATTAAATTTGCCACTTTACAGATTGTTAATTAACTTGTGACCCACTTTGTGAATATCCAATGGAATTAGTTGGTTTCCAAAAAAACAAACACCTTAAGCATTATGACAATAGAAAGATGTATAAAATGTCTGTCTTTACACAAATTGCCCACTGTCATCTTATAATCAGGAGTATTTATGTGGAATATATTGTCCGGAAAATCAATACAACTTTGTTATTATCCTAAATGGTTATTAAATGTCATAATTGTTTCTACCTAGGATTGTCAGAATTAGTCTCACATGTCTTACAGAAGCTCTTGTTTAAGACATAAATTCTCATTTGAAATGTTATGGGTAAGATACTGTACTAGGCAATATTTATGAATGTTGCACATTTCCCATCTTTTCTCTGAGCAGATATTCCTGGGACTGGATTCAAAAAGGCTAAAAATAGTTAACACAGTACGGGAATAATGACATAGAAAAAATGAAAGGGGGGGTGGTGTGAAGAAAGAAAGAACCACCATAACTATAATTATTACCTTGATTTGATAAGCTGTGGATAGATCTGAATATAAAATGTACTAAAGAAATTAAATCTCCCAATGCAGAATATTAAAGAATTCAATTGATTTCAGTGTCTTAAAGCACCTCAGCAATTTGTAGTTGTGTTCTCAAAGGAATAGCCTGTCTTAAGATCTTAACTTGGACCAAATCTGCAACTAGCAGCTTATCCACTGAATCCATTAAAACAACAGTTGGCATCTTAATCTTGCAACTCTAAATTACTTCCTGATTTTTGAGAATATCTTCTCTCCTTTAAGGTTTTATGTTTAGCTCACAAATTTGCCTTATGATGTCTTTATCAAGAGAGCACAAGGAAAGAGATGCAATGAGGTGCTATGGAGTCCTTATGGCTATACCAAAGGTGACTGTGGAATAATTTAAGGGTGGAAACAGCCACTGGATACCTTTTGGTACTCACTGAGGTCTTTTTAATCAGATATTTCTAAAGAGGCACAAGTGATGAATGTGTTGTTTTCTCCACATCCATTTCTACACACATTTGCCTACGTTACCTTTGGGAAGTATTAGGAGGATGACCTAGTAGAATAGTTATTGCTGGTGACTGTAGAGACTGTTCACTAAATATCATTCCTACAAGAATAGCAAAATCACAAAGTTTACACCACAAAGGGATATTCACAAGAGATCATAGTGATGAATGTGCATTATTTACTACAACAGGGCCTTGTGACTCTGGAGAAGAAAAAGTATGTAGAGTAAAAGTCAGAGCAGTGGCCGAATCACTGGCTTTTCTTTTCTAACTTGCAGAATGCACATTCCAGACAGATTCTTAAATAAGGACCAGAGGGGATCATTTCAAGAACTTGTGTTCTTGTGTTCTTCATCCCGCCTGCTTTATTTTAGAGGGTTTGTGTCCCTTGGAAGTAGTATCAGAAAATACAATAAAATGATAAGCAGTATATTTCAAGAGATGGTTGTTGCACTGTGGCAGAAAGGGTGAATAATTTTCAAGTACATGAGTACTAGCTGACCATATGTGCTAAATTTCAACAGAAGTTGTATTGTGAAGGATCTTGCACTTCTTACTGACCCTTCAGAATGACACTATCTCAGCTCAGAAAGGTTATCCAAGCTGCAAAAAAAAAGTGATGCTCTTCAGATTTTAGATCAGCTGTACAGAAATGCCATGTCATAATACCATTTTGTAAACCCAAAAATGCTTCTCAGGACTTTGACAAAGATTAACTAGTATTCTCAGGTACATATCATTAAAATAATTGTCTTGCAACCACTCCAGAAATTGGTCTAAAATGCCTGAAGAGTCATTGTACTGTATTTTAAGTTCCAATTAATGCTATATATTTGAAAAATGGAAAGTGTCCTAGAAGTGATATTTCACCCAACTCAATGTCTTTCATTACAAATGGCAGTAGAGATTTTTTAAAAAGTTTATGGGAATCCTAAAATTCCTTCATTTTCTCAGTAAACACCTAGACATAACAGCAAGCTATTATTTCAATAACTGGGCAACCCTCTGTGATAAAAATGGGAATCACTCCAGATTTTGTTCATATAGACCTGTTCATATGGTATGTTATGCACGTATGTCTCTAGCTTTTTGACAGCCAAAGGATTATGGCAGTTGTAGTTCACTACTGAATTATGACAGTTCAAGATATTGAAACTTCTTGCAGATCAGTATGTGTTCCCTTTACAGACAGTGTCAAATCAGTGACAAATTTGGTCTTATCAGGACACTTCCTCTATAAGGATATATTAAATTATAATGACAATGCTCTTCCATTGATGTTTAGTGACTAAAATATCCTTGCCTGCATTGTGTATATCCCAAAGCAATTTGGAATATATACAAATAAACCTAGCTCCTAGATAATGGGGTTGTAATATAAAATTTGTGAATATTTTTATATTTATTTTCTTACAAGTTGTAGATTTACCTTAAAAAAGAAAAAAAGCAAATCAGTCAACAGGCTTGACAGATGTTTTATGGACACATTGAACACTTTTCTAGCATTATGGTCATCAAAAAAGAAGTCTGCATTGCTAAATCTGTTTCAGATCTGTATCATATTCCTTCTATATGCTATCCCACACCACTGATTGGAAAGTAAAATGATACACAGAGAGCAGATTCAGAGAAAAAATTCTAATTGCCTTTGATGAAACCTAAATCTTTTCAATACTAAAAAGGCATGTAGACACCAGCACCAGTGCCCCTAAGTCACTCTCTGCCCCAGTTTAATGACTTTGTGCCCCCAGACCAATTAAGCCCATTAGACCACCGCTAAGACCTCAAATGATTATCTCAATTCTTCTTATGACATAGCAACCTAATAAATTTCATTTTACACACTGAGAATAAAGCAAATAAACAAACAAAAAATCACAACTGATCAAGACATTTTAGAATAGGATATTTCTCTGCAGATTAACTTTGATTCTTGGAATAGGAAATTCCTCTGTAAATTAACGTTAGAGGGCTGTTTCAGATAACTGTCCTAGGACCTACAACCCCTCTGAGGAATGTGCAGTTTGACTCACCTCCCAAAACAACTGCCTGCTTCCTGCATGCAAACTTACATGCTTTGATACAGCGCTACTGTCCATCTCTCAATCTGTATGTAAACATTAAAACAGCTCTCTGCTAAGCCTCCCCAAAGTGACAATAGAGAAAGAATGATTGAACAATATTATAACTGTAGAACTATTCCTAGTAGATATAGTGATAGAAGAATAAATCTTTATATTTCACAGGAATTTGTTGCACAACTTCATTTACCAGAGGACTAACATTCACACTGTAATACTTTTAAGTCCTTGTGAATACAATAAATGATTTCTCTCTCAAACTATGTCCAAAATAAGAATTAAATATTTGCATTATTACTATTCCTGTTAAATATAATGGTGTTTAAAAGTTATATAAAATTATATAAAATGTCAAGTGAGTTGTCACGTAAAGCAAAACTAGTAACAGAACAATTTCAGGCTTTGATAGCTTTGCCTGTATAAAGCCTTTCCTCTATGGCTCTGTCTAGCCACTCATGCCAAAAGAGAAGGGATGCAAAAATGCATTTTTACTAGGCTGTTAAGTTCTTCAAATCCACACAGACAAAAACCCCACACAAATCCTTTTCTGCTTGGCAAAGTATAAGGGAAAGAAGTATGACTACAGCCAGTTTCTGTGATGATATTGCTATCAAACTGAGAAAAAATTGAATGGGCACAGAGATTATTCTCACTGCTGGATGGTCTGATCAAAGCAAGGCTGAGGCCCACTGGAGGAATGGTAAAAGGCCCCATGGATTTGGGTCAGCTTCCTGCAAGGTCACTTTGGGACTTTGGGATGCTTAGCATTAGACAAAGAACTCCACAAACCCAAACACATCTGTGTTCCTTGCTTCTAAATTCGGCAAAAATGATGAATTTTTTCACCACATGGATCCACCAAAAAATATAGTATTTTCAGATGGCCCTTAAAATGTACCTAATGTATGGTGTATCTTCACAAATATTAAAGGAGCATAAGTCCACAAATGGGAAAAGTAGGTATTCTTTTTCCCATATATTCCTGCTTCTAACCGATTGCTATTTCTCCATCTCTTCAGGAAACAATGTTTTCCACCACTTCAAGGTGCTGCTACAGAGCCATTTTTCCTTGCATCCTGTGGCTTTTCACAGGTTTGGTTGTTGGCATTTTTTTCCCTTTTCTTAAGCCTATATGGTACAATAAATCATATCTAAAGCTGGTGATTAATAATGAGACACTTCATAGTGAAGCCTCTGCGAAGAAGGAAATTGCGCAAACAAGCAGAGTTATCTGTCACCACATGACAAAGTTCAAGTTTAAGAAGCTGCTTGTCAAATACAATCGACTGAACAAGTGATAGATTAGATTTTAATAGCAGTAAAAGTAAGCTATAAACCATTGCCTTCCCTTACAATATAAAACCCTCTCCTTTTAAACACTCTATGATGAAATGCAGTAAAACAAAATAAAAAATGGGAGTGGAAGAACCAGTGATATTCTTTACTTACCCACAACACAATGAAATCCGTTCATATTTTTAATGCTCAGTTCCTGTCAAGGTCAATTTAATTTTGTTGGTTTTGTTAGTGTTATTATGAAAAAGGAACTGAGACAAAAATGCATCAAGCTGCTTTGATAATTTCTGCAAGGTTACTAATGTTTCAAAATCCCTTTAATTCTGCAGGCCTGTAAGTAGCTTTGGTAAATTTTATATAATTACTTGATACAGTTTTCACTTAGGTTATTTAAGTGTATCTCCCAATGGTATAAAATATATTATACCATAGTGGAAAGAGTTAGAATACAATTCCAAAACTGAATGATGAATTTAGAGAATTGGATTTCTAGTGTTTAGATAGTACACATATTTTTACTTTCTTTCTATTCTGAAATATAAGCAATGCTTTTTCTCAGTTCTTCAGAAAAATGAATCACCCCAAAACAGGAAATATCAAATCAGGCAAAATATATATTTATCTTTTAAACCTAATAATGTTCTTTCTTAGTTATGCACTTTACTATTTATTGTAAATAACATGTAATGAATAAATGTGTTGTTGTGTTATGATGTACTTGAAAAAACTCTTAAATGGTCATTTAGTCTATTTTATTTCCCCAAGGCACTTTTGGTATGCACTTCAAAGAGCACTACTGAAGTGGTATGCAAATATAAGTTCACAGACGGTATCTCAGTTCCTTTTTATTCCATTATTATGTTTATGATTATCTCACAAGATTTATTCATGTTGTTACATTATTTACACAATTTGTACCATTATTCTTTGATTTCACTGAAACATTAAGTAGCTACTTTTTCATATATTTACTACCAGTTGAAAGAAGAATCAACATACTGCAATTTAGATGCTGCAAATTTAAGTTTTAGGGAAGATTTTGTAGCCTAGTTTGTTCTTTAGCACTTCCGTGTATCTGTGTAATAACTTTTGGTTTAGTTGTTAAGGCTAGGAAAACATCTCTAGGCTCTGGCAGAATGCTTGCCCCTTCAGAATGATCTTTGCAAAATGCAAGTTGCCTAATTTTGTTTGTCAGTATAGTAGAATACTGTTATTTTGTGTATAAATAATGTATGAACTCGAAATGTTAAAAGCAGTGCCATCTGAAGACTGGAGTGCCAGACTAGCACTCCTGGTAGCTATTTACAGTTTTCTATGGATCTGCTGAGTGATGCTGAACAAGCCCCTTTCTTGTGTTCCTACTGTCTTTATAGTAAATAAACAAATAAATAAAATGTATGAAGTAATAGCTACCCCCTTTGAGATGTGTTCTAAAATCACTGTCTGTCAGTTCCCAAATTATCTCAAACAGAGCAGAAAATTTGGTGATTGATTTTTACCAAGTCTTTATTGAATTGTATAAAAATTGGTTAAACATCTGGCCAAGCTTTATTACCTCTGCAGATGTGAGACCTGCTCTCCCAAGCACAGATCTTCTGACTGACACAGAAAGAGCTGCACAGGCTTTGAAGGAGAATCAAAGACAGTATATGAAGTTGCAGGTAAATTGCTTGTGTTAAAATGGAAAAGAAATAAAAGAACTCCCATCAGAATTTGAATGGACTTTACATAGTGTTTGCTTATAAAATTCTACCAATATCAGTGTTTGATAGACAATATAGGCCATTAGATTTGAATGTTTGATATTGACATTTCTGGGAATGTTTAAGAAAGCTCACAGTGAAAAAACATAATTAATACCAGATTGCTGTCTTGGAAAGGTATGGAAATTCTACACATCCTCAAGGAATTTACATTGTCTTTATCCTTATTAGGAATACAAGACAAAACCAGAGAAAGATCATCAGATACACCTCTTCCATTCTCATGATAAAATTTGAAATAAACTCTTTTATACAGTAAACAAGTATCATTTTAAAACTAGTGAAGCTTTTATAAAAGTCTCTGAAGAATAGATTTCTAGCTTACAATTTTTTTGTTCTTCAGTGTTGAGTTCTTCTTTAGCTCTGACTTTTATTCCCTGTTAGTAGAGCACAGTTACATTCCTGCTTATCTTCCTTTTGCTGCATCATATGAGTTTTCAGTCCTAAAATTGACTTCCTAAAAATACATTTGCACACATACTGAAAGTTAACTTTCTCCTTTTTTGAACTTCTATTATCAACAGTAGCTCAGGTCACACCTATCACTCCTTTGTGCAATAGCATTGGTGTTTTCATTCACAAAGACATTTTTGCTAGGTAACTCCTCAAACTACATTGCCCTTTTTCATTGCAACTTTACAGTGGCAACAGAACATTATCAATCCTTCTCTATCATATCCACATGATGTATCCACAGTTACACTTTTTTTTACTTTCTGGGGGTCTTTTTGTTGTTCTATTTTTCTGTTTTGTTGTTGTTGGTTTGGGTTTGTTTATAGTGGGGTTTTTTTAATATATTTTGGCTTTCCTATTTGTTCACAGATACTTGATCTTGTGCATTATATTCTTAAATTTTATTTGTTTCACAGGTTTCCTTCAGGCATTAGAACAACCAATAAATACATGAACAACATGGTACTTAGTACTGAAATACATCCTTTTTGTTTCTTGATAACATCTCCAAAGTTACTTAGAAGATTTCTCAGGCTTTCAGTTAAGAAACACTTGTTTGATCTCTGAGGGACAACTTGTGATATACGTTTCCTTGCAAGCACTGTTTGAAACAGTGGACTTAAAAACCAGATAGCTATCTAGCAATTTGGAATGCCAAGAAAAGAAAATAAAAATAAATCCAGGCTCCAAGCTGCTAAGAGTTCATAAAAATCCAGGTTTTCTCAGTCTGAAACTAACAGCAATTTGTGTTCTTAAGAACTTGTGAGCAGACTTGAGCTTTAAAAATTTATAGATCTATTATAAAATGTAGACAAGACCTATGTTATGGTATTATCCTTCAGATACTTCTTTCTGGGTGTCCAAGAAATCACTATAAACTCCATGCATAACATGTATCGTTTTGCATTCAGTATACGATATATTTCACCCTTATCAGGAACCACATAGCAAGGAACATCCTGCTATTTCCACTTCTAGGAACATGTCTCATTTCAGCTTTAGAGTACCCTAACAGTACTCCATTAGACTGTCAAGGCAATGTTTACCTGTTCCAGGTTCACATGTTCACCTTTTTAACATCTTCAGTATCCCATCTCAGGCCATTCTAAGGAACGTACATTGCTCCCAGTATGTTTAAGTATTCTTGCATATAAAATTCATGTTTACAATGAAAGACAGTAGAGTCACTGCAATTTCTGCAAACAAATAAAGAAAATATTTCCTGTGAAATGTGTTCATGAATTTCTGTTCTCTTTCTTTGATGTACCTTGCTTATTATTTTTTAGATCTTCACAAGATCAAGAGAAAATTTTAAGTGACCTTCATGCCATCAATTAAGTATGATGACTTTCTTAATTCAACATCCAAGGTATTCTGCAAACAAACACAATAACCCAAAAAGAAGGTCTACATCTTTAAGGGTGTTTGCATCCTTTCATGTAAACTTTGAATATCGATCAGTGCACAGTCTGAAGTAATTAATCTTATTTTTTTATGATATAAAAATTAGATAAAAAAACAAACATGCAGTGCCAAATAGAAGATAATTCCTAACTGGGATAACCAACTTGAAATACAAAGCTTCTCCTTAAAATAAATAAATAAATAGATCAGGACTTGTCATGGACAGACTTTATTAACCTCCATCGAATCACCTTCCAATTTAAGGAAAATGCCTTTTCTGTTATTTTGTATATGTTACAAATATAAGATTCCTAAACAATCTCAGTGCACTTATCCCCCAACAAGAAAGTTTTGATCTTTTGAGATTTCAGCATTATAATCAAAAAATTGGGGAATTATTTTTTTCCCCTTCCCATGCATTCCCTTTCTAACCTATACTCCAACAAAACTCTCTTTTAATGCCTATAACAAATTTCATTAACAAAGAAGAGAACTGTACTTATTGGTTGCTTTTTCTTTTACTGTTTCATTTCTGGGAACACAGTGTGACAAAAGTCAAAGGTATAGAAAATCTCACTCTAGATTACCGAATAAATAGAGAAACAAAGAGAAACTTTTCTCTATATATTGCGACAGGAAGAGAAGTCTGTGCATACCTGCAGGGTAAATAGGCAGAATCATACCACTCCTTTCAAGCAGCTAGAAACATTTTCTCCAGGATGAGTTCCAGTACAGATCAACAGCATGCACGGAAGTAGTAGCCCTCCAGAGAAGGGCTACGAAGATGATTAAGGGCCTGGAACATCTCCCGTATGAGGAAAGGCTGAGTGAGCTGGGGCTGTTCAGCCTGGAGAAAAGAAGACTGAGAGGGGACCTAATTAATGTTTATAAATATCTTCAGTATGGGATGCAGGGGGAATTGCCCAACCCCTTTTCAGTAGTCTGTAGAGATAGGACAAGGAGGGGCAATGGCTGTAAATTGGAGCACAGGAAGTTCTGCACCAACATGCGGAAGAACTTTTACACAGTGAGGGTGACAGAGCCCTGGGACAGGCTGCCCAGGGAGGTGGTGGAGTCTCCTTCTCTGGAGATATTCAAGACTCATCTGGACGCCTATCTGTGCAATATGAGCTAGGGAGCCTGCTTTGGCGGGGGGTTGGACCCGATGATCTCTCTTCCAACCCCTACGATTCTGTGGTTCTGTGATTCTGTGATTTTCAGTTGTGAACATTTTCACCACAGTATTTTCTTATCACATCAGCTCGTAAGAGTATTTCGGCTTTTGACCTAATATGAATGTTGTCTGGGGCACAAGCTTCCAATTTCTCACTGAAATGTGTTCACTCCATTAAAGGGAGTTTCCCAGAGGAAACTTGTAAGATACTTGTAAGAAAGCTGCCATAATGTTGTACCACTGAGTGTTTTAGGAAAGGAAGCAGCTGCAGGTAGAAGAATTAAATTTACCTGCCAGCGTAATGGTTTCATATATTAAAATGTTGAGCCCTTGCACTACAGGCAAGCAACCACATAGTAGATTAATGACATCTAAATTGCCAATTGCGAATAATTGCAACATATTTTCTCATGCTTGCTCGTGATTTGTAAATATTATATGATAAATTTGTAGTTTCTACCTTGAAAATTTTCCTCAAATCTTGTTCTTTATAGAGTGATTTAATGTGAGCTCAGGATTTGATTAGATCAGAGAGGTTATTGCCACAAGTATAAATAAAATATGCAAGTAAAAACCCTCTGCCCTACTTCCTTACACCAGACTGACTCTGACAGAATCATCACTCCTTTCAATATTTTCTAGCTAGCTTCTAAGCTCACCAGCAGAGGTAACCTTTTAAAAAAACCCAGTGGAGTAATGCAACAGCTGGTGCTTACCTCTGTCAGAAAGGTTGAGAGTCATCTGTGTTTTGGCATTGGCTTTTGTCTCTCTGTTAAAATTAAGTACTGGAAAGGACAACTGTCAGCACCCCAGAATATGATGAAATTGAGAGAGACCCTGGACTGGAGAAGTCAGGTGCAACACAGAAAGTTACTTTACATCTGCAAAGAGATAATTATTAGCTAGCAAGGCTGCAAAAGAGATTAAAATTATGAGAAAACAGATCAAAATGGGGCTAAACACATAGCAGAGCAAGGACAGAAATGCCACCTGTGAATTGCAGATTCACTGTATGTTTGAATAAACAAAATTTATTTAGTTCAGCCTTTTGGAATATGTATTAGACTTTCTAATTGAAGAAACCCAACTTATTTAAGAAGACTCTAATAAGCAGGGGCACTAGCAACATAGCCCAGTGGAGAGCATCCTGTGCAAGACTTGCAGAAAAATCCCAGTTGTCAGGTTTTTCACAGCCAGTCTCCTCCAATCTTAGCATTTCCTTCTCTAGCATGTGGAAATAGAGCATCAAAGTCTTAAAAAACATTTGAAACGTTATCTTAGAAGGAGGATCACTGAAATGGAATTTATATCTTGTTAAAAATTCTTTCTGAAATAAAACTGAACTATTTATTTCATTATACCATCAGCATCCTAGAGCTGGCAGGGCCCTGTAGATATTTTTATCCAAATCTCCATGTGAAAGATAAAGGGAGGGCTGGGAATCTAGGCATGACAAGCATTGCTAATTGTTTTTATACTTGAACAAATATTATTCAGAAAGACAGTGGGGAGGTGGGATTAGAGGTTTGTGTGTATAAAAATTGGTCACTACCTTTACAAAGCTAGAGCTCCAGGTCTTATTCTCCTACCTTGAACATGTAGTAACCACACCAAGCACAAACACAGAAAATGGATAATCCCAATGAATCTTAGGATGCGTTTCCACTTTAAAGCTAGAATGAAAACCAAGCAGCAAAGGACTCTTAAAAAGGTATCACATGTACTGTCAATAAACCCTTTTTTACTTACCAACCAGTCTCAGGGGATGATAGAGGTGAAAGGGCTTCAGAAAAGAGAGGAAATGAAGGTCATGAATAAGTATAGGCACAGAAAAAGAAACAAAACATATGGTGAAGCAATGAAAATAAATCCACACTGTAAAATAACATCCAAGGAAAACAGACAGCTGGGAAGAAAGAAGAACATAAATATGACATTCAAAAATAAAAAAATTCTCTATCATGAAAGATGTTTGAATACTGTTAAAAAAAAAAAGCATCAAGCCTGTTGAAGTCTAATTTGTTCAATAGAGTATGGTGGTTAGGCTCTGCCAGTTTTTCCAGCCAATGCTACCCAAAGTAGCTATATGGAGAAATACAAACGGAGAAAAAATGTAGAAAAAAATGCAAGAAAGATACCAAAGTCCATACATAGAGTGTACTTCCATGATGCAGATCTATGGAGTTCTAGTAAAATAGATTTAATAACACATCTCAACTTTTATATCTGTATGTCTAGACTATTATCCTGTTAAATGGGACCAACAAGAAATGTTCTTTGGTTATTCAGTCCCTGAACTTCACCTTTGTCTCTGAAGTTAGTTATTTGATAAGGTAAGTGCTAGGGTGATCCCTTCCTGTGATAATACCTATCTAACACATCACCATCAGGTTTACCTTTCCCTTAATTCTAGAAAAGAGTAGTTGACTAACACAGTGGCATGCACAGCACTTTAAAGAAATCAGCCTGTCAGGCACCTAAAGGGGGAAAGAAAAAGATCATTATGAGCTGGGCCTCCAGCTGAGATCACTGTAAAGATGTATTTCACTTCTTTGCTTGCATAATTTATCACAGACTACAATAATGTAGAAATTCTGAGGTTTCCCACTAATTCTTTCCAAATAGGTGATTCCTCTACAGTTATCAGGGTGTTATTTACTAACATGGAAGTGCCAGAGTGGTATTTGCCATATTTGCAATCTCAGAAACTTAATATACCAAACCATAAACAGATGCCCAAATGTTTGTCTCTCAAAGAACTTCCTGAAATACCAGAGTGAAGCATAGCAAGGCTTAAAGAGATGAGGTGTAGAACAATTCCTGAGAACACAGTTGAATGAATACAACAGTAACAGAGCCTAAAATATTTTGTGGTATTTTCTTGCTTTATAGGAAATAACAACTGAAATGTTGCAAAAAATAACATATTTCTTTTCCATAAGATAAATGAGTCTTTCTTAATTTTATTTTGCAATCATGTAGTGCACACAATTCAAGATCAAAGAATTAATTTTTTTTTGTCTGGTTATGACTGTTGTGAGATATGAAAGACTGTGAAAGTCTCATTCAATCAGAAAACTGGACTGAGAACTTGACAGTTTAGAAGGTTTGAGAAGTAATCAAGAGAACCTAAGTTATTTTACCACAAGTACTTGCCAGTAATAAAATATTGTGGTATATGATTGTTTACATTGTGTCATATAAAATTTACAATAATATTTAACTGAAATATAGTTATACCTATATAAAAATACACTGTATAATAGTGTGATCTATAAATGCAAAATATATATTGTAAACACTACATCAGAAGAGCTCTTTACAAGGATAACATAAATGTACACTTGTACACTTGTCTCAACTACTGAGAAACACTATAATGAAAATGAAATGTAGCAGGATTTTTATTTTGGTTTATTTTGGAGATTTTGTAACACAAAATACTTAAAAAATGATACAAAATTAACTATCACAGAAGGAGAAAAAAGTTTACTCCAGTTTTACTACTGAAAAAAAAACAAAACCCGGCAGCAGGTATTCACTAGCTCCTTTTATTGTACTTTTTATACATGTAAGTTATTTTCTTTGACTGGAATAAGCAAACAGTTGTTACTATAGGAGCTACAATGTGCCAGATACACAGAAAAATATCAGTAAGTCATCAGGCTGTTACAAACTCTGGGAGTGGGAGAAGGGGGGGTGGGGAGAAAGAAACACAAAGAAAAAGAGTTGTAATTAATTGGGAATCTTAATATTTGGATTAAGTGTTCAGATGATTCCCTGAAGAAAGACACGTCAGGCTTCAAATTCTCATAACTATTTGCCTTTTCTTTTAGAAAGCTCATAGTAGTATTCTTGATCATAAAAGTCTATATATCCAGTCTTATTAGAGAAATTCTGTTTTCTTTGCAATAGGAACTTTCTAGACACTGGTATTTCAGGTGCAAGCCAATGTCTATTAGCAGCTAGCACGGTGAAGCTGCACACTAGGTAGGACTGGAGTAATGAGTCCTGTGACTGGCACCTTTAACTTCGCCCGAGTTCTTGTTCCAGCTAGTATTCACTACTTCGATTTTTTGCATATGACACTGCACCAGTGAATAAACTCTCTTTTAAAAAAGTTGAATTGCAGACTCTTAACTGAAAAATTTCTCTAAAGAAGTTGCTTTAGGAAGCCATGGAACTTTTTTCCTAAACAAGCCTGCAAACACAGGAAGAGACGTCTTAGATTTGGTCTAGAAGAAATACATGAGGACTAAACTCCATAGCAAAGCAGAGAACTTTTTTTTTTTTTTTAATGGGCAAGTGCTTATGTAAAATGAAATCATTATTATTATCTCTCTAAGTGGTAGAGGTACACAGTTTAAATTGTCCTTGAATGTTACAAAATTTTTGAAGTCAGTCTAGATACGTATTGAAAGGGGTAGTGTGTCATTTACAAATGATTCATCATTATATCTACTTTCAGCCATTCAATGGTTGCTCAGTCTAAGCTTGTAATCTAAACAATTTACAGAGTCAGTGGAAAGAGCCAAGCACTTCCAGAGGGGAAGTCAGCCCTCCCGTGTAGGTGTCTGAAACAGGGAGGATAAATTGCCAGCTCAAAATACCTTGCTGTTTCAACTGACAAGAGCAAGAGACAAGTTAAAAAGCTTAGACCTGATCCCAAATCTTGGACAACTAAAGTTAAGTGAATTTCACACTGAGTACCTGCAGTGAAAAGGAAAAACAAAGTTAAAGAATCAGTGTTGCTATAACCAAATTTGCTTAGATTTAGTTAGAGGTTTTTTTCTTCTTCCACATATCTTATTCACACATTAGGCAGGGCTTTGCAAAAGCCCAGCATTACACTTCAGAACTGCAGAGAGAAGTCTGGAGGCTTTGAAGATTTGAAGAATCTTTGAAAACATGGTCTGGTGACCCCTTTCCAGAGCCCACCTGGGTCACTGGAAATCTTTGCATGTACTTCAAAAAGCTCTGGATCAAATTACACGCGCTCCACCTCTCATATACATAACTATGCTCATTTCAAAAAGAGTTTTATAATATCAGAATTGAAGGAAAATTTAAATTGACTGCACAGAGATACTAAATCTCCCCGGACCTTCTGCTTAAACTGAGAATATATGAGCTCCACCATGTTTCTATATTGAAATTGTCTTTGCTATTCCATGCTACAAAAATTTTATGTTTAACATTCTGCAGCTGTCTATGCTATGCTGATCTGCAGCCAGAATGAATAATTTTAAAAGGCTGATGTTTGAACACATACTACAGCACAGCAGAATTAAAGGTGAAAGTTCAAGTGCTGCAATTTCAAACTATTGATCAATGGTAATTTTTGGCACCATTGGGTTAGTCATGCTGGCATATGGCAAGCAAGCAAACCACGAAGGTTAAGTATGAATCATCAGTACCAATGTAACTCACCGTCTTTAGTTTTCTTAGATCTTCAGAACTGTTGCTGTTGGTTTATCTTTCTCCTGTGCTTGCTGTGTGCAATACAGCAAGGCATGTATTGAAGACCATGTCTTCTGAGCACCTGAAATTTGAGAGAATATTGAAAAGGAAAGCTTCTTGTCTCTGTTACTACCAATATGTTGGATATCCTGGGGAAAAAAAAAAAGTTTACATACTACTACTACACTATATTACATCAAAAAATCTTCAGATTATCTTCCATCTACCCTCAACCTTTCAAAACTGTCATCAAAGTTCCCTTTATCCTACAGTTGGTGTTTTTTCTTATTACACCTCGAAGTTATAGAAAGAACACTGTGTCTCATCAGCTGAATATTTACCAGGCCTTGTTTATCAAACATACTTTGGTTAATACTCACTTGACAAGGTTTCAAGAAGGATATTGAGTATGTTGTGCTAAACAGTGCTGCTATGTTGATTTATTATTCTGCACTGATACATTCACTACGATGATGTCATCTATCTGGATTTCTGCAAGGCCTTTGACACAGTCTCCCACAATATCCTTCTCTCTAAGTTGGAGAGATATGTATTTGATGGGTGGACTTTTCAGTGGATAAGGAACTGGCTGGATGGACACATACAGAAAGTGGTGGACAATGGCTCCAAGACCAGATGGAAGATGGTGACAAGCAGAGTTCCTTGAAAGTCAGTGCTGGGACCAGTGATGTTTAATATCTTTATTAAAGATATTGACAGTGGGATTGAGTACAACCTCAGCAAATTTGTTGATGACACCAAGTTAATGTGCCAGAAGGACAGGATGCCATCCAGAGGGACCTGAATAGGCTGGAGAAGTGGGCCCAAGTTAACCTCATGAGGTTCAACAAAGCCAAGTGCAGGGTCCTGCACCTGGGTTGGGACAATCCCCGTTATCCAAACAGGTTAGAAGATGGTGTGCTTGAAAGCAATCCTGAGGAAAAGGATTTGGGAATGCTTGTGGATGAGAAGCTGGACATGAGCCACCAATGTGCATCTACAGCCCAGAGGCCAGCTGCATCTTCAGCTGCATCAAAAGAAATGTGGCCAGAAGATTGAGAGAGGTGATTCTGACCCTCTATTCTGCTCTGATGAGACCTCACCTGGATTACTGTGTCCAGCTTTGGAGCCCTCAGCACAAGAAGGACATGAACCTGTTGGAGCGCATCTAGAGGTAGGCCACAAAAATGACCAATGGGCTGGAGTGCCTCTCCTATGAAGATAGGCTGAGAGAGTTGGGCTTGTTCAGCTTGGAGAAGACATGGCTCTGGGGGACTCCATAGAGGCCTTCCAGTACCTGAAAGGTGCCTATAAGAAAGCTGGGGAAGAACTGTTGATGAGGGCATGTAACAATAGGATGAGGGGTAACGGTTTTAAACTAGAAGAGGGGTGATCTAGGTTGGATATTAGCAAAAAATTCTTCAGTATGAGGGTGGTAGATCATGGGAACAGGTTGCACAGAGACATAGTGGAGGCCCCATGCCTGGACATATTCAGGGTCAGGCTTGATGGGGCTCTGAACAACCTGATCTAGTGAAGATATCCCTGCTTACTGCAGGGGGGTTGGACTAGATGACCTCTAAACGTCCCTTCCAACCTTACACATTCTATGATTCTATGATTCTATGACATTTGGATTACTCCTTTCTGCAAGATTCCTGTCCTTTTAGAAAGCATGCAAGACCTGGGTTAGATCCATTTAAGTATTTCAAGCATGATTCTTCCGCTTTCAAAAGCAAAAATATTAGAAGGAAAAAAATATTTTGCCTTTCTACAGTCCTTCGGTAGTTTCATTAGAAGTGGCTATTTTATCAACTTTTTTACTCTAAATGATCTGTGTACCTTGTAAGATGACCACCAATCTGTACTCCAAAGACAAATACCACTAATTTTGTAACAATAAGACTTGTAGTAAGGTATTGTTGTAGCTTATCTTTTTACTGAATTTACAAGGCTGTGGGACTATGATTTTTCAGGCATTCTCGGTCTAAATTTCTCCTGACCTGCGTGCTACTTTGGTTTACTTGGTTCACCTGTGACTGTAGTTTCTCTAATTGAGCAGGTGTCTATGGTTAATTTGTTTTACTTTTGATTATCTTTGCATGTTACATAGTTTTAGATAGACAGAAATTACTAGCAGCTATTCTGTGTATAATGAGATATTTATGACTCTCACATAAATAGTGTAGACAAATACAGACCTGGATACCAGGAGGCTTAAGAAGTGGAGACACAGGTTGCAGCACAGAATACAGGCATGGGATGGTAACAGATGGGCACAGGCTTGCACTGGAGACCACAGAGTTATACACAATCCAACCTTGTCAGTTAAAGAAATACAGACCTGGAGCTGCAGAAAGATCCTTTTAGGAGTTACAAGTAGAACACAGAAGTAATGTCAAACTTAACATACTAAAAGTCACCATACGGATGGTAAATATGGATGCAACTTGGAGTTGCAGACTAAAGAAGAAAGAAAATGAAAGTGTGTGGGCAAACATACACAAATGACCCCAAGTGAATCCCAGAGGGAGAAAGGAGTAATCATCAACAAGAATGCCATATTCCTCTTGCTAAAAGACTCCAGGTGGCAATGGCTCACTGCAAAACACCGCAACCAGAATTAAACTTCCATCTGTCCAGCCCAGAAGAGAAGGGGAAGGATAAGTTTATCAGGAAAAGTGGAAAAAATTAAATGTATGTATCAGAATTTTAAGTATATTAATGGTATTCCTTTATTCCATAACAATTCTGCCTGGACTAATAATTATATTTTTAAGATTTCCATTATATCAGCACTAAATTATTGCTTTTGATAAAATGCATATAAGGTGTGCTGCCTCTGCCCATAAACAAAATCTTGTGGATAAAACAATGCCTTTACTAAAGCTGAAGATAAATACTTTCCTGTTTACCCATTAAACAATTATATAAAAAAAAGATATATGTACACTAGTTACATGATTTAGTTTCTAGGAAAATTATTTCACCTTAGAAACATCTTTGATCATTTTCCCTTTGTTCACTTTAGAAAAAATCTGTGTTGTCTCAACATAAACATCCAAACATAGTCTGAGAGAAAAATATCTTTAAACATATATAGAGTGACTTCATTTCAGGGCTGCAAATAAAAATGGGAGGTTTTCATTTTACCTAAACAAGAGGGATGCACAAGTTATAGGAGAACTTTTCAGCTGCAGTTTATATTTCAAATCCCATCTGGAACTTTAGAGGAGTTTTTCGCTGTTCCAATTCTTTCTTAAAGCATTTTGTATGACATTAGCAAAGTACGGTTACGGTTAGCGGCTAAAGTTGTGAATGCAACCTGGAATAAAAAATGCTATTCATGGAAAACCCTATATGGAAAATCCTACATGGAAAATGAAAATAGGAATGTTTTACCCTTACACCTGTTACGCCTTCGCAAAATAAGAATGTTTTACCTCCCACACCAGGGTTTGGGGAAAGGAAAAAAAGGGAGAGAAAAAAAAAGTCACTTTTCATATACACAAATGGATCCTTTTATGCATTTAAATAAAACAACACTAATGGTAAAAAAGAGTGGATTTTTACTGGAAATGGGGAAAGCATGGACATCAAAAGTCAAAGATCAAAGTTTAATTTTTTCTTAGCCAATAAATCACCATAATCACGTGACTACTGAAGTCTCTGGTGTGATGTGTGCTGGCACAGTGTTTTTTTCTATATCATGATATTAGGATTTCTAATTTCTCATAGACATAGCTTATGTCTGAATTTCCTTAAATTACAGGCTCCATCTGAGGATATTCACAAAAGCTCTGTGGTTCATTTACCCGTTTGCCTAATGAATGTGATGACATGGCATTGATATGCTATAGATTTATCTGGGAAATACGACCCAATCAAAACCAAAACAAAACACAACTCACCCCCCCCCAAAAAAAAAAGCCAACCCCCCAACATCCCCTCCCAAAAAAAAGCCCCACAAAACAAAAAAACAACCAAACTACTAACCCAAAAATCTCCAAAATATTAAGACTCTGCTTTCCTTGCAAGAATACAAGATAACACATTCACTGACCTTTATCATAGGCGTATAGAAGAAGTAAATTAGAAGATGTTTCTCATCTCTATGGAGTTGTTCAAGATAATATTCTCCTAGCTCATGGGAAAAAGTTCCTAACAATTTTCTTTTTCTGCTTTAACTCTTTTGCTATTTGAAGAAAAAAATTATTTTTCTTTTTCCTTTCATTAAAATCTTTATCCTTCGGGGATTCAGCATCACAGCTCCACTCTATCTGAAGAGTGCCTTCATTACCACATTGAAAAAGTCTCCTGTAGATGCTATGGACTGAGAACATGCCTGTTCCTACATCACTACACACTGCACTACCAAAAAAGTCCACCAAATGCTAGAGTTACACGCATTTGCCACTCTTCCTCTCTATTCGGTTACATTTTCCATGTACTGTGGAAAAAAATCACCTGAGACAGTTTGTTCCACTCCTGCAAGGCTTAAAGCTAGCATATACTGGGGGTGGGGGTGGGGGTGGGGGTGGGGGTGGCGGGTGGGGTAAGTTAATTAAATCATCTCAGGAATAAAACAAAATATTATTCCCTGAGTTCTTTATTGTGGATATCTGTTCAAGCTCAAGATTATGCCACTAAAGAAGATGTAGGCGATTATGAGCAAGCAGCGGTTTCATGATATAGGTGTAACCTTCAGATAGGTACATATACTGATGCAAGTCCATATCCCCTACTCTACTGATTTTCGTTTTGTGAATTCTACTTTCACACCTGGATAAGTACTTAAGCTCCTGATCAGTGCAAGGCATAAATCCTTAAATTTCTGCACAATATTCTACCCAAATATAATTCTTGGACTCAATGCAATAAAATCTGCTTTCCCAGTTATCTGTGCTATCTTCCCCATAAATATAAGGAATCCAAAGAAATAGATTAAACACATAAGAGTTAGCAAAGATAATAGCAATCATCTCACATTGTGTGGGATGACTGTTGAAACTATATGTTTTATTGCAACTGATATCACACCTCTTTCACTGTCCTGCAGTGAACCAAACAGTTCTGTCAAAAAACAGGTTCCTGTTTTTTTCACCCTCCCAGTAGGAAACAACTATAGTCAACTATCTTTTCTGCCTCTGTCCAAAACAATCAATAGAGAGAACACAGCTTCCAATCTTCCTAGACATTTGGAAGCCAATATTCATCGTAAATGTCAAATTCTTCAGAAGTTAAAGTAGGCACTGAACAAGCACAAACTATAATCTGGAATATGTTTGACATATTCCTATATCTAAAGTATCCTGAAAGATTGTGGTTTAAAGTGGGGGGGGCGGGGGGGGGGGGGGGAAGGAAAAAACCCACCCCAAACACACAGAAAAAAAGCGGGGTAGGAAAAAAGAAAAACCTCAGTATCACTGTTTTTCTTTCCCATGAAGCAAGAAATCCCTTAGGAGTACAATGGGAGTATTTCTGTCTGCTATACTTTACAATCATCCAGAAACTGCAGATTTTATAATAAAAGATGACTCCCTAGCCTTACTTGATGAATGGCCATAATTTTCCATCGGACATCCTGAATCATCTAGCTTGCCACAGCAGAGAAGCTTTCTAACTCTGAATTGAAGGTATAATTCTAAAACGTGAGACTCCACTATGGAAGGGTAACACATTGGCTGTGAATCCTTGACATTGAAGTACTGCTGAGAAACAAACCCAAAAAACCTGATATTTACTTACAGAGAGAGGATTCTGGAGTGAACCTAGTCATTTTAATGAAGAGTATCAAAAAATAGTTGGGGTCCAAAAGAAGACATAAAACAAGACAAAGCAGAGCCCATGAGTGAGCAGTTCCACAGATCTCAAATGTAAAACCATTATCAAAAATATATACAGCGCTAAACAGGTAAAAAATATTGACGTATATTAATAACGTGGGAGTAGTTTTATGGGGCTCTAAACCCAAGGTAAGAAAATTCCTATTCAAACTGTTGTTTCATAGACAGAAGCCCCTAATTCTGTAGTTGTTCTATGTGAAATCTTTCATTACATTCTTCCCCAGAAATAGGAATTTAGAAGCAAAAAGGCTGATGTAAAAGGGATCATCTGTTATTAAAGTGGTATCAATAAAACTCTGACTGCTCAGGATGAAAAAGTAATTAATTTTTTATGTATAAAAAATTGCAAAGATCTAGCATCAGTAGAACAAAATAATGTGAAAAACAATATTATTCCTAACTGAAACTGGTTTTGGAGATCACAGTGGGACATGCAGCTGTAACTCAATGACAGTAACCAGACTAGACAGCAAGAATAATGACAATATTTTCTGAGATGGAAAATAAGGGTGAGGACTATGGTACTGGGAGAGTGACAAGTGCAAATGTGTAATCAAGGTAATCTTGTGAAGGAGGGAGGTGTGATATAGTTAGGGCACTGGACTTATTGAAGATCTTAGTTTTCTTGCTGGAGTAGGACAGGCTAAATCCCCTACATTTTGACAGTTGCTGAAGGCCGTGGTCAATGTCCTATGGATCTGAAGGATGAAGGAAAAGTATTGAAGTCTTTCAGTGCTTCAGTTCCTACCTCTACAGTAAAAATTAAAGCTGTCTTTACTTTTCCTCAAAGCTGCAAGTACATCTGTAACCATGTGAGTATTTCTGGGACACATGCTCATGTTTGTTACTGGTTGGACCTGCAAACAGGAATGCACCAGCCATGTTCCTCAGCCTGGTCAGGAGTCCCATATCCCTGAGGCAGTGGACTTCAGAGGCTGAGCAGGAGTGTCCCAGGTCAGAGCACTTAGAGAAAGCAACCATGTTCTTATATCACTTAACACTCTCTTCCAAATGAGCTTTCAGCCAACATATTTGTTGATGCCAGACAGTTCACTGCAGAGGACTATATATTTCACCTTCATCATTCTAGCATACCTTTTAATCTAATACTTACATTAGAGTTTAAATAAATTTTTAATTTTTTTTTCTTAATAGCAATCATATGGTTTAGAAGACTTCAGATTACTCACAGACTTTTCAAACTAGTCAGTCATCAGGACAAATGAACTTTTTCTATTTAATAGAAATTGTACATTGGAAATCCTGAACCCACTGAAGTCATAGACATTTTTATACTGGTGGAATCAGGATTTCACCCTCCATATAGAGTAACCTCATACATTTTCAATTTAAAAGCTTGGATTTTAAAAGCTTGAGGCAAACACAAAATTAATAGAGAGTATAAAAAAATCAAGACTTAATTGGATGTGAGTTATTTCTTACCAAGTATTAGGACAGTGGGCTTTTCTGACTACCAGCCAACTGGTCAGCTGTTTATTGATTCATAAAGTAAATGTCATTTTCAGCTTGGTAAGTATTGAATGCCCCAAGAACCTGGCAGCAACACTTGGCAGATTTTCATACTCATATTCCAAGCCCAAATCAGGCAAGTAAGAAAGCAAACACTAAGCCTGGTTTTTGATTTTTTTTTCCCCAAGCACTAAACAGATTTTTAGGAGAGGGAAAGTGTTGTTTTAAATTATGAGTCCCTTATCTAGCATGTTCAAAACACAATTGCAACTAGAAATATGTGGGTGGACTGGCAAATAGTCATTCAGTTTCCATTTGAGGGCAGTAAGAAAATCCTTTTTTCCTAAGTGTCAATAAACTCATGGCCAACTCTATAAATAATCACCAAATGGATTTTGTGGGATGATTTGACTTCCATTAGATTCCATCTTCAAATATCAGTGATGTCTGATTTCCCTATTTTTACTTCCAACAAAAGGCAGCTGCTATGAAATGTAGACTTTGTGAGAGTGCTGCACTTTAAATGAAAAATCAACTGTAGGCAAAGCTCTCAGAGCAGTTTTTAGCTTTTAGGTGGCATTCAAAGCTGCATTCCAGCAAGAGCCATTTTAGCTGCACTGTTGTAGCAGGGACTAAAACTGACACTCAGGTTTCCTGAAAGTAGCTCTACAAAGCATTTTAAATAATAACTTGACCCTGTATCTTCAATAAATTTGCCAGGGTGTAATCAAATTAGCTCGGAAAACTTCGAGCATTATTCCTGTCTATTGGAAAGATGTGGGATTGAAAAACAGACTATTCGTTCACAAAATGGATCTGTGCAATTTCTACTTCAACCTGTAAAGCATAAAAAATTAGTATTTAAAGAAAAATCAGCTTTAAAAATCTACAGGGAAAGCATGCTAAACCAGTGATCTTTAACGCTTCCATTAATTGCATAAAATAAAGATTTTATTAAGTGGAGAAAAAGTATGTCCATCACTTTTAATCATGTCTTTAAAGACCATATGTAGTATGCAAAGTAGCTTAATACAAATAAAACAGTATTGAGTAGTTTCTCAATATACAGGTTTATATATAAAAGTTTAAGATACAGATTCCAAAATGTGCTAAACTCCAATGGCTCCGATACAGTAAAATACTTAATAGCTTACTACATAACTACAGGAGATCCCTCCACACATTACTGTCAGGGTAATCTATCCGTATATTTTGTTAGATAAATCTCTCAAAAATAGCACCTTCAAGACATAGTATATTCACATCTCTCTTGAGTTGCCATTTAGACAAAACTGTTGTTGCACATACACTGAAAGTCTCTATGCGAAAATCTGAATAATACTTTCACCTTGTGTTTTCAGGTCCAAGTTTATTTTGTCCATCATCAACAGAATTATTTGATACATTTCAGTGCTATGCCAGTATATTCATAATATTATTATTGTGATATATGTCCATCTGATTCTTGTTAATATGGAACAATGTTGGGGGTGCATAATGACATACCCTTGTATCGCTATAGGCCTAGGAGAGACAGTTTAAGGTTTTTGCATGGACTGAATGAAGTATGTTGCTCTATAAAGGATGTGTAAAGCTTTACCAAAAGGACCACAATGTTGGCATTGTGACACCTTAGGAGAAGCAATTTGCCCCTGAAAAGGAGGTGATAAAGAAGAAGAAGGAAAGAAGAATAGGAAGATGCCTCAAGTCTGCAGAACCAGCTTCCCGAGTTCGTTAGCAAGACAAAAGCTAAAGATCATCTACAGGATGGCCTGTGGGGAGGGGATCATCTGACGGGCACACCAGCATATCAATTTAAAATGTATATGGTTGTTATGTCTTGTGGGGGTCGCCTGGCGAGGCACTCCAGCATGTCAGTATATGGTTGTTCAGTTTAAACCGGTGGGCGGTGCTATCCCTGGAAGGTAGATAAGGCAGGGACTGGAAGTGTATGGTGTGCGTCTTGGTGGAGCGGAGACTCCCTGCGCACCAGGCACTGCCTGTGCACCGCAGCACCGTTTGCTTGCCTTTATTCGTTTAATAAATTGTTCAGTTTGGTTAAAATCCTGTTTGGGATCAAGTCATTTATAACAATTATTTATCTCAGATCCTGAAGTGAAGTTCACTTAGCTGTAGTTTGAGCAGGGATCCAAACTGAAAAATACCTGGTAATGCATTCCCTAATAAAGCACGAAGATATCCTCAAACTGTTGGTGAAGAAAGGTCACTTACTGTCAAACCCACTAGGCTAGGTATCACGGAGAGCTACTGCTGCATGTAGAAATCTATAGGTGGGTAAAAGATAACAATAAAAACAATAAGAAAGTAGGTAGTACAGGTAGCTTTCTGTGGGTAGTACAGAAAGCACAGCAGCTACTGTACAGCAACCATAGCAGGGGGAATTTTGTGTTTCTAGACACACAAAATGGAAAAAAGCACCTAGGGTGCCTACAGAAACACAGATCTTGCATGGATATTGCTCCAAAACCTTCCTATCTTCAGTTCCTAAAAAGGCCAATGGTACCACCAAGCAGAAACTCCCAACAACACAAAGTTTTCCACATTGTTTTTTGGGTTTTTTTTCTTTTTTCCAAATCTGCCTCCTCCTTATATGCCAACATGCATATAAGAACGGATATAGAAGCTGAAGAGAGCGTAAGGATAAGGGACTAACTCTGTCTGGGAATTAGCACTGTCCTTTTTTGCTTCTGTAATAACAGTATTTTTAAAGTTACTATTTTAACGCAAGTCTAAACACAGGTATTCTGGTCTCTTGTTTCCAGGGAATTATGATATTTTCTTATAATAACAGCTTGATTAAAATAATTACTTCTGTGAACTCTCAGATATACATTTTTATTCTCCTTTTTAATTATCAGTCTGTAAGGTACCGGAAATATGCCTTAACAATTGCCAACAGAACCGTCCCCCACTCTCACCTAACCAAACCTCATTCCTAGCACACTACATCACCACCACCGGCTCAGGCTTCCAAGGACCTAATGACTATTCAACGAGCCACCCAAAAGATATCAGGAGAGACATCCCGAGCCATTCACACATCAGGAGAGCATTCCACTATCAGGAGCACGTATGGGGGGCCATTCACACATAGGACATCCATTCATCCACCCTGAAGCACTCCCACAGGCCAGGTGGAAGCTTGTGACGATACAAAGGATCTGTATCGCTACAAAAAGGGAGCATTCGGCCATGGAAAAAAAACCCAAGCAACATGAGGGAAGGGAAGCAACTGCAAGCAAACACGTCGTGGGACAAACTAGGGAACACTCTCCATCGGACCCAGAGACACTGAAGAATATTCTGCCATCGGACGGAATGCTGTAGCCTCGTGGTGGTAGATATTACACTACACTGCACACACAGTGACACCAGAGTTGGATAATGAGAAGTACAACCAGATCTTAAAGCATCTCCTCCCAGCCCTCCCTTCTTAGCAGACTTTAGTCATTACTTCACTGCCGCCTTCTCTCTCCATTGTGGCACAGGGAGGGGCAGGGCATGGGGGAATGGAGGTTTTGGTCTATTCCTCAAAAGTTGGTTTCCTTCTTAGCCAGGGTGGGCATTCCTCACACTCTTCCCCTGCTCCAGCATGGGGTCCCACTCAGGGGACAGTCCTCCATGAACTTTTCCAACATGAATCCTTTCCCAGGGGGTTTCAGCTCTTTACCAGCTGCCCCAGCCTGGATCACTTCCATGGGGTGCAGTCATCAAATGATAGAATGTCTCTCAGTCTCTCAAGCCCAGACTGCTCCAACCTGGTCCTCCACAGAGTCACAAACCCCCCCACAGCAAACCTGCTCCAGCGCTGGTCTTTCTCTCTCTCTCATCTCTGTGTGTCTGTCTCCACAGGCTGCAAGTGCTGGCAGAGGCTTACTCCAACATGGGTCACAACATATCCACCTGCTCCTGTGTGGAGCCTCTCCATGGGCTGCAGGTGGGGTCTCATCCTTCTCAATAGGCGGCAGGGGGACAAGCATTCCACCATGGGCTGTAGGGGCATCTTTCTCTCTGGCACCTAGAATGTTTCCTCCCTCCCCCCCATCCCCGCTTCACTGACCTTGGTGTCTGCACAGTTTCTTACATCTTTTGACTCCCTTCTCTGGTGGCAAAAAGTGGCTACTTGCATTTTTTTTCTCCTAAATTTGATTCCTGGAGGCACTATGACCATCTCCCATTGGCTCGGCTTTGGTCAGCAATGACTCCGGCCTTGAGCCGGCTGGTGTTTGCCCTGTGGGGCCTGTAAAGAACTTCTAGCTGCTTCTTGCAGAAGCCACCTCTGTAGCCCTCCCACCTCCACCAAAACCCAGACACACAAGACTACACCACCTGTGTTACCAACATGGTTTCCAGCTCAAAGTCAAAATACAGATGCATACCAGCTACTGTGAAGAACATTAACTATCCCAGACAAAACCAGAATAAATATATAGTCAAGTAATATGGGGTGTTTTTTATTGTCATCTCTGTTACATACACTTCTTGCTCTCAGTTTAAGTTTGCAAGGTGTGTATCATTTGGTTTATGTGGTAAGTCCTCAGAGTCATAGAATTCCTAAAATTATTTCTTTTTGTCAGTGACAGAGTAGAGTGGAAGGAAGATATGATCAGTGTCACATATGCAGAAACTGGATGAACATAACTGGATCAAAACATGACTCACCGCTTTAATAGCATGCTTCTGGGCATTACAGCAGTATCTTGAAAATTTAAATGGATTCAATCAACCCTACCAACAGTCAAAATATATTCGCAGTCTAAACTGTGTTACTGTGATACAGCACAGTTACAAGAGTCTTGGAGACAGATAAAAAGAAGTCTGAATACTGCTTTTCCATATTTTATCAACAAGCCTACAGAAGTCTGCATGAACACATGATATGTACTACCTTGCATGCACAAAAGCAAACTGTGTTGCATTTAGCTGAGAAATTCCAGATTCATGCTGGTTTAATACAAGAAAAGTATTTGATTATTTAAGGATCATGAGTAGGGGAGATTTTTTTTTTTTTATTTCAGGATACCATATTGCAGGAAAATTATCATACTCATTGATTTGTTGTGCTTACAGATGATGATTCTCAAATTGTTTTTAAAAATGCATAAATATTTCATAAAAGTGGGATTTTACCAATTACAAATTCTGTCATATCAGCTTTTGATGATACAACTTACTGTTGGTGAAAATTTGGTATAAAACTGTGTTATAGTCATATGAGGGCATGTGGTGGTTTAGCCCTGGCAGGAGGCCAGACACCCACCAAAGTCACTCTATCACTCCTCTGTTCAGCTGAACAGGGCAAAAAATAAATATTGAAAGGCTTAGGAATCAAGATAAGGACAGGGAGAGATCATTCCACAATCAGTCTCACGGGCAAAACAGACTCAACACAGAATAAAGGAAAGAAAACTCTCTATTACACTGCACTGCACACACAGTGACACCAGAGTTGGATAATAAGAAGTGCAACCCGATCTTAAAGCACTTCCCCCCACCCCTCCCTTCTTACTAGACTTTACTTTAGCCATGATTTTGCTCCCTTCTTCCCCCCCATTTCAGCACAAGGAGGGGCAGGGACTTCAGGTATGGAGGTTTCGGTCAGTTCCTCACAAGTTGGTTTCCTTCTTGTCTGGGGGTGGGGGGGAATTCATCACACCCTTTCCCTGCTGCACCATGGGGTCCCACCCACAGGAGACAGTCCTCCATGAACTTCTCCAACATGAGGCCTTTCCCATGAGGCTTCAGCTCTTCACCAGCTGCCCCAGCATGGGTCACTTCTGTGGGGTGAAGTTATGATTCTATGATCACAAATCATATAATGTCTTTCAGTCTCTCAAGCCCAGACTGCTCCAACCTGGTCCTTCACGGGGTCACAAGCCTTCCACCCCAGAAAACCTGTTCCAGCATGGGTCTTTCTCTCTCTCTCTCATCTCTGTGTTTCTATCTCTCTTCATGGGCTGCCAGTGCTGGCAGAGGCATGCTCCAATACGGGTCACAGCACCTTCTATATGTCTCCACCTGCTCCAGCATGGAGCCTCTCCACGGGCTGCAGGTGGGGTCTTGGCCTTTTCCATGGACTGCGGGGAGACACTCGCTCCACCATGGGTTTCTACATGGGCTGCAAGGGCATCTTTCTATCCGGCACCTGGGGTTCCTCCTCCACTCTCCCTTCACTGACCTTGGTGTCTGCACAGTTTCTTACATCTTCTCACTTCCATCTCTGGTGGTAAAAAGCAGGTGCTTGTGGAGTTTTTCTCCTAAATGTGATTACCACAGGTGCTATGACCATCGCCGATTGGCACGGCCTTGGTCAGCAACAACTTCGGCCTTGAATGGGCTGGTGTTTGCTCTGTGGGGCCTGCAGAGAGCTTCTAGCTGCTTCTTGCAGAAGCCACCCCTGTACCCTCCCTTCTTCAGCAGAATCCAGCCACTCAAAACTATGACAGGACATTCTCTCTGTAGTCTGTTAAATGCCTGCTCTACTTTTGTTTCAATGTAGTATGAATAACATTGCAAATATTCACTGTGGCTGAAGTAAACAAACTTTTTTGTCCTAAAAAATAGTCAAAATCTCCTTGTCATGGTTAACAGTAGAAAGACAAGGACAGAATAAAAATAAAATTACATTTTAAAAAATACATAAAATCAAATAAGTCTGAAAAATATTAAGGAAAGAAAATTCTAAAAACAGGTCTAACTATTTATCAGACCTGAGTCTTGTATGAATACGTATTTTCCTATCTGAGGAAAACTAATTTGATATAAAAGGAATCCCAAAATTCAGAGGTAATACCTGAGTGCAAATCACAGAGACTTTCAGAATTTTCTTCCAAGTATATTCAGAGCTGCAAAGATCATAAGAATGAAAATGGAGGGCAACCCAATCTTCATTGCAATACTAAGTTCATGGGGCAGAAAAAGCACCTTGCTCAGTTTTTTCTTAGAGGATTATGATCTGAATCTGTAACGATGTGCATCTCATTGCTATGGATATGTCAGCAACTTTTCTTACAGACTGAGGTAAAAGAATTATTAAATTGTTAACGTATACAAATGTTTAATAAATATTTTATCTTCATATTGATACATTAATCAGTCTAATTATGCTATATTAATTATTTCTTTAACTGCTTTACTGAGTGTCTCTACTTTTTACTAAGATTAGACTAATTGTTACAAATTATACCGTCTTCTGTTTAATTTGGAATTATATCTCTCTCTCTCTCACAGAAAAACATTTTTATTTATTAAATTGTATCTTACAATTAGATTCAATCATCTTGTCAAAACATACTCGCTTTTTTCAACTAAGCAAGGCAAAGCACTGCACATGCATGGGCAACCTGTAGTCCTTACCTTTGACTATGTCAATAGATACAGCTATCATATTCATAACTATTCAGTCAAAGGCTTTGACTATGCAAGCAATTCTAAATTTTATAGACTGCTATTTAAATAATTTATATTTCAGTTTCCTGGCCCATCTGAAATAAGGAGAAAGAAAAGACAGAAAAAACCATAAAATCTGGAGGACAATAGGAGCAGATATCTAATAAGATTGTCTCTTCTATAGAGAAGTAAAGACAATGTATGGGACGACTAAAATTTGCATGTTGAATTATGCTTCTACTTCACATGGAAGATTTTATGTTATTTACAGTAAGGTGGTGTTTCAATTTATTTTTATACATATCTGCTCCCTAGTATCCGTCATTTTTCAATGTAAAATAGGTTAAAACTTGATAGTGCCCTGGAATATACTAATCTTCAGAAACCTATCCATAAAAACTCCAACAGCCATGCATTGTTCTCTGTCTAGTAGAAATTTTATGTCACTGATGCTTTTCCCATGCATGTCACATGCTTTCTTAGGCAATCAAACCTGTTAGCACAGAGGAGCTAAATTTGTTGCAAAGTTTTTATTTGGGTTTTTGCTTTCTCCCTTTAAATTAAGAACAAACTGGATTTCCTGCACATGTGAGTGTGGTACAAACAAATCTTGCTCCAGCTAATGCTAGCAAATGCTAGTGTGACACTGCTGACCACATTGGCCTACAAGGGAAAAAGTCTGCATTAAAAGGGGGCTGGGTTAAAGCGAGAGAGCACCTGGAATACAGGGATACAGGAACTTGTGCTCATGAGAGTAAAAGAAAAATATATTAAATACAAAAGAGGGCCTGTTGTACAGTCATCAAAGTTGGGTTTGTTTTATTTTCTTTTGTTTTGTTTTCTTTTTTTCTGAACTGTCACAGCAAACTCCATTTTTAAAAATATCATAATGCTACAAGTGATATTGAATCCCTTACCATTTGGAGATACTAGTTCAGAGACTATCTGGGCCAGCCAGTACTGAGACACAGTACACACAAATTCTTGTTGGTCCACATCACAGAATCAGGACTCTGTTCAGGACATTTGGTGATGTCTGTTCCATGGATAGTCAAGAAAAGATAATAGGTTGCTTTCAAGGGCTGTATATTTGCACAGATCTGTCACAGGCTTGGATGTTGGTTGTCTATGCTACTTATGACCCAGATTAGTGCTGCTTCCCCACTACTTTTGGGAAAGAACATTCACTGGAGAGTAATTAAAGAACAAACTCTGCTTATCTGTAGCTCAGTGCTGCATTTGCAAGCAGCTTCTCTGCAAATTCCCTTTAATAGGAATGTGACGTATCTCTTAGTATGTGATACCTCAGGCTGTTAAGAAACACAGCTCAATCTGTGAATCTGAAAGCCAAATTCACAAAATAGATATGATATTTTAATAGCATCAAATTAAATATGAGAAAAGTTGATAGAAAGGCTTATTTTCCATTGTTAAAAAAAAAATGCAGAAACACTGTGAGGACTAAGGAAAGGGCTGCTAAGCATCAGAATTCTGTCTTTTGTCCAGCCTTTCTGAGCTCTGCACAGCAGACTATTCATGGTCAATGTTGATCTTCTCATTGAGATGCTTCCCATTTTTGTTTTTTTTTTTTTTTCTGAGTGGGTGGGGTGAATGGAAAAAATCTTTCATTTCTTTAATCTGTATAGAATCATACTCACACAGAAGTAATTCGTGTCTATGGTATATTCTTATGCTTCATTCTCAGATAATAGTCTACAAGAATCAAAGAAGAAAATTATATCCAAATCCACTGTTCATGATGTATATATAAAGCTTTTATGTGTTTAAAAGCGGTATATCTTTCATGTATTGTATTTTTTTCATGTAAATGAAATAAAATTTAAAAACTAAATATTGCTTACATTAAAAACTTCAATATATTTTCTCCTTAAATGGTTTATCTGTATTTTTGCCTCCCGAGACTTACCCATAGATACACTGGTTTTTGGACAGATATATAAAATATCTGAAGCAATTATAATTCACTTTATTCTGAGATGTTTTATATAATATTTTTCTCTCTTTTTTTCTAGAGGGAATGAATGCCATCCAGAGAGTCTCAGGAAAGCTTGAGATGCAGGCCTATGTGAACCTCATGAAGTTCAACAAGGTCATATACAGGTTCCTGCATCTGGGTTGACATAACCTCAATATCGTAGAATCATAGAATCATAGAATATATTGAGTTGGAAGGGATCATCAAGTCCAGCTCCTGGCTCCACATAGGGCCAGCCAAGTCAGGGCATGTGACTGAGTGCATCATCAAGATGCTTCTTGAGCTCAGTCAAGTTCAGTGCTGTGATCACTTTCCTGGGGAGCCTGCTCCAGTGCTAGACCACCCTCTCAGTAAAGAACCTCTTCCTAATATACAACCTAAACCCCCTCTATCATGGGAATCAATGCAAACAGATGGAAAAAACAATTGAGAACAGCCCTGTAAAGTACTTTTGGATATTGGTGAAAGAAAAATTGGACATGAGGTGACAATGTGTAGTTACAGCCCAGAAAACCATCATATCCTGGGTTCTGTGGCCAGCAGGTTGACTTTCTCATGAGACCCCATGTCAGGTAATATGTCTAGCTGTGGGTACCACAGTACAAGAAAGACATGGAGCTGTTGGAGTGAGCTGAGAGGAGAGCCATGAAAATGGTTAGAGGACTGGACCACCTCTCCTATGAGGACAGGCTGAGAGAGTTGGGCTTGATAAGCCAGGAGAAGAGACGGTTCCAGGGAAAACTTGTTGCAGTCTTTCAATACTTAAAGAGGACTTAGAAGAAAGATGGAGATGGATGTTTTACCAAATGATAGGACAAGGGAAAATGGTTTTAAATTGAAAAAGAGTAGACTGAGATTGGACATAAGGAAGACATTTTATAAAACGGAGGTGGTGGGAACATATTGTTCAGAGAAGTTGTCAATGCTCCATCTTTGGAAGTCAGCTTGGACAGGGTTTTAAGCAACCTAATCTACTGAAAAATATCCCTGCCCATGTCAGCAGAGGTGGATTAAATAATCTTTAAAGGTATTTTCTAATCCTTCATACGCAAACCTTTTAATGCTTCTATCAAAATTTTAATGGACGGATGGGTAGAAAGCAAGACACTTTCACATTTTTTTCAAGACTGCTTTTACTTTACTAAGACATATTTTAAATGAAATACTGATAAAAATACACGTAAATATATGTAACATATGCTCCTCCTGAACATTGTGTAATTGTTTGCATTCTTAAATTTATTGCAAGTCAGTAAGTGAACTAAACAAACAAAATGAGAAAAAAATCCTCACCAAAAAAAACCCAACCCAAACCCCAAAACAATAAAACCCTATAGTATTTGCACATTTTCAGGTACAAATCTTGTTAAATACATTTTTAGAAGGTAATTTTCTGAGAGCTGGACTCTCCCATTGGGAAGAAAGTATTTTTTAACTGAAAATCTTGAGACTCGAACATCAGATAGAAATCATCAGAACACAATAGCGCTCACTGGCCTTCAGTGTAGACTTTAATTTTTACCCTTTATTTCTATTAAGTAAACAGTTGAGTAATACAAAGTGAAAACTTATGAGAAAATATATCTTTTATTTAGTATAGTGGTTGCCTTTAGGTGAGTAGTAATAAAAATTAAAATTCCCTCCAGATTACTTGCTTGATATTCTAATATATACTTGATCATAATAGAAATCTAAATCACTGTAGGCATTATCTACCTTAGCTTTGTATGTTTTTTTCCTTACTCATTTGTGAGCAAAACCTCTGATACATATATATGTTCATTATGACTTTGAAATCAAGGAAGAAACATCACACCATCTGAAAGCTTGTCATGTTAAAAAGTACTGGCAACTTGAGTTAGAACCTCAAACTAATGCACAGGATCCCTTGTGGTCCTACCCAGCACTTGGGCCAGTGTAAAGAATAAGTATGCAGAGTTGCATTTAGGAACCAAGGGGTTTCTTTTAATAGATAAAATAAAAAAGAAGGGGAAAAAAAAGTGATTAAGTTAGACCCCTTCAACATTGTTTGATTGTTTAACACAGTTTTTTTTTTACCTTTTGCACATTGCCTCTCTTGAAAAAAAGCTTTTTTTTTGTAAATGATCCTATTACTTTAATAGTCCCCATTTACATTCAGAATTTTCATTGTGTCAGTTATCCAATCCCATTTAAATGGTGAAATCTGTGGGCCTCATGGCTATTTTAATGTGATGCCTTTCATGTCGTAATTGAGAGGAGTCTCCGATGAATAAAATAAATGCTTTCAGAGGAATCTCAAGCCCTCAACAGACATCAGCTAAAATGTTAAGAGTGCCTCAAAGTCCCTCTGGTACTATATTTTCTAACCATGAAAGAAATGTCATTATTGTAAATTCTCAGCCTTTGTCTGAAAATCTTGTACCAGTTCCCTTGAGCGTCAGTTCAGTTAATTAATTCAAACAATTTCCTCTCTAATCTCTAAAACATTTTCATATTTAAGACAATAAATGAGACACTTAAGGGGCTCATTCGTTGTTGGTCATTAATATGCCATGGAATTAAAAGAATTATTGCTGGCCTCCAGTGACATGAATAATTTTCGTATGGTTTGGACCCATACAAGGTTAAAATTATGACCTCTGAGTGCTCAAGCAAATGAATATAATGAAAACCTTTGAATAGAACTTGCCACTCCTTTGCCTTTCTTGATATCTAATTTGATATTTAACCACATGATTTATGCCAATTTTGGGATCATATTATTTAATGATAACTTTAAAATTAGTAATTAATTTAGCAGTGGATTGATTGCATTTCTCTTGAACCAGTGCATAAGGTTAATGCAATAGGAGTCTGATGGGTCTGGTAACTTTGACAGTAATTGGTTATTATGTTACATGTTAAGATAAGGAGTCAGCAGCTGAGAATCCCCATGAGATTTGCAGGAGACATAGCTGTGTGTTTGCAAACCTCTTTTCCTCCCTTCAAACACTTGGTTTAAATTCATAACAGAGTTATTTTTGACCTTCAGGGTGATGTTTCATAAGGTTTAGTTCTCACTAATGTACAAGATCAGATTAGAGCAACGCAGCAAAAATAATTCTGTCATAGGAAGATCAACAACGCAATCAGATTTCCTTTTTGTGCTCATTTTGGTGCAACTGTCAAAATAACACGCTGCCACCATAGAAAGCTCTGTTTCTAGACACTATCTGAAGTTCAGATTAATAAGCTTGCACTAAAGCTCAAAATTTATTCATACTCTTGGTCATTATTTAGTGGCAACCTTTCCTATAATTTTGAATTTTATTATTCATAATTATAAAAACCTGAATAAATAACTTGGAACTGATTAGTTACACTGATCACCTCTATCAAAAACTAAACTTAAGGCAACAGAATGACTGAAATATTTTTCTGCCCTTAATATGAAAAATGTTCATTTTATGAATAATAAATATCTATCAATAACTTTATGTAAAGTGTCTGCACACAGTTCAAAATATTTTTGAGAACACAAAATACTGAGAATATAATAGGCAAGGATAATACAGTTGAATCAAATATATTACCCAAGACTCTTTTAATTTATCTTCCCTCTGAAGCCAAATCATTAGAAAGCTTTTATGTCTTATGAATTGATTTGCTACACTCACTGAGTTCTTAAAACACCTTACAAGTATGCATGAAAGAAAACTGCGTGGAGTATATATTTATATTCTAATGGCTATATGAGCATAGTTTATCACAACTAAACTATTATAATTCTAAAGATAAAAAGTAGTCCATTTCTGAATTTCTAAAATATTCCTAGAAAATCTGTTCAGATGACTGTATTAAAATAAAAAAACCCATTAAAATTAACTGAGGTTTCTGAAAATGACCGACTCCAAATATGTTGTCGTGAGGGACAAGGTCCTGAGAAAAGTTCGCAGTCAGGACAAGAGAAATTAAAGGGAAGGGTGTGTGACAATATTGCATGGCATACATCTCAAAGTACATCTTCTGAAGGTCATGTTTTCATGAATTAGATTAGGCACTGTCAGTTGCTTCTATTTCTGAGGCATAGCATCAGTCACATTGTGTTAGACAATGTGGTATAAAATGACTTGACATGATGCACTGGAATACACAGCACTTCAACTGGGAAATTTAGAAAGAGTATTTGAGCATTTTCCACCTGTCTGAACCACCAAACACCTAAACATGATTGCGAGTCTTTGCTTAAAGTTGGTCCCAAGTCTTTGAATATCAAGAGTACAGAAAATTTGGACTGATTTTCATTGTCAGACCTACGTGACAATAATTGTGTACTATCTGTTTTGGAACAGTGCTTTCCTGTCAGCCAGAACCAGCCATTCCCCATTCCACTAGCATCCAACTGTACCTCAGAATTGTGAATATACTTAAGATTAGGAGTTTATGCAGCTATTTGGATTTATTCCTTTTTCCTTTTCCATTAACATTCTTCTGCAACTGAATCCTGAATACTGATGTAGAAGTGGGTAGGGGAATTTTAATTTCCCTGGAATAGAATTCACAGCATGGTTGAAGGTAAAAGACACAGTTAAAATCTTTTAGAAATATCCCCAAGTGGATCTGAGCTCACTGCTTGCTTCTGTCATGAGCACCTGGCATGAAATGAACAAATGCAATACTACAGTGAAACACTGAAAAAAAAAATCTATCTATAATGAAAAAATTCAATCCCAAGTTGGAGTGTCTGTCAGTTTGAAGTACTTTTCTCATTCACGTATGTAGAATTATAAATATAAATGTAACATATGACCAACCTATCTTGAAAACGACTTATTATCCAACAAAACAATGTAAATTAAAAACTTTAGACATATATATAATTTCTTTTTCAAAAACTACCTCCTCATCTAAACAAATGTTCCTATTATTCCCATCACCAATACAGCTGAGAAAAACATTCAAGTGCTTTGAATACATTGGCCACCATTTTCAATAAATTACACTCATATTTTGACACTTCTTTATTGATGTCTGACAGTGTTACAGACACCACTTCTTGACTTCATGTTTGAAAATCCTAACACCACTGAACAAAATTAAAACAGATTCAAAGAGTTATCTTAAGGACAAAAGGCTTTATTAACCTACCTTAAAGTATGCTATTGCTTTTCCTCAGATCAGGATTTTATTCTAAGTGTATAGATCTCTCACTATGTTCCAGAATATTAATACTCTTGTGGAAGTAAATGCATTCCCATCCTTAGATCTTATACTCCCTACAGTATCACATTTTATTTCCTGGCTTATGCCAAATGCTTTTCTGTAAAGCAATAAAGTAGAATTTGCAACTTCAGACAGTATTTCCTGATCCAGAGGGCTGCAGCCAAAATATGGCAAACAAGCAACTTCTGCTGCTACTCAGCACTGTTTCAGAGGAATCTGTCATCATTAATTTTCTGAGACTGTAGATAACAGATAATCACAAAGAATATTTTCCTTTCTCCTCTTCTGCCTGTGTTGGATGGTAATTTGTGGGATTTCTACTACTGCTGAATTTCTAAGATTGGTACAAAAGTTAGTGCCACTGAGTCATCCCAGAATGTCAAAATGAAACTGAATATAGAAAACCATCTAAATACTATAAAAAATATCTGAAACGTCCAGACTATTAAACAGATTACATTCTTTCAAAGGAAGAGTTAAAGTCCTCATTATAGAAATCATTTCACAGAATCACAGAATCGTGACCTCCAGAGTTCATTGGGTCCAACCCCCTGCCAAAGCAGGTTCCCTAGGACAGGTTGCACAGGGAGGCATCCAGAAGGGTCTTGAATATCTCCAGAGAAGGAGACTACACAACCCCCCTGGGCAGCCTGTCCCAGTGCTCTGTCACCCTTACTGTGAATTTTGCACTGGACAGAACACACAAGAGTATCAAAATAATTGTAAATTGTGAAGATAGATAGAGGCACTACTGTAGATCTTTACCATCTCAAGCTTATAATAATTTTCTCATTTATGACATGGAATTAATTAAGTATCAAATATGTCAATGATAACCAAAATCCACCAAATTTTAAAAAGGGTGAATTTAATTTTCATAGCAATTCCCATGACGAATTCAAGGTTATATATTTTTGTGTCATAAACTGAAGTCAATCCTTTTTGGTAAATTCTTAAAACCCTTTTTTTAAATTTTTTTTTCCCTCCTAGTGCATAAATAGAGGCCAAACTCTCAACTTCTGTCTCAGAAATCTAGCTTCTCTCACTCTGTTCTGTTTGCTGCTTTTATGATTTCCTGTTAAGGTTTCTGCATCACAAGCACACAGTCATATATGATCTTCCTGTTTTCCCATGACATTTCAGAATTAATCTTCTGCAAGGCATCTGGCTAATTTTAAAGACGGTTGTCAGCTTTTGTTATGGTTGCCTAGAGAAAAGTAAAATTGCATGTTCATTCACCTATAATGGCAATGAGGATCATAATTCCATGGAGAGAGTTGGCTCCAGACAGCAAACTGGAAGGAGTAAGAAAAATTGTGGGAATATATTCAGCAAAGTGCTGCTTTAGTTGATCAGAAGATGTGTGGGTGAGTCTATCAAACATTTACCGATGGACATCAGAAACAGCTCTCTCTCCCTCATCAGCTGAAAGGTTAAGTACTGTAGCATTAGCCAGTAGACCACAGAGATGAGAAAAAGAGGAAAACATTGTGAAGAGAGGATCAGAGTATTCAATGGGATATAGGCTCTGAAATTGAAAGTAGTCATCAACTATCTTAACTGTAGCTACATAGCTGTCGTCTCTACCTACTTATGCTCCAACAAAGAAAGACATTCCATAGCTGCATACTCACATGGATGAACAATGAGGCCACTTCCATTCTTTTGAATTGATCCTGTTTGGAACAGTGGTCTGAAACTGTGTTTCCTGTCTTCCCATTAAATCAGACACCCACTGGGATGCCCAAAATACTCCTCTATTCCTTTCCAAAAATAAGTTAATTGAAATGGGAGTGGAGCCACCCCTACACATGACTACATTAACCACCATTGTCCCTGGTTCAGTGACTTTTAAATGACCCAACAACTTTTATCACATCTTTTAAACAGAAAAGCAATTGGTGTTATTAACCTAGCTTGAGATCATAAGTCATAACTGAGAATACAAACCTGAAATGCCCACTTTAGTCCCATATAGTTACTAAATGTCTTTGAAGAAGTCTTCTTGTGTGCTTTTTATTAGACTCTGTTGCTTTGGTTGCAATGAGAAACAACACTGCTTCTCATGTTGCTATTACGTCACAAAAAGTAGTAAAGATTTCTTGCATAATGCAAACAAGGGAGGATGAAACTATTATTTACAGTTTAGCAGCTCAGAATGTACTTTTACAGGACAGCAGAAAAGCAATCTTTGGTCTGAGGTCTTTCTTTCATAACCATCAAGCTCTATGTTCTGACTGAAGACATGACATTCTTACCAATAGTTAAAAACATCTTTTTACAGTGGAAATGGTTAACCAATTTATGTAAGAAATGGAACATTTCATCTTTAGCAAACAAATTGTCTCTCACTTTCTCTCCTTTTCTGTTTTACTATATTGATTATTATTAGCTAGTTTAGTTTTCCTGCTATTCCTGATGGCCCCTTGCAAATATCCCAATCTAAATGATGAATGAGAAAGAATTCTTATATTCACCCTTAGAACTTTGCCAACACTCTCTTTTTTCTTTAGTGTCTCACTGATGCTTTAATTTCTGACATGTAAATTTAATTTTTTGCCTCTTCTCCATTTTTTTTCTACATTGATTTTGTTATCACAAAATATTAACGTATAGGAGCTTGTTTACAAGATTATAGCTACTTTCCCAACATTTCAATCATTATTAATAGTATTTAATACCAAATTTAGTTTCTTTATTATACTTCTACTTTTAGATACAAAAGCTTCAATGTCTTGCCTCTCTAACATGAATGCTTGTTTAAAAAATTCTTTACTTTCTCATTTCATTGTATATTTAGACATGACTTCCAGGGTTGTTTTTTATAATTCACGTAACATTTTTTTAACCTCTTTCACCCAGCAGCTTTAAGCCTACATCCGGATGATACTGGTTTTGTAAGTCCTGTAACAATATATACAACATCGTCTTACAGGAAGGCTGTTGAAAGCAAAGATGCCTAAGAAAGCAAAGATGCAAAATGTCTACGACATTGATATAAGTACCAAAAAAGCTTTCATATCACTCTACTTTGCTCTTGTATCACAAGCATCTCTGTGTAGGTCATTTGTATTGCCCCTAGCACACAACATCTTTTTGGTTCCATAAGAAGTTTTTAATAGTATCAGGTATTTTTGCTTTGGTTATTCATTCACATTACAAATATTTTCTTTCAGATATCCAGTGGCATTATGGTGACATCATGTTGCTTATATGCAGAGGGCAAAATATTATACTATTTCCATAATCTAAGATTCAGACTTTGTCCCTTAATATGTTCAGCTAGTGGTCAGTTGTTCTCTTGACTTCATTGTGTTCTTTTCTAAATTTATTTCACTATTTTAGTTCCAGAACAAAATTGATTTTGTGAATATCAAGGTTAAATTATGACATTTCTTTCCTTAGTCTATTTTTTCTACCTCTTTGTGCCACCTTACATCATTTTCTATCTCCTTATCGTTTCACGTAGCGTTTCCTTGCGTCTGTGTCCTGGTTTCAGCTATGATGGAGTTAAACTTTTTTTTTTAGCAGTGAATGGAATGCCATGTTTGGGTGTTAGCATGAGAATAGTGCTGATAGCACCCTGATGTTTCCGATTTGTTGCCGGGCAATCAAGGACCTTTCTCAGCTCTGCATACTTCCTTACTAGTGAGAAAGGAGGGGACGCAGCCAGGACAGGTGATCCGAATTGGCCAAAGAGGATATTCCATACCAGTTACGTCATGTTCGGTATAAGGGGGGACTGGGGGGAAGAGGGGGAGACAACGCCAGGACGTGCAGTTTCTGGGGCGGTCGGGTTGTCCGGGACGGGCTCTAAGCTGTGCGGCCTGAGTTGTGTGGTTTGGTGAGAAATTGCATTGTGTATCACCAGTTTCATCTATTTTGTGCTTTAAACTTATGTTATTGTTATATCTAGTTTTCTGTTATTGTTTAGTAAACTATCCTTATCCCAACCTGCGTGGTTCTGGTTTCTAGGTTGTGGTTTCTTTTCCTCCTTTCTTCCTTCCCTTTTCCCCTTCCCCCAACTTTCCCTCCCCCTTCCTTTTGAAAGTACAAGCGACTGTGTGGGGTGCGGCCCTCGGCTGGGGCAAAACCACGACAGTTATTTTGGCGCCCAACGTGGGGCACGAACGGTTGGGATAACGGTAGATCTGACCCTAACTATCGCAATTAAGATAAGCACTGTTGTTTAAGCAATCTCTGGTCACGATGTTGTGGTATTTATTCACAAGGCTGTGGCAGCAAAACCACCACATGCTGTATACAATCCTGGCAGGATTCTTTACTCTCTCAGGTCTGTGGCTCCCGTATTTGTTCCCATACTTCATTATAGTGTATTTTATGATATCGGTCTATGATACAATAATATCGATGATCATGAGCTTAAGCTGGTACCTGTATGAGGTTTTGCTGTCCTGTCCATTCTTTGGACAGGGAGGGGTTAATAACAGCAGCCGGTATGGTGGGGGCACTGCTTTCTTTTCCTTTGGGATAAATACAACAGCTCTTAGGGCAGTTTTTGAAAATCTTCAATATCTCTGGGATATTCAAACTAGCATTTTGCTATTGGTAGGTTTGGTGCAGATGGTTCAGTTTTTGTTATATATCAAGCATAGGTTTATGAATACCACTGAAGAGCTTTCTCGGAGACAGAATAATCACGAGTGGCAGGGCATGTGGCAAAGTATGGGCGAGTACCTAGGTACTTTCTCACGCCCGATGGTTTGGAATTTCACTCCTGAACAGCTACAAGACCCCGATCAAGTGACTGCATACCTAAGGAAAAATTGCTGTAGGTTTCCCAGAGATGGACACCTTACTGCACTGTGCTGGGCTCTGGCCACTATTTATCAAACACTGCTTGATAGCAGGCAGCACTGTCAGCACTGTCAGCACTGTCAGGGAGAAGGGAAAGGAAACAGACTGGCAGATACTATAGCTGCTGCAACCACTGGGGCTGACACTGCAGCTACTGCAACCCCTGTGACCGACACTGCAGCTACTGTAATCTCTACAGCAGACACTGCAGATGATCAGAAAAACCAACCCACACCAGTGTCTGTTGCTCCCGTACAAAAGAGGAAAGGCACAAAGAAATCAGTTCGTATAGTGACGGATAAGGATGATGATCAACCGGGATCATCTCGAGGATATCAGGATGAGGCAGAACCAGAGATTGTTACCCGATCCCTGACTCTGAGTGAGCTGCGTGAGGTTCGAAAAGATTTCACTCGCCACCCAAGTGAGCACATTATCACTTGGTTGCTCCGATGTTGGGATCACGGGGCCAGTAGTTTGGAATTAGAAGGCAGAGAGGCCAAGCAGTTGGGATCCCTAGCTAGAGAAGGAGGAATTCACAAAGCAATTGGGAGGAGGCCGGAAATCCTCAGCCTCTGGAGGCGACTACTGTCAAGTGTGAAGGAAAGATATCCCATAAAGGAATATATTACATGCCAGACACCTAAGTGTAACAACATAGAGACATCTGTCCAGCACCTGAGAGAATTAGCTGTACGGGAGATAATTTATTATGATCTGGACAATTCACGGCTTCCCTCTGATCCCGATGAAGTCCTATGCACTCCAGATATGTGGCGTAAGGTTGTACGAAGTGCACCAGCAGGGTATACCAATTCACTGGCAGCAATTGACTGGAATGATACGAATCCGCCAACCGTAAATGAGGTGGCCTGCCGACTCCGGAAATACCAAGACAATGTTTCCCTCTCCGTCATTGCAGCAGTAGAGAAACTGGTTCAACGACTTGACAACAATGTGTCCAACTCCCAACCCGTATGGAGCAATGTTGCAGCTACTGGGAGAAAGCGTCCATCGTTCCAAGAGGGAGAATACACACCACGACGTACATTGTGGTTTTACCTGCTTGATCATGGAGAGGACATGAGGAAATGGGATATGCAGCCCACCTCAGCCCTTCGAGCACGAGTAAATGAGCTGCGGGGTAAGACATTCGCACAACGAGATTCTGCCAGGAAGAAGGCTGCACCAGTTTCTACTGGGCAGTTCCCTAGACCAACTGGAAGGCCTACCTATATGTGTGATGTGCCTGATCCTTTTGAAGGGACCTCTAAGTCCTTTATGCAACCAGTGGAAAACAAATATGATCAGCAGCAATAGAGGGGCCCTGCCTCCAGCCAGGTGGAGGAGAGGGACAATCGGGTTTATTGGACTGTGTGGATCCGATGGCCTGGCACGTCAGACCCACAAGAGTACAAAGCTCTGGTGGATACTGGTGCCCAGTGTACTCTAATGCCATCGAATCATGAAGGGGTAGAACCTGTTTGTATTTCTGGAGTGACAGGGGGATCCCAACAACTAACTGTGCTAGAGGCTGAGGTGAGCCTAACTGGGAAGGACTGGGAAAAACACCCCATTGTGACTGGTCCAGAAGCTCCGTGCATTTTAGGTATAGATTATCTACGTAGAGGGTATTTTAAAGACCCAAAAGGGTACCGATGGGCTTTTGGAATAGCTGCTTTGGAAACAGAAGAAATTGAACAATTGTGTGCCTTGCCTGGACTCTCGGAGGATTCTGCTGTTGTGGGGTTGTTGAAGGGTGAAGAACAGCAAGTGCCAGTTGCTACGACGACGGTGCACAGACGACAATACCGTACTAACCGAGATTCCCTGATTCCCATCCATAAGCTGATTCGTCAACTGGAGGATCAGGGAGTGATCAGCCGAACCCACTCACCCTTTAATAGTCCCATATGGCCAGTGAGGAAGTCCAATGGAGAGTGGAGGCTGACAGTAGATTATCGTGGCCTAAATGAAGTCACTCCAGGTATGAGTGCTGCTGTGCCAGACATGTTAGAGCTCCAGTATGAATTGGAATCGAAGGCAGCCAAGTGGTACGCCACAATCGACATTGCGAATGCTTTCTTCTCGATCCCACTGGCGCCAGAGTGCAGGCCACAGTTTGCTTTCACTTGGAGAGGCATCCAATACACGTGGAATCGTCTGCCCCAGGGGTGGAAACATAGCCCCACCATCTGCCATGGACTAATCCAGAATACACTGGAAAAGGGTGAAGCACCAGAGCACCTGCAGTATATTGATGACATCATTGTATGGGGCAACACAGCAGAGGAAGTTTTTGAAAAAGGAAACAGGGTAATTAAAATCCTTTTAGAAGCCGGTTTTGCTATAAAACGAAGTAAAGTCAAGGGGCCTACGCGAGAAATCCAGTTTTTAGGAATAAAATGGCAGGATGGGCGTCGTCAGATCCCAATGGACATTATTAATAAAATAGCAGCTATGTCTCCACCAAGCAACAAAAAGGAAACACAAGCTTTCTTAGGTGTTATAGGTTTTTGGCGACTGCATGTCCCAAACTACAGTCTCATTGTGAGCCCACTCTACCATGTAACTCGAAAGAAGAATGATTTCCAATGGGGCCCTGAGCAACAGCAAGCCTTTGAGCAGATCAAACGCGAGATAGTCCATGCAGTGGCCCTTGGGCCTGTCCGAACAGGGACAGATATTAAAAATGTGCTCTACACTGCAGCTGGGGAGAACGGCCCGACCTGGAGTCTCTGGCAGAAAGGACAAGGGGAGACTCGAGGTCGACCGCTGGGGTTTTGGAGTCGGGCCTACAAAGGATCTGAGGCCAATTATACTCCAACAGAAAAGGAAATACTGGCCGCCTATGAAGGGGTTCGAGCCGCCTCAGAAGTGATTGGAACTGAAGCCCAGCTCCTCCTGGCACCCCGACTGCCGGTGCTGGGCTGGATGTTCAAAGGGAAGGTTCCTTCTACACACCATGCCACTGATGCTACGTGGAGCAAGTGGGTTGCACTAATTACACAGCGGGCTCGAATAGGAAACCCCAATCGCCCAGGAATCGTGGAGGTGATCACAGACTGGCCAGAAGGCAAAGATTTTGGGATGTCACCAGAGGATGAGGAGGTAACACGCGCTGAAGAAGCCCCACCCTACAACGAACTGCCAGAGAATGAGAAGCGATATGCCCTGTTCACTGATGGGTCTTGTCGCATTGTGGGTAAGCATCGGAGATGGAAAGCCGCTGTATGGAATCGTATAAGAAGAGTAGCAGAAGCCACTGAAGGAAAAGGTGAATCCAGCCAGTTCGCTGAGGTGAAGGCCATCCAGTTAGCCCTGGACATTGCTGAGAGAGAAAAGTGGCCAAGGCTCTACCTTTATACTGATTCATGGATGGTGGCGAATGCCCTGTGGGGGTGGTTGCAGCAGTGGAAAAAGAAGAGCTGGCAGCGTAGAGGCAAACCTATATGGGCTGGTGACTTATGGCAAGATATCTCTGCTCGGTTAGAGAAACTTGTTGTAAAGGTATGTCATGTCGACGCCCATGTACCTAAGAGTCGGGCCATGGAGGAACATGAAAACAACCATCAGGTAGATAAGGCTGCTAGGATTAAAGTGGCTCAGGTAGATCTAGACTGGCAACGTAAGGGTGAATTATTCATGGCTCGATGGGCCCATGATACCTCGGGTCATCAAGGGAGAGATGCAACATATAGATGGGCTCGGGATCGAGGGGTGGACTTGACCATGGACGCCATCGCACAAGTTGTCCACGAATGTGAGACATGTGCTGCAATCAAGCAAGCTAAGCGGTTAAAGCCCCTTTGGTATGGAGGACGGTGGATGAAATATAAATATGGGGAGGCTTGGCAGATTGATTACATCACCCTCCCACAAACCCGCCATGGCAAACGTTATGTGCTTACAATGGTGGAGGCAACTACCGGCTGGCTAGAAACATATCCCGTACCCCATGCCACTGCTCGAAATACAATTCTGGGCCTTGAAAGGCAAGTCCTCTGGCGACATGGTACTCCAGAAAGAATCGAGTCAGACAATGGGACTCACTTCCGAAACACTCTTATAGACACCTGGGCCAAAGAGCATGGCATTGAGTGGGTGTACCACATTCCTTATCATGCACCGGCCTCTGGGAAAATTGAACGATATAATGGACTTTTAAAAACTACACTGAAAGCAATGTGTGGTGGGACATTCAAGCATTGGGATACACATTTGGCCAAAGCCACGTGGTTAGTTAACTCTAGGGGATCTACCAATCGGGCTGGCCCTGCCCAGGCAAAATTTCCACGTGCTGTAGAGGGAGACAGAGTCCCAGTAGTGCATATGAAGAGTGTATTGGGAAAGAGAGTTTGGGTCATCCCTGCTTCAGGCAAAGGTAAACCCATGTCTGGAATTGTTTTTGCTCAAGGACCTGGCTGTACTTGGTGGGTAATGCAGAGGGATGGAGAAGTTCGATGTGTACCTCAAGGGGATTTAATTTTGGGTGAGAATAGCCAATATAATTAATGAAGTAGAAATTGTAATAATTGCCAAATAACCCATTATTGTATATTCATTATTGTTATGATTGCTGTATGTTGTACCATAGCATTATAGCTGGAGTCATACAAGTTAATGAAGAATGAGTGCCATGATGATGGAACTAAAGCCTGGCCTCTCAAGAACTTTTTGCTCCCTTTGAAAATAAACTCTGACCCACAGACTATGAGCATGGACCATGCCAGGTGTATCAGTCAAGAGCCTGAGATGCAGCATGCAACGAGCCAATGGAACATACAACTATCCTGAGAAACTGTTACGACAAATGGAGCCTGAAAATCATGAACTAAATGAACTCAACAACTTCAGAGGGATGATTCACAGACTGAGGGAATAAGATCTGTATGCACGTATGTGTGCATACATGTGTACATACATATATGGGTGTGTGAAACACGAAACTGGTTGTACCCAAAGAAAATTGTTGGATCTGGTCATGACGTAAATGGTATGGAATAAGGGGTGGATAATGTCCTGGTTTCAGCTATGATGGAGTTAAACTTTTTTTTTTAGCAGTGAATGGAATGCCATGTTTGGGTGTTAGCATGAGAATAGTGCTGATAGCACCCTGATGTTTCCGATTTGTTGCCGGGCAATCAAGGACCTTTCTCAGCTCTGCATACTTCCTTACTAGTGAGAAAGGAGGGGACGCAGCCAGGACAGGTGATCCGAATTGGCCAAAGAGGATATTCCATACCAGTTACGTCATGTTCGGTATAAGGGGGGACTGGGGGGAAGAGGGGGAGACAACGCCAGGACGTGCAGTTTCTGGGGCGGTCGGGTTGTCCGGGACGGGCTCTAAGCTGTGCGGCCTGAGTTGTGTGGTTTGGTGAGAAATTGCATTGTGTATCACCAGTTTCATCTATTTTGTGCTTTAAACTTATGTTATTGTTATATCTAGTTTTCTGTTATTGTTTAGTAAACTATCCTTATCCCAACCTGCGTGGTTCTGGTTTCTAGGTTGTGGTTTCTTTTCCTCCTTTCTTCCTTCCCTTTTCCCCTTCCCCCAACTTTCCCTCCCCCTTCCTTTTGAAAGTACAAGCGACTGTGTGGGGTGCGGCCCTCGGCTTTGGCAAAACCACGACAGTCTGTCTTGTAGAACTTCCCCTTTAGAGTAAAGATTCTTTTGCTTTCAGTGATTTTATGTGCCATTCAAAATTCTATATCTTTTCTTACAAAGCAGAAAGCACTTTACATTAATTGTTATGCTTTCTTAACAGTCTGCATCCATAAATAGGAGATATATATATACATTTCTCATGAAGCTGTCTTCCATTTTTCAATAGCAAACTTAACAGCACAAGTGTTTTACAAGTGTTTTTCTGCATATTAGAAAGCTGTTAGAAAAACAGTTTGGTAAGCCAAGATCTCCTGTGGTTTTAATCTACTACTCACTGTTAGATCATGTAGATATTATTCATGGAACAAAACTTGAAAGGGACTCCTGCTTCTCTGGATGCATCTCTTGATGGCACAGTTGTAGGTTGCCATGAAGATATTCATATCCCACCACATATCTCTGCAAGAGCTTGAATTCTTTAATCCCTAACTATAACATTAAGTAGCTTATTCCCAGACGTATATAGGAAAACATGAATTTAATACCATCCCACCTACTGTAATATACCATCCCCAGTAAATTCCTCCTTTCACTTCCCATTGACCAGCATTTATGAATTTCTATTCAGGTTGTATTCTTTTGTGAATTTTCCTTTTAGACATAGAACTCCTTCAGGGCACTCTGCAGGCACTTTTTTCAGAAAAGCACATTGATGTCAAGCATCACAAGACTTCTGTGCATTTACCGCACAATTGCTCTTCTTGATATACTGGAGTATGGACCGTGCCATAATTTCTACCCAGACATAAGCTCTTTGCAAGAGAGAAATAGCTAAAATTTTCCTTCTTGTAGGGAATATTATGAATAAGCATGTCAAAGTGTCCCATATCATAAAATATTATCTTATTATCTGTTCTACATGAACACACTGCGTCTGTATAACACTGGAGCATAGTAGTGTCAGCTCTTAAGATGATAAATAATGTCCAACTTTATATTTCTCTTGAGAAAATAAGTTATATCACATTTCTCTTTGCCTAAAGGAATTTTGGATAAACCAGAGAAATGAAGAGGAGGACTGGAGAACTTGGTGATAAAGGAATGCAAAATGAATGTTACTTTTTTATTATTATTATTTTAAATTATTTGACTGAACATTCATATTTCATGACAGTGTGGTTCAGTTGGCATAGAAACATTTTCACATACTCAGTCCTCCAAGGCTACTCATTTATTTAAGTTAAAAACAACAACAGTTTAAAATATTTTGTTCTCAGTAACTGTAAAGGAAGGAAATAATATTATACTTTCACAAGGATTAACTAACACTTCACCAATAATACTTATTTACATTCCTTCAGGGAGTCTTTAAAATTGACCCTTCTCTCATAAAACAAAGCAATAGATGCGACAAATAAGCTTTATGATGGCATCACAGCAACACATTCAATATTCTGTGACCATACATTTTTCTTGCAATGCAGGTATTTCATCAATTTCCTTCATTAAGGAAGGGAGGAGGAGAAGGGGAAAAAATGCGCATAACTACTGGAGTATGTTGTGTATTAACCAGAATGCATAATAAACGTTTATAAATGTATATTATAGATACAGCTCTACTATGTGTAAAAAGAATCTAACTTTGGTCTGAGAGTAGAGCTCAAGATGAGATGGCAAAGGTAGTTCTTGACAAAGAACAAAGTGAAATGCTAACAGCAGCTGTACCGTAAGGACAAATAACCCTGGTCTGAGCTCTGTGCCACAACTTAACAATCCACGTGATGATTTCTTTCTCAAGGACAAGGACAGTGGTCAGTTCTGGAACATCAACCTTTACAAATAGTGATTATACAGCAGTGTGTATACAGAGATACTGCCACACTTCCTTTTATGCTTAACTGAAAAAACATAGTATCACATATACAGTGAAGTGGAATGTCAGTAAAGATTGACTTTTTACCTGGAACTGTGGCAAGGATAGTGTATCATTTATAATTAAACTATCATATTGAAAAGTCCTGAAGACTTTTCTCCAGCTACTAGATAAGGGGACTGAGTGTGCACTGAAGTGATTTGAGAAGACAGCATCATGTTTTGATAGTTTAATCATTCTCTGCATGTGGAATTTTAATACAGTTAAGTTTCTACCACCCTGATCAAATTTAATGGCAGAAAACCATAGTCAATATCTGTCTTTCTCAGGACAAAGAACAAGCAACCTCTCTGTACTCTTTTTTCATTAAAGAAATGACCCAATCATTATAGACTACTTTATTCATCAAAATTCTCAGAATGTATAGCCAGGTTTTTAACTCTCCATCTAAAACAAAGTATTTGGGATAAGTATTAAGTCCTACTTAATACCATATAAGAAATAAGATTAAAATTTTATTTATGAAACTCTAGCATGGAGACTGCAGTCAAGTGTCCACAGTGCAATGCTGGCATACAGACAACTACACATACAAAAAAAGGCAAAACCATTCTTTAGACAAATAAAATTCTTACAAACAGTTGTATTTCTGAAACTAAAGGTAGGACAGTTGCCTTTCACCCTGCCCTGGCCATCATGCTGCTGTACCAGGCCCGGCCACATGCCTTGGTCCCTCCTACCCCACCATGCCAGCAAGGTCAGAGGTCAGCCACCTTCCATGGGGGTCTTTGTGGGGCAATCAGAGATCCAAGGGGCTCCTGACACCATCAGGCACAGCACCAAATGCCAGGATGGGTGTCCTGGGTGTGCGTCCATCCCTGAGGTATTTTGGATGAGCAGGACCACCTTTGTCTGTCCCAACACTTTCCTCCATTACACCATGTCAGACCCCCAGCACTTGGGTATGGCAGTGCTCATGACTCAACAGTGTCCTGGCTGCGTAAAAAAGGACCAAAACCCCCATCTCAGCATCACTGTAGGTGGCCTGACATGGCATGATGGGTTTTTTTTAATTACTATAATTTATTCTGTTTAGAAGTATTCATAATTCCAAAGTTCTTCTATTATATTTCAATGAACTATTATTTTAATAAATGAATGCTATTAACCTATGATTGTATTTTTTTTTTTTTCATTTTTGCACTTTAAATCACTTCTCAAATTATTTGATATTATGGTAGGTTTCATTACTTTGTGGATTTTCCTTCACTTTTTGTCTTTGATTAAATTTCATTTCCAGTTTTGTAGGATTCAGGGTTCCTTTTAAAATAACAGTAATTATTGCACTGAGATGCTTTATTGATTTATTCCCTTTAATTGAAGGAAAGCTATTGTAATTTTGTTACGAGAACACAGTGGCTAATGCTTTTATGATTTCATAAAATAGATCCAAACAAACAAATATATCAAATAAACAAGGGACAGAAGTTTTAGTTTTAAAAAAAAAAAAGTGCATGGATCAAAAGAGACATTTGAAGATAGTTGTACCATAATTATAAGTTAAACCTTCTACTGTCATGAATTGCCATGTCTTTACCCAGATAAAGGCTGTTTCATATGCTTGTTAATACCTCAATAGAGACTAAGATTATAGTCAACTTTTTTTTAAAAATACAGAATTAAGATTAATTTTTCCTAAATTCAGAAATCTATGACATAAGCATCTGTATTTGAATTAGGTGTGCATATTCCTTTTTCTGACAATGTAGAGAAATACACTTATCTGAATTACAATTAATGTCATTTTATTATCTTGTGTAACTGGTAATAAATGGCTGCCAGCACAATTAGCACAAATGTAGGTGCTTACAATATAAACACTTAAAGTTAGTTAAGATAAATCATACACAAAGAACCTAAAGTCTGCTGAAATCAGATAAAAGTTGTACTAGTAGACTCCATTTGTAAAGGGAAAATTGGGGCAAACATTTCATTCTAACTGCTGACATTACTTTCATAAATGCTGTGTATCTGGTGTACTCACAGAGCATGATGAAGAGCACTTTCCAAGGATGTTTCTCCTCTACACACCTTTCTTATAGTTGTACTCTCCAGTCACAGTAATGGTCCATAAAGAAAACTTCTGGTGGAAAATCTTGTTTATTTGACACATTTCTCAACAATAATGATTGCATCAAAAGCAGCCAAGATGGCCTTTTGCTTAGCAGCCTAAGGTCCAGCACTTTTAGAAGATACAAAGAAGGGTTAACATTCCTAAGCAGAGTCTATGAGACCAGTATGGTCATACTGACGTAGTGCTGAAACCAAGGTGGTAAGTTTGGCTGGAGATGACTGTTGTTCTTCCAGATGCATGAATATAGCTCTGTGTGACTCTGCTTCACTCACTGGACTTACTGGCTTAGCTCAATGTTACTTTAGAGAGCACACTGCAGAATCACAGGTTTTTTGCCATTAATTTTTCAAGGTTATCACTGCACAAAAAAATGATAAGAAAATTAAAACATTAACAAAAGAAAAACTTCTTCTCACACTCTTCTGTGTTATGCTGGGAGGAAAATCTAATATTAATCCTCTTGTTTGTTCCTACAGCTGCTCCCATAAGAGCATCAACACTCCTAAAAATCTGGGTCTTTCTCAGCAACTGTTACAGTCTGGGTATTTAATTTCAGCTGCTTATTGGAGTTTGAATAGGAACAACAATGCTCACTCACACCCACTTAATTTTGAGATGGCACCAGACAGGTTCTCCCTCTTGTTTTTCAAGACTTCTGTTCATAATGATTCTTTATAACATTCAAGGACATGAAATGAAATAATGATTTATAGTCACCTTTCAAGAGAGTTCTCCAAAGTGATATCCAAATCCAGATTCCTATCCACTTTTGGACAACTCCTGAAAAAACTAGGCTTACATTTAGCCTGCATACCAATTCAACGTGGTTTTTTTTCCATGCTGAGTACAGCTCCCCATAGGGATGACATGAATTAAGCCATAACAACATTTCCATTAATAGTTTGATACAGCTAGCTCTGTTTACATGTATGTTCTAACTTAAATTTATACATGCTTAAATTGTGGATTACCTTGTCCTCGTCAGAAAACTAACACATCATTGTAGTTCATGTTCAAATTTTTGTAACCTTGGTAGTTTCAGAAGTATCCTGAAATCTCTGTGCAAGTGGCAGAGAGCATTGCGTTCATCTATCCAGTGATGGCTGTTTTTTCAGAGCCAAACAGGCAGATTTAAAATTTTCCAAAATCTAGATTCAGGTGTAATCTGAAGAGGACATGCCTGCCACTAAAAGAGTCAGTGCATGTGGAAAGAATGACTGCACTTGAGGTATGTGATGATGCAGAGTAACTCAACATTTTGTGTTATGCATACATTGAAAACATGATCCATAACGCTGTACAGCAGCCTATACCATTGCTAATCCCCATGTTCCATTTCTCACACATCTCCTTTGAACGACCTGACAATTTACTGCTATCTTCAGTTTATTATCTTTTACTCAATCATTTACACAAGCAGACACACTTCCCCGTTCCTCCATTCTCCTTAAGTTTCCTAAAAGTCTTTGATCATGGAATTCAGAAAAACCTGATTGAAATACAAGCATGCAAATGACATTTCCTGATCTTTAAAAAAACCCCACAGTCCAAGAAATTTGTAAAGCAGGAATTTTATTCACAGGGCCATGCTGATTCTCTCACAGTAATTCATATTTTATCCAGTTGTCCACTAATTCTGCCTTTTTCCATTTTTTGCTTAATTACCTTGCATGAGAATCAAGTTTGCAGGTCTTTTCCATGTATATTCTGTGGAGGATTTCTTAATGCCTGTGCACACACTTGACAGTAGGCCGTCACTAGGTTCTGAGGAAGGTTGTTGTTAGAAAACCAGCTATTTAATACTCTTGGCATTTTCAAGTGTAAGCTACTGAGAAATCTTTATCTATTATGTCAATTTTTGCCATGATCACCATAGTTTCAGAAAGGTTCTTCTGTTAATCTTTCTCCAAAAGACCTCTGGTAAGGGAAGATGTTTCATACCCTAGGAACATGTCAAATAACTAATACTAGTAAGTCAAGTAAGTTCATTAAGAAATGTTTCTTTGTACCATGGTGAACAATACTGTGGAAATATGTCCCCAGACAAAAGAGGTACAGTTCCTGTATTATGGAATATATCCTTAGAAATATCCCTCTGAAACACCAGAAATAATTGTCTACTTTATCAAAGGCACAAATCTTGTCATTTTAGATAATGAAGAGCTTAAAAAACTTTATAGGGACCAGAGTCAGTGTGGTTTCCAGTAAAAAAAGTACAGTAGTAAAATTAAACATTCACAAAAATATCTAAAGTAAAACAATTAGAAGTTTGGTTTGTTGGGGTTTTTTATAAACAATTTCTGAGTGTAGATCACAAAGATGGAAATTAAGTCTTTTTGAAAGCTATCTAAAAAGTTTGAAAGGAAACTGGATTCCTCCCCAGCTTGCTTATAAAGCCATGGAGAAAGTTTTTTTCATATAAGAGTTGTCAATGACATATTAATTAATCTGTTTTCCCGTAAATCTGACAAGAGTTAAGGTTTACCAAACATTTATAATAAGTTGCTAGTGTTAGTATCCAAACAATTCTCCAAGTATGCAAACAATTCTCCTTCTTGGTCCTTTTTTCTGCCTATCTGTTATAATTGCCTTACAGGGATCATAGAATCACAAGGTTGGAAAACACCTTTAAGATCATCAAGTCCAACTGTTCCAGTCCTATACTAAACCATATCCCTAAGTACCTGATCTACCCTTTTTTTAAACACATGCAGGGCTGATGACTCCACCACCTCCCTGGGCAGCCTGTTCCAATGCCCAATAACCCTTTTGGTGGAGAATTTTTTCCTAATGCCTAATCTGAACCTGCCCTGGAGCAGTATGAGGCCATTCCCTCTCTTCCTATCACCTGTCACTTAGGTGAAGAGACCGTCACCTACCTCTCTACAACCTCTCTTCAGGTAATTGTAGGTAGTGAGAAAGTCTTCCCTCAGCCTCCTCTTCTCCAGGCTAAACAACCCCAGTTCCCTCAGCCGTTCGTAAAAGTTTGCTCTCCAGCCCCTTCACCAGCCTGGTTGCCCTTCTCTGGACAAACTCCAGGACCTCAATGTCTTTCTTGTAGCAAGGGGCCCAAAACTGCACACAGTACTCGAGGTGCGGCCTCACCAGTGCTGAGTACAGGGGCACAATCTCTTCCCTGGTTCTGCTGGCCACACTGTTTCTGATACAAGCCAAGATGCTACTGGCCTTCCTGGCCACCTGGGCACACTGCTGACTCATATTCAGTCGGCAGTCAAATGACTGAATATGAGTCTCATGTTATGTCCCATGTGCAGCACTCTACACTTGGCATTATTAAACCTCATCCCATTGGTCTCAGCCCATCGGTCCAGTACGTTCAGGTCTCTTTGAAGAGCCTCCCTACCCTCAAGCAGATCAACACTTCCTCCCAGTCTAGTGTCATCTGCAAACATACTGAGGGAGCATTCAATCCCTTCATCGAGGTCATTGATAAAGATGTTGAAGAAAACTGGACCCCAGACTGAGCCCTGGGGGATGCCACTGGTGACCGGCCTCCAGCTGGGTTTTGTTCCATTTACCACCACCCTTTGGGCTTGGCCATCCAGCCAGTTTTTAACCCAGCTGAGGGTCCACCTGTCCAGGCCAGTGGCAGATAGTTTTCAAATATTTAATAATAAAATAAAGGATATATGCCTCTCTTTAAAAGGATCATTTGTGAGCAACTACAGTACATCTCCTCTATGAAATTTGGGATATCACAGTTCCGATAGGCAGAAGTTTCACTAAAGGCAATTAACATACCTTAAACACTGGACCATGAAACATTTACCTCTGCAATTATTCACAGAAGTCAATAACGTTAGAAAGTACTCATCAGAGTACATCGCAGTGAGTAAAGGTTCACAGTCTGCCCCTGCATAAGAAGGCCATTGCCCCTGCTTAAGGAATATGAATGATCCATTTAATTAATCCTAGTTGTACAATGAGGAAGCGGCCATGATATATACTAGCAAAACATTTATGCTGAGGTCAGGGTCAGGACCCAACAGCATTGCATTCAATTATATACCACTCTCCAGATTTTGCTGAGTGAAAAAATGTCTAAAGAACTGTATTGCTCTGGCTGAGCAGATACTTCCCTATGGGAAGAATGACAGAGGAGCTTTCTGTGCAATGACTTAAGTGTATCTTCAGAACACAGTGAGCCTCACCGCTATTCCGATGCCAGCACAAACTACATTCAATTCAAGATTTCTTCAGGTCATAAGAAGCCCTTCTCTTCACTAAATCATTCAGAAGGAAACATGAGCCTGATTTCATAATGATAATTCAATGAATTAATGGTAAAATGTTTTAATTTTGTTATTTTCTGTTAGTAAGGTGACATATTAGACATAATATTTTATGTCCCTGAGTTGTTCTGTACATTGCCACTGTAGTTTCTTGTTCTATGTTTTTCTAAGTGTATAGAATAATAGAATCATAGAATATACTGAGTTGGAAGGGACCCATAAGGATAATCAAGACTAACTCTTGAATCCACACAGGGCCAACCTAGTCAGAGCATGCGATTTAGTGCATCTTCCAGATGCTTCTTGAACTCCAAATTTCCAGATTATTTTGTTGTTAGTTCTAACTTCTTGTGCTAACAAAAACCTTAGATGGATAAAAGATATAGAACAAGTGGAATTAGTAGACAAGAATAATATATGCTGGAATCAACATAACATTTACATTCCTTACGAGAACATGAAACACTTGGGTATCATGCTATCTATGCTTAGGACACAGTGAAACAAGTATCTTTCAAGCTCACTACTGAAAGAGAAGGTTTACAGTAAGCTGTCCCCATCAAGCTGGCAAATGTCATGTTTCTAGAATGAAAAGCAGCTTTTAATGTAGGAAATGTGCTGTGCAGACTCATGATTCCAGTCAAAATGTAATAAAGAGAATAATTACCCAAACATGGTTTTGTAATTATGTTCTAAAAAGCTTTAAAAACCACACAGTGTTCAATAAATTAAGAAAGTCACACCATGAAATTATATCCTAAAACCAAACTGATATAAACAAATTTATTTCTTTAAGAATTTATTTCTTTAAGCCATTCATGTTTCTGTCTCCTAAGGTAAAGGAAATAACAGAGAACCCAAGTCAGCAGATGTGTTTAAAAATGTGACTCCTTCTCAGGCACCTGCATTCCTATTGAATTCACTATGTGATGTCACAAATTACACTCAACTGCAAAGCCTGCAAAACTAACTTGCTCATTTTGCTCAAATAAAACAAGTGTTTGTTCCTACTCATCTTATATTCTCGCTCCCAAATGTCGTTTTTAGTTAGAAGGATCTAGTGAGTGAGAAATAAGTTAAAGTGGTCAAAGGTAGGTGACTGAACACCACTATTCTCTCATCCTTGAAATTTCCTGTACCATAAAGAGCCACTTTCCAAAGAGATGTATAGAAAAGTTTTCATATATGTCCTTGAGGTGGGTTGACCTTGTCTGGATGCAGGGTGCCCACCAAAGCTGCTCTATCACTCCCTTCATCAGCAAGACAGAAAGAGGGAATAAAATAAGATAAAACAAAAACCCTTGTGGGTCAAGATAAAGGCAGTTTAATAAAGCAAAAGCAAAGACCACACACGGAAGCAAATGAAGAGTAAAGATTTACTCTACTTCTCATCAGCAGGCGGTGTCCAGCCACTTCCCAGGAAGCAGGGCTTCAGTACATTTAGCAGTTGCTCTAGAAGACAAATGTAAATAACAAATGTTCCCTCTTCCTCCTCCTTTCTCTTAGATTTTATTACTGAGCAGGTGTCACATGGTATGGAATATGCCTTTGAATAGTTTTTGTCAGCTGTCCTGGCTGTGTCCCCTCCAAGATCTTGCCCACCCCCAGCCTACTGGTTAGAGGGGAATGTTGGAAAGACCGCCTTGATGTGTGCCAGCACTGCTCTGCAGTAGCCAAAACACTGCTGTGTTATGAACATCTTTCTAGCTTCCAGTACACAGCATAACACTATGAGGGCTGCTGTGGGAAAAAATCACTCCATCTCAGCCAGATCTCATACTGTAATGGTGGGTCTATCATCCCTTTGATCCATAGAATCATCAAACTACAGACATGTTGCTTGTAAGGGACCTGTAGAGGTAATCTAGTCCAACTTCCTTTGACCTTTATATGCCTGGAAGGGTATTCCAAGACATTTCTTGGAAAAACCATGAGGCTGGCCAGGTTTCCCAAGTTCTCAAGTTTTATTCTTAGTATTTCTAAAGATTAATGTAGTTAACCTTTTTTTTTAATTTTATTTTTCTTCTCTTTTTTTCCTGAAACACCTCTCAATCTTCATGCTGTTACACAGAAAATTGATACTGTCCTTGTAATCGTATCAACCAACTCTTTTAATGCCCTCATTTGGATCTGAATCGAGATAGATTCTCCAAGTCAATAGGAGGCCAAAGAAATCTTCCCAGCTTCTCCATAGGCAATGTATGCGAAACAGTTTATGTGTACCTCGCATAAAAGTACACGTGTAAATTCAGGGAAGTATTGGTGTACACATGAGTTACTCTACAGGTAAAAATGCTAGATTTTAAACACTCCAGAGAACCCTGTAGCACAAGACATATAAAGAACTAACGCAAAGAACAGGAAAAAAACAAACCAAGACAAAACCCAAAAACAAATAAAGCGCAATATCAGCTGGCAAGAATTTTCCAGATAAGTGATGAAGAGAGGTCTTGTGTGCCAAAACTCTGTCCCCTACAAATCTGCTTGCTGTGCTAAATGGCTGCTATTGTTGGTATATTTCAGATACTTTCCCCATAAGTGAATTTCAGCTGGCAACAAGTAAAAATGCCTATTCTTCTTTTATGAAGCTGATGACATCCTTAGTGCAATTACGTACACAGCTGCTGTGGACAAGTGATGCTTTGCCAAGTGCATCCCATGCTGTCTTGTTTTGCTTTTTTGTGCTGCACTGTTTCCTTTGCATTCTCTCTCCAAAAATAATAAAAGAGAAATCACCAAAGTTGAATTAAAAAGGCTTGTTTGTTCTCATTTTTTGCTTAGGGACAAAGTGAGCATGAGCCCACCACCGAGAAAGGATGGCTACAGACATGCAGCTTTCCTTAGAAGAGCCTATTCAGGAAAGAGAATGACAATAAGGGACTCAAACTCTTTAATACCAAGCCTACTGAGGAAACAAGGAGATGATGGCATTGCAATATACTTCATACAATACTATATGCAGTTTGCTGCCTTCTTAGGATAGGTTACCTTAAGTCAAAAAAATAAAATAATTTGGATATTGATATGACTGGAGGAGTCACTCAGGACTGGCTTTTGAAACACTGAATATAGCAAAGGAAGTCTGTGTGATGAAGATGAATAGTTATAGTAACCTCACTTAAGTCAGCACTTCCTATAAAACCCATTAAAAAATCACCTTTTCCTTTATAAAGCCTGTTCTGGTTTCTTGACCTTGTTGAACTTCCCCAGGCCAGATCTCTGTGCCAGCTCCCCATCTTTGATACTTCTATTTTATAATCCCATTAGTTTACCATGGAATAATGTGTACCATACGATATGTTGCCTCTAATATTGTCCTCTTAGCAAAAGTGAGCAATACATTTAAAATAACAATAATCATAATAAACAAACTGGAAACTTTAAATCTTTTGCTATAGGCCATTGTTGTGGTTTTGCCTGGCAAAGTTCTGGTGGAGGAGTGGGGATTGCAGGTGTGGCTTCTCCAAGAAGCAGCTAGAAGCTTTCTGTAGGCCCAAGAGAGCAAACACCAGCTAGGATCAAGGCTGGACCCACCGCTGATCAAAGCCTAGACAATCAGCGATGGTCATAGCGTCTCTGAGAATCACATTTAAGAGAAAAAGAAAATATGCTAGCAGCTGATTTTTGCCACCAGAGGAGGGGGTGAGATGTAAGAAGCTTTGCAGACATCAAGGTCAGTGAAGAAGGAGGGGGAGGAGGCGTGGCAGGTGCTGGAGAGAAAGCTTCCCTTGCCTAATCACCTAATGGTGATATCAATATTAGGCTGGATATCCAGTCTGTTTCAATATTTGATATAACGCATGCATATTTCCTCTCAAGATACCTGATATCTCAATAAATATAGACTTTATCAAATCTGTAAGAGATATAGATCAAAAAATTCTCAGGAAGAAGAAAATTAAATCACTGCTTAGTTCTTACCAGAGTGCAAAAAACAGTCTTAATTGCTAGGTGAGAGAAGGTAACATTGTATCTGAGATTCCGGGTTTGGATAACTTTTTCAGTCAACACTACTACTCACAGCTTCAACCTGAATAGGGATATCGTTTCACAATGATTGAAAATTTATCTTAGGCTGAAAAAATAAATGTCTGAGTCTTGAAAGGGTAGCCTGCAGAGACTTGGAGCCCATACCCACAAGGAATATCTATCAGCCTGCACTAGGTGGCAGCTGAACTGGGTTGGGGGATAGTTCAATGGAGCAAGCAAGTGGAAGCTTGGAAACAAGTGATTTTCATGTCTGATGACATTAGCAATGATATATGCGTGTATGCACCCAGGTGTGTACAGACGTATACAAAAAGTGTCATAGTGTTATTTTGAAATTATGCGAACAGGTCATTTCACATTTCATTAAACACAGAAGAGGGGCATAGAAAATAAACTTTACATAACGTACAGATAATTTTTTAGCAAGTCAGTAGTACATAGTCATTTCCTATATTGAGAATTTAAAATAAATTACAAAGTTATTCCCTTAGGCGCATTGAAATAATATAAGCATCATTATATAGAAGAGAATGTGGTCTTCTTTTGAGTTTCCACATGCTTCCTGAAAGGACCATAATAATTATTCAAAGGAACCATTATGTAATTAAAAAAGAAATTTTGCATGATCTTTCTTAAAACCCCCTATAATATTAGTCGCTTTGCAGCTGAATTCCAATGTTCATCTCGCATAATTTGCACAAATCAAGTAAGTCTGTTCCAAAAAAGGTATTAATATCTTTAATGAAAGGCATCTTCATACTCTGCTCAATTTCTGCTACAGCTTAAGGAAGTTTTTATGTCAAAGTACATGTATTTCAGGGACACGGGGAAAGAATACAAGTTCAAACATTTAAACAACAAACAGCTAGCCTAAGAGAGAATTGACTTTTAATGTCCATAATTCAGAGGACTGGAAAGCCAGAAAGTGTGTTATGCAACAACTGCAAGAAAGGTTTACATGAATGTTAAATCATCGTAATAGCTGCTCACACTACTGTTCCAAGGGACATTAAAAGTGGTGCTTTAAAGTACAACTTTTGCATGTTGTTGCAGCTCTGTAGTCCAAACAGCTCGCACTTAGACACTCATAGTCTGTTTTCTCCATGGGTATTTTAAAAACAATGGTAGAGTCATCAACAATCATGTTATGTAAATGTAAACATGATAGCTAACAAGAGCTGATTAACACATCCTAGAATCTCTACATATCTACTTGAACAAAAAGAAAAATCTGATTTACCATATTATGCTCAAAAAACTACCCCATTTCTATACATGTGAGAGTTACATAAAGTTATTTAAGCATATTTCCATTCATTGTCTCTTATTAAACACATTTTAAAATCAATTTAAATAGATAGGTAGTAATGCAGAGTTTATGGCATTTAGATCATTACAGCTCAAGTCAGTTCTTTCATTTGGGAAAATTCTATTAGCAAATAAATATACATAAAAATAATGATATCTCTTTAATTTGGGTTTCATCAAATGTCTCAATATGTGTAAAGTTTAAGAGGTGGAGAAACGATTGTCTCCCTACTCCAAGAGATATTTGAAATACCATTTTCAAGCTAATTAACAAAAAAGATTTGGTGTTTGAACTTTAACTGATATGCAATTTTCCAGACAAGCATTGAAGGATATTTTTCTCATTCATATTCACCACCGCATATATATCCCAGAATTTTTTTCTCAGGAGGTCCAGACAAGGATTCCTGAGACTACATTATGCAGGAGAGGGGTGAAATAAGTGCATTGTCTTCAGTAAATCATTGCCATCTTTTGGAATTTAGATAACTCGCCAGGTGTAAGCCAAAATGGTAAGACATTCAAGATAGTGTTGAGTATCTCGCTATATGCCAAATGCATCATTTCTGGGCAGAGAAAGGTGTACTGGATGACTCTTGTATTAATTTACAACCTAGCAGAAGTTTTCCCTGTTGCACATTAAAATGAAATACATTTAAGAAGTACAGAGATGTCTGTCTAAATATCAGTTTCATTTTTCTATAATAACAAAATAGAATCTGCCAAATTTACCTCCCTATTTCAGCAGGGAAGAACCTCAAAGGACACAGATGAAGAATGGGACTGTCTCTATTAACACAATCACATTTTTCTCCAATAACTTGGTGACATAGCAGTAAAAAATACATTAAAAAATGCATTCCAAATTCATGCTGACAAATAAAATAAAGGGTGTACTTCACTTACATGCATAGTGGTCAATGTTGTATTGGAAAGAGCATTGGCCTTGTACTGGGCACTGCAAAACTTCATTAAATTACCATAAAAATTAAAATATTTCTGTAGGTTTGTACTTTCTTTCTATGAGCTGGTGAACTGAATTGTCTTCCCACTGCCTCTCACTACCACTTTTTTGTGCAGGAATTGCTGTTCACTACGTGTTTATTACAAATACAGTTACAATATTAATGCTGGTTTAGTACTATTTATTACATAGGTCACTGTGAGAAGATCTCATTGTCCATCTGCAAACAGAACAAAATTAGTACTTCAGGCCATTAGAGATCCTACGTTATTAGTATTAGAAGGAACACCAGCACTGGATTCATGCAAAGAAAGCAATGAACACAAGACTACAACAGGACAATACTGATTGTTGTCACAGTGGTCTGCAAAACATCATATGGGATTTTTTATATTTTGTCCAAGAGCAGGTTATTAAGAAGAAGAATAATGAATAGCACTATGTTGTCTTTCTGGATATTTATGGTCATCTCTTGCCAAGTTTGTGAAACACTGCCAAAGAAAACACAAATGTATTTGGTTGGTTGCTGTGGAATGCCTGTAAGTAAAGTTATAAGCTGTAACAAAAAAGCGATCAAACAATTCTGACTCAGATTACTTACTGAAATCCTTCCTAGTTATTTCTTTGAATAAATTGGTTAACAATAATAAAATTTGAACAGAAGACTATGACCCACCATTTGTATTTATAAATATAAGTTGAATTTTTAGCTTTAGAAATGAAGCCCAATGAGCAGCATTTGCATTAGGTTAAACTGATAAATTTCTTTGTAGATACATTGCTAGTTTTCTGGAGGATTTTCCAAGTACACATATGATTCCATAACACAGCACTAAAAGTAGTTCTGTTAAATCATTAAATAACACTAATTCTAGTTGAGCATTCAAGAAAGATAGAGATTTTTAAAAATATGCCTACATGCATTTATGATTGGTGCTAAATGTGGTGCACCTCACAAATACAATATTAATTGTACATCATTAGATTTGAAATTACTTTATAGCATTCAAGCATTTTATTTGTCTAGTATGTAGTTTACTTATTATGAATTTAAAATAATTTAACCATAAATTGATAAAAGATCACCTTCTTGTAATTTTTAAAAGAATGAAAGTAGCTACAATAGTTCTTAGCTAAAAACATACTGAATTGTGATTTAAATGTAATTTGTGACTGCTAACATTCCACGAATGCACCAGTTTCTGCATTTCAAGAGACGTAACAGTCTTTCAAGGTTTTGTGGAATACAGTTGCATATTTTCATAGTATGAAAAAAGACTTCCTATCACACTAGTAAGCGATACACCCTCATACCAGCCGAAAAATAGACACCATGAGTGTTGTTGGTGCTACTTATAACTCTGAATGCCCATCAACCTGTGGTACAGCTGCCACATGCAGTGGAAAAAAGACTCCCAGGCCAGCAGGTGCCAGAATGGAATGAAGCTAGTTGGACAAAACACTCTCCTCCTCCCTTACCTCAAAGCCCATTTCAAACATACTAAGCCATTGCCTTTACCATTTACTACAATTTGAAATAGATATTATGGTCCTCCTTTATCATATTACATAGGTAGATGCTCAAAAAGTATAGTGGAAATAACCCAGGTGAAAAATAAACCAGCAGCATCTCTAGTTTATCTTGACTTATTGTTCTCTTTTCAACTTTCCCACTTGGTATGGAAGCTACAACTAGCATACACCTCCTGGGTTTTTTTCTGTTAATTTTCATTTCAGGTTACTTTTACTTTGTCATGAAAACAAATCTGTAAAGTGCCATGTAAATTAATAGACCCATAAACTGGTTTCATTATTAATAATTATAATATAGATATATTATCATTATATGATAATATAGTATATATTTAGTGATAACATAGGTATATATATTTTTAGTAAATCATGGCCTTCCAAGCCTTTCCAATGCTAGATATAAAGGGAAGCATAGCCAGTGTAGTGACCAAGTATTGATGACTGCAGACGTTGGCCCAGCTTAAGGCAGGAGCAGTGCTAATGTCTCTAGGGGAATGCAGTATCTTCTGAAAGTGGAGACAGCCACAGAGTTACAGGATGAATGCTGACATATTAGCAAAAATTGCAGCCATCTTCTCCTGACTCTTAATGTTCTTGCGCCAGCCTAAGTGCCAGAGTGGCAAGCTTGGATGTCAACAGCAGCAGTCTGAGAGGGACACTTTCAGGGCTTGTGGGCTAGGTGCCATGTTCACTGCTTCTGTGGAAGAGATGTGCATCTCTCCTTATACACCATGAAGTGCTTCTTGATACAAGAACACTCTGTATTTTATACTTATGTTTCTAAATATAAATTTAATTTAATTTAAAGATGTAGTTAACACAATAAACCTCTTCAATCTCCAGTTCACTTAAGACCAGAGATATTTTTTTTTAATTAAAGCAAACCCACTATTTTTTCAAATTCTCCCTTTACCCCTTTCTGTGCTAACAATGCCTTAAATCCCCTAATAAATCGCTTGTGGTTGCAACAGCTCTGGATAATGGCTGTGGTTTGATCATTCTCCTTCTCATTTTGGAAATATTTATTTTTCCTCCCTTAACTATTTGAATTAAATTTTGTATTCAAGCTTGATATAATTTTTTTACTGTCATGGGAGCTCAGACTAATGTTTAAAGGATTCCTTATAATTTCATTTTGTATAAAATTGTGAAACACATCAGTTTTTCGCATACATCTCTTTCCTTTGAAGAAAAGGAATGCTGCAGGCCTCCACTCCCACTTCATTCATTGTTACAAAAATAGGTATTTAGGCATGTCAATTTATATCTTCTCTGTAGAGTGAGAAATGTAAAAATCTAACACTGTGGTCTGAAATTATATCACAAGACCATCTGTTGTTTGATAACATGTCTTGCTCTCATTCCTCTCCAGCTGTTTCTTCTCTGGCTCAGAACCTGTTCCCAACTCTAAGGTGAGTGACCTCTTGTTCCAGTACATCTACTTCTTTCAGACAGAATATGATTACTTTGAGTGCATTGTTCTACTTTCAAACACCAGCACTCCTACTTGATTAAAAAGTAGAAAATGTTAGGCATCATAACAGGCTTCCTGTAACTTTTGAATTTTATTTGTCTCCTTTAGCCTGAAATTCAGAAGTCTGCTTTTGACCTCTGTTGTATATCCACTGTTACTACCAACTCTGGATTGTTGGCAGCCATTATGCACACTCTGCTTTGCTGACAGTACGGTGATCTTCACCCCGTCTACTTTGACAACTGCTTTATGGAATCCATGGACAGTTCCTCATTGCTGAAATCCCCTCTGGATTCCTTCACTGCACATAGTGTTTTATTTCTCCTGGGCTGAATGACAAAATGGCTGTGCAGCACTCAGCTTTTTCTAGTTCACTCAAATGTTGGATAGTACTATATGAATGTACATCCTGCAGGATCATGGGGCTCTATGTTCCAGCATTCTGTCATTCTTTATTCCTCCCTATTCTTGTTGCGGTCTTCCTTTATACTGTCTGATCAGTTAATACATATAATCTGTGGTTCAATGATTTTTACACCTTTTCCCAACTCTGTTCTAGATACATATTAATTATTTTTTATAAGAAACCAATAAAAGGACTACTTTCTTTGCAACAATGAAGACTAGAAGTCCTTCACCGATACTGTTTCGTATCAGATGACATTGTCAGAAAACATCCTATTTCCATTAGATTTAAAATAAAATATATTGTTGTGAAATTTAGGACAATATAATAATTATTGGCAGGAGCATGTTAGTATTTATTCAAAGGCAAGATGTGTCCACACAATAATCCCTGTTTTGTATTTACCAGCAGTTTGCTGACTATATTGCAACCCTGATGAGCAGCAGCATGCAAGGGCTGCATCAAGAACACCATGAGGTGTCTACATCCCCAAAGCAGAACTGATCAGTTTCTCTGTGCCAGTGGTACTGCCAACCTAGACCAGAATTTGTAAGGCACAACAAAAATCAGAGTTTAGGGAATAAATACACATGCATGTTCTAACTTTCTGACCAAAGCAAGAGTACAGCAAGGAGATAGTATGTTTCTATTCATTATTCATGAAGTCTAATGAAAAAAAATTTGTATGAGGTTATTTGTATCTGTATTTTAAAGAGTTAAAGGGGACAACTGCTACAGATTCACATAGCATTCATAGCAGAAATACAGATTCTTATAAATTCAATTAGGAAAAAATGTGTGTTGTTCATTATTCAAATAGCCTATAACTAAAATGGCTCTTAAAAACTGTTCTTTTGTTTCACATAAGTAATCAAATGTTAGTTGTGACTACCTAGAAATATAACGTAATATTCATTACACCAGTTATATATATCAGAGATCCTTTCTAAATTCCATACACCTTAATATTCACATTTTTCCCATAGTTTTTAATGCTTAATGTCATAAGTATCTAAAAAATTACTTTTTGCTTATGTAGATGATAAGGTCTGTTCCCCAAGGACCTAAAACTGAATTATTCAGTGCTCTCTGACAACACTCAAGAAAAATTAAATAAAATCAAAATGAATCCTGATGACTTTCCCCTTATATTCACATTTTAAAATAATAAGCCCTGACAAAAAAGACATTACCATCTCATATGGCCCAATTAGGAGAACAAAAGACTTGAGGCCGTATTATTTGCTAGGGAAAATTCATATTGAACTATATTGGAACGATATGCCAGAAGCCTGGCTGTACTCCCAGCCTTAAAACTTATGCACACTTATTTGATAGTCTGGGAAGAAAAGATACATGTTTCAGAAATACTTCATAGTAAAAATGGTGTGTGTGGAGGGGGAAGTTGTCACATTTATCACACAAAATAATACTAATCCGTGCCCTATTTATGTTCAAGTTAAGCTTAGTGATAGAGCTGGTATAAGGAAGTTCACTCTTTCCCAAGGTCACAGCTAGTCAGTAATCATCTGGGATTTAACTCAAGATATTTTGGGTTTACATATTTTTAGTCTGATTTTATTTATACTTTTAAAAATCCTGATTTGAAGCTCCAGTTCAATACTTATAAAAAGTTTCAAAGTTTATATGGGAGAAGTATAAAAGAACAGTTTAGTGTCAAAAAGATTTTCAGCAGGAAGATAGCTGTCACATTTGTGTTACTGGCATTAAATGATCAGAATGAACATATTACTTGAAGGCCTTGTCAACAACATGCCTGTCTTCACACCAGATAATTAATCATATACTTAAATATCAGTCTTTTAATCAATCTAATAATTTATAATAATCAAACAATAGAAAGTAGGGAAAAAACCCTATTCAACTGCACCTTTTTGTGTGTTAAACAATTTGAATGAAAACACAATTTCCAGTCGTATTATAAAAAACCCCCTATTTTTTCTATATATTTTAATAATAAGTGAAAAGATATGAATGTTTGCCCATGTCAGTCTCATTCACATATCTTACCGGTTTTAGTAAAATGCCAATATACCTTCAATTTTAGAGAATTTGCCCTGAATAAGTTAATGCAAACTGGTTTTGAAAACTCTTGTCACAAATATCAGACGTGCTGGTTGTGCATGTGACATAAATGAATGTTCTAAGTCAGAGGGAAAATCAAAAACCAAAAACAGTGCATGTGGTGCTATTTTGAGTATCATTTCTAAATGAGTAAATTTTTATTTGAGAAGTTTATGTCTTAAAATGTTTCTTTCATTGACTGCTGACAACAGATGATATTATGTGTTACTTATCCTGACACAGCATCTTCCTGTTTGTAAATATCATGTAAAATCATAACCACATTTATCTCCACAGTGTTTGCAACATAGAAAGGCAAAAACCAAATAGAGAAATGCAACAGAAAGAATTAAAAAAATTAAAAATCCTCATTCAAATACCTTACAGTACAGATATCTCCAGGAAATAAATACTGGATTTCCCCCCTTTCATTTCCAATATATATGATTACAGAGGTTACAAGTTTTCTGGAATTCTCAGGTAAACTTCTGTGTATCAGCAGCAAACTAATTGTCAGTACGGAAATAAAATCCTCTTAGCTCAAAAATGTTGTTCACAGTTATAAGGAACCCAGTAGGGTAAAAGGAAATTTTCATTCTGTGAATTGTGTTTAGCCCTCACTAAAATTCTAACAGAGAGAAGTGTCATAATTTTTCTTTAATAAAAGCAGCCCACAATATTTTATATCTCATATTGTAACCTCAACTCTGAAAGCAGTAAAAGGAAACTGTTTAAGAAATTATAGCAATCCGATATGGAGGAACAGTCAAATGAAGCAGTTATTTCATTAGTTTGAGCATTAAAATAATAAATTAAATCAAATTAAAATAATAGTATAATACTAGTTTAAAATTAGTTTAAAAGTAAAGATTCCTTTTTCTACCCTTAGGTAGACATGTATCAAAATGTATCAGGTTGGAAGCTGAGGAGTCAAGTTAAACAAGGATATCTCAGTGTTAAAAAAGACAGTCTGTATCTCAGAGATTGATATTATTTAGCGTTCTGGTAGATATCATAGAATCATAGAATCATAGATATATTAGAGGAAGTAAATTATTTCCAGATATATATTAAAATCAGGAAAAACTAACTTAGAGAATGTTTCTTGGACAGTCTGGATCATTGTGAATGAACACAGAAAATAGATTTCTTATTTGCTTCCTCCCTCAGTATTATGTCCTAACAGTTTACTTCACCATTAGTTTTCTAGCGAATTTTGTTCCTATGAGTAGTAGCACCAGCAGTAGACCTAATAACAGTGCTAGCAGAAATGGCAACCTTCTACCCTGACTAAGGTTTTAATGTGTTACACAAAGTCAAAGATTACTCTTGTGCCTTAAATCTCCACATGTGAGACAGTGCTATGTCATCAATGAATCCATAAGGAACCATATGTTCTCCAGGTTGATCAGGACTGTACTTAATATTTAAATAATATTACAAGTGTATCTTCCGTATACATTCCTTTTTTTTTTTTTTCCATGTTTTAAATGCCTGGATAGTTACACCACACAAACCACTTGGGCTTTCATTATCCTGGTACAATTTAAAAGTGAGCATAGGAAAAAACATCACAAGGAAAGCCTGTCCCCCTACCCGACACGTTGTTTCCCACTAATTAAGCACCATCTTATATAGAACTAAATCTTCAATCAACCTTGCCATGCCTTGTCCTTCTTGAATAAATGATCTACATACACAGATACAGCAGTAAACTCTGAATTTGGCCCCTATTACTGAATATTTCCAGCAATTGAATAAATTGATAGGTAAACACCTCCCAGATGTCTCCTAGTTAGTACATTTTAAAAATGGACAAAATCAAGATATGACATCCTAAAACTGCTTAATCTACAGATCCCAACAACAGGAATCAAAGGAAAGTGGAGAAGGCTGCTTAGAATACTAATCAATAAAAAACTTAGATTTTAATTACTTTAAAATAATCATCTCACACATTACCTGAAGCCATATTAATTTCTTCATCATCCTTCAAGATCCATAAAGGGCAACCTTTGTTTAATAGCAACATCTGACATTTACTGCTATGCCTCAGATAGACAATGTCCCTTTCAATTTATGAAGTCATAAGTGCATTGTATCTCTTTTCAGGGGACCAATGTATGGAAACTGAGTTTGTTTTTCAAATACCAAAACGATGTTTAAGCCACAGTAATGTAGTTACACAGTGACTGACACAGGGGATTTTCATGTAGTAAACAGACTTTTTGGTATAACATATCTGAGTTTGACAAAAATAAAGGACTGTCTGTAAAATAAATCCATGTGATAAAGGAATGTAATCAAAGCTTTTCATAAAGGCAAAACCACAATTGCTGTATTGATTCCACTAGCATCTGTTGGAGTCAGTTGTGTCTAAACCACGGAACTCTGGACGGACCCTCAATCAGATTGTTCTTGACTTGGGTTTTCATCAGAGAATTGGTTCAAAGCAATATTTCATCTAGTGTTTCAATGCAATATTGAAAGTTTCTGGCTTTCAAAATTTATAAAATTTATATAGGCTTATAACTGTCTTTAAAAGTCATAAAATCTTATAAAATTATATCTTTTGCACTTGATTCATATATTGTTTTCACTATTTTCATGGAAAGAATCACTTTTCTCCAAAATGATTTACATTTATGATTTCTAAATAATCTATGTCTTACAATAAATTATTAAGAATTGGCGATATTGAATGAATAGTAGCACCTGTTGAACTTCCAGTGTCTTGACCATGTGCATTAAAGCTAGCTCAGGCATGTCAGCATACCTGCTGTCACAGATGTCACACAGGACAGGTGTTAGGCAGATGTAAATGTAAATGTGATCACAGAAGTTTCCAACCTATGTATCATTCTAAGCGGACTGGCACACATCAGTCTCCAGCAGCAGACCTTGTTCTGCACAGCTCCTGCCTTCAACCAGCCCTGCTGCTACAGACGTGGAAGAAGCTCCCAGCAAGGCTACCATTCCCAGCCAGTTTATTCAGAATTATATTAATAACTCTATTTTTACAAAATGGAGATAATTTTACATTGTCTCTCTCACAGCACCATCCCTTTCATAGCCCACACTTCACTTAATTGTGCAGGTTTATGCTTACTTGATGTAATTTCACTAGAAATGTGAAGTGTCAAGTATTTTTGCAGAACTTTTATTCTCCTTCTGGGTCTTGTAATGACCTCTTGAAGGTTAAATCACTGTCAATAAGCAGGTGGGGTTTTTTCCCCCTTAGTTTTGTTTTTCCAAAATTTAGAAAGAAGCTGAAATTGAGATGAAACTTTTATGCTTAGCAACCGTTTCAAATTATACAATGTCTCATGCCAAAACAATCTTTGAGTGATGTTCATCAGGCTCAAAAAGATCAGCACTGCTACAGAATTATTGTTGTTAGATAACCATGGCTTGCTGCAGGCAGACAGAGCACAGAGTATTGCCCATGCAAGCCTGGTAATCATCATCACTGTTTTGTTTAGCATGTTTCATTAAAGAGGTGAGTAGAGCATGAAGTGGCTCTGGGAATTTGGAGATCACTGCATGCAGAAACCACAGAATTCACACTGGCATAGACAGACACAGAAGCAGAGTAGAGCTGTGGCACTTTTGTTCACTTCAACGTATGCATCACATCCGGTAGCTGTATATATTTTTGATTAATATAAGTTTTATTCTAATTTAGATGCCTTAAATCAATCATTAAAATATTGGCAGACAGAATGCTATATTTCAACCAGAAGTAAATTTAAAAATCTAACTTTACCTTACTGGCCAACTCCCCAAATACCAATTCTGGAACAGAAAATATCACCTAATTTTATATGATATTAATAAATGCACTGTTACCTTCACTCGACAGGAGTTGAAGACCTCAGAATATATTCTTACCCTACTTATCAATTCTGCAGATCACATTTACGATTGTGCTCAACATAGCTCCTTTCTTCAAATTTTTCAAACTACCTGTAATTTCTTGTCTATTCATGCAAATTTTACAAAATATCAACAATGCCTGAAAAAGCTGTTTCAAAACTAATTTAGGTATATCCATATGTATATATATACCTGTATGTAGTCACAGTGGCTACAGTTACAATACCTTCCTTGAATGGGATAGATTACATAATCACATTTTCTCTTCTGCTTTGCTGTTAACTTCACATAGCATAACTTCCATTTGGTCACACGCCACCTTTACCTCACCATGAATTCAACTAACCAATGCCTTGAATGAGTACAAATATATTTCTTGGAAATCTCTTTCAAAGTTCTTCCTTCATTCTGCCTGCTACTTCTTTCAGATTCTTTCAACCTCACTTATCTGTATGGTCTTGGAATAGCAATTGCTTTCTAAAATAGTTTTAGATCTTTGCTGTGTATTTTTAGTGTGGCACTCATTACTGCAAGAGTATCCACTGTTTATATCAGATGTGAAAATGGGTAACATCTCAAACTAAAATAACTGGCTGCCAAACTTCAGTAGGATTCACAGTGTGTTTACACCATTATAGCCCGAATCACTTAAAAGTGCATGAAACACAGGTTTTGTTTGCCTGTCTGTTTTTCAAGTTTTTTGGGGTTGTTTAGTGGGGTTTTTTTCCAGCTGCCATCCTGAAGTCAGTGAGAAAAAGGTTGAGATACCAACATGTAATGTAACAGGAAACAATCTTAAAATGCTAATCCTATACCGTGTTAATGCATCATTATAAACAATGAAAAGGGATGAAAAAAAACCCCAACAATTTTTATTTAATGTATTGACTATCATTTAGCTTTTCCTGTAGAATTTCCAAGAAAGCTGACTGCAGAAGTATGGAAACACAACATTAGCACCTGACCCATCTAACTGGAGCATACACATCACAGTCTCATACAGTCTGGATGCTGGATTCCAGGCATGGGATATTTTTGGGAAAGAAACAGCTCTGTCATTATAGAGTGTTTCCTTCTCTTCTTCTCTGAAAAGGTCAGTAATGACAGGTCAGCCTGCAATTGCATAGTCTATTTCCCCCCTTGCCCTTTTCAGAGGCAGAATCCATGCAAAACTTCTAAAATACCATGTAAGCTTGAAGAAAGGGTTAGAATAGGTTTGGGAGAAAGTGCTGGTTATCAAAGTCTTTCAAGTGAAACATCATTGTAAGACAAAGGCTATTATAAAATTCTTTTCAGTGGAGAAGTTTACTCTCTCTTTTTAATTCACAGTGAACTTTGCTTCATATGAGTCAGATTTTCAATGTGTGTAAATCACCACAGAACCAGCCAGACAAGTAAGATTTATTTCCATCTATATTTTTTACTTTTGGTTATATCTAATTATTTTGTATAAGCAGACTGTTTTAATACAGATATTAAATTAATGTTCATGATGGGAGGGGAAGCAAGAAAACCACAACAGGAAGGAAATGACATATCTGCATATGGTTTAACTTTTATATAGATGGTGTTAATAATAGTGTAAAAAGTATAAGTTAAATCTAGAAAGATAGTTCTGAAGCTACCATTTTCAATAAATCGCCTCTGTAACTTTAGACCTTGCCCCAAGACAAGTAGTTATCCTGAGAGTAATAGTTGCAAGTAACTAGAGGTGTCAGAAGCATGGAGAGAGAATTTTTACTTCTAGAAAATGAAAATGTGTACAGGTTAAACTTGTTGAAAGAGTTTTTATTTGTGACATTTCTTTAGGTTATTCTTTAGTAATCAAGCCAAAAGAAGGATGAATGAAGATGAAAAAGGAAAGAAATCAAGATTTTATTTCAGGTTGCTATGTAGTCACAGAGAACCCAAGCCATATTACTATGCACATCACATAACCTGTAAAAACAAATCTTTTTTTTCCTCTCCTATACACAGGTAAAGAACAAGAAGCCTGAATTCCTGTTTAAATCCTGCCATTGTAATTAATTACAGGGTTTTTCTGGCGTAGAGGTGCAGAGAAGGAAAGTATTCCTAATTTTAAAAGGGATAATAGAATTCAAATCAAATCCAGTGGAGGATGCCACCCCCTCCTCCAAAATGTCATCTGTTCTGGCAAAGGCAGCTAACTCTTAGCATCCCAGACAAGAGGCTGTTTGTCTGATGGACTTCATTTTTTACATAAACTGCGTTAAACATTAGGCTAACAATATACAGGTGAACTTTATAAAATATAATTAAAATTGGTGTCATTGTGACAGCAAAAAAGAATCTAATTTAACTGGCAATGGATGCAACAGAGCTATCTAAATGTCAGCAACTGTTCAGAGCCACAAGATCAGTACATCAAAATTACATATATAATGTTTTCAATATGAATGTGAGACTGGTGTTTTAGAAGACACTTTAAAGGCAAGACAGAAATGACAATGGCATTGTTAAAAAACAGCAAAGCATTTTGGAAGAACTTCTTATTCCCAAAAAAAACCATAAGAAAGAAAGGAAAGAAGGAGAACACTAAAACAGGCAGATCTAAAGAAAACCTTTTTAAGTTCCTCATCCTCAGTTATTATCTAAACAGGGAGAGAAACATGAACCATAATTTAGCTGGCTTCTATAAAACCAATATTTGCCACATGCTACCAAAGGCTTCCCATTTTCACCATTGACAGCAATGATTTCTTGGTCAGATAGGTCTATAACTAGTGAAAATCTTTACCTCTTGTCATCTCTTTTAATTTGCTGTATGGAGATCGTATACTTCTTGTCCGTAATAGCCTGAAATAATGGTTGAACTTTGTTTTCTGTCTGTACAGTGAAACATCTTGCTTTAGCTGTAATCTGAATTTTTATACATAGCTTTCTCTTATCTTTCTGGCAGGGAAACACACATACTTTCCTCCTTCTGGGCTGTGGAACATGGATGTTCTGATGTTACCCCATTTATTCACCACTGATGTTGTTATTCTGACACTGGGTTCCTCTGGTATTTTCCATCTTTATATCAAACTGAAGTTCCATTTTCGTCTTAAGTCCTTTTTCCAGACCTCACACAACATCCCACTTGTTCACTTTTGCTCTTATTAGTTCTGTTTTAACAAGTAGCTATCATTTGGGCCTGAAACAGGCTGCCCAGGGAGGTGGTTGAGTCACCTTCCCTGGATGTGTTCAAAAAAAGTGTAGATGAAGTACTTAGGGACATGGTTTAGTTTAGTATGTGAATGGTTGGACTCGATGATCTTAAAGGTCTTTTCCAACCTTGTGATTCTGTGATTCTCTGATTTTTCTGAAGTATCTCTCAAAGAATTGTTAAACTTTTTATGCTGAGCTCATGAAAATGATCCTGCCTTGACCTAAGACACTTAAGCCCACTTGTGTTTTCCAAAATGCAAACTTAGCTGTACAAAAAAATCGGGCATACATATAAACTGTGAGGTTTTCAATATGGAATGTAGACTTTCGCTTTCTTGGACTGATTTGTAGACAAGTTGGTATATCTCAAAAAGACTGGAATCTCTATGTGCCGAAGATCTGTATCTACTACATGTCTCTTTTGTTCACCTGATATATGCCTTTTTTGTTTTTACATTTGTTTCCTGCATCATCATCTTTCTGTATGACATATATAACCTGCAATCTTACTCATTTAGCTTTAAAAATATTTACCTGCTGCCAGCAGATTTCTTTCTCCTCATGAAACAAAATTGAGCCATCTTTATAACAATTTTTCTGCTTGTGTGATCCTGTTGAAATTTTTTTGTGATTCGTAGCATACAAATCAGGAAAGCAGAAAAAATTATCTCCACAAAGCTAATGTTCTTCTTCATCACTGCCTGTGTTTCCTTACTTGTATCCAAACAGTGCTTCCATTTTCATAGTCTATATTTTCTAAACTTTTTAACTTACTACTCTGGTTCAATTTTTCTCTTTTTCAGGATCTTCTGGGGAAAAATCTTTTCAATATTTGTTTTACAGAATTTACTTATCTCCTACCTTTATCCCACTTTACTTCTCCCAGTAAATCCATGCCTAGCTGATGCTGTAAACGTAACAACTGAGTCTACAGCCTTTCCAGCATGCATACTGGACTATCAATTATGGCCTAAATTCTGATGTCCGGTCTATTTTAATTATCAACCTCTATCTTTGTTAGTGCTACAGGAAACATGTCCTTTATTTTCATAATTAAGATTTTATAGCTACCTACTGGTTCTTCAGGTCTACTAAGTCAAGTTCCTCATTTTTTGCTCAATCATTAAATCCCCATATATATCCATTTCCTGCAATGATAAACCCCAAAGGGTTTTATTGAATTGTTTAATGTCAAAATAAGTTGTCATATTGTCTCTAACAGTACATGGAATGACACATCAGTCCAAAACCTGGTGTAACCTTTGGATTTGTATGAAGGATTTTTATATTCTTACTTCTTTATTGCTAAACTAGTGAGGATTGCAGATAGATATGAAACAAATTTTCAAAAGAAAAAGGCCTAGGAAAGCTGAAGTGCACTTTCCAGAGTACATTTGTTGTCAGGCTGGTATTACATATTACACTACTCTGCAGTTCTCAAAAGAGAGCCATAACTCTGAAATCAATTCATTCAATATATCTGCTTATTTTTAGGTGTGCTTAATGCCTTTTAAGGGTACAATATTAACTTTCTGATATCAAATGAAACAGGTTCTATGACATCAATGACCACACTGTCACTGCCTATGTATTTCAGGTTAAGCACCACAAAAGTGAGGCACTTGACTATCAGTTGCTTTCTCTGAAAGGCAGCTTCAGCAGTACATAGACCAAGTAGAGTAACACTATTAAATTATATACTACTGCTGCTCCACGCATCCATTTCCTGACTTGAAATAGTGAATATAATTTGTACAGCAGTTTTGTGTCAGTAAAGACTTGTTAAAGGGACATAGGTGACTGCAGGAGAAAGACGAGGTTTCAATCAGAACTCTTTTTTGCCTGGCAAGTTGTGTTAAACATTTTGTCTGACTGATAAAGGGGTAACTTTACAAAAAGTCCCAGTTGCTTTTTGAGACATACCATGAGTTTGGAATTTGTCTCTGACTAGGTATTATGTTTCTCCAAAAACCCAAAAATTTTAGAAAAACCTCAAAAAAACCTATAGAATTATAGAATGGTTTGAGTTGGAAGTAAATCCAAAGATCATCTCGTTCCAACCCTCCTGCCATGGGCAGGGACACCCTCCACTAGAACATGTTGCCCAAAGCCCCATCCAACCCTGTCTTGAACACTTACAGGGAAGGGAGATCCACAACTTCTCTAGGCAGCCTGTTCCAACACCTCGCCACTCTCTCTGTGAAAAGCTTCACCCTAATATCTAATTTAAACCTTGCCTCCTTTAGCTTTAATCCATTCTCCCTTGTCCTGCCATTATCTACCCTTTGAAAAAGTTGATTCCCCTCCTGTTTTTATGCTCCCTTCAGGTACTGGAAGGCTGCGATGAGGTCCCCCCGCAGCCTTCTCTTCTCCAGGCTGAACAAGCCCAGAATAAGGGAATGGTATTTGTGTGTATATACATATGTAAAAATATTTTTATCTCAAAGACAGAAAGAGTGGTCTTGACTAACTGAAAAGGATCTGGCCATGACATAGATGATAGAGAATAAGGGATGGGTATTCTCTGGATTTCAGATGGGATGCAGTTAAATTTCACAAGAAGCTGGGAGGGGATGCAGCCGAGACAGCTGACCCAAACTGGTGAAATAGGTACTCCATACCATATGATGTCATGTTCAGTATATAAAGGGGACTAGCCATGAAGAAGGGGCCACAGCTCAGGACTGGGTATAAGGCTCAGGGGGTAAGCAAATTGCATTATCGCCCACTTTGTATTTTCTAAATACTGTTGCTCATTTTTTCCTCTTTCTTTGTCGTCTTAGTAAATTTTCTTTATGCCAACCCACGAGTCTTACCTTTATCTTCAAATTCTCCTCCCCATCCCATCGGAGGGACTGAGGAATGAGTAAGTGACCACATTGTGCTTAGCTGCTGTCTGAGGCTAAACTGCAACAAGTTATCACTTCTAATTTTCTTTTGAGTCAGTGAATCTTGGGCTTCTGACCAATCTGACTAGAGCTGATGATGCATAGAAACTGAAGAAGAGCTGTACAATTTATAATCAACAACATCTTTAAAGTGTGAAGATGACAGGGCAATGAAAATGCCTTACAACTGCAAGGTAAGATCCAAAGAATGAGACTAATTTATGCTGTTCTACAGCTACACACCATATGAAAAAATATTAAAATCAACAGGTTCATGTATTTTAAAGGCAGAAGAGGCTGCTCTGACAGTCTAATCTCATGTTCTTGATAACAGAAACCATATAGTTTAATTTTATTCCCAAATTACTGTTGCCTGGTCTGTTCTCAGCTCCATAATACGAGACCTAAGTTGAATGCACATAATAGCAAGGCATTCCTTGTCGAGTCTAAGATGCTTACTTCAAGTGGCATCCATTTCTTATTGACAACAAAAGACTAGACTAAAAGTTTAAACTCATAACATTCAGGTGCATAAATTCAGGTGAGTACCTCATCTTTTAGTTGTTTTTGCTGATGTTTGGAGTGGGCCCAGATACCTATATTGGACAGGGTCCTAAATGTCTTAGCTGTCTGGAGTAGGACTCACATGAGCTGTGTATAACCTGACCATGCCCAAGAGGAGCAGAGTTCCTCAGTGAGTGACCTCAAGAGATCAAATCCAGGACTGTATGCTGCTTTTCAGCAGAACAAAGGATTGTCAGGCTGTTTGAATTCTTTATTATATGGACATTCAAAAGCCTGTGACATTAAGCAGACCTCACAACGGCGTGTTTGTCTTTCATTTTGGTGGAAAAATAAATAGAAGGCAACTTCTACTTATTTTTATGTGGTGGTTATTTTTCCTTATGTAACATATTTTTCTTTTAAAATCTTGATAGCCTGAATACAAGTAAGTAGTAAAAATCACCAGATGAATACAGAACCTTACCATACAACAGTTTATTACATACACTTATAATCTTCCAGTTATCTCTTCTAAGGAAACAACAATGCATACTGTATCAGCATATACTTACTACTATTCCATAAATTTCTAAAATTTTGTATATAATCCTTTGTGTCATGTTATATACTGTTATATTTAATACAATCCTAGTATATGATACACTTTAATAGCTTTTCTGCACTGAGCTATCTCCATTTATTCTAGTATTTGTGGCTATATAATAGTTCTCTGCATGTCATTTATCCAGCTTTCTGATGGGTCTTGATGTAAGTGGACATGGGGATAAATGACAATAACAGGGGAAGAAAAGCTCATAGTGGCAAATTTGCTTTATACAGATATCTTAATCATGGTTAAATATTCTGTGTCTCTTCCAGTTTCTCTGTATCATCTGCCCTATACAGCTTGATAATTTACCTCACATGCAACTACAGAATCATCTAATAGTAACTATTTTTATTTTTCTCTTCAGCATTGATGACATTGCATGTTACATGAAAACCTCTGCTGAGATATGATGTTGCAACTCTCTGGACAGAAAGTAAAAAATTCTCATTGAATAAACACCTACATTTTTTAGTTTGTTCTCTTGCCCTCATGGCCTCTATATGTTGAGTGAGGACACATGTTAGTTGTGTTTGTCCTGTGCTGGTAATCAGGTAGGAAGCAGCATGCCAGGACTCACTGTCTCTTGGGTGAGATACAGCAACTGATGACCCTAAAGAAAATGGCAGTGCTGAAACTGCAATCTGCTCTTCCTTTCCTAAGTGAAAGAATGCAGTGCCCCACAGCTAGGGAGGGTACTGCGGCAGGACACTGCATCCGTCAGCATTATTGCTCATTTCATCCTGGACCTAGTTTAGGAAGAAAATACCAGTTGTTTGGTACATGAAAGATTAACCCAAGATGGCTCAGAAAAAACATATTGTGTATTTGGCTGTTCCAAAAAATAGCATAATAATTAAAAAATAGCTGCTGTTGAAATCCCATCTCCAGAAATAATTCTGACATATTTTCATAGGAATTTAGAACAAATAGGTATAATCATGGAAATGTCAGATAACTTGTTTTCTTAGATGATAATTTGCACACACATCCCAAAAAAAAGAAAGAAGTCTTCTGATATATTTTACTAAAACATGGTGGAAGGACATGTTCTTTTAATTAATATAATACATAGAATACTGGCTTCCTAGTGCAATGCAATCAAAGCATGTGGGAAATGTTCATTATCCTTTGACAACTCCTTTTATTTCAAATTAAATTATTTGCTGTTAGAAACATTAAGCAGAGACTTAGGATATTTTATAGCGGTTATCAGTCCTTGTCAGACAATTTTATATTACAGGGTGAAAGAGGGGATAAAAGTTTCCAGGCATATCTAGCATTGTGGAAAGTGCGGTGAAAAATCAGAGATCTTGTAATAGACAGACAAGTAAAATTTGTCATTATTCTATGCACACTGTCACACACTGATTGCTTACAGCATACTCTTGTTTGCAATATTGTTTCAAAAACTAGTTTATATTTAAACAACAACCTTTTTCCCCTTCCTATGAGCCATGGAAACACTGAAGAAAACCTACGTGAGAGTCAGAAAGGCAAATTTACTAAGTGATCCTTAATTCTCAGGGGTGGGTTTGGTTGATAAAGCAAAGTTGATAAAGGCTAACCCTCCTCTGCTTTACAGGGACTATTTCTAGTGCATGGAGAAAGATACCTTCAGGGAAGATTAGCTCAGACTTTACCCACCCTGGAGAGGCAGAGAGTGTCCTCGTGGTATCTGAGAAACAGGAAATATATCCCCCACTCACAGGTAAAATGCCAAGATTCCTCAGTGTGCTTGGTGTCATGCTGGCTCTTCACCTGCCCTCACTGAATCACACTCTGAAGGACCACTGATTCCTTCCTTTGTCAGGGACAGCCAATGGAGCCAAGGAGGAACCTATGCCCTGTACCAGGCAGTTAGACTTCCAACCAGGTCTCCTGCACCCTGAGCACAGCCAGGGAAGAGAAAGTTCACTCCACAGTGGCCTGAATTTCCCATGGTCTGATACCACCTACAATGGCCGGATCCCAGAAATTGTCTTTATTCCATTTGCCTAGGTTAATTGAAACAGTAACAAATAAACATGCCATGCTATTGTCTTCACAGAGTTCATAAACTAAGTGTAATCAGAAAGGCAGAGGTCAACTGTTAGAAAAGAATTGGTCTTCAAGTATTTTCAACTGAAAGCACTGATCAGAACTAAACTCTTGCTTTCTCTCTTGCTTTCCCTTCCTCTTCCTCTTCACTCTTTCTTTCCCCCTTCCCCTCCTCATTCTGCCTGTCCTCGAATCACAACTGTCAAACCTCTAGCTCAACTGTCAAATAAATAGAGATTGCATTCAAACATCAATGAATATAACAATGAGTTGCAAGAAAAACCTGAAATTATGGTAACATTCTCTTTCCTTTGGTCCTGGTTTTGTCTGGGATAGTTAATTTTCTTCCGAGCAACTGGTTTAGTGCTGGGTTTTGGATTTAGTATGAAAAAAGTGTTGATATCACACTGATGTTTAGTTGTTGCTAAGCAGTGCTTACAATGAAATCAAGGACTTTTCAGCCTCTCAGAACCTGACAGCGAGGACGCATGAGCCTTCACGGAGGTGGGGGGGAAGGGGCACAAGAACCTGTGAGGGTGCACAGCCAGGACAACTGATTCAAACTAGCCAAAGGGATTTTCCATATCATATCATATTATGTCATGCTCAGTATATAAGTTGGGGCAAGCTTGCTGGCACATTGCTTCAGAACTAGCTTTTCATTAGTCAGCTGTTGGTGAGCAATTGTATTCTACACTATTTGTTTGTACATTCTAGTATTACTATTGTTTTCTGTTATCATCCTCTTCCTTTCCTGTTCTATTGAACTGTTTTTATCTCAACCCATGAGTTTTACTTTTTTTCTATTGTCTCCCCCATCCCACTGAGAGGGAGAGTGAGCAAACGGCTGTATGGTTGTTTTAGCTACCTCCCAGGTTAAACTCCAATATCTAAATATTATAATTTCTTTTTTCTTCACAGAATCAGATAATATGCAGTTGCTTTACATGCAATTTGACAAAAGCAATAGTAAAAGACATACATATTTAATACAAATGTCAAGTTTTTTATAATCTAGATTTTGGTAGTTGAAATAAATCAGTACAAGTTACTCCTGGGAAGATTCTGACTGGACACAAGAAGAAAATTCTTCATGATGAGAACAACAGAATAATCTCCCCAGGGAATTGTTGGATTCCCCAACATTCAACACTTTTAAGATTCAGCTGGACAGGATGCTGGGCCATCTTGTTTAGACCGTGCTCTTGACAAGAAATGTTGGACCAGATGATCCTTGGGGTCCCTCCCAGCCTGTTATTCTATGATTCTATGATTCTTTTACATGTTCAGTATGGGTGAAATTCTGATTCCAATTGAAATGGTTATGATTGACATCATGACTTCATCAAGAGTGTAAAATGTTTTTAGTCCTTTTAAAAAAATATTCTTATGAAATGCAGATTAGGACTGGTTTCTGAACTTAAATTATCTGGATTTTCTAATTAAATGTATTTTACAATACTACTTCTTTTTGTATTCAGCTCAACTTTAGGTTACATCCATAGTCAGAACTAGAACTAACATGCAAAGGAATGTGATTGAACTGTGAAAAAAATAGATTAAAGGAAACTTCAGTTCTCACAGGAGAAAAGAAAATGATAACCTGAGGAAAGACTGCAGTTTACTCTGTAAGATGTATAGTGTGTCGGTTTATCACTGTAAATCAAAAGAGACTAGAGGGTGTTTTTGTGTAAAAATAACTATTTGCTACTGTAACTTGGAAAAGAATAGGTATACCAGTAAAACTATTGATTTATGTTCTGCAGCCTTCACATTACTAAACAGATTATTTGCTGTACTGAAGAAAATATTAATTTACTTATTTAAATGATGTAAAGAAAGGACTGTGTTCTTTTGATTCGTCTTTGGAGGTAGATAGCTATCCACAAACTCCCATTTTGCTCATCCAATTCAATGGCAGAGTTTCTTTAGCTCAAGGTGCCTTAAAAGGTACTTAAGGAATCTAACATGTGCATCTCTGCATAGAGATCAAGAGCAGCAGAGTGCAGAAGGCATAAAATAATTTCATTGACTTCATAAAGCTTCCCTCAAAAAGTTTGTGTGACCTCTAGCAGCTTTGTAATTGTAAGGAAGCACTGAGCTTGTAAAAACATAAGAAAACGATGGTAAAAACTTGTGGCAACAGCACTGCCAGAACAGGTTAGGAGTGAATGTTTTTTGCTATATAACTGACTTCAGTCTGAAATTTAAGATATGTGGAATAACCAGAAATTAAGGGATTTCCATAACAGTAGCAAAGCATTAGCATTTCAGGATTGTGCCAGTACTCAAGTTCATAAAAACAAGAGTCCAAGTTTCATTTGTACTCTCCTTCATATTTCTGCTTCTTCAGGGTGCAGAGAAATAGTTGTAAATGTGAACTGTATAACTGATTTATGTTTTCTTCTCTTGAGCATCTGAAACCCCCAAAGACTGGGAAACTGCCCCATTTATCATAACTCCTAAAGTCTGTGCAAACCAATGAGGAATGTGTCTGCAGCACAGGGGATCCCACATGCCATGCTGTTTTAATTTGGCTTTGCTAGGTTTGCACACAGCTAAAGAACATTATTTTATGGCACTTTTTAGGCATTAGTTCAAGAAGTAGAAATCTATAGGAGGGTAGGTAGTATATGAGCAATTTAGCAAAATCTATATGCATTTATTATGAAGAGAATTATTTCACTCAAATCAAAGTCTATAAAAAATTAGCACACACTTTTAAGCACTTTTGCTTAAACAGGGCAGAAAGAAAGTTTCTACCTTAGAGATAAGAAGAAACATTTAGATTCCTTAACTACTTTTAAAGCTGAAGGATATTTCAGAAGTGACAAGCTCATCTAACTTTCCTTTTGAAACAAGAAACTTACAATTTGTATGATGAAATTTTTAAAACTAATTTCATCCCTTCATTCATGCAAGATTTACAATCAGTAATGAGTGACCAGTGATTTTACAAGTGATTTATTGCTCTAGTTCTGTTATAACACAAATAAGGCATATGCTATACTCGTGAAAACATAAGTTAGAAAGAAACAGTATTTGTTAGATAATCTTTAGCAGGCTTATTAAAAGAATGCATAACTCTCTGTCCCTATTGCAGATATCCTTAGCCCAAGCTGTCAATATGAGGTGTAGTATTTAAATAATGCAAAATAGATGCATATTATGGTTGATTATGAAAGAGTGTCTGACCTCAGATAATAATAGAAAAATAACTTTCATATATCAATATAGAGCAGCCATCAGTGTCTCATTGCTCTTTAATTAGGACCTAGGTTTGTTAATATTCACTCACTTGCTGTATTGATTTGTATGCAAGCCATAAAATAAAATCACTTAATGCATTAATGTAGTTGTATCGCAATGGGTGGCAAACAGATTGTGGAGATTAAATAACATGTTTTATGCAGCAAGGCTTAGTTTAATTTGTTTGACAGCTGAGTTTTTGTACTTGTAATTGCAGATATTGCAAGTGGAGCTAAACAATGTTATGCTGCCGTCCATGTATATGAGACCTAAAACTAATGTGCAATTTCAAGACCTTCAGACTCTAAAATTATCATGTTGGCTTTTTCTTTAACTTCATAAATAAGATTACATTTAGATATAGTAATTAAGACTGAATGTTACAGAAAGAAATCACACATGTTTCATTTAATGGATTTCCCTGTTTCTTTTGGATGATTTTTATTAAAATGGATTTTTACCGAAGTATAAGCCTACGTGATCTAGTCCTAATAAAAACTTTACAACTGATCTTATTAGAATAAGTAGTAAGTATTTTTTTAGGAATTTAACTCTGGGGAACGTCACTATAGGGGGAGTCTTCCTTATAGAACTATTTTTCATTTAATGTAGTTTTGTTTCAAATGAATCTGAGACTATAGACAAATGGCCAGAGGCTGAGTTTTCAGTGGGGTATTCTATATAAGACATGAGGTGTGCCAAACTGTGATTCTCACATCAGCAAGACCTTAACAACTTAATCTCATAGGTAGCTAGTGGGATACCTCACAAGGAAGCCCAGACAGAAATTTACACACAGCATGTGGGCTGAGGATCCTGGAGTTAAAAAAAAGTAGCTAGTAAGCTAAAGTGACAGTGGGGACACAGAATGGGAAACTGATCTGCAGCCTTTCACAGAAAGATATGGATATTCCTGCTTCTCCAGGAAGCAGAAACTACCAAACTATGCGGGATTTTATGTGTAATGCAGAGATTCACCGTGAAGTAGCTGATCACTAAAAATTTGCTTCTTTTGACAGGCACCTAGTTTTGGAAAACTTACACTTCCTGAAGATCCCTGCTTGAATCACCAATGGTGAGTTGAGGAGGGCAGGCAGAGACATATATATTCCTTTGAAGAACTGGCATTGTAACAGGCCAAGCATTGTTTTCTTTAATGAAAAAAGCAGCTGCAGGGAATACCGCTACGTAGTGTCCCATTCAGAGGTTAGATAGCACATAGCTTTCGCTCTTTGTATTAGTCAGAGCTCTGACTAAAGGGTACAATCTCTCCTGTCTTCTTGTAGGTCATTGAGAGGCATCTTACATCCCTACTGTCTTTTCAGTTCATTAGGCATAAAGAAGGTTTTAGGAAGATGTCTCTCCACACCAGCATGGCACTAGTGATAGGAACAGTCAGCCTAAATGTTTTCTTGTCGCCTGAGCCCAGACATACCCCTACTGAAAAGAATTTGTGATTTTATTCTTGCTGTATTAGATCAGTAGACATGGCCCATTCACCATGAATACTGCAAATATTATAACGCAGAAAATATTGAACAGGAACCAGGAAGATTCTTCAATCACAAATCAAAGAAAGGAAAAACAAATCAGCAATTAGGTGTTTGCTGGATGTTAGGAAAAGACAGTTAAATTCCTTTCTTTACACAGTAAAATGTACACTTTCAGATATTTAGGTGCCCTCTACAGCCACTCAAGAATAAATTTCCCTCTGGGAGTACTGATTCAATATAAAGGGAATACAAATGACTAGTTTAAACCAGGTATCATTTTTCTATGTCGTAAAGGCAGGCGAGGTGACCACCTGCAAGGATTTAAAGACTTACACAATAAGGTATAACGTTTCAGTGCAAGTAAGAGAGTGTCCAGAGGAGGGCAATGAGGATGGTGAAGGGTCTCAAGGGGGTCTTAGGAGGAGAGGCTGAAGTCCCTTGGATTGTTCGGCATGGAGACTGAGGGGAGACCTCATCACAGTCTATGGCTTCCCGATGAGTGGGAGCGAAGGGGCAGGCACTGATCTCTTCTCTTTAGTGACCAGTGATAGAACTCAAGGGAATGGTATGAACCTGTGACGAGGGAGGTTTAAGTTGGAGGTTAGGAAGAGGTTCTTTACTGAGAGGGTAGTTGGGCACTGGAACAGGCTCCCCAGGGAAGTGGTCACAGCACCGAACTTGACTGGGCTCAAGAGGCACATGCTCTGACTTGGCGGGCCCTGTGTGGAGCCAGGAGTTGGATTTGATGATCCTTCAAAATCAGGTTGGTCCCTCCCAATTCAGGATATTCTATGTCTCTATGATACTATGATTCTGAGAGCAGCGAAAATTGGTAATATAAGAAACGTGTCAATTAATTCAACAGATGCCTAAAAATGAATGTAATGTGCTACAATACAATCAGTACTGAGACTGTCCAAAGTACCGAAATTGTCCAAAGCACTTTAATTCTAGTCAGGCAACTGGGAGAACAAACACAAAAATGATCATAGAAAGGCTTCTTTAATGATCTAATAGAATAAATTAAAAAAGAAAAATGTAAAAAATGGTTTGGGATTTTTAGATCTGTCAGCTCTTCATTCTTCAAATGAACAAAGGGGCAGTGTCCCACCAAAGCAAAGAAATACTGAAGAGAATTTGTTTCTCTTAGCCTCCCCTGACTCAGATGAAAATCATCTTTGAGTTATATTTTATCTCAGTGTTCAAAAGAGCACACGTGACTTAATAAATAGACAGCTATAGGGGTTGGATTTTACAACAGATGTGACAGCGGAAAAACTGTGGAATTATACCAGGAAAACAATAGATCCTGTACATGTCTCTGCTAAATCATAACACATGTATTTTATTTTAATTGCTCCTTCTCTCTTGTTGCTGGAATTGTACAGATTGCCATGGCTGAATGAGCTGCAAACAACCCTCTGAGGGCAAAGCTTTCATTTTTGTTTAGAATTTTCCACTCAAGCTAAGAATAAGCCTCGAGACAGCAGCTAAGTACAAAGAGACAGAGGGGCAAAACAACTGATGAGTAACTTTTTTAGAGTTTGCTTTTATTTTAATTAAATGTGTGCTATTTTGCTTTTTATTTTATTTTGGCTTGAAAGATAAGTACAACATACTGGCTTCAACAATATGAGTTCTTTTCTGTGTCTTTGGACATAACTGTGACATTTGTTTCTTTTCCTTGCTGAAACCAAGACAAGAGTCGAAAAGTATTCTCACAACGTGAAAGCACCAATCTTGTTTCTACAAGCTTTCTTACAGGCAGCCTGCAGACAGTCTGCCAAGACAGCCACATACCTTTGGGTGTTCCTAGCAGGCTCCTTTTGACTCTGGAGCTTGATGGGGCCCGTTGTTGAGGTAACTGACCAGTCTAAACTTAGTGCAGTCCTTAAGATGCTGTAAGACTGTGCTGTGACTGGAGTTTCACAAGTGTTGCATGGCAGTCTTCCCAAGTACCTTCAGCACAAACTGCCTTGTATAAGGGTCAGTATAAATGCGAACATAAGCTAAAGGAAAATGACTGCAAATATGAGGCTGTAGCTCTACAATGTAAGAATCCTACTTCAAAAGTGATCAGAATTAGTAAAGAAAAATAGATTATACACAGTTCTTCTACTAAGGTGGGGGGAAACTCCACAAAAACAAACAACAAAAGGAAAATAATATAGAAATATTATTTCTGTAGCAACATGATAGAAAATCCTTGAACTTATTTTTTTATCTCGAGTGTACTTCCACTTACAGCTTATTACATATTAATCTCATGTACAGAACAAATCATTTTTCTGGAACTTCTATGAAATAATGGTTAATCTGTGCAGCACTGTAATGAGACAAATCAGTAATATTTTTTATCTTCACTAGGAAACAAGAATGTGCTTTCTATACCTACTTACCTTCTGATTCTTTGCAACTAAGAGTAGATATCTTAAAGTTAGCTACCTAGTCTAAGTAAGGCATCTAAATTATTTTTTATGCAGCATAGCTTGCTACATTATTGGTCATCTTACAACCACCCCTTTTTTCTTTTCATTCTATTTCACATTAAACTTTTTCCTATTGCTATCTATGATTAGCACCTTTGCCTGTATGCCGATTCTATCCTCAATGTCCTTATTGCTTGCATTATCCTAACATCAGATTACTCTGCCAGGGTGACCTCTTAATGCAACCATTAAGTCTTTCTTGGAAAAAAGTGTTCTTTAAAGCTTCTGCAATAGAATCAACTTTGCATGTTTAAATGAGGAAAGAAAAGCGCATCACAGAACAGTTCCAGAAGTCTATCAGCTCTGCAAGCCTTTAAAATGAAGTTGACAATCATAGCAAGTTATAAAAGCAGACACAGACAGGTTTTGCAATGTATTTTTCTGCTATTGCTCCAAATGTACAGAAAGCAATTCAGAGGCACCCTGACTTCCATCCAGGCTTGTGAGAATACCGGTTCTGGAAGACAAACTAGTGAAGAGCTAGAAATTTTTCAACGTGGACAAAAAATTTGACTGAGGTCACTCTGAAGAGTGCAAAAGTCATGTGAACTAATCTTATAGACCAGTGCTTCCTAAAGGGCTGCCATGGGACAGTAGCACTCCAAGAGAACGGTGAATATAAAAACTATCATGCTCCACCTGTTTGCATCTAGCAGCCAGTCCTTGCAGTGTGGCTCTGGATGAGCAGGATGTGTTGTCTGATTTGATAGAGAGCAGCCCTGCAGAAAAAGACTTGGGGGTATTGATGGACAAAAATCTGGACATGAGACAACAAAGTGTCCTTGTGGCCCAGAAGGCCAATTGCGTTCCATGTTGCATCAAAAGAAGTGTGACCAGCACTTCAGGAGAGGTGATTCTTACTCTCTACTCTTCTCTGGTAAGACCCCACCTGGAGTACTGCATCCAGCTCTGGAGACCTCAATGCAAGAAGGACATGGACCTCTTGGAGAGAGTCTAGAGGAGGGCCACGAGGATGATCAGTGGGCTGGAGCACCTCTACTACAAAGACAAACTGATAAGAGTTGGGCTTGTTCAGCCTGGAAAAGAGAAGGCTCAGAGGAGACCTTACAGCAGCCTTCCAGTAGCTCAAGGGACCAACAGAAATGCTGGAGAAGGACTGTGTGTAAGGGCATGTAGCTATAGGACAAGGGGCAATGGTTTTAAGTTAGAGCAGGGTAGGTTTAGATTAGACATTAGGAAGAAGTTCTTCACTACGAGGGTGGTGAGGCACTGGAACAGGTTGCCCAGAGATGTGGTGGAGGCCCCATCCCTGAAGGCATTCAAAGTCAGGCTTGATGACGCTCTGAGCAACCTTTTCTGGTTAAAGATGTCCCTGCTTACTGCAGAGGGATTGGACTAAATAACCTTTAATGGTCCTTTCCAACCTAATGCATTCTATGATTCTATGATTATCAGCATAACAGTCAGCCACAGAGATGGTAGCTGTGGTTTGTTTCTTGCTCCCTTGTTTTTCATACTAAGAATGTTTTAAGAATTCTGGATATGTATATCCTTTAGCTCTTCACTTTTTATATGTCTTTATAAAAATTCTTTGTAATAGGAAATAATTTGCTATTACCAAGAGAAGGGAAAGAACTAACCATTCAATTAAAGTCTAAATCAACTTTACTGATTTTGAAGTCATCTGAATTGATCCCTTTATAGTAAAATACTTTGATGACATTTTAAATAACTTCACAGAAAAGTGAATTTAAAAAAAAAAATCATGCTCAGAGTAATTTAATGCACCTAAGGCATTAACTGCACCGAGTAAAGATATCCAGTGAGCTTTAACAGAGCAGAAACCCTTCACTGCCTTCCAAGTACTTGCTGCTTTTTTGAAATTTGTGATGTAATATTAGGAAGCTGTAGTTTCAGTTCAGATCCCATTAGATTATATTGCTTTGTATTATGTAAGCACTACTAACAAATGAAAATTCAGCAATTCAACTATGTGGTCCTCAACACTGGAAAATACATTAACTAGCTAAATACTTCCATAATTTGCACATGTCAAAACACACAGAATTTGCTATCATTAAAAGCCTGGATGGAAACCTTATTAGAGTCTATGGGAGAAATTTCCGGATTTCAGTGGACTGTGTAAAAGAAATTACAGTTTGTTGATGGTTATCCTGCTAGAACAGAAAAACATACAGCAATATCCCAGGTAAGCTAATTTGTTTTTTCTAGAATTTAATGGTAACTTTGAAAACAACTCAAAGCAATCATAGGCCAAGAGAAGGGAAGGAAGAAAACTGTGGGTATAAGATGTCCATCTGGCACATGCTCCCCCTGCAATCTGAGAAGCAAAGGAAGGCACTGGGAAGTAGAAGTAGGAGTCTTACCAGTCCTTGAACTCCCGGACCAAGTACAGGAGATATGAAAAGAACTGCTCTTTGCCAGAGTTGTGTAAATTGTAACACCTGTTCATTTTATTTAATATGAGCTACTAAATGACAAAATTCTGGAAGACATTAAATTTGGCCAACCATCTCCAAAGGAAGGTTTCACAGAATCACAGAATCACAGAACAATAAGGTTGGAAAAGACCTTTAAGATCATCAAGTCCAACCATTCACATACTAAACTAAACCATGTCCCTAAGTACTTCATCTACCCTTTTTTTGAACACATCCAGGGAAGGTGACTCAACCACCTCCCTGGGCAGCCTGTTCCAGGCCCTGACAACTCTTTGAGTAAAAAATTTTTTCCTAACATCCAATCTAAACCTGCCCTGGCACAGCTTCATGCCATTCCCCCTTGTCCTATCACCTGTCACCTGGCTGAAGAGACCATCACCTACCTCTCTATAACTTCCCTTCAGGTAATTGTAGGCAGTGATAAGGTCTCCCCTCAGCCTCCTCTTCTCCAGGCTAAACAGCCTCAGCTCCCTCAGCCGCTCCTCATAGGATTTGCCCTCCAGTACCTTCACCAGCCTGGTTGCCCTTCTCTGGACTCGCTCCAGGACCTCCATGCCCTTCTTGTGAGGAGCCCAGAACTGGACACAGTACTCGAGGTGTGGCCTCACCAATGCCCAGTACAGGGGCACAATCACCTCCCTAGACCTACTGGCCACACTGTTTTTGATACAAGCCAAGATGCCATTGGCCTTCTTGGCTACCTGAGAACACTGCTGACTCATATTCAGTCTGCAGTCAACCAACACCCCCAGGTCCTGCTCTGCCTGACAGTTCTCCAGCCAGTCTCCCCCAAGCCTGTAGCGCTGCATGGGGTTATTATGTCCCATGTGCAGCACTCTACACTTGGCCTTGTTAAACTTCATCCCATTGGACTCAGCCCATCGGTCCAGTCTGTTCAGATCCCTCTGAAGAGCCTCCCTACCCTCAGGCAGATCAACACTTCCTCCTAGTTCAGTGTCATCTGCAAACTTAGTGAGGGAGCATTCAATCCCTTCCTTGAGATCATTGATAAAGATGTTGAACAAGACTGGACCCAGGACTGAGCCCTGGGGGATGCCACTCGTGACCGGCCTCCAGCTGGATTTTGTTCCATTCACCACCACCCTTTGGGCTCGGCCATCCAGCCAGTTTTTAACCCAGCTGAGGGTCCACCTGTCCAGGCCAGTGGCAGCCAGTTTCTCAGTCAGAATTCTGTGAGAAACCGTGTCAAAGGCTTTACCAAAGTCCAGGTAGATCACATCCACAGCCTTCCCCTTGTCCATTAAGCGGGTCACCTTCTCATAGAAGGTGATCAGGTTAGTTTGACAGGATCTACCTTTTATAAACCCATGTTGACTAGGCCTGATCCCCTGGCCATCATACATGTGCTGCATGATAGCTCCCAAGATGACCCTCTCCATGATCTTCCCCGGGACTGAGGTCAGACTGACAGACCTGTAGTTCCCTGGATCCTCCTTCCGACCCTTCTTGTATATGGGTGTAACATCTGCCAGCCTCCAGTCGACTGGAACTTCCCCAGTCTGCCAGGATTGCTGATAGGTCACAAAATACTGCACTAGAATGAGCTAATTTATTTAAACAGAGAAGAGTCTGAGTTTTTTGGGTGAGAAAGACTTAAAAGTTCAGAAACAATTGTCTTCCTCATCAATCTTGTCTTTGAAGGAGTGGTCCCCTTGCTATGGCTTTACTCCCAGCCCAACAGTTTTCAATGTTTTTTTGGGTAGCAACAAAATATACCACAGCCATTCCTGTAGATGTTAGGGAAATTTCATTCTTTCTATAATTTGTGAAACTTTCCTTTGAGTTCTCACAGATTCCATTCATACCTCAAGAGCCTTTTCCAGGGCTCATTATCTTTACCTGCTGCCCCACTAGCTGTCTAACACAAGCAGCAAAAAAAAAAAAATAAATCTAACAGGCAAATCCTTTGTTAAAGGAGGTGGGGGAGCTGATGCTGAGTAGCTCTTTCTCTCTAGGCTCTGGCAATTCAGGCTGCTTAAATGTCACTTGAGGAGGAGGAGTTCAAATGATGTGGGTGTGCAGAAAGATGCTCAATTAAAACCACAGTATTTGTTCAGTAGCTTTTTCTCCTACTGTATTTAAGTACAGCAGGACTCCCCTGATAATCACAAAAAATAACCAACAATTAGAGAGCAAGCTCAGATTACTGTTAGTGTTTTATAGCTTGCAACGCACTCTTTTGTTTGCCCACCTTGGGAGAGGTGTTTGGCATGTCCAAACTTCCATAAAAGATGGTTTATACCTACAAATACACTAGCAAGCAAATTCCTGCTCATGTTATCTCTCATATAGAGCTTTATACCCATACAGCTTTTTGTAACCGTCTGCATCAGGAGCTCTGAAATCATGTAACAAAAAATATAAAATAGTGAAGATACAAAGTTATACTATTTTTCTACTCAGGAAGCCAAAAGGGCTTTGAAAAAAAAATATTTTACTAGATAAAAATGTTCTAAATGCAAAGAGCTTGGTTAAAAATTTAGAAAAACTTATTTAATCTAATAATATTTGAATTTAAGAAACGAATATAAAAGAAAATTACTTACAATGAAGAAAAATAGGAGGTTCACCCTAAAGAACATTTCCAAAATAGGTTTTTCAACTTCTTAAGTGAATGATATGGCAAAAGAAGAGCTGTTTTGCAAAATGCTGAAGTGCAGCATCTTTATCTTTCTCCAAGAAATTTTTTCTCACAAAAATAACCCCCAAAACCACCCAAAAAGAAGTCTGCCATTTATTCTGAGAGATTTCAAATGAACCAATAAAGGAACTATGAATAGCCCCTCATTTATGCATACAGCCTACTAAAGGAAAAAATGCATTGCAGTACAGCATATGGAATTTATTGTCATCTGAGCTTTCTAACAATAAAAAGACTGAAACAGGAATGCAGACCAACTCAGCACATGCTAGTATCAAATTATTTTATAAATTGGTCTTAATCTTAGTCTTTTCTCATTGAAACTCATACATTATTATTTAATCATGGCAAGAGTCTTGCAATGTAGAGCAGAAAGTTGTGTAACAATATGTTATTCCTTGGTAGCAAAGGATATTAATTCAGGAGGTGTAGGAAAGTACATTGATCTTTGCTGCCATCCAGAAATGAAATGTCATGTAGAGCAACTTCGTCATTGCTATTCCAATCTACTGCCTGTTCTGTGGTGCTGTCCTTAGATTTTAAACCAGGAACTTTCTGTGATCTCTGTAAGAATTTGGATTGCCATAGATCCCATAAATCCATCACTGTGATGAATTCCCATTTTTCTATTGCTTGATGACAATCCACAGATAACTCCATATAAGAGGCACATGGTAGAAATCTCTTTCTGGTGTGGAAAATATTTTCTCTTTAGCTCATAGAGAGTTTAATCCTGCATTCATCCAGAAATCCACCCAGCATCATCAGGACTTCCAGGGACATTAGAATGCTAAAATGTGTGCCTTAACTTTCATAATATAATCTCCAATATGGTTTCAAGTAATCAGAAATCTACTGACCTTTCCTAGAGATATTTTAATACTGCCTGCTAACAACGTATAATAAAATCCATGTCAATTATCATTGTGATAACAATGATGCATTGGATGGATCCACCAACACTTAACCTGCTGCAGATGAAAGAGGTTAAGGATAATAGAGAAAGTGATATGGAAAATAGGAAATATTGAGTGGAATTTGTTCCACTTAACTTCAGCCATCTGCAACCAAGCTAGTACCCAATAGCCTCTGAAGGAAAAAAAAAAAAATGTTTAGGACATATGGGATGAGTCACTCTTTGGAAGTTATTTTCTTTATCAAACAGAAGGAACCTCCATAAATAATAAATAACATAAATATCTAACTTCTGAATGGACACACTTACATGAGAGTGCATCTATTAAAAAGGAGTTAAAAGATTTACTTCAGGTGTGTGCACATGTGTTACAATGCTCATATTCAAAATATTCCATATTATGCACTGACACATATCTGGACAGACTTCCAAATTTTAACCTAAGTTCCTTGATCATCCCAACTATCTTTTTTTTTTTTTTTTGTAGTCTGACACAGAGGAACTTCCACCCATACACTGTGACAACCATCAGCTTAGCCACCAAACTTTCCAAGGACGCAGTGTTTATGAAACTACACTTGGCTTTTGTATATGCAGGATTATCTGATCACCTGCCTCCCTCCTACCATGCATGCTCTCAAAAACTATTAAACCTTTCCATCCACTACATACAGAATTTCAAACATAGTAAATTTCAATAAATTACTTGAAACTGTGTGTTTCTTATTAACATGTCCACTGATGAAAATGTTGCAGTCTGTGCTAACTTCTTACAAAATATAAGGATAAGTTCAGGAAAGGTTTCAGTCAAGACACATAACTAATAAGGAATGGGACAGAGATGCTGGTTTCAAACTAAATTTCAGTAGAAGCATCTCCCAGAATTCTGCCACATTGGGAATTAAATAATTCAATCAATGATTTGTCAATAAGAAAGCTGGAAAATGTAATTTTATCTCTTATTCATGATGGTGCAAGAACTAAACCAGAGGAAGGGATGAAGGAACTAGCCAATGTACATACTTGTGACTACTTGGGGTTATGTATTAGTTTTCTAATGACACTTCAAAGCTGCTCCAGAGTGCCAAGAGAAACACAAAAGAAACAGCGCACCAGGAAAAGCAGTGTTTGTCTTTCAGCAGTTTTTCCCTTCCATTAGTTCATTACAGGGAGTAAAAATAATAAATTATAACTAACCACACATGCATCACAATTCTGTAAATATGAATACTGGGTAAATTAGAGGGAATCCCAATAAGCTTACTGCCATTTCACAAGCCAAGGAGGCCAAATTTGTTCAATGAACCATTTGATGCAAACTATTCCCCAAATCCTTCTAGGAAAGTAATAATCCCAAATTATTCCTTTGCTTAAACACTCTTTACAAATTGGGCACTTCTGTAGTTTTATATATGACTGGCTTTATCTGTTCCTAACATAAATTTCCTATCATGTTTAGAGAGTGAGAAATATTCTTATAAAATCCTTTAAGTAGGATATAGGATTTAATAGAGTATGTTTTCTTTCTCTTTTTCTTTTTTAAATAACCATTAATGACATTTAATTGTTCTCCTGCTACAGAAACATCTGAAATTTAATTGATGGTTTCTGTAGTAAAGTACTGTTCTGATAAATTACATGAGATTCATCCCATAAAATCTAGGAGATTCTGCATCATTCACTGCACGGTGATCAGCTGTGTCTGACCTAGGTGGTATGCTAGTTTGGACGACAGCAAGGCCTGTGATGCAACTGAGCTACAGATTCTTTTCAAGAAGAACATCCAAAAATGATTATATAGTACAGGACAAAACATTTCCAGGCACCAAGCTAGGTAATAAGTATGCAGAAAAGGCAATCGTTCTGGCAGGATGTGGCCTTCTAGTAGTGTAGCTGTGCAGAGCATCTTGAATTAGAATTAGGTAGCCAAGAGGATCACTTTTGTCTGTTTGCATATCTGAATTTGATGAGCCTGCAAAAAAGAAGAAGGGGGGAGAAAAATCGAATAAACCCCTGTGTCTTGCTTTAAAAAAAAAAGTATGAAAGTGAAATATTCTTCTCACTTAGTATTGCATAGTTGAAACACAGTAATTATATCCCTTCTGTACTACTCTATTCCTTATTTAAGATAGCAATCTATTAAACCTTCATGTGTTTCCTGGTTAATTTTTATGCAACCTGATTATATTGTGACAAAGGTGGTTAGAATAATACTTATAAAGACTCCAAGTCCAAGCAGAAGTCCCATTTCTACTGGTCAAGGTAGTTAGGTATGTACTTAAGATTTTGCTCTAATGAGCAGGGAACCACGTTGTCACATGCTAACAGCTGAGCATATCCTAAACCTTCTGAAGTTAGATTCATCTCACCTGCCTATAGCTTTTTTTAAAAGTGATGTAAAAATGAAAAGCAAATTATATAGGATCATTCTTTCAGATGTCTTCATACAGGTTCCTAAACTAGTCTTAAAACCAGCTTAGACTAGCTGTTTGATTTTTAGCTAATCCCACCCTGGGATATAATTGTACAGGTTTCCATTGTATGAATAAAAGCTTCTAAAAGATGTAGGAAACCAGAAAATGCTTGGATACCACATGTACATTAACAAATGTTGATTTCTCTCTTACATGCCATACACTATTTTCTAAGCAACAGAAAACATTTTTATTTAATTTCATCATAAATGATGTACAGGAGAGGAGGTTGTAAGACACAGTTAAATATGTATGCCACTCCTTTGAACATTTGCTTTTCAGTTTTCAAGTGCTTTTTGTCCTCAGGCATGCCCAATTAGAAGCATTAATATCTCTCTACCTGCTTGGAAAGCCATTTTTCTATCCCTCACAGACTCAGATTTGAACAGCAGCTGAGCCTCTGCTGATGGTACTCTTCCTCCATTTTTGCCCTATATCCGTGATCATAGAATCATAGAATCATAGAATCATAGAATGGTCTGGGTTGGAAGGGACCCCAAGGATCATAGAGCTCCAACCCCCCCTGCCACAGGCAGGGCCACCAACCTCAGGCCTGGATCTACACTAGGTTGCCCAGGGCCCCATCCAACCTGGCCTTGAACACTTCCAGGGACGGGGCATCCACTACCTCTCTGGGCAGCCTGTTCCAGCACCTCACCACTCTTTCTGTAAAAAACTTCCCCCTAATATCTAATCTAAACCTTCCTTCCTTTAGTTTTAATCCATTCCCCCTTGTCCTGCCATTGTCTATCCTTTTAAAAAGTTGATTCCCCTCCTGCTTTTAAGCTTCCTTCATATATGTGATCTCAGGCACAACTAAAGTTTCTCAAACCAGGAAGAGAAAAACTGTGCGCAGATATAAAAAAAAAAAAAGATCTCTTTCCCCAAACAACCAGTAGGTCCTACCTTGTTCTTGGACAAATACCAATTTGGAATTGCACTGATTCCATCTGAAGTCTCTCTGGAGATCAAGTCAAATGAAAGACAGTTTCTTTGTCATCCTACACAAGGACCATGATATCCAACCCTATTATAGGTAACTCTTCTTATGCGGCAGAGCTGATGCAGGAGGCGGCTGTCCTCCTTTTCAGGGAAGGATGTGTTCAACCTGAATGGATACTCTTTTTTTTTTTAGGAACAAAAAAGTGTTTTATCAAGTAGGAATACTATGAGAGGATTGGCTAGAGCACTGAAACAGTCTATTTCTTTTGGTCTGGGAGGCTAAATTCTACTTCCTTCTATCATAAGTGCCAACAAAGGTGGTCTGTTCAAAGTCTTGTATTGTCTCTGGGTCCATTTGAGAAAGAAACATTCATGTAAAATTGTATAATGTAGCAAATTATACAGGAAAAATAAATTACTTTTTCTGACTTTTTCTGTTCTCAGATTTCAAGGTACCAGATTTAACACAACTGAAATATAGCCTATGCAAAAATTATAAAATAATAATTAATTTGATAGCTAATACATATACAAATATACATTTTATTTTTCTATTGATCTAATTTAGGAGGACCAAATAATATTTTAGAAAAATATTTAAAGAACACAAGGCAGATGATAGAATTATGCAGCAGTCAAGATCATTATGGAAATAAATTAAATGAAATAAAATAATTTCCTGAAGTTTCATGCTTTGGAGGAGACACTATGTTAGGTAGAAATGGCTGTCAGCGAGGGGTAGTGTGCCATCTTTAACCCTATGTTGTGTTTTTGCTCCAGCTGAGAGCTGAGCACCACGCAGCCACTTGCCCTCTAAGAGGGTGTAATGGGAGGGAACTGCAGGGTGGGGGGTGGGGAGAAGGGCAGAGGAGGAAAAAAGAAGCTTAAAAAAACCAACTAAACCCCACAGGTTGGGACAAGGATAGTTTACTGGGACAGCAGAGAAAGAGAGAAATAACAATACTAGGAATTTATAGCAAAATATACTAAATTGGTGATACACAATGCAGTTTCTCATCGAACCACACAACTCAGATCACACAGCGCAGAGCTTTGCTGAAACTGGACCATCCCCAAAAACCACATATCCTGGAGACGTACACTCCTACCCCCACCAGTTCCCCTTTATGCTGAGCATGACATAATTGGCATGGAATACCCTCTTCAGCCAGTTTGGGTCACCTGTCCCAGCTGTGTCCCCTCCCAGATTTCTGGGCGCCCCCCCACCTTCTCATTAGCAGGGCAATACGAACAAATGAAAAGTCCTTGACTGTTTGGCAATAACTAAAAACATCAGTGTGATAGCAGCACTGCTCTCATCCTAATTCCCACTGGCTGCTAGAAAGAAATTAACTCTATCCTAGCTGAAACCAGGACACCCTAAGGAAGAGAAAAATCTGTTTTTGCAGTATCTCATGCTGGTCTCTGGCAGAAAGAGTTCTGCCTTTGACAGAACGATGATTTGAAATAAAAATCCTAATTATTGTGCTCATGCACTTATATATTCTCATTATGTCCTGAAAATATATCATCAAATATTCACTTTTTGTACTTGTCTTAATTTAAAAAAAAAAAAAAAAAAAAATCCCTCGTGAAATAAGTAAAAAGGCTGTATTCCTGCATCTATATTGATCTCCTTGTTTTGCTATGTTTTTATTGAGTTTTTTTTGGTTTGCATGTTTTATTTTCTAGTTTTAATGTTGCTTCTCTAATGTTAGTTGAATTAATGGATTAAGATCGAAAAGAAATCACCCTAAATTGTGTGGACTTTTGAATAAATCTCTGGATAACTTTTGTAAAATCACAGATCTCTCCTTTGTTTGTTACAGAAAGGGTTAATTTGAATTATGTTAGACATTTCAAAGTATGCAAAGCTCGTCTAACAAAACAGAGAAAGTCTGTTCTCTATATAACTATCCATGCAGGTATTTTTATATGAAGGGATATATTTTCAAAGCACTGCAAGGGTGGTATGTGCTAAAATCTGTTCATATATAACAGGATTTGTGCTAATACCACCTACACACTACTTTGAAACTCTACCCCTCTCTGTTTTTAATAGTTTCTAGCCATGGAAGGGACTGTGGTTTGGAAGAAGCCAGCATTTGTGAAATAAAAAGAAAAATCACTCAGAAAATAAAACTACAATCAAATTGGTAAATTTCAAATAAAATGCACACTATAATTATTACTATAATTATAATACTTTTTAACTTATGAAAGTATCTTTTATCTGAAGATCATAGCAGCTTAAAAAGTCTTCACTGTTCCATCACCTTCTTTGAACATGTAAAAAATCAGGCTGATGAAATTTGTTCTGGACAATTATACAGATTCTCAGTGTATAGGAAGCAAGGTAATGGTATTGAATGTGATAAAGCTACATGGATTTAAGAGAATTTCAGATTTGGTCTAAAACCTTAACCACCTCTAATTTCCTAACTGTTCAGATGAAGATAAAAGAACAGATTTTTAGCACACACAGTGTAACAGAACAAATAACAAGTCTCTCCAAGGATATTTCTGGTTTCTATTTTTGGTGTTGTGCTACATGCCAAACAATTTAAAATTGTAAAATGATAAGATTATAGAAGATAAGCTACATATGTGCATATATTTGAATTCATATCTTACCTATAAAAATATGCTATTACGTAGATCACTCTGACTCAATTTTATCACTGATGGGTTCTTCAGTCTGACTCATCCAGGACACCAAAAGTCATCAGTGTCTTAGGAAAGGAGGCCATGCATCTTTCCATAGGGCAGTTTCTGTGTAGAACTCGGATTCTCCTCTGCATCTCATCCTGGAAACTGGGTAGAGGAACCTTAGCACACTTAAAGCAGAAGCTCAATCAGCTTTTTGATTTTATTTGTTCAGAAAAAGAGGGCCAAGCCTTGTGCAAGTGCCAATTACATGAACACACAGCTTTTTGAATACTACTCTTGCATTCCTTTGTGTGTGAGGCAGACTTCAGAAGGAGTCTTCAATTTATAATAGTCCAAAGGCAAAAGTGAGAACTAAATGGTTCAGGGAGTGGCACTGAACAACTTAACCACTGTCACCCCATGTCTTATCCTTCAGTAAAGCTGCTACAGGCCATTCAAAGACATGCAGATGGAAAAATCAATATAACAATGATGCAGCTGAATCCCATGTAGAAATATCAGCAGGATGGTCACATCAGGTGGCTGGATTGAACACAGTGCTAATAGAATGTGTACTTTATGTATGGTAACTCAGGTATGCAACAGAAAATGAAAAGGATTTTGAAATAAAATAGTGTTTACACAGAAAAAAACCCAAATATTTTCATTTTAAGAAACAGAAATTGGTTTATTACATCCAACACATCACTACAACTTGTAACATACAAACTCATCACTTGTTTATGTTGAGCAATGACTATCAGTTACCTGAGGGAACTATTAAAGTGTTTCTTCTAATAAAATCTGAGGGAAAAAAAGTACACATTTTAAAATCTTTGTGTTGTCGTTAAGTTAATAAAGCTTTTATGCTCAGACCAGTTGTAAACTCTGTCAAGCCTGTATTTCCCTTCGGGAAAAAAGCTCTACAAGTTTTTACTCTCTCTTTATTTCTGTACATACCCTTCTCATGTTTCTCTTTCTTATATCCCAGAATGTGGTTCGTACTTTTGCCTTCATCACTCCAGTGAAATATCTGTGGGTTTGGGTGTTTTTTCTATCCAGCTCCTTCTGGAAAGTAACATACACCTCTTGGTTCTCCTTCCCATACATAGAACCTGTGGGACATGTACACATTTGATGCACCAGGTCACATGATGGGTCAAGAGCTATAATGCTATGCTAGAGTAGAGGAGTATTATCTTATATCAGGATACCAACCAGTTGTGTTTATTACTTCTAGCCAGAAAGTGAATCAGTGACATATTATACTACAGACGTGGGTAGGATGTGTTTCATTGCTGGAGGGCATGTGGAAAGATCCATTAATGGGACATAAAAGCCTTGCATAAGATCCTTGCATAAGGTTACATTTGCAAAACTCTGCCAACGCAATAGCTGTAGAACGACTACCAAATGATTTTTTTTCCCTCCTGTATTTGATATAAACCAGAACAGCCATCACATACAAAGTCGGGGGGCAGGAGGAGTAGAGACTGAGAGCAAGAGAGAAAGAGAAAGAGGTGGGGCTAGAGAAGACATTGTTTTCCATGTCATTCCCTCCACTCAAGGAAATTCAGGTGCTCAGCCAGCTAAGTTCTGTGAAGTAAAATTCAAGTGGAAATAAAACAATGTATGACAGTGAGCATGTATTATCCAGAGCTGTTCTGTTTGAAGTTTTTTAACACAGGTATGTATGCCTTTCCAAAAACATACTCTAGTTCAGATATAAATCACTGACCTTGATGGCTTAACTTGAGTTGTGTGCATGTATGTAGTATGTCATGACCATGCTGCATAATATGAGATGATCATAAAGGCTCTTCAGGGCTCCAAATTTCCATGGAAGAAACAAGAAACAAAGATAGATTCACATAATTGTAGGGGTGGGAAGGGACCTCCAGAGATCATCGGGTCCAACCCCCCTGCCAAAGCCGGTTCCCTAGGACAGGTCACAAAGGGAGGTGTCCAGACAGGTCTTAAATATATCCAGAGGAGACTCCACAACCCCCCTGGGCAGACTGTTCCAGTGCTCTGTCACCTTCACCATGAAAAAGTTCTTCTGCATATTGGTGCGGAACTTCCTATGCTTTAACTTGAGGGCATTGCCCCTTGTTCTGTCTCCACAGACCACTGAAAAGAGGCTGGCTTTTTCCTCTGTCTCCCACACTTAAGATAATTATAAAGATTAATAAGATCCCTTCTCAGTATTCTTTTCTCAAGGCTGAACAGTCCCAGTTAATTCAGCTTTTCCTCATAGGGGAGATGCTCCAGGCCCTTAATCATCTTTGTGACCCTCTGCTGGACTCTTTCCAGGAGATCCCTGTCTGGATACGCTGCTCCAGGTGGGGCCTGGCCGGGGCAGAGTAGAGGAGGAGGATCACCTCCTTTGACCTGCTGGCCACAATCCTTTTAATGCACCCCAGGATCCCATTGGCCTTCTGGGCCACCAGGGCACACTGCTGTAGGCAAAACTTTGTCCACAGCACACAGGTTAAGTCCTACACTGTTTTTCCCTTTTCTTTGAAAGAGAAATTTAGATAGCTATAGAGTTACCATTTCAGATGTCATAAATATCTATTAAGCCTTGTTTTGATATTGAAGTAAAAAAAAATTGCTAATAAAGCCTTAGAAATCACCTATAGTATCAACACAGTTTGCACTGTTAAATATGTAATATCTAAGCTTAGTTTCAAAGCTGATTTATTACAAGGTTTCCCACTTCCAATGAATGGATCTGTACAGAAAATAGTATTGCATCAAACCTCTCAGAGTTCAGCAAGATGCTAAACACAACATATTTAGTGTTATCACAAACTGACATACTTTTATTTGGATGTGGGAGTAGATTGTTGATCCTCATTTTGCAAGCATGCTGTTAATAGTCATCCAATATCTAACTCTAAAATTGCATCTTTTTCACTACCTGTGAATGCTATAATCTGTTTCTAAATTAAAGTTGACATTTATTTTTCCAAAATGAAGAAGAAAATATTTTTTCATCAGCATTATCTGAAAAATATCTGCATTTCCCTCAAAAAAGGGAGCCTCTGTGAGGCTGAAAAGCATTTGCAATACATTTTCTATCTTTGGTAAATAAAAAATTATAAACATATAATGACCAATATCCTGTCAATAGCATATTTCACTCACCAAGGTGAAAAGATCCAAAGCACAACCACAGACAGGTACAGGTGTGGAAGAGCTGATGTGACAAAGATGACTAGCCCACTACAGGGTTTTCAATGTAGTATGCTGCCAGGCCATCCTGTGTGGAATACAATTGCACACTATGTAAATTTTCCATCCACTTTAGATGGTACAATTCTTATGGTTTTATTTGTCATGTCCTCACACAATGTTGATGAGCTGCAGTGGTTTTATTCACATCTCCCATGCAAAACTCAAGAATACTGCCAAATCGGCAATAGAAATCAAATATTGGTGACTGAGAGCTCCCTGGTTAATCAAATCATGGCCTGTCTTGGAACTCAGCTTTCTAAACTGTAGTAGCCATGAGGATCCATAAGCTGAGGCAGAATTTATACATATACTGCTATACTGGAGTGTGTTGAGGCATATTTTGGAATCCTCCAAGGTTAAAAAAGTCTATGGTGAGCCCATATACCTATAAAGTCATTGCTCTGAGGTAAGTATAACAGCAAACCTGGCATCAGCATTTTGTCTTAAATAAGTATTTTTAAACTATTTGATTCTTTTCCAAGTTCTTAAGTAGTATTATGACAACAAAGTGCAACTGGGAAACTGATTTTTTTATACTGGGTTGGGTTTTTTTTGCTACAAGAATTTGCATTGTTTTCATTACCATTCTTATACATTAGCTTTGTTATGAAAATTTTAAAATATTTATTAAATTTTCTCAAAATATTTATTGTTTGTGGGGCAGATGGCTGATTTCATATTTCAGCCTTTAAGCAAAAGTTAAACTTGTCAAACAGACCGTCCTTTTTTCTCTTCTGTTTTTTGGAACAAACACAACTGATCATTTTAGGTTCGTATTGAAAATTCTTGTTTAGACCTTTGTCCTGGTTTCAGCTATGATGGAGTTAAACTTTTTTTTTAGCAGTGGATGGAATGCCATGTTTGGGTGTTAGCATGAGAATAGTGCTGATAGCACCCTGATGTTTTCCGATTTGTTGCCGGGCAATCAAGGACCTTTCTCAGCTCTGCATACTTCCTTACTAGTGAGAAAGGAGGGGACGCAGCCAGGACAGGTGATCCGAATTGGCCAAAGAGGATATTCCATACCAGTTACGTCATGTTCGGTATAAGGGGGGACTGGGGGGAAGAGGGGGAGATAACGCCAGGACGTGCAGTTTCTGGGGCGGTCGGGTTGTCCGGGACGGGCTCTAAGCTGTGCGGCCTGAGTTGTGTGGTTTGGTGAGAAATTGCATTGTGTATCACCAGTTTCATCTATTTTGTGCTTTAAACTTATGTTATTGTTATATCTAGTTTTCTGTTATTGTTTAGTAAACTATCCTTATCCCAACCTGCGTGGTTCTGGTTTCTAGGTTGTGGTTTCTTTTCCTCCTTTCTTCCTTCCCTTTTCCCCTTCCCCCAACTTTCCCTCCCCCTTCCTTTTAAAAGTACAAGCGACTGTGTGGGGTGCGGCCCTTGGCTGGGGCAAAACCACGACAACCTTTAATTATTTTTTTTAAATGTTACTGCAGAAAAATTGCATGACAGCTTTTAGCAGGTGATGCTGCCTTCAGCTTGTATCATAGATGAAACCTTTCACCAATGGACTTGAGGCTGGGCTGCTGTTCTATTGTTTTCACAGGAGAGTCATGCTTTCTCTAAACACCTTTCTATACATCTAGTTTTGTGGGTTTTCATTTATACTACAAGAAAAGGAGGCCTAGTGAACAACGTAGAAAAACTCGTGACCAAAGCATTCTCCAACCACCCCACCCCCAGCAGCACCATGAACAGGATGGAGCAAAAACATGAAAGGAACATGAACAGGTTCTCCAAGAGGGACTCTGGCCAGGTCCATGTGAAAACTGTATAGTAGTAAGGAAAAAATATAGTTGAGGATGTCCTGTGGCACTGCAAAGGACACTCATGAGAGTGCACTCTGTAACTTTTCTGTCAAGTTGGAAGCAAGTTTTCAATGTAGCTTTTTTTCACTCTCTCTTTCCCTTGTTTTATCTTGCTCTGTTCCGTTTCATTTACCATGAAAGTAAGCAACCTTTACTTACCATCTACAGTCAGTGTATGCAATGCAGTGGACCCCACACACAGCCTGTGCTGTCATTATTTTTGTAACAGTACTTGGAAGAAATTCTTCTTATCTGGGCATTAAAATTAACTCAATGCCCAGCCTGTAAGTTTTTACTTTTAACTATACCACTAGACTGATTTACTATTTAGAGAACCTGCAGACTTCAAGGTCCCTCCATCATCATCAGACAAAACCAGAGCATGGCACAGCATCTCTCGAGGCCATACAATCTGCCTGGGCTCCCAACAAAGTGAGTGAATAAGCAGAGGAAGCAGCACACTCATGTAAGAATACTTGACATGAATTGTTAAGAAATTATGAGTTATACACCAAGCTCAGAGTCAGCTCACTTAACTGTTGTTAGTTACAACAGTTGCAGTACAAATTAGTGATCTGAACCTCTCTTATAGTCAGTAAGGAGAGACAGGCACCCAGAGAATATTTCCACCTGTCTTAAATACCTACTTTAGATTCAGATGATAATTTAAGACATGATGATCAAAGTTTTAGAGGGCTAAAATGTAGCTGGATGAACCATATCTAATAGCAACAGTGAGTCCCCAGGAAACAATTAAGCTCACTTTCAAATTCTGCAAGAAAAATCTTAAACAAAAGGTTAGACTTATATTGAAAGCTTCATATTTGGACTTGTCTCATTAATTTATTTATTTGTTTCAAGTCCTTCATTCATTTTTTAAGGAAGTAAGACCTCATTTAGATGATGCATTTAAGCATCAAGCTTGCTGACATGAATATCAATATTTCCTTCAATACAATTAGTTAAACTACATTAAGTTACATTCAAGTAATGTCAACTTTGTCATGCTGCCATGGATCATACTATCAATGTTGCCTGCATTTATTAAAAATACAGAAGAGAAGGGAGATTGCATTTTTAAATATCAGTGATCTTCTTTTGTGTGTCCCAGTCCTATCATGTATTAACAGTATGTGAGGTTCTGCTACTGTGTTAAATGAAAGTAAAGCAATGCCACAAACCAAACCCACACAGTCACACGCTTTGCAACAGCCAAAATATCATGTCAGAATTTTAGTTATGTTTCCTACTAGGTGGTTAATCTACACTCCCCATTTGCATCCAAATTAGTCACACAACAAAACTGAAAAAAGGGGGACAGAAACAGATGGGGAGATTTCAACACCTCCTAGCTTCTGACTATAAAGCTTCTAGAGTATTCTATAAAATAGTTCTCATTTACACTTACCTCATCTGAAATTTTAAAGATGGAAAAGAAAATGCATAGCTGATGGACTGGTGATATACAATTAAGATATACTGAGGCAATATCAACAAATATCTAAATTACATTCAGGTTCTATATTTTCTACCTCATCTTGGGTGTCTCAGAGAATATGTCCATTATATATTTCTTTGTTCTTCTTCAAATAAAAGCCGAGACACGTTTTTTTTTTTTCCTACAAGAGTAGTTAAAAAGATAAATAAAAATAATGAGACAGAGAGAAAGAAGACAGAGAATGAAATAGTCAGATGGAAATTTCTATTGGTCTGTATGTTGAAACAAAATCTTACTGATATTTAAACTTTAAATGTAAATCCTTATTTAAAGGGAATAAGGAGATCTTCTCCAAATTTAGTCTAGTGAAAAGGTTCTTGGTAATGGGAAAAGAAACCCACTAGTCCTCTGACAAACTTCCACATTGTCTTGGTTTCATCTGAGATTAATTTTCTTCCAAGTAATGGGTGTAGTGCTGTGTTTTAGATTCAATGTAATTGAGATTGTCATTGAATGAAAACTGACCCAAAATGGCCAAAGAGATATTCCATACCATGTGACATCAGGCTCACTTTTAAGGTATGGTGAAGTTGTACAGGATGCAATCACTACTCAGCAATGGGCTAATGGGCTGGGCAGCAGGTGATGAGTAATTGCACTGTGAATCACTTTTTTGGGTTTTGCTTTGTGTTTTTTTTTCTCTTCCTTTGCTATCCTATTAAACTGTCATTACCTCAACCCATGAGTTTTCCTGTTTCTTGGTTGTTTTTTCCTCTCTTTCCCAATTCTCTCCATCCCACAGCTGGTGGGGGTTAAGCAAGAGCTGCGTGATGTTGTCTGGGGCTAAACCACAGCACACATAAATTTGGTCTAGAATGCAGAAATAATTGTCAGAACACCCAGTCCAATATGCATTTGCTCACTTTTACAGATGTCCAAAAACATCTTGCTTGCTTTCCCCAGAAGTGCACATTATCACAATAAATTTTTGGAAATCAATAGCTGGACGCTTTCACAGTAGCTCTGACATATTCCAATCCTACTAACTCACCTAACACTTTCAAGCAGCAGTACCTCCATGCCAAATAAGCTTAATCACATTTTTTTAAGCTTGTGTTCTGAAACCTTAATAAACACATGCAACATTACACTCTCTTCCCTCCACTATCAGCTAACATAGCTCAGGGATGTTTTTACCACTACTTAAAAACAGCTGGATTTTGACACAAGAATATTATCAATCCCCATTGAAACCAATAGAATTTGGGTTAAATTAGTGACTTTTAGGTTTTGTGTCTGCACAGCTAGATTTTGTAAGGCATTATGATTGAATTAAAGACAGTTTTTAGAATCAGTGTGGATGTTAGGAAAGAAGAAAAAGACAGGAGCAAAGACAAGAGAGCTGGCAACCGAATGACACCATGAGATACAAAGAAATGATTAAGAGGAAGGCATTCTGATTTTTATTGCTTTGATTTGTGCATTGCTTACAGCAGCACCAAGTGAACTGCAAAGCAGTGAAAGCAGTGAAGACAAGCATCAATTTACTGTGGTGTATCTCAGTGATACACAAGAACAAACAAACAGTCTGATTTGGACTTTGTAGTGAAGCTCTTAGACTGACTTCCCACTTTCAATTTACTACAGTCTTCTTAAAGAAGACAAATGTGTTTATTTTGACTTATAATGGGAATTTAAAAAATCAATGAATTTTTTTAACTGGAAAGAATGAACTGATTTTCAATCCCAACTGGCCTCATAGAGGAAAATTCTTAAAGAACTGTGTTGCTAATTAGTGGCTATAAATGATCATAGGACTGTATAATACTCACATTAATTCAACTCATCTCTGCCACTAATTCTTCTGTTTTAAACAGGAATTTCATAAATATCATGACCTAACCTCTTGAACAATAAGTCCAAAAGGAAAGAATTTTCTTTTCTAAACTACTCCCTCAAAACCAAATTAGAATAAAAGTTAATGCAGTTATCCTCTGGGCAGCCTTGCTGCCAAGCTTTATGCTTTGTGATCATAAAACATCTCAGTAAACTGAATTTTAAGTAGCTGAATTTTAGTCAAGAATTTGTTATCCCACATAGGAATTGGCTCTTAGTGACAGAAATTATTTCCCTCATGAACTCAGACATTGTCATAGAGGAAAAGCATTTTAGTTTCTGCTGATCAGGGTTTGAATATAAAAAGAAATAGGCATTTACTAAAATCTATTATCTGAGTTATTTAAGATATATAGCCTTGACTACTAGAACTTTCTCTGTTTTTGTCTCTATATAAGAACAATTGCAGAGCTGGTCTGGTCCCAGAAATTCTGTAAAGGTTTCTCGCAAAAATAAAGCTTAGCAAAAAGGAGGGGGAAAGTGGGCTTGTTCCATTTTGGATGGTAAAAAATGAACATTCAGGGCAGAGGCTTTAAATATCCTTTCTTCCTGGTAGAAGGGAAGTCAGTCTTTTCTTATATTGTTCTCTTTCACATTGTTTCTAAGGCTGACAATAATACATACAAGGATTATTTTTGTTATGGTTTCCTTCCACATAAAAACTTCTCCAAAGGTGTAAATAAACCTATAAGTAAATATCTATTTTAAAATAAAATCATTTAAAAATCAACCAAACAAACAAAAAACATCGCACACACACAAAAAAAAAACCCACCAAAAAAATGCCTTGAATGAAATGGAGGGAATATTTATGAATAAACCTCTTAGGGCTACCAATTAATCACTTTGTTTTCTTGCTCCAAAAACCTCAGAAAAGTGCTGCAATTTACTAGCTGGGGAGTAATTTATTTATCTTCGACAGCAAGACCTGAACAAAGAACCATTACAAATAACGGTTCTAACCAGCACTAAATAAAGATTACAGGGATATTACATCTTCTTTCACTATATCTGAGGGTGACTAGTCAGGAAAGTGACTTGTGGTAATGTTTTCACTGGAGGAACCTGCCAGCGACACCGAGTATAATGAGCTTCCTGATGGTTCTTACACGGCCTTGACTTTCAGACAAGAAATAACTGGCACTCAACTCCTTCAGCACAGGCCTATGGCAGCTGGCAGGAGGCAAATGACTCTTGGGAAGACAGAGGAAAATGTCAAGCATACGGACATAATTAAAGCACAATGTAGAGTGAACCTACACACAACCAGAGAAAATGCAACTAATGGCATTCAAATTAAAATTGCTTTCTCTTTAATGGTATTTCTTTTCTCTTCTTTCCTTTCCTTCCTTTCCCTTTCCTTTTTTCCTTTTTTTTTCCCCACTTACATGGTCTTTAATTGTTACACAGGTTGTGCAGTGCTATGAGCAAACTCTAATTTAAAACATATTTCCTACATAACAAGGTCAAGCTTTGCTGCACTGATAACCCTGAAGCAAGCTTGGCTTGGAACCCTCAATCATGTGTTTTTTTCTATTGTGTAACAGCATATCAGAAAAGAAATTTCTAAAAAGCAAAACTATTGGGATTCTCAGGACTGATACCTTTTACTGCTGCCATCTTTCAGGCAAAGGGCATATTCTGTATGTATACAGACTTAGATAGATATGGATTTTTCAATGTATATGTGCACACCTATACATATAAATCTTGTAACAGAAGAAATATGTACATGCCTTTGCACATTCATGTCAAGATATAGTGTGGACATTTACAAATGGGGGGAAAGGGGCGGGGGGAATGCTAATTTTCTACTATCCCGTCTCATTTTCTCTTCAGAAGTAGCATAGTTACTTTCCATTTTCCCCAAAATATGTACCTGTAATGTGCACACACATTTGTCCATGTATGTAAGCATGCATATATATATATGTACAAACACATTATGTGCAATTATTTTATTCCTCCTTTTTCTCCAAACTGCTATAGTAAATTTTTTATCCTACAGACCAATACTTGAAAAAGACCAAACATCTATTATCTGTTTTATATTCTGCCCCACATTCAATTCAACAGTGCATCATTTAATTTTGTGGCAAGTAATTATAGCATGCTACTGTTCCAGACCCTGTCCCAGCTTTCTGTACTGAGTATTGCCTTACTGCAAGACAGAAATGTTTAATATTACAGTGTAATAACTCTTTCAGAGTAATAGATATGAAAATTGAGGCTAAAAGCTGTGCTGGCTAGGGATTTTACTGAAATGAAATCCTAAGGCGTGCAGTAAATTATTTCCTTCTTTTCAGAATTGTGAGAACACTTTTCACGAGTTCTGACTTTGTCTTTCAGACTCACCGACATGGTGTGTCAAACACTTGCTTTCAGGGATATTTAGAACACATTTTAAAATAATAAATAAAAAAACTTAACATAACCCAAAACTAACCCAAATGGGACTGTGTTCCACCAACTAAAAACAGAGAAAAAAAATGTCTATAATGAAGAACCAAACGTATAACAGATTTGCTTAGCTTTAAGCTTGACAGAATAAAGGGAGCTACTCTTCACTGGAGGAAGTTTATGTTGGAAAATAACTAGTCAAAACCAAAATGTCTTCTGAAAACATGCATATCAAGAGGACAGACATAACAGAGAACAATTACTGAGAATGCACTTTTAAACAAAAGGTTTTCAGATCCAGAAGGAATTGCTTGTTAGCTGCTCTGATAGTTATCATTTCTAGATCACCCACTTCTTAACCACTCTGTCAAGAAAACTGAAATAGAGTGGAAAGAGTTTCTCCTAACTTTTCTTCCCGGAGCTTTATACAAATAATTATCATTGTGACAGGCACTTGAATCTCAATTTCTCCTGCTGTAATATCTGCTAGGCAACTGTTTCTTCTTTGAGGTGGAATAAGGTACAGAAATCCACTCATTCTTGCAAATACTTACTTTTCATTTCAGTTCAGAGCTCATTTTAGTTCTCACTTTTCTCTCCATTCTACACACTGTTGCTTAATTAAAGTGAACAACCTTATTTATTCAGCATAAAATGTTTCTATAAAAAATATTATCCTTATTTTTAAAGGACACATCAAAGTCTCTGTTATCAATAAGTCCAAGCTGTAACCTTGTCCTCGGGTATTTCATGTACTTGTGAAACTTCACAGAAATCTCAGATGAAGAATGGATGTTGAGGGTATTCCTTGCATTTGAACATCAGATTTATAAATAAAACCCCAACAATATTTCAATCACTTTTTCCTCCTGGGGTGGCCAGTGGGCCTTTAGAAAGAACCTACCAAAGGAACAAAGCCTGAGAAATAGCATGTAGCATGGTTTCACCTGAGATACATTCAATTTTCTTCATAGGAGCTAGGAGCTAGTATGGAGCTGTGGTTTTGGATGTGTGCTGGCTACAGCATTGATAGTATAGAGATGTTTTTGTGTTGCTGAGCAGTGATTACACAGTCAAGGCCTTTGCTTCTCACACTGAGCAAAGTAGGGGGCGTGGGGGCAGGGAAAGGGGGAAGAAGTTATATTCCTCAACAGGGTGATCACACAGCTTTTGATGTAGCCCAGGTAATGTTGAGCTTCTCATCCACCAGCAGCCCCAAATCCTTCTCATGGCTGCTTTCAATCCATTCTCTGCCCAGCCTCATTTGTTCTTGGGATTGCAATAATAATCATCACTGCAATAATCATCACTGTCTATCATGGAGATAATTAAAAATCCCCTCTACAGGGTGCTATTTGTTTTCTTTGGCTTGGACTTAGAAATACCATACGTCACATACAGTTAGTGGATTTGAATCTTCATCAACATCCAAGAAGTCTTTCTGCCTTTTTACAGTTTCTTTTTATGAGCTTTCATCTTTATCCATATACGCTTCACAGAATCCATTTTAATTAGCAGTTAAAATATCCCTAACATTTTCTTTTTGCAACATATAAATTAAAATTATGTCTATAATAGAAAACTCTTTATTCAGTGTTGGTGCTTATACAAAATTAAGAAAAATTAAGAAAAATTAGTATTGGCCAAATGACTGGGATCTATACTATTTTCTCATTCACCTGTATGTACAGGAGTCAGCCATCTTAGTTTTCTTTCCCACACCAACTACAAAATACTCAGTGCTACTAAGCCCAAGGAATGAGCCCTTCTGAATGTCATAAAAAAGGTAGAAAACAGTCCATAGGGTATAATTAGTGCCTTGGACTCTGGTGAAGAAGGATCATTTATAGGCCAAATGGAAGCATCAGTGAGAGGGAAGAGTGCACCTGTTGATGTGACGGTGATTCTCTGCTAAATGTGAGCATAATAGGTCCTAGGAAGCAGGGAATAAGTTAAAGTACATGTGAAAGTAGCCTGATTGATGCCAAGTTCTGCACAAAGTTGCTTTAAAGACATTTCAATTCCCACTCCTGTTCTTGAGCTCAGTGCAGGATTAGAAGAAAAAAATTGTGAGCTTTGTGGTTTCGGCCCAAACAAACAGAAAAAGAAAAAATTGGGTTTTTTAATTATTACAAACAGTTAAATTCCGTTCTCTCGTACAAAAGCATACACTCACCCCTCAGGCTTTTTGGGGCAGTAGATTATTCAATCCAAAATCACAGTGGCTGTGGCTAGAGATTTGGTGGTGAGCTTATTAAAAACAACTTTGCATTTTGTTCCTTCATTTAGATTTCTCAAACCCAATAACTGAACACCCCAGGCTACAGACAGTAACTGCCCCGTTATCCTCAGCAAGCAAAGGCATATACAAGAAAATAAAGGTTTTCTTATCTATCCACATAGAACCAGAAGCAGAAAAAGCAAAGCATCAGCACATACACCCCAATGGAGCTTAGTAGACTACTTCACCAAAGCTGGTTTGGAAAAAGGAAGAAAAAACCCAATACAAAGCTTACAGCTATTTGTGGGTTATTTTAACTGTGTAAATAACAGTTTTGTTTTGATCTTCAGTTGGACAGCTAAGTTCAAGAGCTACAGAAGCAAATGGTAATAACAGGTAGGGGATTTTCAAAGGGGTTACACGGCCATTCCTCTGGAGAATAAACTTTGACATGTGAAGTATTCTTACTGGTTGGGTTTTTAGGGGCTTTTTGGGCTTTTTTTTCTTGTCTAGTGTCATGGTTTAGCCCCAACTGAGCACCACACAGCCACTTGCTTACCCCTTATCCCAGCAGGATAAGGGGGAGAATAGGGAGACAAAGGTAAACCTCATGGGTTAGGATAAGGAGAGTATACTGGGACAGCAAAGGGAGGGGGAAATAACAACAGAACTTGGAATATACAGTAAAGTTTCTCACTGAACCATACAATTCAGACTGTATAGCTCAGACCTGTCATGAATACAGACCATCACCGAGCTGCATGTGCTAGAGCTGTGCTGTCCCTCCCTAACTAGCCCTGTTTTACACAGAGCATGACATCATATGGTACGAAATACCCCCTTTGGTTAGTCTGGGTCCCCTGTCTTGGCTGTGTTCCCTCCTAACTTCTGGTGGAAATTAACCCTATCCTAGACAAACCCAGGACATCTAGTAAATCTTTTTCACCCCAAGAAGCCATATGTGGAGAAAAGCACAAAACCAATTTTACTTGGTTGTCCATTTTCTGTGACTATTTAAGAAAAAAAGAACACCTCAGACGAGTGCTTCAGGCTGTTATCAATTACTCAGTGGAAGTGCAAGGTGGATGATTAACATTGCTCCTGTAAACCCAAGGGAATAGTATCATTGTACTGAGACTCCTGCAGCTTTGTTTCTTGCATTTGGCTGCCCATGCCTCTCCTAGGGTGTGATGCCAGTATGTCCTTACCCCGACATAAGCCTCGGGGTGGGTGCATTGAGCTCCAGGAGGTTTAGATAATGTGGGCTTAGAAAGAAATTCCACATTTGCAAAAAATGTGAAGATACCTAAGCAGGAGTCAGAGCAACCTCAACTGAAAATACCAGCAGAATAGGATGCCCTTATAGTTTTGATGAAACTCTGGCTTAATTTGAAAGGGAAGGAGGGAGGGAAGGAAAGGAAAGGAAGGGATCTTTCCACTGAAATCCATTTACCCTGTTCTTGTCAGTACTGGTGAGTGGATGGTATGATCAGTCTCATATTATGCATACAAAGAGCAGTAGATAATGTAACTATTGTGATTAATTGCCTGATTCTGAAATTGAATTACTATCGGTTACTATATTTTATTACATACATTTATGCTGTTCTGCACCTTTTTTTTTTATTTTACAACAATTCCTAAATTAAATTACACTGTTTTTGCAAGTTCATAAGGTACATAATTCAATATAGTACTTGCAGCAAGTTAAATTACAATAGCAAACAAATTATGGTGATGCTTAATCAAGAAAAAGATATTTATAGTACAATGATTTGTAGATTTACAGTATATCACAGCAGAAGAGCAATGTATTCAAGTCATTAACTAAATTAAACAGAAAACTCTTATTTTCCCATATTCCATTTGTTATTCAAACAAAAATCCTCCTGACTTCAGTGTTCTGTCTGAGTGACAAGAGTAGTATCAATGAAAAGTTAAAATGTTTATGTTTACTTTCAAGATCAATCATGGTATCAATCACTGGAGATTAGTAGTGACAAGTATGATTTTCCTATTAAGAGAATCCATCACATTTGCTCAAGTCAAACAACAATCCCAAGTCTTTATATTTTTTAACTCTGTATTTTAGGATGATTCTTGAAAATATTGCTGGTAATTTTAATGAACTGTATGTAATCAAGGTCGACCAACATTTTCATCTTTACAGTGTTAGGAGTTTACTGGTCGGAAGCAGTTCCATTCAAAATACCAACTGGTCTCTAAACTCATCAGTGAAAAGAAATAACATAGTATCTTTTTAAGATCTTTTATCTATCAATTTTCAATTGTAATGCTTCAGACAAATTGAACACATCTCTTGTTTCAGTTAATTTGAGCACATTTTACTCACATTCATTTCGGTCCTACTATCTTATAGCCATATGTACTGCCAACACACACCAGAGTATCTTGCAGTTTTGTGGTTGTTTTTGAACCCTGAAGTGCTAATAAATCTATGAAAAAAGATCTATCTTAAATTCTGAAGATGAATAATGTCAAACTTATGGCATAATTAGACCTGGATCTTATTGAAAACAGGTTGACTCTATGTCAACTTTTCTCTTTTATAGCAATGGCTGGTATTGTGTGCCAGCATCAGTCAGCCCTGGCCAGAACTGAAGCTCAATGCATCAGGCACAGCAGAAAATGCAAATAAGTAAGTGTTGGGTGCTGAACAAGCTGCTTCCTTCCCCTCCTGCCCCACAGAATTTAGTGTCTTAGAGTCAAATATTTAAATATATAATTATAAAAAAGAGATGAATTTATTTTTGAAAGCCCTGACATTTAACAAAACAGGAGCCAAAGTGATAAAGTGCTCACAAGGACTGCCAGCAGGCGACTTCACACACCGTAATTGCTTCACTAGAGAATGATTAATACTTATCATGAGGGAAAATAACACGCAATCCTTTCTTGCTGAGAACATAAAAGAAGCTGCTTAGGTCACCAGGAGCAGAGCTGTGGACATGGCCACAGTTGCAGCTACACTGTGAGATGCTCAGGTCAGAGAGGGGACATGATTATTCAAAATGCTAGATAAAAAGTAATGTTCAAAGGCCATATGGATGTTAGCAGAGCAAATGAATAACCAGACTTTAAATATGAAGTTCATATTGATTAGAATGCAAATGTCAGCTGGAATTAGACTGCATGAGGAATGTTTCCTGCTTCTGTTATGCAAATGGAACCTCTATAAGTCATTCAAAGAACTTGGCCACTCTCTGGGCCATTCACATTCACTAAAACAAGTACTGGATCACTCTTTCCTAGGGGTGACTCCATAACTCCCAGAAGCTGTGATAATTCTTGGGAGACATCAACAGAGAAACACTGCATACACGTTTATGTTGTTCTAATTTAGACAAAGGACAATGTGAAATGCAGCAGTGAAACATACTTGCTGGTTGACCTTCCAGCTCATGCAGAGAAACAAAATCCCTCAGCAACACTATTTCCTTCCATTATTTAATCAGTGATATTTTTATATATCTTCTTATCATAATATCTAAACCTACTTCTAGTCTTTACATTATTAACCTTGCTAGTGGGTGGTCTCTCCTTTTTTAATAGGTGAGCAAATTGAAGACTAGATTATTGTAAATATTTGGCTTCTTAAGAAGGGATGGGTATTACAAGGATTAAGTGTATGGGTATATTTGGCAAATCGAAAGTCAAAAAGAAATCTTCAGCAGAGCAGGAACTGCATCAAAGCCTGTGAATACTAATTCTATGATACCTTTTCTGTTGCATTCTGAAAGGAAGGTTCTGCCACATTATCTGCAGAGCCAACCTGCTGCACCATGACCAGTTATCTTAAATTAAAGCTGTTATTTGTGTTGTCACTGCCTGCAAAGAGTAAAGACAAATCCTATTACCAAACTCAATTCTATCCCTATATGAATATAAAATTGAAAAAATATTTTCTAGGCATATCAATGCTTTTGTCTGCTGTCTAATAGGTCCATATTATGTTGATTTCTATGTTGTAATTAAATGTAATGATTGCATATTTATTTTTATTTACAAAGGCAGTTGCTTGTACAATAAAATTTGATTTAATCGATTGAAGACTCATTTAATGGACTTTTGAGGACTGAATGTATTTAAACAGTGCTCTAATCAGACATCAAAACATGCATAAATCAAAGTAATTAAATCAATGGAACACTAGGAAAATTGTGAACCAAAAGATATTTTTAAAAATAAGCAATAAAAGATATGATTTAAGATCTCAATTATTCGCAGCCACATTACTGATGCCTGTATTCTCTGTTCCTCTCACTAAATAGCTGCCCCTGCTCAGAATCCTGTGCTTTACATATCATAATTAGGAACTGAGGACAATAATATATTCCTTTTAAAATTTCTCCAATATAAAATAGAGAATACTGTTGAGGAATCTATCGAGAGCTGTCATAGTCGAAAATTGTAATGTAGCTGTATATTCAGAATAATTTGCAAATTGAAACCATAAATATTTCCTATATTATACACATAATACAAAGACAAGTAGTTGAAAGTTCAGGCTTTCAGCTAGGACTGCCTGTGTAAATTTTAACAGTTTTAGAATCAAAAAATCACTTGGGTTGGAAGAGACCCTTTAGATCATGGAGTCCAATAGCCAGCCACGGCTATGTGTCTCCTTCCATGTGTGCTTAGTCATAGTACTTATTTTATATTTGCCCTGGTTTCAGTGAGGACAGAGTTCATTTGCACAAGGAGCCAATGCAGGTGAGCTGAGCTGGCCAAGGGTGTTTTCCATACCAGGTGATGGTCATAGTCATGCTCCCCACAAAAGGTGGCTGGGCAGAGAGGGGTGGGACCACACAGCTCGGAGGTGAGGGGTGCTGAGCTGAGTGTCCAGTTGGTCATCAGGTTGGTACAGTGTTTTATGTTATTGCTGTTTGTGTAGTCTGTCACAAATTGTATTATTGTTGCTCCCCTCACCCTATGCTGTGTCAGTAACTGTCTTTATCTGAACCTGTGGGTGCTTTTGTCCATATCCCCTCCCCAAGGGAGAGGTAAGCAAGCAGTGTGTCATGCTCAGCTGCTGCCTGGGGCTGATCTGATCCATGGCAAATTTTTTTGGTGAAAATAAATGTCCAATTCAGTAATTTAAATTGAAGATTCATTTTCTTTTTTCTCTAAAGAATATTTCACCTCTTGCATGTATCCTCACGCATAACAGAAGTAAATATTTATGTGCCTCTCACAGGTATGTCTAGGTCCTTCTCACCAAGGTAGCCACTTGCCATAGGGCTGCAGGGTGATGTGTACATGAAATCTGCATCCTGTTGGCTCCAGGTGTGGGTAGTGCCTGGAACCCAGTTCAGCTCCATGTGCAGCCAGCTGTGGGAGTGCCCCTTAATGCATATAAAACCTTTGTCTTGTAGCAGTCAGAAATATATCATTATGATGGATTCTCCCATATGAGACTCATAGTAGCTGCCTGTTTCACATAGAATCATAGAATCTTTAAGGTTGGAGAAGACCATCAAGCTCAACTGTCAATCAACTAACATGTATTGGGACATTGCAGTACTTTTTCTGAGCAGCTATGAAGATGTTTCTGCTGGTCATGCAGAGAGAAGGACACAAATTACATATCTAGTTGTAAAAATCTGGAATAAATAGTCATCTCTATGAATGAAAATAGTCTGAATCCCAAGGCTATGTCCTTTCTCCTCTGGTGATCTTTTTATTTCAGCTTCTTTCACACATGAGAGGGAAAATCAGCCTAATTCAGAGCAGGATTTTTTCTAGCTTTAGATATGTAATAATCAAGGGCAAGTTAGAAGCCCCTGGAGAAGACCATAGTGAGGCAGGCTGTCACTCTGAAGCCAGTAGAGGTTGCCAGTGAAGCAGAGATCAACTGCAGTCTGTGGAGGACCCCAGACTGAAGAAGGGGCTTGCACCCAGAGGAGGCTGTGACCCTGTGGGAAGCCCACACTGGAGCAGGCTCCTGGCAGGGCCTGTGGACCCATGGGAGATCCACACTGGAGCAGTCTATTCCTGATAGTCTGCACCCCATGGAAGAGATACATACTGCAGCCCATGGGAGGGATTCACATTGGAGAAGTTGGTGGAGGACTGTCTCCCATGGGAGGGAACCCCACACTGGAGCAGAGGAGGAGGAGCAGCAGAGACAATGTGTGATTAACTGACCAAAACACCATTCCCTTGTCCCATTGTGCTGCTGAAGGGCAGGAATGAGAGAAATCCAGAGTGCAGCTGAGCCCAGAAAGTAAGAAGGGGTAGAGGGAGGTGGTGTTAAGACTTGGTTTTATTTCCCATTATCCTACTCCTATTTGACTTGTAATAACTTAAAATACCCTGAGCCTGTTTTTCCTGTGACAGTAACTGCTAATTGATCACTCCCTGACTTTATCTTGACACAGGAGTCTGTTGTTGTATTTTCTCTCCCCTGTCCAGATGAGGGGATAGAGCAGCTTTGGTGGGCACCTGGCCTCCAGCCAATGTCAACCCACAACATAAGTATCATTTGATGTGAATATGGTTTTCACATATAGATAGTTATACAGTCTACCAGTTCACAATAATGTAACCCTAAAATTCCCTTTTGAGATAAACTGACATAGGTAGGTTAATATCAAAGCTGAGAATTTAGACCTTTATTAGGCTAAAAATGAAAGTTTAACAAATGGCTTCTTGGAAGATTTCTTACTGGAGACAGAATAAGAGTATATTGTGATAGATCCCTAATACAAGCCAGAAGACTTGCCAAAATAAACCTCAGTTCTCTTATGCATTTTCTTTTTTTTTTTTACTTCCTGGACACCAAAAAGTAGAGATTATCTGAGCAACTATCTGAAATTAAAATAGCAGGAAACCACTTTTTAACAAGTGACTTCTCTTACTAACAGTAAAACAAGAGGGATTCCGCACCTGAAACCACTTAATGCTTTTATGGAAGCAATAAAACAACTTCAGGTGCTTCTCAAGCAATGAGTTTTAAAACTCGTGTGGAGAAGATCCATCAAAAATAAATCAAACCTTGTTTTGCTTGTGCCATGAGAAGTGTGTGTAATAGAAAGTTATTAAGACCAAAGCAGTTTGCTGTATTGCCTCAGAACACTCTCCAATTGCCAAACCATTCTCCAATCAATCAGCCATCAGCCTCATTTTGTCTTGCCACCACTGATGAGAGTCACCATCTGACTGTAGATTATGAGATAAAAGAGGTTAGTAGCTTTGTTTTCTTCTTTATTAAATGATTTGCACCACACTGTTCTGTCTTTAAGGCAGGTGTAAGGTGATAAAGAAAACCTACATTTTCTGGGAAATTATTTCAAAAGCTAGATAAAAATGTAGTGTAATGTTTAAGGTGTTAATTTAAAATGAGTAAAAATATAATGGGACTTGAATTACCAGATATGCAATAGCTGAAATAATATTTGGCATCAGAAGAAATCTCAGTCTGAAAATATGTATGGTTTTTTCTATTTCTTTTTTGAAACTACATATCAAAATGTTTTAACTACTTAGTCCTTTCATCAACTCAGTATCTGTTTCCTGTGCACCCTAATTTATAAGCCTACAAGCCTGTTTGGAGATTGTTGTAGGGAAAGTATCTCCTGAGAAATCTCAAGCATTATGAATATTGACAAACAGGGACAAAAAAACTACAGTCTGGATTGTGGTGCAACATGTTGCTAGAAAAAACTGTTTGGTAGTTCTTGGTCTCCAGGTCAGAGAGATGGAATAGCAATGTACTGTATAAAAAAAAAAAAAAAAAAACAGATATGCACCATCCCTTCCAATAGTAATTCTTAAACACCAGTAATGTAAGGATTGTCAGAATAACTGGTCCAATTTACACTTTGTCATACAAAAACAGCACATAAAGAAGGTGTGCCTCCAAATTAAAGCGACTGCGTTTTATCACCTCCTCCTTCCTCTATTACTCTGTAGCCATACCTGTCTGACACCAGCCAACACATATTGGTTGATTATAGGCTCAGTGTATCTGTGAGTAGTACAACTGGATTATATGATATGACATGTCAGGCTGGCAAGTGTTCAACCTTCCCATCTCACTTCTGGTGAAGCCAAATGTAACTGTGACTATGCCAAAGGTCTTCCACTTATTCATTTACACAACATCAAGTAAAGGCTTATGAAGGTAAAGGCATATGCTGCCTTTGTTCTACTGTACTATGTTTGGTCCTTATCTCCCATAAAGCACTTAACTTATTTGATACCCTAGGCACCAGCAACACCTTTAGCTGTTAAAGTTTTAAGTGTTTCTCCTAGATGTTTATTTTGCCATACCAATGTACTTTTCAATACTTCTAGAGCAAGAATTGAACAGATTTTCATGTAACTATGTTGAAAGTAATTGTCCTCAACATTTCTAACTAGACTCCTTGTTTTCAAAGATTCATTAAGCTTTTCCTTTTTTTTTTTTTCCAAAACTGTATTTATTGCACTCATTTTGGAAGTCATCTGGTCAAAAAGCTCCCTGCATGCATGAAGAAGCATTTGCGTTTATAGAAACATATCATAACAGCTCATGCATGCTGCAAACTGTTTACAGGAAATAAAAACAAATACCAGAAAATTAGGAGAACAGGAGTCGAAGTTCATCAGCAAAATGCTGTGATGATCATAGTTCCACTGATGTACAGTATATGCACAGGACTGTTTTGATAAATCAGTAATACTCAGACACTGTGGGAGTCTTTGAAAAACAGAGGATGCCTGTTAAATGATTCTCACTGTCTCTATTTGAAATGCATCAGAAGTTCATGTCAGCTACTCAGCAGATCCTCATTTAGAGCGGACCTGCCAGTTTGGGCTTAGTGTGTCAGGGTGCATCAGTGTGTTCAGAAAAGTGATTTATTGTGGCAGCACGAATGTCTAATTATGTGCATAGCTTAGTTTTTCAACAGGAAAGAGCCCAAACAAGTGAAAGGCTGAAATTAGATTTATTCCTTGTTACCAGCATTTGCTTACATGTTCCCATTGTTTTTTCTTTAAATTATGTTATTTTCTATCCTTCTCTCCTCCTGCCTTATCAAAGCTACAACATCATATTACAAAGTCTTCCTTTGTTGGATATGTTTTTAAAAGCATCTCCAAGCCTCAGTCCCCTAAAACACCATACTAATTGCTTTTTATTACATATGCTGGCTGTCAGTCATTTTCAGTACCTACAGTGCTATTAGTTTCACTGGCATTGACCTTATAAGAGAACTATTATTAAATCAAGTGATTGCAGCATAGCAAATATCAGGTTTAAATTTGGTTTAACCTTTAGTTGTTTCCTCCATTACACAATTTTTAGTTTAACTCTAGTATGTCCAGATTTTCAAGAGGTCCTCTATCTCATTCAGTGGGCAATATGAATGGTACCACATTAATGGGCAGTTATTCAGCATTTTCCTTTACATTAATTGCTCAGCTTGTAAACTACAAGGGATTTTTACAGCACATTACTCATTAATTGGACTCAGTTCTGAAGATAGAATTATTAGTTCCCACAGCAGCCCTCACCACAGTAGTTCTCTTTCACAAACATGGATTCCTTTATCTGCACACTATCCTGTAAGATAAGTGATTATGAATATGTCCATTTTATAGAGGCAGGGGAAAAAACTAAAGACAAAAGTTTTCACTCAGTACATCTAGTTTTAAATACTTAGGATTCCTTTTCTTACTGTACAGAATACTCACAAAGCCCACATTTCAGTGATTTTAGTTGCTGTTGTGAACACTCTTCAGTTGTGTAAATCAAGGTGAAGGATGTTAAATTGGGCACACAGCAAATGCCCAAGCACAATTAGTGACTGCTTTTGTAAAGTTTGATTCAAGAAACATGCCCGTAAGAACTCTCACAGCACCAGGACAGAAATTAATTTTCCATATTGGAAGAATTCTCCGTTTTGGAACAAAATCCAGCTGGAGGCCAGTCATGAGTGGCATCCCCCAGGGCTCAGTCCTGGGTCCAGTTTTGTTCAACATCTTTATCAATGATCTCGACGAAGGGATTGAATGCTCCCTCACTAAGTTTGCAGATGACACTAAACTAGGAGGAAGTGTTGATCTGCCTGAGGGTAGGGAGGCTCTTCAGAGGGATCTGAACAGACTGGACTGATCAGCTGAGACCAATAGGATGAAGTTTAACAAGGCCAAGTGTAGAGTGCTGCACATGGGATATAACAGCTCCATGCAGAGCTACAGAGAGACTGGCTGGAGAGCTGTCAGGCAGAGAAGGACCTGGGGGTGTTGGTTGACTGCAGGCTGAATATGAGTCAGCAGTGTGCTCAGGCAGCCAAGAAGGCCAATGGCATCTTGGCTTGTATCAAAAACAGTGTGACCAGTAGGTCTAGGGAGGTGATTGTGCCCCTGTACTGGGCATTGGTGAGGCCACACCTCGAGTACTGTGTCCAGTTCTAGGCTCCTCACCACAAGAAGGGCATGGAGGTCCTGGAGCGAGTCCAGAGAAGGGCAACCAGGCTGGGGAAGGGGCTGGAGGAACGGCTGAGGGAGCTGGGGCTGTTTAGCCTGGAGAAGAGGAGGCTGAGGGGAGACCTTATCACCACCTACAACTACCTGAAGGGAGGTTGTAGAGAGGTGGGTGATGGTCTCTTCAGCCAGGTGATAGGACAAGGGGAAATGGCAAGAAGCTGCACCAGGGCAGGTTCAGACTAGATATTAGAAAATCTTTTACTGAAAGAGTTGTCAGGGCCTGGAACAGGCTGCCCAGGGAGGTGGTTGAGTCACCTTCCCTGGATGTGTTTAAAAAAAGGGTTGATGAGGTACTTAGGGATATGGTTTAGCTTAGAATAGGAACAGTTGGACTTTATGATCTTAAAGGTGTTTTCCAACCTTGTGATTCTGTGATATCAACAGCCAACTGCCTTAACTCTCCTATCTGTTCTCCCAGTCTCCTTCCTTACGTAATATTTAGTTTTCAGTAGCAGAAACAAATGCACAAACAATGCAATATAAAGTGTTTCATAGTGTTGGGTTGTTTCTTTTTTTCCTTTGTTTGTATTGTGTTTTTTAATGCCTTCATACATCAGTATCGAGTAATGTTTTCTTAAAGGAGGATACCTTTGTATCTTGTAAGTTAGCTGCAACCAAAGTTGGGAGAGATGCAGCCCTAGTCTAGATATACTGTAGGGCTGAGCAGCTTCTTACTACTCCTGTACTACATGTCTAACCACCCACGCTACTTGTTCCCGTGTTCTCTTTAGCAAAACTACAGGTATATGTACCCGAAGCACATCCTGCATGAGCTCTCCAGACTCATCAGGCCAATTTATTCTCAGAGCATCTGCTGTGCACCTTGCATACATGAACAGTCTAGTGTGTTGAGAGCAGATTGGATTCAAACTATAAGTATGTTGTGACATTCATCCAGGCCCTTGCTCTGCCAGGAGCTACAGCCTTAACTCCAGGGCAACCAGTCGGAACGATGCTGTCTGAATTTCCAGTCATTCACCCTTTCTAAAAAAATCTATTGAATCAGTCAGTTCTTTTGGTTTCCCGGTTATCCTTGCCTAAAGTTTACACAGAGAACACTTGGAGCAAATGACTCATGAATGGAAGAAACCCAGCAGAATACGATGGCATCAAGGGAGAATTCAGGGCTTTAAGTTTCAGTTCCATTCAGATTTTAAAGACAATCTTCTTAGCATTTATTATGTTGCTGTTAAAGAAAAGTTATCTCATTGGAAAGCGATCATAGACAAATTAACATTTTGTAAGGAAAATGAGAAACCTAAATCTAAAGTTAGCCTTTCAGAAACTCCCAGCTAAACTTCAATCTAACTTCCATCAAAATTTTAATTTAGACACTTAGGTGAGACAGATCTCCTTTTCTAATATGTAGACCAATGAGAAATGCCAAATGTATTCAAAGAGAAAGTTCATCAGTTCTAATTTATAGACAGCTATTAACAACATAGCTAAATATGAAAATAGATTCCTGTCTTTTATACCATGTTTTGAAAAAGAGGCTAATTTACCAGAGGGCCATTAATGTTTCTCCTCTAGCATAAGAAATTATCTGTGGTTAGACAGATGTAGGTTATAAAAGAAAAATCATGAACATATGGGATTAAAGCACCATAGTAATATTCAGGAGTAATACAAACATTAGTCTTTTTTTTGCACTCACTTTAACTCCCATTTCAGATAATCCATTTGCACTTTCCAGATGACTAAAGGAATCTAAACTAGTGAAAATTATCCAGTGATGGCAAAAGAGCAGGACAGTACTATGCAAATTTACACCTTTACCTACGTCCTTGTTAGAGATGTAAAGAGAACAGGCATTCAACTCTGCAATGCATTTAAAGGTTTTATGTCCTGCCTACAGCACATATGTAGCCAAGTTAAAAGTAATTCAAAGTTATTTAAAAAAAAAAGGTGTTCTTTTTTCCTATTGGTTTTATGATGATTTAAATGTGCTGCTGCTTTCCAGCTTGTAACAGTGAAACAGGAAGAGTGAAGCAGGAAGGGATTTTAGGAGTTTGCTTGTCCAGGGATCAGCAGTCTTCCTGAGCTGTTGTGTCAGTTTGGGGTATTTTTCACCCAGAAAATGATCAGTAAGATAATTGTGCCATTAGCCAGTAAGTTCTGTGACTTCTTCCCATGGGGCAAGAACTTTGCTTCTTTTACAGAGAACAGCCCACAGTATACTAAGTTCAAAATTCAGTGGTATGCAGAAACTACTACCTCTCAAGGGTACCTCATCAAAAATCTCATTCTGCATGGCAATCTCATATGTAAGAACATGTCATCTTGGTGTAAGTGGTGTAGATCCTGGACTTTTTCTTCCAGCTTCTTCTCATTTTCTAAACAGTTTCAGTTGTACCCAAATAATTCGCAGCATATATTTACTAGATCTTTTCTTAAGACTCAAAAGTAATAGAGATCTCATCACTTATTTATATTATATGCTCCAGAGTTCTAATTCTTAAAATAGGAATATTATTTTATGAAACAAAATGCCTGCTGATTATTATCCTTTCTCCAGTAGTATATCATTAATTTCTGAAAAGATACATAAATGTTAATTTTAATGTAAATGTAAGGTAAAATAATGTAAGTTAAAATAAAAAAATGTGTTACTTAAAAATTCTCAGAACATGATTTTTCAGAGCAATTAATGTTTTTCTTATTTTTTTTCTTCTTAATAAATAGTATTCTGGCTTAAACAACTGAGTGTGTGAAGTATTCAACCTCAACAAACCAACCAGCATGTTTCAACTGAATATATCTTCCCTGAAATTCCCCTGACCCATTTTTTCCCCTCAGCAAATATTAACATCTCTCCAATAGGAAACATGGGATCACTCCACCCATACTGAGAGCCAGCTCCAAACCAAATAGTCACGTTAGGATGGTGATTGGTCATTTTAGAAATGCCAAAGGTCCTAAGAAAGGACTCATGGTAAATGTACTAGTGAAGCAGTAATTTATTATACGTTCTTGCAAGACTGGGTGACGTAGCAAAGTAGGCACACCTGTGGTCAGAGTTTGCAGCATTTTTATACCCTATTCCCAACTGAAATCCCTCCCCTGTTTATCTATGAATTAGGTATTTCCAAGGTTTACAGGCTCAACTGAGGTGCCTTCATCACAACAGTATATAATATAATACACATCGCATGTCTGGCAGGTTCCTGCTTCCCATTGGTGAAGAAAATTAATATTTATGAGCTTACTGAGCAAAATGCCATATCTTTCTAAGTTACTATTAACTCACATAGACCTTAACTGTTGTGCATCTTTGTTTTGTCTAGGCTCATTGAAGCCAAATGGGGGCCCTCAAATGCTTGCTTTTATCCTACTGCTAGGCAGCTGAATAGTGGGGCTTGACTTGGACTCAGGGCATATTGTCTGTTGAAGGAATTCAAGGCTCAACCCAGGTTTCAGTTCGTTGAATTATGCTGCAGTGCCCTGATTAATCTCAGTTTACAGGACAACTCAAATCCAAGCTATGTACACAGATCCCTATGGGTGGTCTCTGCTGAGATGGGGCCTCAAGGCAATCCAAGGCTGAGTCACTGTACGACCCCCGAGTCACCTGATGGGCTAGACATTGCCAAAATCTGTTTGTGGAACTCTGAGCCAAACAATTCCTTACATTCTACCCAATGTCCTGAGTCACAATTTAACCACTTACATGTTCTCATTGTCCAATGTATTGGTATAAGTTTCATCTGCATCTTTTAGCAGAGCTAAGTATTCTTCCTCAGTTTCTAATTGAACCCTTATCCAAGAGAGCAATTTTACTGTAAGTCTTTAACACAACCGACAGCAAAACTTATTACAATAATGCAAATTATAATGATTAACAGTGTCCCCCACTTATGTGCTATCTGTTGCATATTCAGATTGACAATTGTCCTTTGTCTTCCTAAATCAGCATAGAAAAACACCACAAACCCATTTCAGTTTGCAAAAGCAACATTTCCCAGCATTTTCCACAGTCACAGCTCATAAGGTCTGGCAGCTCTGAGTATGGACAAAGTTACTTGCATCTACTTATACATGTATTTAAAGATATTACAATTTACATCAGAACCCCAGCATGGGGTCCTGTGTAGGTTGCAGGTGAATATCCGCTCCACCATCATCCTTCCTAGGTTGCAGGGGCACAAGCCTCCCTCACCAGAGTCTTCACCAGGGGCTAAAGGGGAATCTCTGCTCCCTGAGCACCTCCCTCACCTCCTTCACTGACCTTGGTGTCTGCAGGATTGCTCCTCTCACACCTTCTCACTCCTCTCTCAGGCCATAGTTGCTTCTGGTGTTTTTTCCCATTCTTAACTATGTTATCCCCAAGACACTATCACCATCACTGGTTGGCTCGGCTTCAAGGAGCAGCGACCCTGTCTTGGAGCCAGCTGCTATTGGATTTTTTGGACATGGGAAAGCTTCTAACAGCTTCTCACAGAAGCCACCCCTGCATCCCATCACTACCAAAACCTTGCCATGCAACAGCAATATGCCTATGTATTGCCCCAGGAAAGATTTCAGTTTAGACTGCAGGTTTATCTCAGATTAATTTTATCTAAAACAGGGTTGCGAATGACATATATGAACAGTGGTCAGCCTGAGAGTGGCCTTTCGACAGAAATAAGTAAAGGGTCAAGGAACAGTATTTCTAGTCCCTATTCAAAAGACTGAACATACAGAAGATATTTATCTATAAACATTTTTCTTTTCTTTTTTTCCCCACTGCTAGCAGTTTTCCCTAGTGATGAGGCTGTGAAAGCGAAAGGAAAAAATAAGCACATAATTACTGGCTATTTCAAGCTATACTATGTGCAATGTTTACTAACATTATGGGAATTACATATCTAGTATGTATTTTAGCTTTCTTTCTCAAATTCTTGCTTTAGGAAATGACCCAAACACATGTTCTACTATCTATTTATACGTTTTTTGTGAAAACGTTAACGAGGATTTGCAGCTTTGTTGTTCTGCCTAATGTGTTAACATTCACAGTGTTTAGTCCCTGGGCATTGTTTTCAGACTGCTCAACTTTTTCTGTTTCCAAACAACAGATATCTGTCAAGTGGCTTTGCTCACCTATTGTCAACTTCCTACTCCCTATATCTAGGGTTGTGTGACATAAATGGGCTTGAAAATGCACACTGATGACAATTCTTTTCATTCAGATCCTTAAGCATCAGCCCTTATTTTTCTGCTTCTGTCCTGTTATGAGTAACTTCTGTGTTCTTTTTCTTGGGAGGTTGGTGGAGAAGGGAAGGAATCTGTAGTATCTGCCCAGTTTATAATTTTATTAGTGTTCTTCTAATTTTTTTTTTTTTCTGCCACAAAAAAGTATGTTTCAAAGTTTTCATTCAATCTGCTCAATGAAACTAGTGGATAAGAAAAGATCTGCAGGTGCTTACCACACTCCCCTATTCACTGACATGCCATTCGGTCACCAGGCTTCTAAAAAACTTCTTTGTGTGCAAAGAAAGATCACCATCACTCAAAATACCACCTTTCTTTTCATTTCTGAAGCTTTCAAAACATGTCGTGAACCCGAAACAACAAATGGGACTTTATGTTGCCATCAAACTCTGTATGATACCCACACAAAAAAGCCTATTATGATAACTTTATGACAACTTTTTATATTTTCACCTGGAGTGCAGAATGACTTTCCTGTATTGAGTTGTTCTCTGTCATGTCTTTCACCTGTTGTTTCCAGAAACTGACCTAAGAAATAAAAATATAGAGGCCTAGGGAAAAGTGCTAAAACCAGTAAACTGTGGCTTTGTGTCAAGGAGTAGGTACTCACCCATTTTTTAACCCAAGAAAAAGATAAAGCACTCTCTTTCACTTTATTGCCGGACATTTCAAGCCTCACCACACTACCTGGCTTGATGGTCTACATGAGAGGAGAATGAAAGCAAGCTGAAGTAATAAAAAAAAGGAACAATAAGTGGAAGGACCTCCAATCCAGAGGTAGGATGACAGTCTGATAAAGACACTTCTAATCATTGTACAAAGGCACATACTTACAGGATGCTGTCTAAAGATGAAACTTCGATCAGCATGTGTATCAGCTCACCTTCTGGACCTGGGACACTTTTGCCTGTTTGTCTACATTTCCCATCACCTCTACTATCAGTGGATGTTGCTGCCAAAGAAGATACTAGTTTATGCTGCATTTAATTCGTTCATTTATTTTCTTTGTCCTACTGAATCTAAGTGCAGACCAATAAATACACGACTCATAAAACTGTCAGTTTTAACATGGAAGAACACGTAACACATACACATGCACAAACACACCTACACACTTTCTATTTAAATACTGTATACCTCAAAAACAAGATCGGAAAAATAGATAATGAAAACAAGTTTGAAATGTTTATGAAACATTTTTTTTTTTGCTTTTCCCATCCATGGCACATATTATAAATACACTAGCACATTTTTTTTTTTAAAGTAAAAATGTATGAAGCATGAAAGAACACATCCACACATTATGCTACTCTTAAACAATAAGTGTGAAATGCTTAATCAACAGAAAGTTCTCATTTTTGTAGGGCACTGGAACAGGTAGTTGTACTTTTTTTCTATTTTTAACCTAAGGGACATATTTGTGTGGACCAGCAGCCTGCCACAATCCTAGATTTATACTATGTACATAAATATATGTCCTATGCTTTAAAAGTCTCACAAAGGATATAACATACTACAGCTGGAGAATATTTCTCATGTTGTTTCCCACTGCCATGTGGATACAAGCTTCTGCCCCATCCTGGGAGTGCTGGGCTGGCCACACTGACATATTTTCTATTGTTAAGTCTAGGATAACAGGGCACAGTTTTGCAAGCCAGTAGAAGGAAGTAGGAAACATCTCCCAGAATAAAGGTACTACGAATAAAGTCACTGATAACAAAGTTATTAGAAATGAGACAGTTCCCTGTTCTTTTCAGGCAATAAATGTCTAATCTTACAATGACTGAATACCCTCCACTGTCGCCTAAGGTTTATGAACTCACTTTTGAATCCATTGACTTCCTTTGGGACATAAACTAGTGCTTGCAAAAGATCAAAGGCCATGGATGTGGTTAGTTCATGGTAAGCTGCTAGTATGTTGATAGGAATACTCAGATCAGCTACTTTGCAAACTGAAAGCACATTGCTGGTTTACAAGTTTGGGGTTTTTTTCTTGAAGATGCTACACTATGCCCTTAGTTTATCTGCTAATCACTGTTCATACTGATGTGCTCCATACTAGTCATTAAAATGTGTACAGAAGAGGTTGGGTAGACCTCAATTATTTTTTTTTAAACTGACTAATCTATACCACAGTTTCATTAAATGTTTGGAAAGCTGGATAGGTAGTGTGGGTTTTAAACTAAATCATAAAAGAAAGAATAGGCATGAGTATAAGATAACCTTAAACTGACCATAGTGCTTTCCTTGAATTTGCCAGTCTGTTTGTGACCCCCTTCAATATTTGCTGCACTGAGGTGAATTTAACAGAATTTGATAGGACACAGTCACAGATTCACATCATGAAACAGCTCTGTATGACTCCATCATCAAGACTTTCCTTATCCTACTGAATTTTAAATGTAAAATCTTTATGAAAATGTAAAAACTCATGTCACATTCCTTAAACACCTACTTTCATACACAACCTCACTTAATCTTATTAACTGCTTATATTTTATACTGAAAAAGAACGCAAAAGAATTATTACACAACTGTGCACTTGGTAGAACAGCTGCATCCAAGATACTTACACAGAGTTCTAAATTGCCTATGAGTTTTTTGAGTGGCTTCTGCATATCTTTACTCCCAGTACTACAGGTGCAGTGCAGCTGCACTCTGTTAATAGCAAAAAAAAAAAAAAAAAAAAAAAGGCAAGTATCTAGAATCACTATAAACTAATTTGTTTCTTCACAGAAACAATTCTCAGAGAAGTATCAAATTACTTACACATCAGACCACTAAGAAAAGAACAGGAGAGCAGTGAGTGAAGAAAAAATTATAAGCAAGCTATACCAGCCACCACTTTCTCAGGTTGAGCTTCTGTTATGTTCTATACTGAACCCTCTCTGAAACATAAAATCCCATTGTGAAACAATTCTAGGGAAAGCAATGACTATGGGGAAATTCTGGCAGCATGGAAGTCCCAGTGGAATAAGGCATTCAGGAGTGATTTGACTGAATACTAGTCTCAGCTGCTAACTGGTTTCAGAGAAAGGACACTATATGTTCTTTACCATAGGAGCTGGTCAGGAACTTTTAGATGTACCATTGAAAAAAAATTCTGTTTGTCAGAAGAAAAATCTTATAGCAAGTATCCAACCACAGCTTTACTAAAGGCTCCAGAATAACTGAATTTCAATTTAGAAATAGAAAAGGAGTCACCACAGAAGTGCTAATAATAATTTACACAGGGATGAGAGACCCAACCCAGGTCGTCACTGTGCAAAATCAGGATTATCCATTTGAGCTTTAACTTCCTTTCTGAGAGAAGAAGAAGGGATTTTATCTCAAATTTTGACCATAAATTCCAGCCTGGTTTTGGGCCACTTTCACAATCAGAGTTTAAAATAAAAACAGCAAACATCAAAACCCTCCCCCCACCCCCAAAAAAAAATACCCCAACCAACCAACCAACCCACCAACCCAAAACAAAAAGCAAACAAATAGAAACTATCAAAGGGATTTGCTAATGGAAAGTTAGAACATATAAGGATCTAAACAAAGTTGGTCTGTTCTGTCTTTAGGACACAGTCTTGGAGAGAAGAAATTATAATTTTCTCCACAAAATGAACAGAAAGGATCTAAGGCTTTGCCATTTCTCACCAAATCAGAGTCTCTTAATCCAGGCAGCTTTATTGAACAGTACACAGACAAGCAATCTGGACAAATTAAGACTTGAGAGCTTCCCTTTCATTAGGCTAACCCTATTTTTCTTTCTTCCATACACATAGAAAAGGACATAAGACATTCATAAAAGGTTGTAGTTGCACAGGTTTAGACATGTGATGCAGCCAGCCCACAATGACTTCCTTATTTAATATAGCTCAGATTTAATCTAACCATTAAAAATCTACCTTTTAAAAAACAAGGTTCAAAGCAATAACTTCTAATTCATACATTTTAATTCACTTATTTATTATTTAATGAATTGTATTTCTTGCTGGAAAGACAGATCAAGCAATAAATGTGAAGTAATTCTAGAGACCGCCTAGCTGTAATGAATAACACAGTACTCAAATCTTAATTCCCAGATGAAAGCTAATTCAGACTTGTAGCAGGTTGAGCAGATAGAAATTTCTGCCTGTTCTGAATTATTTCACACACTCTTTTATGGGAGATGCAGTGATATTTCTGTGTTCAGGTTGATACAAATGACACTTTTTGGAAAAAGAACTGTCAATGAATGTCACTAACTGGTTGGCACATTGGCTTAACCACTGACCAACACACTTTAAAAAAATCCCTAATTAAAAGAACAGATTTTGTGAATTCCAATGGTATCTATCTATTAAGCTTATGCAGCTGTGAGGCTCATATATTTCTGGAATACATTACCAATAGCAATAATATTACATCATATAGATGCTATGTAGTAACTGGATGATGACAAAGCTTTCAAATATGGCTTCTATAGCAGATGCACTGCAGTTTGTGCATGATGCTTTGAAAAAAAACCCACAGACCTGTTACCAGGTACAGGTTCAGATTGTCTCAGTATAACCAAAAATACTTTCCTGCATTATTTTCAAAGTACACAGCTCATGGGAGTTAAACATTCAATGCCTTACTGCAATAAATCAATCTGAGACTCTGATCTTTCAAATTTCGGAAACTGAGGTTTTTCTATTTCTTACACATTTTAGATGGATGCATTTCTTCATCACTTGCACAGAACAACCCCACTTGCTGGTTCTTTGCTCTGCTCTGACAGGCTACATTTAGCTTGACACAATGTGTGTGCAGCTGCATTCATTCAGAGAGTAAAGCTCAGACAAGTAAGAACAAACCCTTAGTCATTACCTCTATCTGCCAAAGAAGCTCTTTCTCAGAAGCAGCACAGCAAGCAGTTAGTTAACAATATGCAGCTGCATGTTGTAATGTCATAGAGAGTATTATTGTGAGACTCTGGTAACAATTTCAAGTATTATTTTAGACTTTTAAAAGACGTAAAAGTCAGTAATACCTTTAAGACTAAGGAATAAAAAAATTTATTATGTATATATATAGAGAAATATATGATGAACTGGTTTGGAAAGCCAAGATGATTGCATCTTTGTTTATGAGTAAAAGATGATCCATCTTCCTGATGAGCTGTAGTGTCTGCTTGCTGGTCACAGCAGTTTTACAATGAGCTGAAGATATAGCACATCACCCTGTTGTTTCAATAGATACTATATTGTTGTATTAACTACAATATCAGAAATTGCTATCTTGGTTCAATTTTATTGGTATCTCTGTATTTGACTTTTTATGTGGCTTGGCAGAAGATATTAGAGAATCTTTTGATTATTTCCAAGACCACATTTTACCAAAAAAATAAAAGTTAATTGAAAGAATTAATTAGACAAGATCACTTGTACATTGATACACAGCTGAGGATGTCAGCTAAAACTCTTGGAAGAAAGAGTATGATCAAATGTGAGGTGATGCCAGGCTACGCTATTTAAACTACAAAATATTTTTTCCTTTTCAATCTTCTTATTGATGTGTTTGAGGGAATTCCCGACTTATAAAACTGAAAGAATAATGATTTTTGGCTTGAGAAGTCTATGAAGGCTCTCAACAAATGTCTCCAAGCCCATTTGCTGCAACTCCTGCAGCAGTTCAGGTACACTGACCATCGCATCTCTGGAACTAGATGTGGCATTTAAAAAAAATTATTAAAAAATTACTAGAAAACACTGTTCCTCTTTGCTTAGGAAGTAATTTTTGAACTTAGTGTCCTAGCACATTAGGGCATTAGTCTGATGGAACAACCATCTCTAGTTCTCCTTTTTACTGAACAGGCCTCAATTAAATTTTAGATGATATCACAACAAAGGAGACCTTTTGCTGGCTTACCCCCAGGAAGTCAGAATGCCAGTTGTTCTGTCTCTGAAAAGGCTAGGAGTGGTATAGCATCTGATTAGGTTACCTGAACAGCTACAATGCATCAGGTTTGGAAGGGCAAAAAATGTACACTTTATAGAAAATAAATGCAACAAGAAAACAAAAGGTGAACAGACACAACACCACATTGCAAGTGAATAGGTTCAGGAAAAGTGACAAGAAATAGAACTATTCCTTTATAGAAAGACTGAATGGGGAAAAAAGTAATTGATTTAATTAAAAAGCAGATGATAGAATTAAAAAGCACAGCAGACAGAGACGTTATGCCTGCTGACTTTAGATCAAAATGCCTTAAGCTATCCCAACATCATTTGGAATGTATTGGTCAAAATGTGCTCTGCTTTCAGCTGCTGAAAAATACAATCATGATCTGGTAATATGTTTTTCAGGATTATTAATACAAAACTAAGAAATGTTAAGTTGGTTCTAAGAAAAAAAGGAATTAAAATAAACTGTACTAAAATTCTATAGTTAGATATCTTGCTTGGTGCTTTAAGTCTCACAGTACTACTACCCTTTTGTTAAGAATAAAGACTACATGTAGTGTGAAATAGAACACTCAGAAAGAACTTTTTCATATAGTAGTTCTTCCGGGAAAAGAGATAGCAAAAACTTGCTGGAAAAGGTGTGATGTCAAAAAAAATTGCAAGGTGACTAAAAATTCTACCCTACTAAAGTGTGGATTTCAGTAGTAATTAAGACTTCATTTTATGCTTCCTTGTACTGTTCCAAATACCATTTTGTGGGAACCAGGATGAGCGGTTTGTCTTAAACAATCTGTCTTGCAAGATAAGAGAACCTTCAGAGGCAGGATAACATTTTGTGTACTGGGTCTCACTTCACATGGGGCTTGATCCTTCAAGCATCTGCGGGGCGTTGGACTAGGGCTTCCATCCTCCCAAGGTTGGAGGGGCCTGTAGACTCTTGATCTCAAAACAGCCACTCTGACAAACTGGACATCACAATTCCTCATTTGATAAACCATCTGAACACTGTTCTTGCAAGGGCGGCCCCTTATTCAGTATTAAAAGATAAACAGGATACACTCTTTATCCAAGGAACAGCAACAGGCTAGTGGGGTCCTGTGGAGGCAGAGGGCCTTCTTGCTAAAATCTGGTGGGAGGCCAGTTGGAGGGGTCAAATGACCACTTGGGACCCCCATTCCCCACTGACTTATTTTCAGAACAGTCTGCAGCTCAACACTGAGTCTGTGCAAGACATGCTAGGCACCCCCCAGAAAGGTGGGGTCAGGGAGCATAAAAGATGCAGATTCAAGACATCTGGTGCACACTGGCCATCCAAGGACTACAACTTTATAGCAATCTATGCTGGATCGCTGCGTGGTGAGATCTTCTTTTTTCTCTTTTACTCTCTTTCTTAATCTCTCTCCCTCTCTCTCAACTTCTAACCTTATTCTCGGCACACAATAGTAACAGCATTTCCAGTTTTGCTAAATTCTACTAATTCTAATGCATTGCTCTGAATATATAGTGTAGTGCAGTTTTGTTTGCAAGCTTTATAATTCTACTGGCTTTTACGTGAAGTTGTGCTTTACTTTGACCTCATGGGTAATTGTCGTTACTCCTGAGTACTGCGCAACAGGATTACAGAAGCTAATCTCAACGGTGTGGTTGTTAAGAGACTAGCTAAGAAAGGGTTAACCTGGCCTTTGTGGCAGGTAGCAAAAGTTAACTCTACACCTACCTATCTGCTGGGACAGGACAGACAGGTCTGAATCTCCCTGGTTTGCCTGCCTGGTGGGACGTGACATCCCTGCACAGCACTTATAACATTTCAGAAACAATTTTTTTAAGATTTTGGCATCTTTTTTATTTTTCTTATTAGGTCCCAAGTCAGTATTTACTTTAGGAATTTGTCAAAACACTCTTTCACTGGGTATGAGCTGACTGCTTTACATCATTTGATGTTTGTGGGGCAACAAGCACTGGCATATTACAGAACTCAAGTAGAACTCTCCTCCAATCCCACATATCATTTCTGTAGTGCCACCTACACAGTGAAATTGGTTGGAAAAGATACAGGACAGGATGTTGTGGAAGTCATTGCCTTCAGGAAAACAGCAGGCACCAAGGTCTTCTCAAATTGTCAATCAGGATCTAAAAATATACAAGAGAAAAGAGATCCAGATAAAAGAAGAAATACAACATTAACATTTATATATATGGTGTCATTATTCCACAAGGACACAGTGCAAATCGCGTGCATCAATGCCTGCTGCATAAGTATATGCATTTTGGAAGATAGAGGGACAGATTTTATAAATACAAATTGCATTCACTTTGTCCATCATTAGAAATAGCATCAGAGATGTCAAATAAACTGAAACAATTCTTCTCTTGTTCTTTTACAGTATCTACTAATAATACTAGGACTTTGATGAAGCATTAAGAATTCAAATTCTACTGTACATATTCACGTTATGTAGTACTTTAGTCTGTGCCGGGCTGAACAGTTATTGGGGCAATTTGAAGAGTAAATAGAGAGATAATATAGACTGTTACCTTTAACTTTTACTAAAGACTTTGAAGGTATGTGAATATTTTTATAAATAATTTGTGCACAAGAAATAAATGGAATATGACTGGGAAGTTTGGTGGGACAAGTTTTTGTTCAACATTATAAGTGGTGGGACAAAATATTGCATTGAAAATTGAAGAAATGTTAAATGACATACAATAACTTATTATATCATATTATTTAAATGGGTCATTGAGTTAATATTATATATTGTCTACTGGTATACTTCAACAGGAAAGTGAATCTTAATAAGGAGAAATAATGTGTTTTATTAAACCATCTTTGCTAGTCAGAAGAAAAGAAAAAACTTTAAAGCTGAAACTCTTATTTAAATCATCTTGTCCAGACACACATGTGTGTATATATATCTATGCTGTTGACTAAGCAGTTTATGTTTTAGAGTTGCTTTTAAATGCCAGGTCTACTCTTTTCTGTAGCTCTCAGTTTGGGTAAAGATTTTTTGTGTCCTAATGAATAAATAAATAAATAAATATTGTTTTGTCTCCAAAACTAAGCATAGGGGGTGACTTTCAATAACTCACAGTACATGGCATCATCAGTGTCCTACTATGATAGTTCATAGAGACTGGAAAAAACATGTCTCAACTCCACCTACCAAACAATAAACAATCTGTCCAACCTTTTTCTAAAGACATACTTGATGTCAAGCATCGTCTTCTCTGCTTTCCAATAAGAAAAGGAATAGTCTAATAGTAAAAACAGTAACAATAATAAAAAAAAAACCCTGAACAACCGTGGAGCCATTCACAGCATAATGTGATACTTTGGGGCACTTGTCTGTGTAAAAAATAGGAACTCTGCTTGGTTTTACTTGCTTCTATTTCACTGGATGTACCAAAAAGTCTAAGAGAATTGCTTGTTAAGATTAGTGTAATATAGCTACTGCAATATTCTAGGAAGTGTAACAATAAGAACTGAGAGTTGCCACCTTCCACATGCTTTTTCTTCGAGAAGTCATTTTGGAATACTAATGTAGTTTACATCTAGGAAATGTTGGAATACCAACATGCCAAGGCATTACTAGACCACCAAGGCAACCACAGAAAAAAATCAATATGATAAAAGGAGAACAGATGGAAGAGTGTTTTCCCAAAAAGACATTTATCTCACAGAGGAGCAGGGATATTTGATTACCCAAGATTAAGCTGGGAAGAAAAAATATGCATTGTCATTGCCAGGAGTTAACAGTGGGTTTAGTGAGAAACAAAACCCAAACAAACAATCACTGGAGGTAGAATACAAAAGGCAGTTGGAATTCCTGAATTCATTTTACTTGCCTCAAAGTAAGCTCACAAGTGTTGAGGATGCTGGAAGATGGAATTATTTCTCCATCTCTAGCATTTTTTCTTGACTCAAGGATGATAGTTTTATAAAGTCATCTTTAGAAACTGCATTAATTGCTTCAATCACAGGACAAAAGCATCCATAATACTTGTGGTCTGGTCTTCAGTTACTGGAGTGGTTAAAGACTCCAGAATTGAGCTCTACAGGCTACGAAAGGTAGGTCACAGCGGGCTGACTCCTTGAAAATCCAAGGGTGAATGACAAAATTGCCTGAAGCAATGGTGATGGATGCAGCAACTCACAGGATCTAAAGGGACTATAGACCAAGCCCAGCTGTATGGTGACCATCGTCAAACTCATGTACTGAGGCTGGGACATGTAGATATAGTCCATGACAAAATTAATTACTTTGGGCATTAACAAATTTGATTGATAATCTTCATCATAAAGATAGTTTGGATTAATCATGTGTTAATAATCCTTTAAAAAAACCCAACCCTTAATTGTATCTCTCCAATTACCCATCCAGAAATGTAGGCACATAAATTATATTTATGTTTGGAATTTATCAATTTTCATTCATGAAAGCCATATTTTTTCACATTTTTAGGGATAAAGACATCAACCTTTTTTATCAACTACCTGTTTAGTGAAAACATGAATGAGATTTTTTAATCTGTCTTGTTTTCCTTTGGTTTTAAACACTACACAAATCAGCAACATGAGAAGAGTAAAAAATGCATTATCTCCTTTATAAACAGAGAAGAAGACAAAGCTTTTTAGCAGGGTCAATGATCTGCCACAGGCATCTACTTCAGCTGATAAAAGGGAACTTCCCTCGTGGAATTCTATTAACCCCTTTACCAACCTGCCAATAATGTCATTCTCTAGAAACCTGGTTTTATTCATTTATAGTCTGCAGAGTATATTTGCTTCGCTGCCAATTAAATGGAACAGCTCTACCAGCTCAGCCAATGTAAAGGATTCGCATACCATACATATGACATTGCAATAAGTTGTCATAAAGTATGTCTTTGATGCTCAAAATTAAATATGCTTTTCAATGTAAAAACATACATATTAAATGGAAATATATAGTGAAATGCTCTTTCACAGTTCTACATACATAGCACTTTATAGATACCGTAAATACAGGACTGGTTTTGCACATAAAATTTGGAAGATTTACATGCTTAAATTTCTGTTTAGTTTGTTTAAATCCTTACCTCCTCACCAACAGATGCAAAACCTGTTTCACCGGATACCCTTTTTCATTACTACTTAAGCTTCAGAATGTTTATCTAAACATAATTAATAAATATAGGAAATAAATTTTTTTCTTGTTTGATTTTGCAAATTTGTTTGTCATTCCAATGTTGAACTTAATGTATATTTTATCTAATTTTCTGTTTTGTTTTGAAAAGAGAGAAAAGTGCACTTAAACTGAATATGTTTGGCTGTAACATTGACAGATTTGACAGGAAGAGTGTGCCTTGGGTCATATTTACTTGAGATTCACATGAAGCAGCAGAAAGCTTTCCCAGCAAAGTATGACATTGGTTTCAAATTTAATGTAAATAATAATTCTGCTTTCATTGAGAAGTCCATCTAAGCATCTCCTCAACAAGCTCGTCTGGTGAAATCTGTAATGACTGATAATGTGCCATATCTTTGAAATCAGGCTACACTTACCTTAGTAAATTAATTCAGTTGTACCAGTGAACTTCCACAAACCAGGTGGCACGTAGGAATATTGTTCAGAGCTGACGTCTGTTTTGCTTGATAACTTTCTCCAGAGCAAACTTCCTTTTTTAGAAGAAAGACAAAGTAAATGATAGTAGAGAGATGGGAAGAATTTAAAAAAGGAAACTTAAGGAAACTTGAAATGTTATTATACTTATGATTCAGAGGTAAGCACAACTCACAGTAGACTGTCTGTAAAGCTAGTTTCAGGGGACCACACAAGCTACCTACAATTCAGCTATGGGTGGAGAAAATACAATGCCCATGACACTCACAAAGTCTCCCTGACTAACTGGTTGCCCAAATAACATGTTGTTTGGAAAGTGTTATTCAAGAGTTGTTAGATGTCTATATGTTTAACAGTCTCTCTCTCTCTCTCTCTGTCATGCTTTACCTATCTAAAACGTCAAAGATCATCTATATCTTTATATTTGGCCCCACATCAACTTCTTTTTCCCCATCATCACCCATCCACTCTTGTCCTTGTTTAACTTATTGGAAAGCAATAAGCATCAAGAGATGCTTTATGCACCATTTCAATACAATGAATCATACCCTAAGAATGTCAGACTCTGAATTAGACTACAAAACCCTAAATAACTAACCCTGTGTCAGGGCACTGGAACTTTTTATCACCCACTGAAAAGACATCTCAGTGCATCTGAACTGTATGCGTAACATCAATAATCTCAATACCCCTCAACAAATACATTTTTACATACTAATATAGCTTTACAGAGTAATACACTCCCTGTTACACATATTTGCCAATTAGCACAAAAATGTATGACGTTTGCTCCAGTGACATATCCAGGTTACCATATAGCAGATTGATAAACATCCAATCACCCATAGAGTACTGTCACTAGACATGGTAAGTACAAATTTCTGTGGGTAGAAGCCTGTAATATCCATATCTATATTCACCTATGTATCTATATTCAGGAAAATGAACATTGATTCCAAATCTATCCCAAGACTAGCAACTATACACTGCTTGTATGAACAGTTTAGAGGTCAACTGCAATCTTTGGAATATAACTGATAGCATTTGAAGGCAGTTTGGGAATAAAAGTAAACACTTTCGGAAATTCTATTATTCTTTGCAAGCTGGTATGACAAAAAAATGTCATTTCATGTCAAAATGTATGTCTTCATAAATTTTCAATAATCTCTCCATCCTCACTTCTCAAAGACTAATCATTTATATTTCAATGTTTCACACATTTTGTGTATTCTGTCTCTGCTGACTTTAGTGGACCAGCCAGCTCAATGGAAAGGACTCTGCACCAACAGGGTTTTGAGAACACTCCACTAACTTGTATATTGGTGAAGCTAGTAAGAGCTACAGACGTGCATAGCCCAAGCAACAGTAATTGATTCAGAATTACATTTAACAGGTAAAATGTAAAGATGCTTATGTTGAAAGGTGATGCACTCCCAAATAGTTGTTAGAAAGACTAAATGCTTTTGACCTTATGTTTTACTGACGTCATGTTTTATTATTGACCAGTAAATCAGCAACACTACTTTGGAACTGTCAATTTAAAAGCAGTATGCTTTTTATATTAACTAATAGCCTAATAAATGAAACCACAGGTAAATAGACTGATAACTAAAAAAACATTGCAGTAATTGTCCAGACCTATAATACTTCATCTGTCTGAAGGACTTCTGAGTAAATTTCTCCATGCTACTTGTGGAAAAATCTTTTAAATTATTCTTTCCACTTAATTTTTATTGTCCAAGGTCTTGAACTTCACAGAAATACGCACCCACAGAATTCTATTCTGTATTCTGACCTAGCTAGACCTTAAAGTATTAACACTCCACTCTGATACCTTTTGTCCACTCCTAACAGTCAATATCAAACTAAGAGGTCATGTAAGATGCTTTGTGATGGAATAGGTCACTGTTTACCTGAGTAAATTGAGCCCCTTCAATAATGTAGCTCACGTCGACCTCAGCTCAGAAAAACATCCTCATTTCTCAGTGCATCTAAATGGGTGTTTTTCTTTGAACACATACACTTATACTGCACAGTGCCGTAAGTGTCTTAACCTTCATAATGCTAAGAGTCCTCCATTTGCAATTCTGTGTTCTGACTTTCACTTCCAGCTCTGCAACCTCTCACCTACACTGATGTGGCATTATTTTTCCCTTTTTTGATCCCATGATGTTTTTCTCATGTTGTTATTCTCACGGCCTTGCACCCACCAACCCCAATGTTGTAGCTATGAGATTCTCATGGAAAGCTAATTCCACTGAGATGAGAATCATCTCTTCTACCCCCCGTTCCTTATCCCTTGTTTTGCAGCTTTTAGTTATTCTGAAGGAAGACAGGACTTAGTGAATAACATTGCAGATAATAGTCACAAATCACTGATAAAGCATTACCCAAAAACCGATCAGTGTGTAACACTTGGGCCTGATTAAGTACGCTCCCATCAGTGCCAAGAGCATCATAAACACAATAAAAGCAGTGAGTTTGACCAGGTCGTGAGGATAACTACATAGTACCCGTGAAAAAACATGACTGAAAAAATCATCATGGTTATTATCACCTGCTTCACTGTTGCAGTGGAGAGAATATGCAAGAGAGGAGGATGCTCTTCTGAGGACTCCAGCACTTCATTTCCCAGCTGAACATCAGAGAGAGAGTTTTCCTTTCTCTCTCTTTTTTCTTTTTCCTTTTTTTCCCTCCCTTTCCCTCATTCTTCCAGACTCCTCCACCCCAAATAATTTTGAAGTCAATTTATGCCATCAGCTGTAGACCTCACAAATAAAACTTAATGCACATCTCTCATCATCCTTTATGCAGCACTTAAATATTGATTAAACATGTGAATCCAAAGACTTCTTAAACAGGGATGAATTAAACACATGTTTAAATGCTTTCTGAAATTAAACTGGAAAGTCTGATGCAAATCTCATGAAGAACAGGCTTAATGGCCCAAATAAACACAAAGATGGGAGTATTTTACATAAATATGACATAAAGCATACACATGAAGAGATAAAGGTGGAAGGCACAAGGTTACAAACCAAGTGTTACAGAGTCCATCCAATAAACAGCAAAGGCAGATGTGTTTTGAGCAATTTGAGAGCTTCCTCATTTGTCTTCACTCTTTTCAGAAACTGCCCACATATGCATGCCTGTCAGTCATGAGGCCGTGGGTACTGTGCATATCTATATGATTATTTGACCCTCTGAACATCAAATCCCATACAAAATCTCCTAATAGTTTTTTTCAGACAAGTGAACTTAAGCTGATTACTCAATTGCACTTTAGGTCTCTGTTCCTGAACACACTTCACCTTTAAAAGTGGTCTGCGGATGACCATCAACATAAGAAACTGTAGAAATAACACCTTACACAGAAACTGATGATGGAAGGGTCACTGAAATAAGACACTTAAATTTGCTTGTCTATAGGTAAGCTAAGTGTTTTCAGCTGCCGTAGTAGTTGCTAGAGATGTAGTCGATACAGACATCAGAGCTTAAATAATGTGATTAAACTCAATGTAAAGGTGATGTCAACTGGTTAGCTAGATGAATAAACCTCTGGGCTCCCCTGACTGTATTGACTTTTGACTAGAAAGGGAGTTTACACAACACAGACATCTAGAGTTAGCTGTCTTAATCTCAAATTGAATCCTATCCCTCCTGTCTCGTCATGTTGCATATTGCACGAAACAATACGTATAAAACATCACAAGTAGTTGTTTATTAAGTATGGGCATTATTACATATAAATACAATTTACTGCATCATGATGGTGACATTTCAGAAGAAAAATTAATGTTTTCTTTCTGGTTTAGAAAGATTGGTATCTGCAGTCCTAAACCAGATGATGAATGGGTATGTGCATTTCAATACACATCACCTCATTTCAAAGGCCCACTGACAGTAGGGCTATGAAAAAATTTAGGGTATTCAATGAGATGACATTTTTTTGCTTTATAAATATATATATAAATAAGTAGTGCTAACATGAGAAAAAAAAATATCCTTTTCTTGCAAGACAAATATGCAAAGATATTTAAAGCTGAACACTTATAAAAATTCTTAAACAGATAAACAAATCTTTTGGCATTGTCTCCTGAAGTTTCATGCTTCTATGACAAGCAGAATATTCTTTATTTCCTCTTCACAGTTTCAGTATGGCACTGAACATCAATGACATACAACCACATGATGTAGAGTGTAGGGCTTGATTTCAAATAAGAATTGCATATTGTTTCTGAAGCATTGAAAAACATAATTTTTCCTTGTCTATATTTGTGTCTGAACTGTTTTAAACATTTCTTTAGTTTTATTTATTGCCAACTGCTTTTGTTAGCAACAGGTAATTTTCATAGCAGATAAAGCTGGAGAACTTAACCTCATAACACCTGAAATCTGAAGTATAAAGGCAGCCAGAAAAAGGCCTGAAACTACCTGAACTCTAGCAGTATAAGACTTACAATGGGGACAAGTTTTCACCTTGGTGTGATAGGAATGTGAGTAAGGAAGAATTTTTTCTTTCCGAACAGAAATAATTCTTCTCTCCTCCAATAAATAACAATTCCTTTGCAAAGATGAGTGTTAGCTTGCTAATCATGCTGTTTTCCAGGGTTGTGAACGATGCATTTTAAAATTACTTTGCAAACTAGACCTAGTAAGAAAAATATATACTTTTGTATTGTAACAAATGAAAAAGTTCCTTGAGGCTCTACTTCCCATAGGATTTCTCTGCTTAGAGATCCACAAACTGCTGATAAAGGACTGACCCCATGTCTCACTTTTTAGGAGGTAGTCAGAACTCTGCAGGGCTCAGCCCCCAATACTTTCTGTATCTCATTTGTGTCTCCCTGGAGGTACTGTGTTACTGAGGATGTCTACATTTGCCAATGGTTTGTAGCAGTACCAAGGGTGCTTCTGGCATTACTGTATTAAAAATACTGTTATTTGGTTAATATGTATAGATAAGGGAAAAGTTTGGGTGCTTTTTTTAAAGAAAGAGGGGGAAACATGCAAGGAAAATGAAACATTTCAAATACAGCTCAAGGAAAAATGTAGGTAATATCACTGGCTCATTAATAAAAAAAAAGGATAAACCAAGGAAATTTCTACAGTTCGAAATGTAATTAGAGCAAGATGATGACTGCTGAAAGTTATTTGATGAATGAAATCACTGTTGATTAAAGAGGTAGTATACGTATCACAGAGTAAGCACATTAAAGGGAGAAATCATTTAAGCCAGCATTGAATAAAAATGACCAATTGAAAGATTTGTTGAGAGCTCTTTTGTCTACAGTGTTTGAATGACTGCCAGGTCTGACAGCTAAGGTTCCCAGAGCTCCCTGTTGGTCTGCCATTACAGGTTATAGATGCTTGCTGCTATGTGAACCTAAAGAAGTGCAATGAGCCTCCCAAATGGCATCCTGTGCTCTCCTGTGGCCCTGCTGCCTCTTGTGGGATTCCACTTGTTATCTCAGCTTTAATATGGGCAATGGCCAGATCACAGCCACAACAGGATATTGATATTAGGTAAGCTCTGCTTGGAATAAGAGCAAAGCAATCCTGCACTCTGAGAGAGATGTGTTACTCAGAAAATAAATAAACAAGAGCACATGTTTTGACCAGGCTTTTCCAAATAACATGTGAACAGCTCTTTCTAATGCTTCTCAAAACCTTATGCTGGATGGAAAGTGGCATGCACAATGCTCCAAGGGCCATCAAGCAACTACTCCTCAAAGTCATAATAACAGCGACTTCTTAAAGCAAACGAGGCTGATATTTGCCCATGGTAATGAGCTCACTGCTTGCATGCAAATTAAGTTTTATTTAATTTTAAACCTTTCCTGTTTTGTCTTGATAATCCAGGTAAGCATGAACCAAAAATAAAAAGAAAAAAATAAAGAACCGAGAAAAAATTTAAAAAATAAACTTTAGAAATGCCCTTTGTGTTCACATGCTGATGCAGGGTGTTTCTTCTGCACTCCGTGTAGAGAGCTTATTTCTGTGTAGTAGAAGCACATTTAAAAGTAAAATTAAATACAGCTAAGAATGTGAGAGTAAAGAAGAACAAAAATTATAAAACTCTCTCTCAAGCCAATATTGAGGGACTCTAAGGAAGTTTCATTATATAGACTATGCTGTACAGCTTAAACAAGAGACTATGCTGTACAGTTTCAAAACTACTTTGACTTGCAGCTCACAATATATTTTACTAGAGAAAGGCATAGCTGTGGAACAGTGAAGTATATCTGTTCATCACAAAAGTGGACCAGTTATTAGCTTTAAACAAGAATAAACTAGAATGTTTATGTTACTTCTTAGTCTCAATTTACAAGATACTATGGGAAAATACAGTTTAATAAATACTGGAATGCCTTTTTTCAGAAATGTTGAGTACTGTATGTCCTCTAATACTCATGCATAAATTAAGGGGAAACTACTAGAAAAATCTCTCTAGGTATTGAAAAATAAATGTAATTTTCTTTCCTTCAAGATAAACTAGCATGCAGTAAATTATGGGGAACCTAGGTGATTTTCTCTATTTCAGAAGGGAGATCATCTCTGCAGGAAGACCTAGAGAAGTTGGAAAAGTGGCTAAAAAGGACCTTATGAAGTTCAACAAGGACAAGTGTAAGGTCTTTCACCTGGGAAAACTAACCTAGTAGTGTATCATAGGCTGTGATTTACCTGGTTGAAGAGCAGCTCTGTGGAAAGGGACCTGGGGTTCCTTGTGGACAAGCAGCTAAATATGAGTGAGCAGTGTACTCCAGTAGCAAAGAAAGCCAACAGAATGCTGGGTTGCATCAACAAGGGCATCACCAGTGGAGATGAAGAAGTCGTTATACCACTCTACTCAGCAATTGTCAGGCCGTACCTGGAATCCTGTGTTCAGTTTTGGTCCCCACTATGCAAAAATATGTGGAAAGGCTAGAGAGGGTCTAGGGAAGAGCCACAGATATGATCAAAGGACCAGGAAGCTTGTCATATAAGGAAAGGCTGAGAGAATTGGTTTTGTTCAGCCTTGATAAAAGAAGGCTATGGGGAGATCTCATAATTATGTTCCAGTACTTTTACAAGTACACATGGGAAAGACAATTGTTAATGGGTGAAAATTAGTCCTGGGGACACTCTGATTTGACACCAGAGGAAAATTTTTCACAATGAGAATAGCTAATCTCCTCAAGGACATGGTGGATTCTCCAACATGGGACACTTAAGGTTCAGCTGGACAGGGTGCTGGGCCATCTTGTCTAGACAGAGCTTTTGCCAAGAAAGGTTGAGGTCTCTCTTGAGGTCTCTTCTAGCCTGGTATTCTATGATTCTATGATTTCAAACAGAAAATACTTGTAACACAATAGGTCACTTGTCACAACTAGTAAAGGCCATCCATAATGTTCTCTGTAACCTTTGTTTTTTCTCTTCTTTTAATGGGAATCAGAACCAAAGCTATTGGCACTTAAGAGAGGCGAGACTTCATGACTAACATAGAAAAGATTATTCTGCTTCCCATTGGTAAACTACCTCAGATCTTCTCTGGAGTCCTTGTTGTAGAGAGTTATCCAAGAGAAGGTAAGCAAAACAAACATTTTCATTTGAATATACTCTTCAGACAAACTTTCTAAGCTAAGAGAACGTCTTTGCAGTGGCCAGCTAAGCTACCATATCTACATGCAATCACAAAAGTCTTCAAAAAACTTCAAAAGTCAGATATTTTGAAGGAACATTTGACTCCCTTTTTCTCTTCTTTATATGAATAATTTGCTAAGAATAGAGTTTTACAAAACCAGTTCTCATGGATTCTCACCCTAAAAACTGAGAAGTGCATATAGTCTGAACATTCATTTGACACTCAAAAACTGCATCCTGAATTGCTGGACATTTATTGCTGGAATTTAACTTCAGCATTATCCCTAAGAAGAATATCCTGTTTTTTAAGCAATAATAGAGACAAAATAACTACACATAAGCACAGTTTAGGTAAACATTTGTAAAACCAAATTAACCAACTCCTCCAAATGTGTTTTATTTCACCTGTCTTCTGTTTGTCATCTCCTAGTGCTTGAAAGGAAGTTTCACAGCTTCTGTGTCCAACATTTAAATGTGTTTAGTGTCAAACATGGTAAAGTGTGGACTATCGAGCCAGCTATGAGATGCATCTTAGCTTTGATAATTAAATGGAAGGCAGAAACAAAACATTAGGAATAAAGAGGAAGAATGCAGCACTAGAAGATGCTGTCAGCAAGGGGGTGACATTAAATAGAAGACAGCGGTTCGGTTCACCTGGGCCTGGATCAAATTCAAAACCCTCAGGTATATCACTCATCACCTTGCCAAATGGGAACAGACCCCAGGCTCCAAGAAGTCATCAGGATCAAATGCTTCAGTGCAAAGCCCAGAAGCCTGACAGTAGCTAAACTTAGGGTAAGTTAAATGAGCTGTTTTGAATCCACCTATTTCCATTTAATTAGAAACAGGTTTTAGTTTGATGCATATAGTTCTATACATTATGTATTCTTCATAGCTTTATGGATTTTTAAAATTTTAAGAAGTGTATTTTTAAAAATCTTTTTACGAACTACTAATTCTTTACTATGCAATGATGCTGTAGATTAATTTACAAAACCTGACTCATTTAATTAATAACGATTTAATTATTTCATCTCACAATGCTTAAGAATCCTACCGTTTTTACCAGTGTTCACTTCTTACACTTCATCACTATACATAGGGATTTTAAAACCAAAATTTAATAGAGAATTGAAGGTAATAAAATAAAAGTTCCTTATAAAGCTAACTTCAGTAATAAACTTCTCCAAAACTCTAGTGTAACCACTTTGTTCAGTCCTTCTTTGGGGTTTTTGGGTTTTTATTTTTTTTTGGTTTATAACTGAGGACACAGTTCAGTGACAGGCTTTCCTCTGGTTTTAATGAGAATCTGATCAGCATTAATTAAAACTGCTTGGAAAGTATTTCTCTGAACCGTAGGTGGTTCCTATCTCATCTAAGTTTAGCAGATGAAAAATTAGCTCCTTAATTTAAGCCTGTTACCTGTGATCCCTATAGGGTGAATGTATAGATGCACATCACTGAAGGGCACTGCTCCATTCTAAAACCGCTGTGTAAGGGTAGGATTTAGCTGTGGATTATGATATCTAAATTCAGGTGTCAAAGGTAAACTAGATGTCCAAGCTCCCACTATACTGGATCATTATGGACCTGTTATCTGAAACCTCAAAGCCATTTTACAAAAATCATGATACAAAAAAGTTGTTAAATTCTGGTTAGAACTCCGGTTTTATCTCTGCCATGTAATGAAGAAAGAAAAATTAAAAATACTGTCTTTAAAAAGGTGTTTAGCCTAATCTGGATATGGAAGCATTATTACTCATTAATCATAGCCTTGTAGTTATTGTGTGGCACTGTTCCAAAGAAAAATGAAAATCACTTTGTGCCTTCACTTCTTTTCAATTCTCTCCAGCTCTGGATCCCTTGTTTTCATAGTGCTTAGCCTGGAGTTTATTAGAAAAACTCAGTACTATTTTTTTATACTTCATTCATTAATACATTCTTGACCTTTGAACCCTTTGAACCCTTTATTCTCAGATAAAATAGAGTTGCACATGAATAAACATACCATGTTATGAGTAATTACAAATGCACCCGTAAGACTAATTCTCTTGCAGATGCATCCATTCCCGCTTCCACAGCAAGCTGGTGTGATTTACTGTGAGATCAATTGAACCAGTGCTCTGCCTTCAAGTTGCATGGATTTAGTGAAATAGACAAGACATGTTCTCACCTCAGCAATTTCCAGGAATCATTTTCCACCATACATTACTTCAGTGAGCTCATTTTTTTTTGCATAAATATTTCTGGCTCCGGAAACCATGTAACAGCTTCCCCATTAGCAGAAAGTTTATTCTCCATGTAATGTCTCTGGGAAATCCAACAGATTCTTGTGCCATCGGGTTCTTGTGCCATACCACTTCCAACCAAAGTGAAAAATGCTCTGAAGCATAATACTTTGGAATGGATCTGCTTTGATAGTCATTATCTGTACATCTGGTCAAAACACTTTCCACACGTTTGTTTTTGGAAAAGAAGTTTGCTAATCTATAACCCATGACTCAATGGAATATTAGTAAAATGTTTTAGTTATTCATCGCCATTTAAAAATGTCCATGTGGGTTTGTCAGTACAGCTTTTGAAATGTAACAAATTAATATCCTTACTTTGTCTTAATTTGTGGACAGATGGTGTGAAGAGGGCTGAGTGATGCACAGTGCTGTCCCTCAGCTTGTCAAGACTTATTTACAGCACAGGAGCCATCCTTTGATGGCTGATTATCTGCTTCATTTAGTAGAAGTGAAATTAACCTCTGGTTTCTGTGCTGATGACTCAGCAGGTAGTGCACCAATAATGCAAAAAATAGTACCAAAAAGACATTGGTCTTCAACCCTAACAAGGCCCATTAAAGAACCAAATTGCTTTATTAGACCCAGGAGATAGAAGCAATCATTTCAGTCTACTAACTGGAAATAATAAAGTCTGCAAAAAAAGGAGAAGAAAATGAGTTTTCTTTCCATGCATGACAAAAAATGCATTATTTCAGGTGATTTTTTAAAAAACATAATTCTGCGATTAAGTTCATTGGAAGGAGATCTGTGTACTGAAATTGAAAAATCAGGAAAGATAAAAAAAAGTTATACATTGTTTCAGCTCCCGTGGCTTTTGCTTTTTTGGTTTGTATTACATGGTACAGAATATTATGCAGTGTACCTCCAACAGGAGTAATCTTAAATTAACAGCTTGATGTTAAGTACACCTGATGTATGATTCTTTATGCTGGATAATAATATAACAGCAGTAATAATCCACATGGAAATGCACATTAAATGCTTTCAAAAACGTAACTTCTTTTGAAAGGTTCTTCTAATGATAGCATTTATTAGCTCACAATGGAAAATCAGCAAAGGAAGTCTAATAATGAGCAATATTAACCCTATTTAATTGAATGTGCTGAGAAATACCTGAATCTCCAGGGCTATCTGCCATTACGAGGAAAGGATTGGCTATTTTAAATTAAATCTACATTATATTTCTGCAAGAAAAACTTTTGTGGTAGCTCCTTTTGCATTATATTGTGGTGCATCACATGACACATTTACTTCATCTGACAATATTCTTTGAGAGCAGAGTGATGCATCAGAAGTGTTAAAAAGAAAACAAGCTTTTTGTTGTGGGGTTTTTTTTCATGCTGAATATACAGAAAGTGCTTCAAGTAAAAGAGTATTGATTACCCATGGGTCGTTTCTGAGAGCAGGTATCAAGCGAGAGCCGGTATCAAGCATGATACTTGTTCGTCTTCAGAAGAACAAGTGCTGGGATAAACACCAGATGGGAGATTAAACAAAGATTTTCAAGATTTTCTTGAAATATTAAAATATATATGGAGCACACTGAGGAATTCTTGTTATGGAAATAGCTTACGGATGTTTGTTCAAAGTCTTTCACTCATTGTACAGATGTCTTTTAAACCCCTCTTGGTCTTTGAAAGCAGAAGCACTTTCATTGCTGCAGATTCTTTTCTAAAGAAAATGTTAATATTTTTATCACATATTTATCTATGCCTGCATGTTAAATTGTCTGTTGCTTGTTCCTGTACGGATTGCAATTTAATTCCACTGAACAAATGCCACAGAGCGAGATTCAGGGTAGTTTAACTAGCTCATGCTCAGCGCTTCTGTACAGTAAAGCATTATGGAAAGCTGGCATCACCTCTAAAAACATGAACAGCTGTAGGAAAAAGAAAAGGTGAAAAGCACGTGTTTTTTTCTGGATGCCAGGATGCTTTCCATTTTTGCCCTTTCTCCTCTAAGACTTTGCTCAACTGCAAAAAAAACCCCCAAAACCAACCACAGAAGCCTTTTTCCGATTAATTTGATTGAAGCTGTGAGACCAACAGGTAGTGTTTGGGGTGAGACTCAGCTGTACAGTGTGTTCAGGGGAATTTGCTGAGCAGTAAGTTTTAGGTATCTGTTCAGGGATATGAAAATTTACTTTGCCTTCAGAACATAGGCATAAAGAATCTATGTACCCCAGACAAGCTGACCTGGATTGAAAGATGCACCGTAGATTCTCAAAACGGATTGTCTCCATCTTAGTACCTAGCTTCTTCCTCTCCTGCTGCAGCCATGTTACTATGCAGTTCATTTTAACCATCCATGCTAATTATTGTCTCATATGATTGAAGTGAGCAGTGCTGCTATTCTACCAGAATATGTCATAATATGGTTACAGATCTGAGATCTGGGGGCAATTGTGGGCCTGTGCTGGACTCAGAAGACATATAGATCTTGAGAAGAGTTTTTGGGGATAAATGCTTTGACCATCTGTCTCTTCATGGAAATCAAGAGGTATTTCATTCATGTTTTGTGAAGACACGTTACATAACCATTCCATGTAGTCAAACTTTTCCTGGCAGCCAAATACTGCCACATTGCATTTAACTATAGGCTTGTTTATGTTAGATCTGTTATGTATCCCACTCCTCACATTTCTTCTGGAATTTGTTACATCTTTTAGTATTCATCCACCTAAAGTTTGTCACATCCAGTTTTTACAGCTGAAGAGATGATATCACCCCCCAAAGTTGCATATCTGGTGTGCCATGACATGCCAACCACACCCCACTGAGACATCTCCCTCTTCCCACAGTCTTTCCCAGTTAAAAGATCACCTGCTCCAAACTTTTCCCAGGATGAGTTTCCCATCTGTCTAACCCTCACTTTTTTCCTCTGATTACCTATCCTAATCAGTTCTCTTTTACTTACCATACCACCAGTTTTATTCTGCCAACTCTTCTGGTGAGTCACTTACCCTGTTCATATATAAGAACTTCATTATTCTTGCCTCTACAGGATTGGCTCCTAGGATCATCTTCCTTTATGCTAACCCCTACATTTGATCATATTTACCTGTTACTACAATGCATTACACACTGACAACACATTACTCACTGACAAATACATTGGGCTGTAACCATATTCCAGGTTGCAAGTAAATTCAAGTCACATTCTGAAAGTTACACACAAATCTTCTCTTGGACGGATTGCAGATTCCTTTCTGGCTTTGAACTCCACGTTCCTTACCGCTAAGAGCAGGAAAGAAATTAAGTCTCAATAATGATTACTCATCAGCTTCTCATGGGAACCCCAAGAGGAAAATCTGTCATTTCACTTCAACATTTACTGTAGCAGTATTGACAAAGTGTCCCTGTGCCACTAGCTCAGAGCACTGGATATATGCATATCTTCACCAAACGTGTGAACAAGCACGATCCTCATTCACTGCAACTTCTTTAAGGACTGTATTCTGTTCTTCTTCAATCTAATGTCAATTTTGCCAGATATTCATATTGAACTATGCTTTGACCCCAGCATAAGAAAAGTTTGTTCCCAAACTCCTCAGTTTCCTAATGATAAAAATGCTTTCTACAGTGCTGAATATTTAACATCATAAAAACTAATGAAAAGTACCTAATGTAACTCAATACACATACACATACATTCATTAAGTTCTTTTTAATACCACTTTTTTCTAGTATTCCAGGAGACCAGGTTGGGTTTTTTTTAGAAATACATGCTCTGAAAGGATAAATAGAATGTGAACTTGTCTCCTGGAATCTTTTGCAACAAGAAAATTATTTAAAATAAATAACTTCCAGTGTTTGCCAGAGCATCTTGAAGATGTAGTGGTCTCTCTGGAATGTTGTTGAGGTCACAAGAAGCCATCGCTTCTAGAAACTGGTTCTTTTATAGTCTCTTTTTCCAAGATGTCTAGGGTAAATACAAAAATAGAAATTCATAATGCTTCATACTGCCAGAGTGACCCATACTCCTACAAGTTGTATTGAATGTCACAATCAAGAAATTTAATGTGTTACACAGAATTTCCTGTGCATAATTTTCTGTGCAGGATATGATACAAATATGAGGACTTAATCACAGACATGGGATTTGTGTTTCTGGTCATGTATTTCCAGATAATGGACAGTTATATTACACCTTTATAGTCTGCAGCTGAATGTCCCAACACAGATCTTCAACAAATACTCTTTGGAAAAAAAAAATATTTATTTGCATTTCAACATTCAAAAATTGCAAAATCTGTTTGCAACATGACCTAAGATAGTTGCTGCAATGACACTTTCCAGACCACCTGAAATAATACTTCAGAAATATGAATTGTAAATTTTTCCATCACAAATTTTACTGAGACTGGAGTTATGAACAGAGTAACTCTTCTAACATATGTATTTAACTGCAATAGACTAATTAATCCTTAGTCTTTTAACACTACCAATAGTTACTAATTCCATAAGCTCTCTTAGAAGTCATTAGGACTTTGCAGTTATGCATAGAGCTGAAGAGCCAGGAGCAATGCATATCAGTTATACAAGATGAAGAAGAGATGTAGCAGTGTAATGATTAGTTTGTTCTTTTATGTTAAATTAATTAAATTCCTGCATTTAAAAATTAATCCAATCCTTTTGCAGGTTTAAGTGTTTTTTTTCAGGCAACTTTGTGTGCTGCATGCAGGCTCTGGGGACAATAAGGTTTTCAGTCAAAAAGCAGGACTAAAAAAAAAAATCACACATTTAAAATAGAACACAAACATGTCAAGTCCAAAGATCTTCCCAAATATATGGGATTCCACATTCTGAAGGAGGCAGGAAACTATTTATTTTTAATAGGCAAACACTGCTTAATATGAAATACATAAAGATTTTTTTGAGAAAAAAATATAGTACTCACTTATTTAAGGGGTACAGAGGCACACTTCTTGTTATTTCTCTCCTGGAAGCATGGTTTTATACTCCAACATGTCCACCTTACCAGAAAGGATGGTATGTTTTGGCAATTAGAACATTTGCTGAGTTATCAGAGGTAGGCAACCATCAACCAAGACAAGAGGAGCTGGATACCTGGCAAAACTTTTCCTAGCAAGGACTCCAGCACATTAAGCAATTATCCATAGCTTGAGCTAATCAAGCTTTTGGTACATTCTGAGAATAAATGAGGTCTAATACCTGAGTATCAAATGTCCTTAGGCAGTACACCTACGTCTAAGGACTAGAATGATTGTTTCCATAATGAAAGCAGTGTTTAGATTGCAAGCAGGATCAGAACTCAAGAAAGTAAGCATGAAATTTTTACATGAAATCCCAGATAACCACAAGTAGGTCAAATTTATCTGGGGAGCTTTTCTGAACATCCCTAAATGATGTCTTCACCAGCTTTTAGGTCTTTACTTTTTGATTCTTACACATACACTTTGCCTCTCTCCCAGTATATTTTGTACATATTTTTCAATGTTAACTATACATTGCTTCTGTTCTGGCTCTTCTCTATTGCACTCCCAAACAAGAACAGGGCATAATTTTTGCATATGCAGCTCCCAAGTAGCACTTCCTCTTCACAGAAAGAATTCTGTTGACTCAGATGATTTTCTTCTGTCCTATTTTCTTGTTATTTTCCTGTTTATTAAAATGTATACCAGAAAAAAATGCAGTTCTATCCAGACTGACATCCCCAAAGTTCGCAGCCACTCACACCACCATGGTGACAAGTGCATAAACCATTTTTGCTTACCTTTCATACACACAAACATGAATGTTAGCAGTTTTTCCTCAAGCTTGTGATTGCCATAGTTCAAATTCAGTAAAGGCAACAATAAATAAATAAATTTGAAATCATTTTTCACCAGATGTTTCCTGCATCATTTTGCACTGTAAACTTTCAAAGTAATGTGCTATATTCAGAGTGTTTTCAAAAATATTTCCTTATTCTGTCTTCAGTAACAGGTGTTATATAGCAAGGGAGTATTGTACATCATACATTTCTGCTGATTCCACTTTATTCAAGTGATTTCCTTTCTCATCCACATGAATAATTTAAATGGTAATGAAATAAAGACTAAATCTATCACACATCTTGTTTTATAAGTCTGAAAGAAATCTGTCATGGATACAGAGTTCGTGGCATCAAATGGTCCTGTCGGACTTGAACAGTTGAGTACTGAGGCACTGCATCACAGCAACATAAGGGGGTGCACTCCTTTTTTGAAACAAAGTCCACAACATTAAAAATGTACTTCCAAGTCTAGAACTTACATAGTAAATACAGAACGGTAGCTTTTTAAAATGACAATTAGGAAAACTTTTTAGAGAAATATTATTTCTACCACAGAGAATGTAAACATCTCATCTGTAAGACCTCCACAATTCAAGTCAACTTCAAGCTGATGTTCATGCATAGAGAACAGGTCTGCATAGATACATATTTGGCACTAGTAAACAATAGCAATTATGGTAGCATGCATATTTAATCTTCTGAGGTGCTTTTGAAACACTAGCACATGAATACTGTAAAAGCATGTGAACTTCCGAGCTTCCCGTTTAGATGGTTCAGACACCTCCTTCTCTTTACCAGATTGTCTCCTTTCATTGATGATTATACCAGAACTCGTCCCACTAAAACTGATCTGAACTAAACGTGGGAATTATGAAATGACATAATATTTTGTCTATTCAGTATACTGATAACCCCCACTCTAAAAGTCTGTTTGGGCACTCAAGCACTCAAACTGAAGGAAGCAAAAATGAAAACATCTTTCTCCAGATTACAGAACTTATTCTTATGAAGGCTACTTGACACAGGATTTTATATCTTTCCATACATTTAGATTCCCTTAGTGAAGTTAGCTGGCTATTCGAAGGACACAATCTAGCAAATTCCTCCAGGCATTTTAAAAGAAATATTCTACAAATAGCTATAGCATTTGAGATGATAGATATTTTTAGGTGACTAATGTTTTGTTATTAACAAAGCTGTTTCTGCAGTAAACAGTTCCCTACAGAAATAAAATCTCAACAGTTTACTCAATGTTCACTTTTACAAGGAAAGAAAAGGTTACATTTGTCTTGACTGCTTTTTGAGTAAAACACAAATGAAGAACAGAGACAGTGATGGTTCTTTTTGACTGGAATTTTTTCTTCCTTGTCCTTTTCTGCCTCCTGAATATCAACTTTAAGAAAATCACTCATCAAGAAATACACCTATAAAGCTACATCTTTAAACAGATTAGTTGAGTGTTCAGATAAAGCATATGCAAATAGATATTGGTAGTTTGTAGAGATAATGCATGTGTGTCTGTGTGTGCACATGTGCACTTTTGTGAGTGTGTTACAGAGAAGGCAGATATATAAATCTCCTTTACAGGAGGTGTAGATACAGCTGTGTGATAGAGGTGGAGTTTCCCTAGGGACAGGAAAACGGCAAGAAGTTTGCTGAGAGAGATATCCCAAGTAGAAGATGACAGGTGTAACAGCCTGGTTCTATAGGGGGCAGTGTAGTATAGGAGCTCACTGGTCAATAAAGGAGATAAAAATATTTTAGATTTATTTATACTTCCTTTCTGCCAGGAGGGAGGAAACAGTAGAAGGAAGGCCTCTCCTCCTCCACTATCCCATCACCTGAAGATGATCTTGCTATTTGACCAAGAAAAGTATGATTACACAGAGTAACTATTTCCTAAAAACCACAACAGCCAGTTCTTCAGATCTCACATCCATGTTCCTTCATGGATGTTTTACACAACGTTGCAAAAATTCAGCTTAAATAAACAAGTTGAAATCTATTCTTTCAGTGAACCTGGACAATTAAAATCCCAAATTCCAGTTTAAAGAAAAGACAAGACCTTTGTATTTCAAATATATGCTTCATTTTAATTATAAGAGCCATTACAGTACACTTAGTTTGATATATTTACTTTAATGCAATCTTATAGATCTTCAAATTATGTAAATTCTAATCTTTGAAGAGAAAAAGAAATCATATGATGGAAAAACAACATTTCCTACTATGACAAATGCTTGTAGCAAATACAGATCTGTTACAAACACTGATATTGAGTTAAATATCTTTTTAGATAGTATCATGAGGGTGGGGGTGAGGATCAGTCCTTATGAGAGGAACTGGCATCAGATACAGGAATGGGACAAGGCTGGGCTAGGCCTGAGGATAGGCCTGACTCACTGAGGTCCATGGCCAAGTAGGGCAAGGCTGTGGGGAGCTGGGGGCACTGGGGGGTTGAAATGGAGTCCTGCGACATTGTCAGGGTGGTGAGAGGCCCCAGAGAGGGGGTCAGGAACAGTCAGTCTGTAGCAGACCTTAGGGCCAAGAGACATAGACAAGGTTGAACCTAAATGCACACGATGGTCTGTTCTTTAAGATGCTTTTCTGACTTAACCTGTATGGCTGAAATTCTCTAACATCTTTCCTCCTGAATGTACTCTGTCATGGTAATGAATAACTGTGAAACCTTGAACTTTCAAGTGAAACATGCAGTCATCATATGCTAATTTGCTTAAGGAAAAATATAAAAAATCTTTTTATACTGAAAAATATGACTGCTGTCCCTTAAATACATAACTTTCCATTGAAAAGCATTATATTTTTTAAAAGCTTTAACTGGAAAAAGTATCTCTGGTTCAACATGAAATTCCTTATTAAAAAAATATTCATATATATGGAGGAGAGGGAGTAGGAGAGAATGAGGAATGCACAGAGAAAAAACTCTTCCAGAAGAATGTATATAAAAGTGGTTAAAGGAGATGAAGGAAAAAGGTGAACAGGTGAACAGACATCTCAGGGGTTTACTGTGGTATATTTTTTTATCAAAAAGAATAACCCCGTCTGTGGTGAGATGTTAATTCAAAGCATTTTAAAAAATCTGCAAAAATTTCATGAGATGGAAAACTGTTTTTCCTGAATTTATCAGATTGAATAAGCAACTACAATGTATGCTTGCAATCAATGTACACTTCACTTAAAATATGTTGATATTCCTAGAGAATCAAGTCATACATCAAAAGTCCCTAGCATGCACCTCGTACAAAACCCCACAAGACCAGAGTCCACCTTCACCAGCCTCTGCAGCTGCTTGTGTATCACCTTTATTGGTCACCCTGCTCAGCTCTTCCCAATATTTGAGACAATGGCATCTTCTACAGCCACCCTCCCCAACACTGCACAACACATCACATCACCTCTTGATCGAAAAGACCTTCTTACCAGTTAACAGGCAACCGAAAGTCCAGTCACCCAGTCCAGGTTAATCGAGCCACTCACCTGGTTAGAAGCTCAGACACATTTGTGTTTCTTACAAAATGAATTCTTTATGGAATAATGGGAAAAGAAATAGAGGAAAGCGCCTCAGGTTTCTTATACAATTATCTAGTTTCCATATGTCTGTTGAACTCTACACTCTTTAGCACACATTCTTCAATCATTCTGGCATTTCCATTTATTCAGATTAAACACTGGGCTGCTAATTAATTCACTGTTCCACTGATTTTTCTACATGAAATTTGTGGTTTCTTAATGCAAAAATTACTTTCCAACAGGAATTGCCATGTCTCCTTAATGTCTTTTTAGGAAAAGCTGAAGAATTTTTGAATAGCTATCCACTGTACAACTTCTATATAAATATACACAGCCTAAATATTGCAACAGGATATTTACACTAGCATCTCCAGAAATATCACAAGTTCCTATTGTTGTGTAGTGCTTAATTGTACCTTTTTTAATTGGAAAACACACTATTATTGAGAATTTTGGTTTTATTATTAAGAATAAAAAAGTGATTTTCCACATTTAATCACCAAAACCTATGAAAAACAGTGACAGGCACGTCAATGAACGGAAAAAGCACACCGACCATCTTTATTACCAAATGAATGCAAAGAGACACAGGTACATTTGGGTAACAGAATTATTCTTCATGGAATGTCTCCCTTATTAATAAACTGATAAGCTAGTGTACACAAAAGCTGTGAACAGAATTTTTGCTAAAAATACCCTAATAAATTTGGATTCTTGTGTAGAGTAAGATAGGGAACAAAATCTCCTGAAAAGGATGTTCAGTCACTGTCCAGATTGAGATTTTGCAAGTCTACATTGTAAGGATTCTTGCAAAAGCATCTTCAGTCAGATCAGGTACAGTTTCTGTACTTGAATAGAAATCCAGGAGGTAAATATAAAAGGGGCATCAGCTTTTTTACATAATTTAAATAACGATGATGATATGACTTGTTCTAGTTCTAGAATCTGAAATCCATGGATTCAGCAGTTATATTTCTTTTTTTAACGTGCAACTTCAGAACAAAAAAGATGCTAAGAAAACTAAGAAATAGACAACTGCTTTCTCCTTTCAGGCATTCAGTGGCAAAGCACAGGCTGTAAAGTATGGCTTTATTTTGTGTAGTTTATGCCACACAAGCTCTATGTCAAAATATTTTACTGATGTGACTAATACTAGCAAGCAGACAGGATGTGCTCTAGGAGAAGCTGTAGGGTATCCAGTTGAGATTGAGAAGTGCCAATTTTGGAAGAAGAAAAGGAATAAGACCAGTTAAGAAAATTATTGCAGATATCACTTGGGGATCTCTGAGTGCTTAAGTGATGGCCTGGCAGCAAGCCCTGCTGAGAAGGGAGGGTTTACTTTGGTGGTGACCTGGCAGAAAAGCCTAGTCAACAGAAGAAGTTAATTCCCAAGGGGTAAGTAAGAGCCTGTTTGAGAGCTTGAGCCTATTTGGAATCCTTGTCCTATTTATAAAGGAAATAAGGAGGGCTGAAGAGCTGGCCTTAAAGGTTGTATGAACTGCCAGGTAAGCAGATGGAATGGTGCACTTCCTTTTATTCATGCTCCACTAGGCTGATCCTCAAAAAGGATTTGCTTCCCTAGACGCTGGCAGCCTGACAAAGCTGCAGACCCTCTTGCCAGGCTCTGCTTTTTAGTGCTGCAGCGCAGTCATCAAGAGCATGTGAAGGAAGTCATAAATGCTTTACTGAAGCCACTTACCAATAAAGGAGGTGAGGAGTAGATTGGTTAATGTCCAAAGTACCATGGTGGTACAACAAAGGCATAACAATTCATCCATATTTTATTTGTCACAGTGAAAGAGTTTGGGCATGGCTCACCCTTCCCAAGATCAACAACTGAAACCAGAGTTTTTTTCATGTTTTCTTTTGAAAACAGAAAATTTATACCAGATCAAAGGACTAAGTGTAATTTCAAGATTAAAATCTTATTTTTACTCAGTTTCCAGGACTGCCAAAGTCTTCAGGTGTTGGCTAGGTATCCCACCATTAACATTTACTGTTCACTTGTATTGGGTTGCACTGAATCTGGAAGTCCATGACCCAGAATAGACAATCCAACAGAACCATAGACTGCCAAGCTGAGAGAGGAGGAAGGGTGAAGAAAAAATGTCTTTAAGGCCAAATTGCTGGTTATAGTTGTCATAGTAACAACACAGGGTAGCAGAGGGTCAATTTGAGCCGAGTAAGGTCAGCTTTCTGTTATGACACTGGAATTTACTAGTCCTAAAGACCTGGTAAAATGTGTAAGGCAGAGAATATCAAAGTTGCCTCACTTGCAAGAGAGGACTAAGCAGGGAAGAACAGAAATGCAAACAATAAACTCATTCTGGTGATAATTCTTCCATTATTTATAGAGCATCATCCTACCAAATCTATATCTGGGCCCCGTGCATGATAAAAAGGAGTCAAGAAAGCACCTCTAAAGATGATGGATAAAATGATAATGTATATACATAATTTATTAGTCTAGATTCAGAAAAAAAAGAACGACTTACCTTCTGAAACATTTTTGTGTGCACTTATATTGCACTTAATGCATTTATGTTGTCTGGCATATACTAGATAAAAGGGTAACTACGGAAATGCCCAGGGTACATAGAACATGCCTTCTTAGAAACTGACCTTTAAAGTACTGATCAAAATCCAGCATTGCACCCAAAACAACTAGCCCATGTGACTACCTCATTGTTTTCAGAGGATCCAATGTTCTCCCAGTCATAACTGGCCAGAGTTACATAAAGTTTAGCAAATGCTTTAGATAATTGAAATACTTCTGTAAGTGCAATTGGCCGGCCCATTATAGACACACGCTTTGAGCTAAGCAGAATCTCACCTTTGAGCACTCAACCTAAATTCACTGTTTCAAACATGTAAGGGACAGCATATTGTATATGCCAGGTGCTTTATTAGTATTGCCTTGAGGTGCTATAGGTATATGTTGTCCTGATAAAGCATTCAGTTCTCAATACTTAAACCATTTAGTTCCTAGTAGAACCAAAGCTGTGAACAAACATAAAAGACAGAGTATTTGGTGTTACATTTTGGACTCTTTCTATCCATGACAAGGTTGAGCAATTCTTGGCATTTTGGGGATGCAGCTATGAAACATCAAAGTAAAAGTGGCTACAGAGTTGGACCATAAATAATTTGATGGCAACCATTTTGGAATTAGGTACATAATTTCTCAGAGTTGCTTCTTCGTGAACATCATCCTTTAAATGATGATGTTTGAATTAGTAGTAATGAAAGATACTTGAGAAACACAAATGAATAACAAAAATGGATACAAATTCAACATTTTACAGGAGTGGGTTTCTATAGTAGTGATTCAGATTTGAAGACATAGTTCATAACTTAATGAATAAGTTATTGATATCCTGAAGCATCAATATTAACACATAAAGCAATTTTGCAGATACCCTAGTCTTCCCTCTGAATATTTTTTCCCTGTGAATGTACTAGGTAGAAATTAGGAGGAAAACACTAACTTTGTAACCACTGGAGCAGCAAGCAGATAAAGCAGATCTTTTCTTTCTGGATATATTTATTTATTTATATTAACTATTGGATCTTCCAAAGAAAAAGTATTTTATTATGCATAACAGTTCCAAGATTAACAGCTAATGGTGGTAAAAAGAACTTGAAGAAATGCAAAAAATATGCAACCCCAAAAAATGAGGCAATGGCAAGATCCTACTCCTAGAGAAGGGAAAGGATGTGTACTGCAAGAAGTGAAAACAGAGAACAGACCTAGAAAACTGCAGCTCAAGCTTGAAAAATCCTTCAATTAGTAAAAGAAATTATCAGAATTCCATGTTTTGCTCTAAAGGATCATTTCAGTATGTTGATGACCATTGCTATCTCATTCTTGTTTTTCCTTTAATTTCTCACATCTCCTCATTTTTTAGATCTATTTCTGAAAAAAACCCAAAGATTATAGTAGTATTTTTTACATGTGTATATAGTTCTCAAGTCATACGAGGAATATTCCCATAAAGGTTATGCTGGATTTTTGTGAGTGATAATTATGTTATTTACATACTTTTATTTTATAAAAAATATACAGTTCCACTGTAGATGGCAAACAGTGGTTAAAAATGTATATTAGTGTCTGCATCTAATTAATATATTGTGATCTAATAGGAAATGTTCCATTCTCTTGGCTTTTTCATCTGCATCACAAGAGATAAATAAAATATGTTTTCTCTCTGTGAAGCAAAATTAAGAAAAGGTTCTGCTGAGTTGTGCAGTCACTGGTGTATGTGGGATATGCAGTACAATAGATAATGGCAACTGTGGCTTACCCCAGTACGTTATGGAGATACAATTATTGGGACATCTAAGACAAATGAAGTAAAAGTCAAATCAATGTATCTCTGTCTTACTGCTGTGATCCACTTAACACCTGTCAAATAAAAAGGGCCACTTCAGAAGAAAAATCATCATAGTTCAAACCTTTTAAAACACCTGAGAATTACATATGAATTCTTACAAAAAATATTAAAATGTGGCAAGAAGAGCTGGAATTTGCTGAAAGCTGAAAAATAATGACTTCTTGATGATGATAACCCTAATCTATACTGAAAGATGTTATTTTGGTAGGTATGAAGCACCCACGAGTCCCATTGAAATCATCAGGAACTGTGCCTGTTCCTGTGATGAATGAGAATATTTCTGCTGCTACTAAAATATCAGATTAGGTGCTCATATATCAAAATCAAATTTTGCCCCACTAAAGTCTGCAAAACAAACTCAGACTCACAGTGCTTTTTTTCCCCAAGCTTTTTGCTGTTTCTGCCTACTGAGCTATGCAAGAGAAAGACCGAAATTAATTTAAAATAGAGGTCTATCAAAAAAACAAATAATAAAAAAAAGCTGTAAAAAAATCCTTTATTTTCTGTTGATACTGGTATTCTGAAGTGTTACTTGGAAAATAAAAGTTTAAATAGATTGGAGAAATACGACATAACATATTGTATGATTTTACAGCTCAAGACTAAAAGAAATCTCTTGGTAAATTCTAGAACTGACAGAGTTTTGAACCTAACAAATATTGAAAAATTGTATTCTCCCCCTCCCCCCCAGTATTACAGTATCGATGTTAAGCTATACAAAATGAGACCAGTGACTCAGAGGAGCTGGGTACTAGCAGGCTATATTTCACATTATAATTTGCAGGATGTAATTGTAGAATCATATGAAAAGTACTTTTTGTTGCACTGTTATTAGTTCATATACATTTTATGATAAATCTGAAAAGGAAGGAGAATGAATTGAACAATATCTTTTCTGTACCTCCAGCAGTTTCACTAAAATCACAGTTCTACAAAAAATATGAGATTAAGAAAAATATTACTGCTTGTACCTGAACTTCAGTCAAACATTAACCCTTACTTAATCCTGCTCCTATTTAGCCTTGACTCCTCTGTGTGACATTAGTGGCTTCAAAAAAAGAACACATCAAGTTGCCAAACAGATTGCCATTGCACATCAGAAGTTAGCAGCTATCTATTTCGGTGTCAGTGGCTGAATAACAACAACCTGCTTTTCTTTCCTAAACAAGCTAGGAAAATCTATAGACCCCTCCCCGTTTCACACTAACGTAAATTAGTCAGGTATCCACTGAAACAAATAAGTCGCACAAAAACTGTAGATACAGCCTCTGCACTAAAAATATAAAGGTAAGGTGGATAAGTACTACACCATTACCTTGGTAAAGTTAAGTATATATGAATGTGAATGACATTTTCATCCAGTTTCTGAAAATATTTAAAACTATATCCATGGCATTAGTAACAATCTTTCATTTTCCCTCCCTACTTTTGGCTATACACAGTTGCTCAGAGAGTATGATACTTGAACATTGCTGGTGGCATTTAACTGCAGTTCTAGGGACATACTGAATGACGAATAGATCTATCATTTATATTAAAGTAAATAAATTTGTATCTTTTCTCATTATTTTTTTACTGATAATATTCCTTAAGGGATATACAGATCAATTAAAATAACGGTTGAAAACCAAATACAAGGAAGCCACTAGCTAGGGAAAGTTTGCTGTTTAGAAAGGCCTAATTTCCCTTCTATGTCTGCTAGAACTGGACTTTCAAATCCTGGATCCTGGAGACACTTTCATCATGAAACATAACTATTCATGATGACAATGCTGCCCATTCTCAGAAATCCATCCCAAGCACCACAGTGTTTGGAAAACTCCTGGTGCCATTTGTGCATATGAAAATTTCAGCTTCATTTATAAAAAGAGAAAGGGAGAGATTAAGCATGCAGCCTTCACACTTTTGGGGAACAGGGTGAAAAATAAAGCCTGGAAAAGTAAAAAGCAAGTCAATAGTCTCATGCGTTCATGACCCACACCTGGAAGAATGTAACTGGCTCATCCTTAGTGTTATTGTTATAAATAATGCTATTGATGTATCAAAATCTACTAATAGGATGAGCAAGTTACATTTACAGGAATATTCTGCAAGGCAGAATTTAATTATAGAACTGGAATTTGCTTAAGTAGTTTACAAACCAGAATGAACTTCCAGTTCATCCTCCCTTTGCTTTCCAGGTAGGATCAAATCTGCTGAATGGTATCTTTGAGTGTCAAAAGCCAAGGTCTACATGTAAACCAAAGAATTAAACATTCCCAGAAGCAGTCCCAGCACTGCTATGGAATAGTCATTGTCATTGCTAGTAAAATCTTAACTTTCAAAAAAAAATAAAAGGTGATAATGTGCAAACTGTGTGTTGTGAGTGGTCCCTGGAATGTCCTAAGTCCCAAACCAATACCCAGAAGTCGTTTGTGAGACTGCCTGCCTGACACCAGAAGCCAAACACAGCCTAGCAATTACTCTCACAGCTCAGCAGCACAGATGACTGCACTCTACTAGACGTTGTTTAATCTGATAAAATAGCCCTAAGCAAGGAGTCCAGCAGCAGTGTGCTTCATTCATTACTGCATAACTTTGAGCCTCTGCTTAACATGACAATCAGATACAGCTTTTTCATTGACATTATCTTTACCTACAGACTCATTTCTACCAGTCTCACTTTCAGTATGGAACATTGTTAAGGGATTAATAGCAGAGCTACCTCAACAATGCAGCTTTACAGATATACTCAGGCAGAATCACCAATTGGAAATAGGTGTTCTCAATTCCCTACTGCTGATGCTTTGAAAGTGTGCAGTTTGTAAAATGCCCTTCTTCTGTACCCCAGGATCACCAACACAATGGATCTCCCACAGGGGTACAAAAGGTATGAGTAAACTGTCGGTGAGTTCAGATTTCACCGATTTGTATGCATCAGACTGAAAGGCTGCAACTATCAACACACACACACACACACACCCCTCATGCATCTGAGTTCTCCCACAACAGCAATGTTTGAGCACCCCACTTTAATGTACTGCATTTTATTTTTATTTTTTTCCCCCAATATTTTCACTCTTTTTGGGAAACTGGAAGATCCTAAAATTAAGACGAGCTTTCAAAGACGAGCTTTCAAAGGTGAGCTTGCCTGGAGTGACACCAACATTTCAAAACAAAGCTCAAAACCATCATACCATTCTTTACTGTATTCTCCACATAATTATTGTCCATTTCCTGCCTGACAAGCTTATACAGAGACCTGTATACATGCATACATATACATACAAAAAATTCCCCAATACTACACAGTTTAAAAATTGGGAAAAGAGATTGATTGTTAATTTTTTCACAGCTAATTCTGTTTGTAAATTTGTCAGGCAGTGAAACATTTTTCATAGAATGATATATAATGTATGAAATGACACTGTAAGAACAATTTTGTAGAGAATAAGCATTTTCTTTGGTTGTGAGTGTTTCATGATTAATTAACAAACAAAGCCAAAAAACACACAAAGAAACCCCTGTGAATTTTCATGTCTTTTATAGAGTAATTTGTGATTGATTACTTTACAATCACAATTAATTTCAAAACATATTTTTGATCATGGCTATCAAAATTATTAACAAGATAACCCAATTTTTTTTTTTACATTGCAAATTATACTTTTGAATGTTACATGACAACACAGTGCATATTCTTAAAAGAGAAATAAATTCCACTAATAAGAATAATGTGTACAGATGAGAATAACGCGGGACAATGAAACCACATGTGACAGCTAATAAGACATAAGAATGTCAACATAATTCAACCTCTATTCATATCGGTTTCTCTGTACATAATACAAAGTACTAAGCTGGATTTTCTACTTTTTCTTCTTAAACTACGTGGACACAAATTTATCCAATTGTGGTCACTGACTGGAGCCAAGTTGATATCAGTGTATCATAAAGGGCAACACTGTACAACAGTAGAGAGAACATAACAACCATTCTAAATTATACACAGTACAAATAAACCTAAAAACCCCAACAAAATCACAGGACCACAAGACCTCACATTCTGTTTGTTACTAGTACTGATGTTACTGCACTTCCTTACCAAAGAATTATCAAGATTTAATCTCTGAAAATGTGTCCTCTCAAACTTTCACACATGCCCATATTTCCTCAAGCCCACCTAAAACTAACAGAAATCAGAAAAATAGGATTTAGAAAGGGAGGAAAACATTTCCTCTGTAGCCTAAAAGCTCTCTCCTCTGTTTGATCTTATCTAGCCTTTTAGAAGAGAGGTGTGACCAGTACCAGGCAATTGAGAGACGTTGTAGGGAATATCAAATTTACAATTATATTCCTTCTCTTTTGTGATATGAAACCCAATTTAATGTCATATCAGATAAGGAAAGTCCCCTCTGCTCTCAGCCTTCCCTAGTCCCTGTCCTTATTGCAGCCCCACTCATGCTAATATGATGGAAGCCAGGAACACTAACTTAAAATCGACTGTCAAAGTACATCTTTTGTGTGTTCTTTACCTGGCAGGGCAATTAGTGGGCAGTTCTTGTGAACACTTCAAGGCTTCTGGATGATTTCTTTTGACATGAAATATAACCCATGGAGCATGTCCATTCAAGAGTGATGATAGGGACCAGTGAGATACTACAGACCAAAAAAGAAGACTGAGAAAGTTTTGTGCAATCTTGCTCCTAAGAGCTCTTCTCTTCTGTATTATGTGCCTCACTTGCAAAGCCTGCCTGAGCCTTTTATTTTCAGCCATGGAATTAGTTGCTGCATTTCACAGCTATAAGAGTCCTTATCAATAGTGATATGCAGTGGATAATTCACTAGACCCACTAGAGTGATGTTCCTTCCTTTTTTCCCCAGGTATTATACTGAGCTTCCAGTCATTCTGGGTGGGCACTGGATGAAGATTCTGGTGTCTGCTATGGCGTGTATAATTAAGAAAGCATGATTTCTTTTTTTCCCCTCTTCTCTCAGTGATATCACCTAATCTGCTTCACTGAGTCACGTCATGGTTAAATTTCTCCATTTAATGATGGAATTTTTATTGGAATGCTCTTGCTATGCACCATCATAGCTGCTACCTGGCATTGCAAAGATGGATGAGGGAAAGTGTAAATGTAAGCTTCGTGCTTGTAAGAGATTGAGTATTTCAGTACAGGGAATTGCAGGTGGACTGAGACTTTAGTTATTTCATTTTTATGTACAAGCTGATATACGCTTTACAATAGAAATTAAAAAAAACCCCAAAACAGTAGTCATCAGTCTGCAACATTTTTATTGCTCCTCTTATTGTTGTTATTCTTCCTTTTTTAGCTAGCGATCAGTTGACCAGCAGGTCTACTGTTACTCAGCTCACTAGAGTTTATATTGCAAGCAATTGCAAGCAATTGCAAAGACTAGCCCTGCTAGAAAAAAAGTAAATGCCTGCTATACTGTGAAAATACTGATGCTGATAGTATTTGTGTATATGTACTACAAAACCTGTAATAAATCAGTCTTTAAATATGCTGTCAACATGCAGATCAAATACATTCTAATAATTAAGATAAATTTCTATAGGAATACATATTTCAGAGATGTTTGTAAATGAGGCTTTAATGATGAAGGAAACCATAAATAAAACAGTATTATAAAAATATGGAAGATGGTTATTAATTTTTTTCTTCACTGCTGTTAAAATAACTCAGAGTCTATTACAAAAATGGAAGATAACTGATGCACAGTAGGAGTAAGCCTGGGCATATAACTTCTGTTTCTCTGGAACCAAAAAATGCAAACGGAATTGGCACTGAAAAGTAAGAGTAAGCAAGAATATTTATGCTCTTCATGCTTAGAAAGAGACCATTTTATCTTTTCATAACTCTTTTTTTCTGGCTGAAGCCAAAGAAATAGGAAAAAATAACACGAGAAAGTATGAATAGCCAGCCCCATGCCAGGAACATATAGGTGGATAATGTATAAAGAACCCAACAAGCCTGGACTTTGTACTTCATCCTGATGCAAAAATCAGATTAGGAAAAAGAAGCTGAGTTGTTTTCCCAAAGAATTTTCCATTGTTCTCCCATCTCTAATCTGAGCATTTCGGTGCTGTCATGCTGCTGTCAGCTTTGTCAATAAATTCACAAACACTAAATGATACCTCGATAAGATGCATGTTCTGAATTAAAATAATTTACTGGATGTAAAACACATTTGCTGAAGATCAGCCTTGATAATTAGAAATGTAGACCTATTCCAAACCTCCTAAATTTCCATGAGAGCTTTTCAGGTGACTATAGGTGGTTTTTTTCTGGCTTTTGTCTCTTACATCAAAATCAGCAGCAGTTCAGCAGCTGTGAATTTTTTTCATTTTGGGTTAAAATTTTTGCCAGTTTTACTAAGTCAACTTTATTTAAAATCAACTTATTTTTGCTAAAAATTCATTTGATTGTATACGAATGTGTAGTATTTATACTTCAAGCACTTAATTTTCTTATTTTAGTGTTTAAATTACAAAAGCAATTTTCTGTAAGAGGCAGGCAAATCAGGGATCAGAATAAGAAGGGAAGTGGGTTTGGACCTATCAGCAATAGTTTCAGCAACACTTTTAATGTGAAACCATGAGAAATTCAGGAGGCAACATATGTTTCTTCCTGACAGGCATTTTCACCTGTTTTTACCACCACTACAGACAGATCATCTCAGTTTATGCCCAAAATTATGTTCTCACTTCACCTCTCATCATTGCCTTTTTCTCTGCACTGACTAAAGCAATGACATGATTTGTCATTAAGTCTTTGCTTTTATTCCTTCTGCACAGACAGGCATTTTCCAAATGTTGGAATTTTATCTGCAATTAATAATTTGTTCCCATTTTCTGAAAGTATTTTTTAAATTTCTAGGGATTATAATAGTAACAGAGATGAAATGGAAGAAAGTTATGATTACTTTGTAAGAATTCACCTTTACGTTAAACTATCTTGGCGGATCCACACTGATCACACTTCAGAAACAGTAAAATTTACTTCTTAAAAAAAACCCAAACAAAAACCCCACAAAACAAAACAACAAAAAACCCCCTAAAAAGCAAATTTTTACAAATTACTATAACAGTCCAATTTTAGTTTTTTGAAAAAAAGAAGAGCAAAAAGAAACATTTCTCTGTACAAGTTTCTTCTGAAGCTTTAAATCATAGAATGATATTTTCTTAGAAACACAACAACAAACAAACAAACAAAAAAACAACCAAACAAACAAACAAATAATACACCTAAACCAAAACCCAGATCAATTGTATCTCTTGCACTCTGTGCAACTTCACATAACACTGAGATGGCAAAAAAAAATCAATTTCTAAGTTTGTTGCCCTACCTTATAGCTCAGGAATGAAAATATTGATTAAAGTTAAATTGTTTAGGCAGTTTGTACTTTAAGTCTTAATCATACGCAAATACAGAAACTCTAAAGGACAATATAAATGGGCTTTATATTCCTTCAATGTCATACAAAGATACATAACAACACAGCTTAAAAACACGCACACAGATCAGCAACAGTCCTTAAATAAATGCATTATGATAATCTCATAGATAGATTACAGATAGAAGACAAAAAGTATGCCCTAAGACATTTTAAAATATCTGTGTGATTTACAAGCCTCACGAGGGTATCCCCACGGTCAGTTTTAGCTGGCAAGACTGGTCTCAGAGTTCTTTATTCAGAGGGGAGGGAAAGATACATGCAGAGAGTGATTGAAAATTTCTAAAATTAGGCTCCTGTACTGAATTTCTCTGCCAAAACATCTCTCTCTCTCAGCCATAAAATAGCTTGGTGACTCTGCACAGTTTTGCAGGCTCTGTCCAAACCCTAACAAACGCCTCTTTAGGTGAGTCCCTACTGTTTGACAGCATTAGGAAGAGAAATCAGTATGGTTGTCAGGAGGTACTGTAGAAACTTTCCCTCTTGTATTATAAATATTTAAGCTTTGAGAGAGGTAATTTCAAAGGAACAGGACCCTGAGGAGTCCCACATGGAACTGCTAGGATTACTGAATGGATTAAGAAGTGACCATGCAGATTTTGATTAAAATAATCAAATAAATATTTATGGGAATACTATTCACAGGAAGACCATCACTTTCCCAATAACAAAATCTCTAAGCTGAGGAATGTTTGCAATATTTCAGCATAAAAAATTTACTGATAAAGAATAAAAGCAAGAAGGAGGTTTAACTTCCTTTTCTGTATCTTACTGAGGAGAGAGATTTAGACAAATGATTTTGCTTGCTTGCCCAGTCTCCTGACCTTCAGTCTTCTCCCTTGTTTGTCCTAAGATTAAATACTCAAGCTTCACCTCTTCCACAAGAACTAGAGCTTCCTCTGCAAATCAGCAAACTAAAAGTTCCCTTGCTGATTCAGAGGCAAATAGAAAAGAGGCATCCAACATGAAAAAAAGGAAAATTAAAAAAAAAAAAGTAGAAGCAGCAAATATCATCTATATTTTCTGACTTATTTTTCCTGGCTAACTAAATAGATTTTTTTCTGTCATTCAACTAAAAAATAAAAAATGCTAGCATGTCTGAGGATAGTTCATGAGCAGAAATGTGCTTTTCCACAGGGAGCTAGCTTCATGAACCACATCAATCACCTAAAGGTATATCCTTTTAATTGTAACAAGATCTTGGAAAGGCCTGAGAGTCTTCTTGCTGTACAAATACACTTCACATCAGGAAAACATCAAGTATAGATAAAATAGAAACTGCAAGCATCTGTGCCTTGCAGACATTAGGGATAGCTTTCAAAAATTTCAGACAGGATGAGCATCAGAAAGAAGATTCTCCTATTAGTATTCTCCTAGCAGCATTCTCAGCTCCCAGAAAGCTCACACTCATGCTGCAAAACTGGAAGGACTGCAGTTTATTCTACAGCAAAGCATCCTAATAAATGGTGCTACATAAGTCCTCCTAGGGCAAATTAAGTGAAAATTGCTGTGAATGTGGGGCAATCATCAGAGCTGCCTGTGTTTTGAAAATAGTTTTGATGGAAGCAAAAGAGAAGCTGTGAAGAAGCATCCCTTGTTTAAGGCAGTACTGCGTTAAGACTACTTCTGAAAATGTTAGCAGCTTCGAATACCCTATTTTGCTACTTGTCAGAAGGAAAAGCTTGGCTGAAATAATAAGGTAGCAACAGTGTCAAAATAGCAACATTGTCTGTAAAGAATTAAATAGAACTGGAAACGCTAAGTCTTTGCTATAGCTCCACAAGGACAAATTGCAGTCCATGAACTCCTTCAAGCAAAAGATCTCGCCTGGTCCTGAGAAACGTATCACACACAACATGCTGGGGAAAAAAGCAAAGAAGAGCTGGGAAAAGAGTCTGACCTACTTACTCCTGTAAGCCATGGAACAAGATACTTACTTTTTGTAAGTATTCCTGTGGTAGTAATTGTTACATAGAGGTTGCTAAACATTTGATGACAGAGCCCACGGGGAAACAGGGAAGCTTGGTTTGCCCAGGCTGTTATGATTTCATAGCCATCTGGCTCATACAGAATGAGATTAGCTCAGGGCTTTGTTTTAGGCGTGGATTTTCTCATCCCTTACCTTTGGTGGTGGATCCAGCCTTCCCAAGAGCATCTCACTTTCCAGAAGCATTGGAGGCACTTGGGTAGTTTCCCACTCACCTGCCTTACTGTGGCTAACTTAAACTAGCCAGCCAGGAACTTCTTACCATCAAGGAGATGGGGAGGAAGAGGCAACTCCTGAAAACCCTTGTCTCACCCAAAGTGTCTGTAATGCAGCCACTGAATGAATTTCCTCTGGGGAGCCTGTTTGTATAGCTATATAGAGAGTCTGGATTTCTGCCCTGAGCAGAAATAATGATTCAAAAATGACAAGCTTCCAGAGGCCAGAGGGATTCCATGAACAGTAATATCAGTGCTTTTCCGATTTACCCTTTGCAGGGCGGGGGGAATCCTCTTTCCAACATAGGCAAAACTCAAAACTCATTAAATAGAGAAATCTGACTCCAACATAGGGGTGGAATAAAACTTAACAGAAGTGGATGAATCACAGAATGAAGATAGAATCGCATCACTCCACACAACTGAAAAAAAAAAAAAAACCTGAAAGAAAAAAGCTATGTACAGCTTTGCTTTGCTAAAAGTACAATGCTTTTCAGGGAAAGGGCTATTGTCATAGAAAAAATACTTACCAGTTGCACTAACCTAGGCATAGCTTGGACAGCATCCACTCTCTCCTTTTTTAATAGCTATGTATAGCAGCCCAGTGTACTAAACCATAAGAAAACATCTTTGTTAGGGATTCTGTGTAGCAGATAACACCCACCACTGACTTTCTCTTTAGTTGTTTATTATTTCCATTTCCAAAGCAGGACTGTTGTATTCCTTAAGGTAAAATAATGACAAGAGGACACCAAATAATTACAGAAGCCAAAGATTAGCAGCTAGCAGTCAAAAAGAAGGTAGATTTTAATACTTCACTATGTTGCATATGAATTGTGTATGTAAATCATAGATGCTGTCAGTTATACAGATATGTAAAAGAGGAAAAGATTACAACACTGACAGCAAGACAAATGTCATGCAGTTCCTTATATCTGATGGGCCTTTTAAATCTTCAGTCATGAAAAGAGCTACACCAGTTTAGTACATTAAAAACTTCAAAGCAAAAAAGAAATTTCCTATTGTTGCCACCTGCTAGGAAAGGCATCATGATGTAAACTTAAGTCCCAAGTTCTTCATTCTGTAATCTTACTTCAGCAGATGAGCGTTCCCAAAAAGAACCAACATCTTCCCAATCAATACCAATTTAGGGATTGTGTTCGTTATAGATACAATGATGCCCTATTTTTCTCCTTACAGTGTGTGTTCTCTAGACCCTTTTCACAGCACTGAAATGTATTGAATCCAGGCAAATTCTCTATTGTCAGTGCAGCGTTTTTTTGATATTCTGGATTAATGAATTTGGTGTAATGAATTCCTCAATCTGCTGGCTGCATTCTTGCTAATATTGCCCAGTATATACGATCCACCACCTTTGTCATTATGGCAAAGATACTGCAAATGAAAAAAGGGGGTTCTCTACTAACTACAGGAGAAGAAATTCATTCTGAATTTCTGTCAAGGTGGGAAAATAAGAGACTTTTCACATATATGATAACTTTATATAAATTTGTTTATGGCTTTGATAGCTCTGACAGTTTTCAAGTAATCTGCACTTTCACTGATACGTAGGTTAACTCATAGAAGTTCAGACAGTGCACTATTACTCTTCAGTAAAATGAAGACCCTAGCAACTGGTATGTAAGAGAGTATCTAGACTTCTATGCATACTTTTTGGCTGATAGTACTACAAAATGTTACAATGCATGAGGAGTCAGTAGAATTGTTACAGTTCTGGTGTAATGAAGAAACAATTCCTCAAGTTTTAATAGTTTTCTCATTATGATGCATATATGAGAAACAAAGTGTGTGACTAAAACACTTAGTCGTATTTTCTTATTACTTTTTTAAACCTTGCTCTGTTCACCTCAAATTAATATATACAGATTTTCAAGTAACAAAAGAAACAGGAGAAATCTTGAACTACATAAGAAAATTCTCTAAGAATCCATCAAGGATGCTTTTCTACCATCAGCGTTCTCCCTGGAATAGCATCCTCATCAGAAATACTTGATGTCATCTGAGGAAGTACTAAAGACTGAAGTATGATATAGGCCCAAGATACAACCCCATTATCTCAAATAATAATTAATATTCTTCACCCACAGTCACTCTGTAATCCTCAGCCATCTTAGTTTTAAAAACATCTGTAATTTTAATCAGAATCCATTTTAATTATATATTTTATTATAGGACAAGAAAAAAAAAAGAATCTTAATAAAAGTCCCAGCATAAATAGCTTAAAAGTTTGCTGAAAGAGATTTAATCTACATTTTTATTACCATGTCTGCAAAGATGTTTATCAGAACTAGTCTTACCCCAGCTAATTTTAATACATGCAATTTGCAAGACATTTAATTTTAACACAAGAATGAAACTGTCAGAGATCTCAGTTTCACAAGCTCATTTTCACAAGACATACCCTGATCCAGGCAAATAAGAATCTGAAATACCCGGTGTCCAGGGATTTACAAGGAATCTTTCAGTTCCAGTATGATCTATATGCATTGAAAAGAAAATAGAAAGTGTTAAAACAGTAACATTACATTCTAAAAATCAAAGTCAGATACCCACTATGTTTTTCAAAATATTTCTTTAAAAAGAATTATGAGCTACATTGTACTTATTACAAAATGAATTAGTATATTGTGGGTTTATAAAAGGTACTTACCTGCAAAAATGTGAAAGGATAATAGTTTTCACAATGAATGACCATTAATCAGTTTTATAGGTCTCTACAAATATTACAATAAAAGGGTGGAACTGAATCAGTCATAGGATTACCTTCCCTCTGCTTACAGGGAGCTCTAATCAGCACACTGCTTCTTCAGTTTACCACTCATATTCATTTTGATTGTGACATTAGGGAACAAATCCAAAACTATTTCCAAAACATTCAGACATGTCAATGATTATTCAATGCCTCTACTTGAAGGCATCCATCAACACCTCAACGCATTAAGGGTGTTTCTGATGCTGTCATTTTACAGAAGCAGCATGGAATTTGTTCTTAACTTGAAGGGTAGGATAGCAGGAAGACAGGAATAAACATTTTGATCACTGAACTTGTAAACTCTTTAAGGTTTTGTTTGCTTTACAATCTTCCCCCAATCTTTTATTATAAATCGATGTTTTATGCTACTGCTTGACCTTTTAATTTCAACTTTACACCTGAAAGATTGCAAGAAGCTACATTAAAAAAATTGTTATTTAGGTTCTCAGTAGAGAATAAGTCAGTTGAAAAGCCCTGAACTCTAAAATTTGGTAGCCCGGGCAGACTGTTAGGTCAGCAAAAAAAAAAGGCAATTAAAACATTTAAACATTAAGTGAAACAATGAGTAGCTTGGTTGCTATAAATTGGACAGTGACATGCTTGTTTACAGAAGCTGGTATCCACATGATAGACATCAATGTCTGACACTCATTATCCCCATAGAGAGCTGAGATGGAAATGGCAGAGTTGATTTGGGCTTCAAACCCAACTTTGATGTAGTGACTAATGCAAACCACTGGGTTGTAAAGATAAGTATATTGCAATTGCTTGAAGGCACTTGCATCGTAGACATTCTGTAATTCTTCAGAATCAAATTCTGAAGTTGAGATCAAGACTCGTTGAAGGCCTGGAAACAGCTCCCTTGGTGGGATTGATTGAACTGAGAACATTGTTTCTCTACAGTATTTCCACCCCCCTGAAGTTACCACATCAGTCTTCCTTAGTTCCTGCTGCTTTTCACTCCATCAGTCACCTAGACCAGGAATAGAGGGGGAAAAGAACCCAAACCCTATTTTTTTTCATTGCTATGAAGATTCTGCAACGTATCTTTACATTGCAGTAGTATATTTCTGTCATTCCCTTTATCTTTTTTTTAAAACTGTGCTTGTATGCATCATAACTAAATCTGTATTTATATTCACAAATTATAATTAACAGAAAGCTACTGTGACAGGTTTTGCAGCATTTTTATATATAGAGAGAGATATATATACACAAACACAAAACCCTGTTTTAAATATATACCTGCACTGTCTCAGGGGTTGTTTATTTAGTTGGCTCAATAGTTCTCAGGTATTCTGTATGACTTTTTTCCTATGAGCATGATCTATCAGCTTTGGCATAATGAACTCCTGCAAAGGTCAAATTTAGAGGATAAATGCTGCAGGAAATGATGACTCTACAATAATCCTGTTATCCTCCTACAACTCTAATTTCATTTTATTGAGTTGAACAGTGTAAGGGTAAAAGGGTAACTACTTTCTCTCTGCTAACACCCATATACTCAAGTCCTCCGAGCATAGTGTTACGTTTAATCACTGCTGTAATTGTATTAGCAATAAAAATAATGATTTGTTGGATTTATTTATTTATTTATTTTACTTTACAGATATCAGTATAAGATCCTGAATTAGCTTTTTGGTTTTGTTTAGAGGGTAGTTTCCCCCGATAAAACACTGTAAATAGAAGGCAAACTGCATTATGAACAGTAGTATTTTCATGGTTGTTCCCAGATGTTGATACTACCAGTAGTATCAGGTACTGATATCTACCTGATTCTACCAGGTAGATGCTCTTTTAAATATTTGCATAGTCAGGACAGAACAAAACTTCCAGATAACATTCTCTAAAAAAATATTCCCACAATCAACCTAACCCTGCTCTGATTAAAATGAAAAGAGCCTTATTGTGCAAACAGACTTTAATTTTTGTGGTTAGGGTTTTTTAAATTTAGTACTTCTACTAATTCAATACTTTTTTCATTAACTGTGACTATGCTCTGGAAGATTTATCTGGACTTTCTGTTCCTCTAAAAACATTTCCTGGGTAAAAATTCATCACACACTAGCATACACTTCAGAAAGTCCTGTCTTTCCTGGGGTGGTTCAAGGATGAAAAGAGGACTGCACCATTCTCCTGCAAGACAAGCAGTTTAGTCTTAGGACAACCTAATCATGTCAGCAAGCGTATTCCAGTAGCATACCATACCCAAGCCAATATGTCTTTGTCACCTTTACGTTATTTCATCCTAGGGTAGGAGCCACGCTTGAGATGCTTAAGAAACACTTTTCCTGCTCTCCAGTTTTCTTTCCAAGAAATGCTTGTTGTCAGGATATAATTCAAAGGTTGTCTGTGTGACATGATGTGCACCTCTCAGGAGGTGCTGCAGAAGCCAAATACAGAATAGGCACAAGCATAAATTGAATTAATATGTTTAAATCATTAATATGTGCTTATAGACAGTACACTCATTTTCACACTTCTAAGTGTACGAAATATGCTGATACCTTTTAACAGTTCATGAGCTAGGAGAAGCTTAGTGGGTACTGGAGGTGTTCAAAAGTGCTACTGAAGTTGTACTCCACACCAGAATATTATTTTGCTGGAAGATTCCCAGGAATAGGCTGCCCAGGGAGGTGGTGGAGTCTCCTTCTCTGGAGATATTCAAGACCTGTCTGGACGCCTATCTGTGCAATATGTGCTAGGGAGCCTGCTTTGGCAGGGGGGTTGGACCCGATGGTTTCTCGAGGTCCCTTCCAACCCCTACGATTCTGTGATTCTGTGATTCTGTGACTACAAACACGGTAGACCACAAAGGAGGTAAAAGCAATACTATGTCATTGTCTCAGCTTGTTGCAAACATGCAAAGCCCATGAGTAAAGGACACATTTGAATGTCTGTGGCTATTAACTGTTACCTTTTAGGTTTTCATTGGGTGTGAATCTCAGTGGAGGTTTGTTGTTATCTTTTGCAGTCTGTGGCAGTAGGTTGAAGATATGAGTTTACTCAGATATTAAAAACAAAGAAACTTGAAAACGTGTGAAAAATTGTAATGACAAGGTAAAACTTCATTGCTTTCAACTTCGTGAAATGAAATCCTTGTCCCATGCACCTAGTATGTCTCCATAGGCAACAGATTTATGCACAGTGGCTGGAGTGATATTTGTTTAAAACTACTTTTCATCCCTCTATAAACAATACAAACATCAGCTTCCTGTAATCTCCCTTGCCCACTTGTGACCTGGCAAAAAAGTTGTACATGCAAAAAGCCTTACAAGAATTTTGAATTAAAGTTCTCCCCCAAGCCTTCAAAAGGTCTTTCAGTTACTGAGTACTAATCAAGAGCTCCTGAGCCCAGAATTAGCAACACATGGTTTATTAATAGAATAATGCAGATAAAACAATATACTCCAAGAGAATCACTGCCCAACAGAATGTATATCTGCCACCAAGGCAAGCTGTTGATGAAGTCACTCTTAGCTTTATGAAAATCAGGTCAGCAGCATCCTACCCAAAAACCCCATATAATGAACTCTCTCATAATGTATAAACTGGACTAATTCAAACTCATTGAAAGTTACATCACAGATAACTATTGGGAAGAAAAACCCAGCATGGGAAAAAAAAAGTTACATAGCAAGAAACTTGTGTAAAATAGTTTTATTTAATAAGAGCAGAGGAAATAAGGAAGTCCTGAACTGTTAACTATAGAATGTAATCTCACCTTTGCATGGTCTACATATCACATTTTGTGACTCAGAAATTCCATACAGTCTATAATTCTAAGAAAATATTCTAACTTTTCCCTGCAAGAAAAAAAAAATGCTAGAGGTCAAATCTGCATGCCAATAGTCAGAGTAAAGAGGTAGAGACGTTCTCCAGTATAGTCACAAAGAAACCCAAACATAACCCCCCAAAAACCCAGAACAAAACAAAATGCAAAACAAAGTAAGAGAGAGAGAATTCTTTCACTGTATTTAAAAAGAAAATGCTGGCAAAAAACTTATCTATATCAACAGAGCAGGAAAGCAGAGTTCAGTGTTTTGGTTTTGGGGTGTTTTTGAGATCAGGGTTCAGTTTAATGTTTATTCTTTTTGCACCACTGTTGTCAACTGGATAAAATATTTAATGGTACTGTATTCTGAACTATATAATTTGGACAATGCATTTCCTGCCTTGTATGCCACTGAAGTTATGAAATTGGAGTGAATAATGAAAGAATAACTCAACATTCTTCATGGCACTGCATTCGGATTTGTTATTTTTCATTGACATGCTACTAGCTAAATCAGGTTTTGATAATACATAACTGTTTCTTACTTTGTAGGAATTATATTAAGATATAAGAAGGTCTCAACCTTCTGTCTTTTTCTATGCAATATTAAAATCACATTAATATTTAAAGACTCAGTATCCATTGCAGGTAATAAAATTTTAAAGAGCAGGTACAAATCTGCGCTACAAAGATTTGATTTGAGAGCTTTAGTCTCCAAATCAGTGTTATCTGTTTATAAAACAATCCATCCAGGAAGAAAGAATATCAGACTTGGAAAAGGCTCTCACTATGTTTATCACAGTGTTTATAGCAACACTGGAATTTTCTAAAGCAAATATATTGCAGAATTACATGCCTTTTCCATGGCGCTATAAAGAGGTTTATATAAGGATATAAGGGGTTTGGCTTTAAAAATATACAAGCAAAAGTTTGAAAAGAAAGGAAGTTATTCAAAGGGGGAAAAATAAATTCAAGGAAAAAGAGTTTAGAAGTAAAGCCATGATAAAAAATGCTAAAATGTTATGGAGATATATGCCATCAGCAAAGAAGCAGGGTTACCCACTTATAATTGAAATATGTCACTACTCACTTTAGGGTGGTTTATAAGCTCAGTATTAAAAGCCCTTAAAGCAATTGTAGCAGTTACAAAATTTAAAAAGGAAAAAAAATAACACCTATAAATACTATGTTGTTTTAGTCCAAATGGCAAATGATTAAATGGTTGAAATCACAAACACTGGTCTTACCTATCTGCTATTCAGATAGTATGTGTGCCACTCAGTGTGTGCCTGAAAATGCTTCACAACTTGTATGTCCTTCACATACCATGACCACTGCTCCACCTCACTGCATTATGGCAGTGCAAAACTCGTGAAGAGCTTGACATTGCAAGTCAGAGCCGTGGTGCTCCTAGCTCAGCCAAATAGCCAATATGAGGACAAAACTGATAATGGAAAAGGTTTTAAAACTTTGTGGTCCTGAAACCTGTGCAGTGGGTAACTCAACTCCTGACATAAGCCATAGGTTCACCTGCTTTAAGTATTTTTTATCACAGCCAGTGTAACTACCATAGATAACCTTATTCATAAAAATATCTAATTTCTTTTGAGCCTTGCTAAGCTCTTGACCCTGCATGAGCCCTTAACAGTGATTTCAGTTGGTTAACTGAATATTAAGTGTAAAATTATTAACTTTTAATCCTTTCTTTATCTGCCTTTTAATTTTACTTCCAGCACAATTAGACTTAGCTTTGTCTTGCACTGTGAGAAAGAATAAATGAGGAAGCTGAACTGCTCTCTATCACCCCAATGTGAAGAAAGATGTCTTCCCATCTTGTTTTCTCAGATGAGTTTCATCTTTTTTATAAATAGTTGAAGATGTAGTCTGGGTTGGGGTTTTTTTGTTGTTGAAACATTGACAACTTGTAATGCTCTAATCCAGACTTGTTCAACAAGCCCCCCCAAAAGGTTTTTCCATTCAGCAGTCTCTGTTATCCTAGTGAAAAATTCAGCTCCTTACCCTTGTTTCCATGGTGCAGGCTTGTTGTGTTGTTCTTCAAGAAAAAAAATAAACAAAGTAAAACAAAAAAGCAAACTTGCAATGATCACTCTAAACTATTTTCATTCTTTCCACAGCATAATATTATAATGCTGCCTTACATCTAGCAACAATGACCACAAAAGAAATCTCATACATACTCGTCCTTGGTAGAGTATAAGAGAAAATGCATGACTGAGTTACATGTATTTGTTTTATACGTGTGTGGCAGCTGCCCTATTTTTGCAAAGCATTCTGATAATAAGGCAGGTTATAGAGGCAAGTTTTGTCTCTGTTAAGGTCAGATTAGCTGCAGTCATCTACATTGTCATATTGAGACATACCGTTCAGCATTGGCATTCTTGCAGAATATAGTAAAGGATGTCATAATCAAAGGGAAAGGCTGAACAGTACTAGCTGGATAACTTCAAGGATGCTGTTTTGGCTTTGCATGGCAAGGTTCAGGGGGAGCTGTAGGCATGGCTTCTGCAAGCAGCAGCTAGAAGCTTCCCTAGGTCCAACAGAGTAAACACCATCCAGGTCAGGGAAGGACTTGCATCTGACCAAATCATTAATAAAGGCTGAGCCAATCAGGGACAGTGGTAGTGACTCCATGAATCATATTTAAGAGAAGAAAAAAATGTGAGCAGTGGGCTTTTTGCCACCAGAGAAGGAAGTAAGAAGATGTAAGAAAATGTGCAGGCACCAAGGTCAGTGAAGAAGGGGGAGAGGAGGCACTCCATGCACCAGACAGAAATATTCCCTTGCAGCCAATGGAGAAGACCATGGTGGAGCAGGTTGTCCCCCTGCAGCCCATGGAAGATGATGGGGAGCAGAGATCCCACATGCAGCCCATGGAGAGGCCCCATACTGGAGCAGGTGAAGATGGAAGCTGCTGTGACCCCCACTGGAGCAAGTTCCTGGCAGAGCCTGCAGCCCATGGAGAAAACGGCCCACGCTGGAGCAGGTTTGCTGGGGCAGGAGCTTGTGACTCCAAGGGGGACCAGGCTGTAGCAGTCTGCACCTGAGAAACGGAGAGATATTCTATGATTTTATGACTGTACCCCATAGAAGTGACACACACTGGGGCAGCTGGTGAAGAGATGAAGCCCTGTGGGAAAAGACTCACATTAGAGAAGTTCGTGGAGGACTGTGTCCTGTGGGTGAGACCCCATGTTGGAGTAGGGGAAGGGTGTGAGGATTCCCCCCCTCCCCACCACACCCCCAGGTAGGAAGGAAAACAATTCATGAGGAACTGACCGAAACCGCCATCCCCATCTCCCCCTGTAACACCTTGACACCTGGAGGGGAGAAGAGAGAGAAATCATTAATAAAGTTAAGTCCACAAAGACATGAAGAAGGGAGGGGTGGGAGGACATGTTTTAAGATTTGGTATTACTTCTCATTATCCAACTCTGGTTTCGTTGCGTGTGTGTAGTGTAATAAATTAGATGGGGGGTTATTTATTCCTTTTTTAATCTGTTTTGCCCATGACGCTTATTGTGGAATGATCTCTCCCTGTCCTTATCTTGACTCCTAAGCCTCTCAATATATACTTTCTGCCCTGTCCAGTTAAAAAAGGGAGTGATAGACCGAATTTGTTGGGCATCTGGCCTCTGGCCAGGGTGAAACCACCACAGACATGTATGGATATGTAAACAGAATGCATGTCTGGGATGTTTATCCTTCCTATTTAGAGAGTGACATATTTCACTTTTTAAGTGAAAGTCAAAAGGGACTAACCTACCAACAGTTATACCTGGTGTCCTACAAAATAGAGCTGACACCCAGCATGTCATGTGTGGCCTCTAAGAGCTGAACTGATTAAAGGACCAGTTCAGTTAGCATGGTTATCATCTCTAACAGATTTACAGAGCCATAGAAACCAGCTAGATGATTTAAATATTTGAAAGCATGTTTGTGTTAACCAGGAATATGTTTTAGAGAAAAATACTTTCTCACATATGACCCCTTTTCCTACTTACTTCTACCTCAAACTTGCCTGTGTTTTCAATGTAGCAGCCTCCTTTTCTGGTGAGACACATCTTGGTCAGGCATTAATGAAACTAGCGCTTCACCTAAAACTTTAGGAACATCTAGGTGTACTAGGAATTTCTGAGATAGAATGGTTCCTTTACCTATACTCCTAGTATCTTCTCAGAAGAGGTGAGTTCTACAGACAACAGGTGCCTGAGCCCTCCACAAGGATGGAATGCAGCTTACTGCAGTTCTTCACCACACCAGCCCAAAAGTTTGTGCTAACTTCACCTGTAGTTTTCCTTCTTACTATTGCCAACACCTCTAATCAACAGTAAACACACAGTGATCAGAAGAATCACAAAATAATGCTACCTATGGTGGACCAAAGTGACCTGCAAAATGCTACTTAATCAGTTTTGCAGTAACAGAAAAAATGCTGGGTTTTGTCACTAAGCATGTGACAGTCTGACCTTCTATGATGGAGTGACAGCATCAGTAGATAAAGGGAAGGCCACCGATGTCATCTACCTGGACTTGTGCAAGGTCTTTGACACAGTCCCCCATCACATCCTTATCTCTAAATTGGAAAGATGTGGATTTGATGGGTGGACCATTCAGTGGATAAGAAACTGGTTAACAGACTGTAGCCAAAGGGTGGTGGTCAATGGGTCTATGTCCAGGTGGAGGCCGGTGACAAGCGGGGTCCCCCAGGGGTCTGTCTTGGGACCGGTTCTCTTTAACATCTTTATCAATGACATCGATGATGGAATTGAGTGCACCCTCAGCAAGTTTGCGGATGACACCAAGCTGAGTGGTGTGGTCGACACCCTAGAAGGAAAGGAAGCCATCCAGAGGGACCTTGACAGGCTGGAGAGATGGGCCTGGGTGAACCTAATGAGGTTCAACACTGCAAAGTGTCAGGTGTTGCACTTGGGCCGGAAGAATCCCAGACAGAGATACAGACTGGGAGAAGAGCTTCTTGAGAGCAGCCCTGCTGAGAAGGACTTGGGGATTCTGGTGGATGAGAAACTTAACATGAGCCAGCAGTGTGCTCTTGCAGCTCGCAAGGCCAATGGTATCCTGGGCTCCATTAGAAGACAGGTGGCCAGCAGGGACAGGGAGGTGATTGTCCCTCTCTACTCTGCCCTCGTGAGGCTTCATCTGGAGTACTGTGTCCAGATCTGGGGCCCCCAATACAAGAAGGATGTGGAACTGTTGGAGAGGGTTCAGAGGAGGGCCACGAAGATGATTAGAGGGCTGGAGCACCTGCCCTACGAAGAGAGGCTGAGGGCGCTGGGCTTGTTCAGTCTGGAGAAGAGAAGGCTGCGGGGGGACCTCATTGCAGCCTTCCAGTACATGAAGGGAGTTTATAAGCAGGAGGGGATTCAACTTTTTAAAAGGATAGACAATGACAGGACAAGGGGGAATGGATTAAAACTAAAGGAAGGAAGGTTTAGATTAGATATTAGGGGGAAGTTTTTTACAGAGAGAGTGGTGAGGTGCTGGAACAGGCTGCCCAGAGAGGTGGTGGATGCCCCGTCCCTGGAAGTGTTCAGGGCCAGGTTGGATGGGGCCCTGGGCAACCTAGTGTAGATCCAGGCCTGAGGTTGGTGGCCCTGCCTGTGGCAGGGGGGTTGGAGCTCTATGATCCTTGGGGTCCCTTCCAACTCATACCATTCTATGATTTTATGATAACACCTATGTTGGAAAAAACCCACATTACTGAATAATACATTGCTAAATTAAGTCAGTTATAATTAAGGAAAAAATGATAAAAGGTTATTAACTAGGTAGTGATGAGAGGAAAGGGTCAATGTAATTAAGTATTAACAAAAATAATGTAATTCCCTTTTGCAGGGGAAAGATTACCTCTACCAAGTTAACAGAGTGATAAATTTTAAAAATAGCAATGACTTTGCTATCTTATTTCTAGATATTGCACTAAACAAGTTCTATTTTGCCTAATATTTAACACCCTGCTAGGGATTGTTTTGCTGACTTTATCATATGCAGCCATTGAGTGACTATGACTAATTGTGAAGAACAAACACAAATACTAAGGGGAAAAGGTGGAAAAATTCTGTGATCAGCTTCCTTATGTATGTAATTAATCAAGTGACAGATGACATTGATCCAAAGTTGTTAGTCTGCTGAGACAAAAATCATTAACAGATATTCTATCTCCTGGTAAATTAAAGAGAGTGTTTAGCATTGTAGGATATTTACTTGATTGGCTGTAAACCATTGACAGCTTGGATAAACTATCAGTGTCTGATGCATCCCGATGCTAAAGTCATGACACTAATCATGGGCATGATGGATTTCAGACAAATGCACAAAGAAGTTCTTATAACAAGATTCTATAATGTTAGAACCAATGTGAAAAAATTTACACATTCTGACACTTTTGAAGTATGTCATAATTTGGGAGTCAAAATTGAAAAAAAAATCCAATGGTCAAATAGGAGATTCATTAAATATGTTTCATATGAAGCAGCCAAAAAGTAGAACAAAGAAAATCTGCAAGACTGTAAACAGAAAGACAACAGCAAGATAATGAGCAAAAAGAAATTGAGAACACACTTCAATATATTCCACTTTATTTTTATAATTTTTATTTTTCATCCCCTTCACATTTTTAATGGAAGAATGAAAGTGATACTGGTGGTAGAGAAGTGTTTTCACAAAGTCATTAAATGCCACTAAAATTCTGCATTTATCATACCAACATTTGCTTGCCAGATTGTGAAAGGGCTAGGCTGTTGAGCAAAATATCTTTCTGATACGCTGCATCACTTTAATGGCTTTCTTATTTTCACATGGTGTGAATATATATCCATTTCATTATATATATATAACTTGAACAACTTTTGTTGCATGAAGACCTATTGTGAAATTAATGTAAAACTATGTGATAGGTTGTTCTTAAAAGGGAAAAAAATTAAAACAAATTGTCAGACACCATGAGGACTGAGTGTGCAGTATCTTGTGAAGTGTCCTTGGATCTCAGTCGTTAAGGTTAATAATCACTCTAAATAATGGGATGTAGGATGATAATTTTGCTAAGAAAATAATAGGTAGTAGATAAATAGAATTTCTACTTCAGCAACCTGCCGAGGACTCATGCAGCTTAACTTCTGAGTGGAAAATACGGATTGGAAAAAGTTATGTTCAAAGGCATAGTAATGTGATGTTTAAATATGTTATCCCTACATTGCACCTTCACACTCTTCATAACCACTTGGACTCCTGTTGGGCTGCATAAGACAGTGGCTTTCATTGTGACAGGTCATAAATACTCTCCTGCTGTGCAATGCTTTACAGGGTTGAGGGTAATTGTGTGCAGCTTAAAAACCTCTGGTAACATGACCTCCAGACCCCATGAGCTCAACACAGAATGAAAAAGAAAAAGCTAAGAAGGAATACTCCAAACTTTATTTACATTTTACAAAAGACAACAAGAAACTTATAGACATTTAACAGGTTTATATCTACTATGGACTTGTGAGAAGTGACTTGCACCTTTTCTAAAAAAAAAAAATCATGTTTTCTGTATATCTGATTCCTTCCGTATCTGTTGCAGATCATGGCATTACTCCTGTTTGGACTCATCAACAGAATTGTGCCACACACGAGTAAATCATACTGTATTTCCAGTAACTGTAGAGACCATCTTTTAAAAAAAAATAAAAAGACTAAAAGACTAAAAAAATGAAAAGTGAGTGAAATGTACCTGCTTAAACTATTTAGTAGGAATTGCAAGGTTTTTTTACTTCCCAGGGCCATGGATTACAAGCAGACCATATCTGGCTGTCACACTGACAGCTAAGTGTGTGTTAGAGATTGCCCAGCCCAGAGGTCAACAGTACTCAGCCATGTAACGTGGGGCTGGTGGCAGAGTTGTCCCTGGCTCCCGGTAGTGTCAAGGCTAAGCCAAACATGCACACATTTTAATCACACAGCTGGACTCAGATAAACACAGAGAGAAAACAGGGTCTTTATGGCATCTACATAACAAAAAGGTCACCCATGTGGACATGAACAGCATGACAGGCCCAGCCCTGGTCCACTTCTCTGGATGGTCAGGATCAAAATCTGCTAGAGGAACAAACATATATCAGGTGTCTCACCCGCAGCTGGTCTTAGACATTCATCTACCCAGGAGCTGTCTCCAAGACCTAGGTCTTTGAGACTTGCTGTCAGCTCAGGCCCTCAAGCCTCTGAGGATTGTGCCTCCACTCCAGTTGCTGATAATCAGACCTCTTAGTCTATCGGTGTTTTGGGTTTGTGTGGCAAAGTTTTGGTAGTGGGGGGTGTTACAGGGTTGCTTCTGTGAGAAACTGCTAGAAGCTTCCCCCCAGGTCTGATAGAGCCAATGCCAGCTGGCTCAAAGACAGACCCACTGCAGGCTAAGTGCTAGGCCCATTAATGATGGTGGTAGTGCCTATATGATAATATATTTAGAAGAGGGGAAAAAAAAAAAAGCAGCAGCTTTTTGCCACCAGAAAGTGAGTGAGGAGATGTGAGAAACTTTGCAGACAACAAAAAGTGAAGAAGGATGGGGAGGAGGTGGTCCAGGCATCAGAGCAGAGATTCCGCTGCAGCCCCTGGAGAAGACCATGGTGAGGCAGGCTGTCCCCCTGCAGCCCATGGAGGATGAAGGTGGAACAGAGATCCACTTGCAGCCTGTGGAGGACCTCACGCTGGAGCAGAGAGATGTACCTGAAGGAGACTGTGACCCCATGGGAATCCCACACTGGGGAAGGCTCCTGGCAGGACCTGTCGACCCATGGAGAGAGGAGCCCACCCTGGAACAAGTTCCTGGCAGGACTTGTGACCCTGTGGAGGACCCATGCTGGAGCAGTCTTTTCCTGGTGGTCTGAACCTTGGGGAAGGGATTCAAGCTGAAGCAGTTTATGAAGAACTGCAGCCTGTGGGAATGACTCACTTTGGAGAAGTTCATGGAGGACTGTTGCCTGTAGAAGGGTCCTCCCACTGGAACAGGGAAGACTGTGAGTTCTCCTTCTGAGGAGGAAGGAGTGGCAGAGACAACACGTAATGAACTGGCCACAACCCCCATTCCCTATCCCTTGTGCCACTGAGGGGAAGAAGGCTGAGAAATTTGGATTGAAGTTGAGCCTGGGAAGAAGGGAGGGGCAAGAGAAGGTTTTTTAAGATTTGGTTTTATATCACATTGCTCTACTCCTTTCTGCTTGGGTAATAAATTAGGCTTTTTTGTCTTGTTGTTGAGTCTATTTTGTCTGTGATGTAACTGGTGAGTGATCCTCATCTCAACCCACAAGCCTTTTGGCACATCTTCTCTCCCCTGTCCAGCCAAGGAGGGGAAGTCATAGAATGGATTTGGTGGGCACCCAGCCTCCATCCAGGGTCAACCCACCAGAACCACCAACCAGTCCAGGCTGAATTTCTGTGATATCAATATATACCCACCAAAGTAGTTGGGATTTAGGAAGAATATAGGATAGCCTGCAGTGATCAAGCAAAGAATTCAGCCAGACCAACTCCTGTTTCTACTCAACTGGCCTCTTTTACCTTTTTTTCATTATTTTCCCTCAACTGTTCATCCCTAAATCCCTTCTTTTCCCTGCGTTGCTTCCATTCACTAAGCATCCCATGATGAGTGTCACAGAGTCCCAAAATCTCCTTTAAAACATCTGATAAGGATTTTATACAATCACCAATTTCTGTTCCCCCCTGTATCCCATAATAGTTCCTGAACCCTGTAGACAGCCACCAGCTTTAGTCTGCAAGGCATTCAGCGGAAGCAGGTTCTTGGACAGACTTACCTTGGTGGGTTTCAGCAGGGGCTGATCACTCCCTATGGATGGGGTTAGGAGTGCTAGGTGAGGATGATCCCCTGGCAATGATTAGCTTCTTGGGGTCACTCTTACCTGCCATGGTTCCCCTGGTCCCCAGGGGTCTTTAAGTTTATGAGAATCAGCCTTTAGTCATACAACCTAATGACATGAGCTCTCAGTCTAGAAGAGCTGAATGTCAAGAAACTTCAGTATCTTTTTGTAAGTGGAAGCGAAGGCGAATTAGCTGGGAAGAAAAAATATCTTGAGTTAGAACACTTGTCCATGTTTCAGTATCTACAATGACTTCATTAGATAGAGACATATCGGGGTTTAGCCCCAGCTGGCAGCTAAGCCCCACACAGCCACTCGCTCAACCCTCACCCAGCGGGCTGGGGAAAAGAATCAAGAGTGAAAGTGAGGAAATTCCTGGGTTCAGATAAAGACAGTTTCTTATGTAAAGCAAAAGCTGCATACACAAACAAAACAAGACAGGGAATGAATTTCCCACTTCCCATGGGCAGGGAGGTGTTCAACCACCCCCAGAAAAGCAGGCCTCCATCATGCGTAGCAGTTACATGGGAAGACAAATGCCATAACACTGAACGCTGCCTCTCACTCTGTCCTTCCTTTTCTCCAAGCCCCTTATAAGCTGAACATGACATCATATGGTATGGAATATTCCTTTGGTCAGTTGGGGTCAGCTGTCCCAGCTGTGTCCCCTCCCAATTTCTTGTGCACCCCCAGCCTCCTCGCTGGTGGGGTGGGGTGAGGAGCAGAAAAGCCCTTGCATAAGCACTGCTCAGCAATAACAAAAAGCATCTCTATACAACTAAAAAATCTCTATATTATTAACACTGTTTCCAGCACAAATCCAAAGCATGGCCTCATATAAGCTACTATGAAGAAAATTAACTCCATCTTAGCTGAAACCAGGACAAGCTGAAAAGCTGAATTAGAAACAAAAGGCCACTAGTAATCTCCAGAGGCATCTCCCAAGGCACAGGGGAGAAAAAACAGACTGTGGCATAACCCTCTTGAAAGAATTCCAACTCAGCCTTTGCTAGCACTGACTGGACTGAATACTTTGCCAGTACATCTGGGGAAAATGGGAGGCAGAGGAAAAGCAGACTTTGCTCCAGGGATGCATTGCCCCTTTTCAGGATGTTTAACAAACCTACCTGGAGATATTCTCTCAATTTTTGACTGTCAGAGGTTGCAGGTTCTGAAAGCTGGACAACATCCCAGTCATTATTCCAGTCTCTCCCAGGTGAACCTCAAGTATTTGCCTTTTCTACTTATAAACTAAATGTAAGAATTTTTCACTGAAAATTTATGAATCTACAGTACTTTTACATACACAGAAGCCTAGCGGGAGGCAAGGAATTGCAGTTTCACTCTGAGGCAAACCGAATAAGGTCAGCCCAGCTAGCTTGACTTCTGATGATATCATACAGACCTTGCATGAAAAAAGAACAGGTACTCAATCATCATTTGAAACTTTCAATGTCTTGTCATGCAGCAGTGTTCTCATTTGTAAAAGGCATATCTTTTTTTAGGCAGCAACAAACCACCCCCCAAGTGCCACCCACAGTATGGAAGTCCAAATGAACAACAGAAGGTTTTAAACTGACAGTTTTGCACTTTTTTTTTTCCTTTTCTTTTTCAGGAGCCTGTGCTAAATAACTTCTCAAACAACATGCATTGAGCAAAAATACCAGGAATTACACATGGTAATCTTCCTGGACAAAAATGCAAAATGAAATACACTGGAGATGAATAAAAGGAAATCCAGAATAGTCATCAGGAATGTGGATGATTCTGACATGGGTAGAAATATAAGTAACAGCGAATACCATAGGAGTACATCCTGAGACAGATCAAACAAAGTAAAAATACAACATAATGGTACAGAGGGACTAGACATGTTAGAAGTATTCATGATCTAACACCTATGCAAGAAGATACAACAAACGAATGGAGAAAAAGAAGGAATAAACAAATTGTTTTCCATGAACAAGTTTTTCACTGAGTGTAATGACAGTTTATACATGTATGGCACATAATAACACCTCTATTTATGGGCCCAAATCTGAAGCTGATTTTAATCCAAATTGTTTTCACTTCCTCATTCCCCTCCCTAATTTCATGAGAGTGTATCAATATATAAATCCAGTCCAGAAGATGACTCCAGAGCAGTAAAGTGATCAAAAATGTCTGGCTGGGACAAATGAAAGAATGTAGGAGAAAAAGAGAATATGTAAAAACAGTGGAAAGCTACATGCTGAAAGTAGTCTCTATTTGGGCATATTTTCTTCCCATGCTGGAATTTCACCTTACTGTACCAATACATACACTGGTTTTTTATTAGTCAAATACGTGTGTGACACCCACTGATAAAACATAAGCTTATAATTATACATCATACAAAAATATGTATGCCAATAAGGTTAGAAAAGTGGCAGAATTTAAAATTCCTCAACTGAATTTTCCCATTTTGTGACTGCCTAATTCTGAAAGGCTGATATAAAGTTTGGACATTTTATATAGATATAACTGATTATATAATTATTTTTCAAACTTTTGCATTGCCATGGAATAAAAACACCTGCTTACATAACAAACAAAATCCTCAGCATGGAAAGAAGATCCATAAAATACATTCTTGATTTAAATAACAATTTCTTTCTTACTGATAGTGTCTAAAAAATATCTAAGATCACAAATGTACTGAGGTCATTAATGTAGTAATTCTGCCCTTGATATTGACTTCTGGGGTACACCGTTGCTGACTGGTCTCCAGTTGGAGTTTGTGCAACTGGATCTCTTTGTACAACTGGATGTCTTTCTTGAGATTACAACCCTCTGAGCCTGGCAGTTCAACCAGTTTTTAATCTACCACACAGCCCATATTTCCAGCCCATACTTCATCAGTCTGTCAGTGTGAATATTATTGGATTCAGTGTCTAAAAGCTTGCTAATGTCAAGATAAACAATATCTATTACTGGTCTTCTCTCAATCACCACACTGGTTCTCTCATGACAGAAGGTTATCAGGTTGGTCAGGCATAATTTCCCTTTCATTACTCTGTGTTGATTACTCCCATTAAAAAGACTCATAAGAAGATAACACTGTTTCCACTTTGGTAGACCTACAAAAAATAGTGGAGACTGAGAGGAAAAAAGTAGAATACATATCCTCACACTATACAGTCATCATCAGGAAATATCCAGTCCTATGGTTTATTTACAAAGTAGAACAATTTCCTCTCCAGAATTCAGTTTCCAGTCAGCCAGAGTTTTTCTTTCAGTTGTTAAATATATCAGGAACTTTTTAATGTTGTTATACCTAACCTTTTCTGAAAATGAGGTGTTGCTGATCCTACTGTGCTAAATTTGAAGACTGCTGTTTTTACCAAGAATAATTTTGACTGCAACACAAACAGTCCATTTCAGGATTTCCACTCAACAGGAAGAGCAATAGGGTAATTCTCCGAGGTACTAAAGTACAAAAAGGTAAAAAGAAAATTGAGTTATTTTGTGATATTCTCCCATAGAAATTACACCAGTTACCAGGAAGTAACTAGCATCAGTGTGAGTAAGTGGCTACCATTTTGATATCTTATTCAAGAACAAGAAGGGAGAATAAGAAAGTACAGTTGAAAAGAAAGAAAAACACCAAACCAAAACCAACCAACCAGATAGGAAGTAAAGTAATTAAAACAATACACTTTTACTAGTAAGATTATGGTAGCATAAATTTCTCTCCAATCTAGTTCAAAAATGCTGCATTACATCCCTCTTACTTCAGTTAAAAAAAGGAGAAGATGGAGAAAGCTTTAATAAAGGTCCTCTTTAGAATTAGAATATGTGGTAAGAAGTGTCTAAGTCTTTTGAATTGTTCTGAATATGTTAGGTATTATGTGATTGAAAAGCTCAGAGGTTGACTTCAATTACCTCTACATCCTAAGTGCACATGAGGAACCAACTTTGTTCAGAAATTGAATGATAATTTCTTATCATTAATAATTTCTTCAGTTGCCATTCTGTTCTCTATGCCCTTGATATACTAAACTAACAAGAACATGACAAAGACAAAACAATCCAAGAAATGCTGGGGTTGAAACATTAAGATGTGAAATGCCAATTGATATGCACTTTCCTTGAAAGGATTATTTTTCCAGTACTTGCTTTCCATAAAGGTCTGCAGGAGGTAGGCATCCCTGCTATACTTGCTCCAATTTCAAGAAATAATCAGTACTGCTGGCAGAAAACACTAGGATGCCCAAAACATTCTTGCAGAATATCTACTGAACTGAGAACCCATGGGGTTTATTTATTTAAGTATAGAACACAAGTAAACACAACAGGCTGGAAAGTGGTCTGTGCTTTTTATGCATCATGAGAAAAGAAGAAATGAGCAAATGACATTTAGCAATTCAGTCAGTCTATTAATTTAAACATTTCACTCATTTGTGAACCACCTACACTTCTCTTTTAATTGTTTACTTAGATTTCTCTCTGCACTTCTTATTAATAATTCTTGCACTGTAGACTGTCAACACATGGCTTGGTTCTTGTAAATCAGTGTCAAAATTAATGCTGCAACGCTTTTGATAAAACAAACATCACATTCTATACTAGCTATTCTGTTGGTGTTCTCATTTTTGTTTAGTTTTTTCTTCTTCATATTAATTTACACTATTTGCAGAAATGTCTCTCATTTGCTATATTAGCACATAGGTATAGGAAAAAAATCTCAAGGTCTTAATCCTCACAAGAAAGTTTTGACACATTTACTTGTATGTAGTTTTAAGTAATAACACTGCAGCAAGGATGAGTAACTGACTAGCACAAGGATTTCATCTGCTGTGTCAGTGAAGACTCCTGTGGAAGGGAAAGATGATCCAGATTTCCAAAAGCAATAGGAGTATATAAAATACTGTGAAATTGTAATATGCTTTTTTTTTTTTTCCTTTTTGTCACTTTGGAAATTATTCAGGTATCAATTAAAAGCCAGATTTCAAATTCACATTTTCTTTATGAACATTTATGAACAGATTTGTGCCTTATGTTAAGATCTTTTGTCAATTCAACTAATTATTTCTTTTTAACATTAACATAACCTAAAGTAGTATCCTTAAGAAATTCAATCTGTTAACTGTGCTTGTGTTCATAAAACAAAATGGAAGCGTAAAAGCATCAGTTAACTGCTTTCTGGTACTTTATAAACACAGAAACTGTCTTTTGCTCTACATTGCTTTTTACAATTTGGTCTTGCTCCCCAAATACGATTCTCTGGTGCTCCAGTCTAGGCAGTGAATAATAAAGTAACAAGTATTTGTCATGAACAACTGGGATCTGATCAAGCACAGTCCTCATGAGAGAAATAAAGCTGTCCCTGTTGATCTTCTAATAAGAAACCTAATTAGTAGTCTCTGGAAATCCTGACAAGGGTTTCATCATGTGTATTTTTCGGAGCCTTGTAAAGGCTCAGGATTGAAAAAAAATACATATTAATGTTAATGATTAAAAAATAACATTTGGAAAATATAGGGCTGTTTGTTCACTACTAAAGCAACCTTTTTTGAAAAATTAAAAGTGAGAAACTATTACTGCAGTCCATAAACCTCTCCTCAGCCCTGAAGGCAGAAATATCTGCTAGCTGTTGTAAACGAAGTCTACTTAAAAGAAAGTTACCAAATTATCATTACTGCTCTTGCCTAGGGAATGTCTCTGGAGTCAGTAGCAATTACTACAATAGGTTTCAGAAATGGAAACAATTTGCTTGTTAGTACCACTTGGGTTTGTGTTAGATTTGAACTGTCAGGTTTTAAAACAGTAAACTCTTACTATGAACTATGAGAGTACAGACAGGAGAAATGACTACTAGAGAAGATAATACTTTAGGGATTTTTTTTTTTTAATTTCATTAAATAGACATTAATTATTAGCCAAGGAGCTTTTTGAAATTGTGTGCCAAATATTCAACAAAAACAAGTGTGTTATAATATTTGTGGTGAGTTTAGAGGAACTGCTTTTGAGAGCAACTTTCCAAACACAATCTCTTCTGTAGAAGCATCCGCTGAAAAGAATGTGTGTCATCAGTATGAAGAGTTTAAAGATGTTTGGATTTGGGATTTTGATTCAGGGTCATCACTAAGTATAACAAAGATTTCTTTTTCCTTTGCCTTTCAATTACCTTTCACAAGCCCAAACTTCCTTTAGAAGGATCTTTCCAAGAGTGCTGGGTAGAGCTACAATAAATATATGTCAAATAAGGAAATTAATCCCCTAGTGGTCAACTCTCTATTCATTGACTGGCAGAGGTTAAAGAAAGGCACAGACACCAAACAGCAGGTCACAATCTATAACTCTCTCTCTCTCTCTTTCTCTCTCTCTCTCTCTCTATATATATATATATATATAAAGTTATATATATTTATTTATTTAATTCATTATTTCCCCCCCCCCCCCCCCCCCAGAATAAATTATGTCTTGGGTGTGGGTACCGCTCTCTCATCCATTTCATGCCTGTGAAAATGTCAAAATCTGGCTGCTTAGTTAGGGACTGTGATAAAGAGCAGGAATTGGAAGACTACTATCTGGTCTGGAGGCCACTTGACCCAGCACAAGTTGTATTCACACACATAAACTTTCTCTTTCTAAAAAACAGGTTGGCCACACTTGAGTCAGGAGCACAACCTCTGGAAATACCTGGTCTGCAGTAAACCAGACCATGGCTGAGTGTTTTCTAGGGTGCTGCTAGCTGCCATAGGCAAAATACATTCCAGAGAATGTACTAATAAGGACCAGAACTTATTACACTACACACCTGTGTTTTGGCCCTATTTTATAATCTAATGAAAGTCTAAACTGCATTTGCCCATTGGCCAAAGTGCACAAGGTCACTCACTCCAGAAGACTCATCTCTCACCATCTGGCTATGTTGAATCCATGTACAGTCTCCCCCTTACCTATGCTTCCCACCATCCCAGCCCCTTAATTTGTGTTACTCACTAATAGACCCTGTGTCTGGCAGGTAGATGCCATTATCCGAAACAGCTCTATTCATATGCTTTATCTTTGTTTATATTTCAATATTAACAGGAATCTGTGGCAATCCCAGCTCATAACTATACTTTATTTTCCCCTTCCATTCTATTTTTATCAACTAGTTGATAAAACTGAGTTCCAGTGACACCATCTTCTCACAGATCAACCTACTTCTGGCACACTATTATGCAGCACAAAATTTCACTGGCAAGTCCAGCTACTGTTGCAAATGTTCCTATTGGTTTGTAATCAAACCAACATACAACACTCATTTCACGTTATATGATTTCTACATAGTAGCCAGCATCTAAAAATTCTCAGGAAAACCTTGCTAATAGGCCTTTTGTCCAGAGTAAGATTTTACTAGAGCTCTTATACAAAGCAATCACTGTTCATATCTCTGTTCTACTGGTGTCTCAGACTTGAATTATCTCTCGTATCACAATCTACTTATGGACTGCAAAGTAAAAACTACCGAATAGATACTACAGCGTCTTAACCAAAACATGTTTTCTGTGATACAAACCTTTCATGTTCCACCTTCTTTCCTCACTGTATTCTCTCTTCTGTTCCTCTTCCTCAGATATTTTTTTCTTAGTGTTCAAGAGGGAATACAATTGTACATCACCTACACTATTCTTATCTGATCTGCCATTCAGGTAACAACTAGCATTGCCAATAAAATGGTTATTTCTGCATACAAAATCACCCAGAGTAAAGTCAATGACTCTGGTGAATTCACAGCCACCACAGCTGCCTCTTGAAACTCCACTGAGAGAATTTCCAGAAAGTGGTCCCTCTAGCAAAGACAAAAAAGGGAGCAACCCACTCAGGGATGTTCAGCTATGCTCTTGCACCATACTGGGCCAGCTTAAAAATATGTACCAGGCCACAGCATGACAGTATCGCATCGCTCCTCTTCTAAAGAAGTATGTTACTTTAGTAGTGACTACTAAATGGTTTACACATGAGCAAAGTCAGTTACCAGTAAGACTAGCCATGACAGCACAGTGGAATACGGAACTAATAATTTAGTTACAAACAATTTAGATGGCTTTTGTGGTCTTGTTCTGTACTGTTGCTGCCACTAGTAATCATGTTAGTTGTTAAACTGTATCTGCATCAAATTACGACTGGGTGCAGCATGATCATAGAAGTCAGAGAGGGTCTCAGTCCCATCAAGAGCACTGTTGTTCACACTGGAAACATTATTCTGCTGCCCTTTGACAAAGCTGGTTCTGCAGCTGTCACTGTTATGTGCTTTCTTTCATTTCATGTAAAAGAAAAGAAATTTTTTTGTTCAAAATGTCCTTTGTTATTACAGGGTCAAGTATTGTTCTCAACCATTTCTGAAACAACTGCTGAGGCATAATATTCTTTCTTAGTTAAGAGTTAATTTTTACTTCTTCAACATGTAGGGAAAAAATTACCCATGCAGAAGGTTTCTGGAAATAAGCTATTCAGGTGCAGCATGGCTTACAGAGTTATTTCTTTGGAAATCAAATTAATATGGATAATTCCTTCTCCATTTAATTCATATTTGTTATCATTCCTTACTTTAAAGAACACTTGATTATATGGATTATATCTAGATCCATGATAAGTTGGGCTGCATAATTACCACTGCTAACATCCTGTGATCACTCACTTAAAGTTATCTTTCAATTCATATCTATAAGATGATTTCTATGATATAGCACATAAGGTCAAGAGCTGCAGAATCTAGAGACAGATTAACATATGTCAGTGAAAGATTGCATTTTTGATTTGGGGGTATTTTGAAGATTTTTCTTTTTTATATTCTTCAAACCGTTACTTTCTTTTGTATTTTGCAATACAGAAGAGATGGAAAGAAACACAGTCATTATTGTGAGTCAGACTGTACTGTCTTTTCATATGATGTATTAATCTCTTTGGAACTCATGTACATCATGCCTTTTGAAGACTGTGCACCTTTTCATGATCACTTGGAAATATTCAAATGTGGATGAAAGTTTTTCTGTATTCCTCTGTTTCCAAGAATTCATTTTAAAAATCTATTTTACTCTTGCATAGGAGAAAATAAATATGTTCCATTCCTTTATTAAGTTACTCAACCTTTTCACCATTATATATGGCAGGAGAATGGAGTCTGCCCCTTTGGCTTCAGTTTTTTCAGTTTTGAGGTATTTATGGTACCAGTTTATGGTCCTTTGCAATGACTGTGAAAATGTTTCCATACATTTCACTATAACTACCATTAGTTATAGGAAAACTTTTAGGAAAGAATGTTAGGATGTTAGTTTTAGTTAGAAAAATCTTTTCTGGTGCTGTTTTCCAAAAGACGACAATATAAGGTATTATATCTTTTCATGTAATGACCAGAGGGCATTTGAAGGGGGAGGATGACATAGAGCAAATATGCTTGAGCCAGGCAGCAAGTACTTAAGAAGTAAATACCTACATTATCCAGATGAGCCTCCTGTAAGTAAAATACTTGGAACATAGAATTGTCTTCATCTAACCACAGCATAAAAATAAAGGTTCTAGAAAGAAACATTACAAACTAGATTGTACAAAACAGAGAATCAGGTATAATGTGATATTGTAGTGAGATTAACAAAATCACTGAAAGAGAAGCATGTCTTGTGTTGGTAATGTGACTCTATGTTAACAAAGAATATGAGGAACAATTCAAAGACATCAATGATAATTTTTTTTGTTTTGCATCTGAAAAATCTTTATATCTGTCTAATGAAATTAACAGTATTCAGAATATTACTTGCATATAATTGTTAAACTTAACATCAAATTCTAAATATACATAAAACACAAATTGTAATAAATTTGTGTTTTTTATTAAAGCAAAGAACACTAAAAACCCTAAAAATGTTAAAACTAGTATAGTGTTCCTTTTTGGATTAAAGTCCATTTGTCTGTCCAAACTACCTTCAGAATCAATCCATTCCTACTAGGCATTCCAAATGCAGGAAAAAGGCATTTTTCAATAGAGAACTGATCCTTCAATTATTTTTAATCAGGTCTACATCTAGATCAGTAGCCAGTACAAAATAATACTTTATAGGCTTTAGAAAAAATGTCAATGTATAATTGCACTACACCTACACCACACCTGCTGATATGGTTAGTCATGTTTTACATTCTTCAAATAGCACAGCTTAACAGAAATACCATACAGAAAATTCTACACTCTAATTTGACAATTATTCTTTGATCTTTTATCTTACAATTTCCTCTAATATCCACATCCAATCTTACACAACTGTCTTGTTGACATTGATTATTTCTGCAACACCATGTGAAGATGGTGCATGATGGCCAAGGATTATTTGCAAGCATTTTTCCAGAGGAGTTTCAGAATTAACAAGGACTCCATAATATTCTTCTCAGCAGCAGAGAACCCTTTTGCAGAGATGGGCAAAGTCATGCAAAGGCAAATCAAAGATCTGCATAGCGTTTGCAAAGGCTGTTAGTATTACTTCTGATACCTTAATTTGTAACAGTCCTTTCTACTGAGCTTATATAATACTAATTATATGAAACCTTTTCAGAATCACTCTCTCAAGCCATAATGCTTGATCAATACGGTTTAACCTTAGCTCGTCTAAATTTAGCACAGTCTCTCTCTGATCTGTTTCAGTCTCCCCAATATTGGTCTCCTAGCAAATGATGAGTTTGTTTTAACTCACTTGGTTTGTTTCTAGGAAGATCAAGGTCAGGATATATGAACTATATAACAGTTATGATGAGATAAGAAGGGAGAATAACTGTATATAGAAAAATATATATTGCTCATATATATTAATACATAAAAATACATTTGTATTCCCCAAACTATATTTGCACCCACTTTCTGATTCTTTTTTCTGCTTAAATTCACCACATCAGATGTCTCCTAGCATGTTTAAGTTGCCAGTTTATATCCACAAGACTCACAAATTAATTTCCCACACTTTCAAACTTAGTCCATAGTGTGAAATTTAGACTCCAATGAATCAATGAAGATGTCATAGACTTTCCTCATGAATCTAAGGTTAAGAAAAAAAAATTTCTTACCATTAATAAAATGTATATCAGATATAGGTTCTTCACATACAAGTGCAGGGAATAAATAACTGTGAATTTCAACACAGTTTAACATGAGAATAACCAGAATTTGGTTTGAAGACCAAGTAGGACTGGATGTACAAGATGTTCCCCAGTATAACAAATTCTACCATACAAATGTATTCATGATAATTCTTACGTTACTTGCTATACTTGCCATACCATTACTTCATTGTAAACTTACACCTACAGTATAATATATAAATGATGATTACTTTCGTATATGGCCAGCTGTAAGTGTATGCCTCTCAAAACAGAGATGGATTTGGCCCATAAATCTCTAGAATGTGGGGGTTTTTAAGCTTTTAACGTAATGAATTAAATACACTTTGAATTCCTGGATATTGGATATGATTGAAGTAAATTGATATAATTGTTTCCCACTGATATAAATAACCAGTTCTAAAGGAAAACAGAGCTATGCCCACTTACACTGCCAAAATTCTAACTTGTTTTGCTTGTAGAAAATCTTAAATTAGATTAGAATTTCCCAAAACCATTATGTTCTATTAAGTAGAAGACAATACTCAAAATTTGCCTTACAGGGAAGACTATTTTATTATTTTTAAGTTCAGTGGAACAAGAACACAAAGTACATTTTCAGCTGAGGTTATTAAAGGCCAGCCTTCCAGGAATCTTTGGTTTAGACTGGCAACACCATTTGTGAAAATGATTACCCAATAACAATAGAGAGGAGACTGGTTACTGAGGACTCTGAATACTGTGGATCACAGGATGGCTGCTCAGAGACTTGAGGTTTGTTTAGTAGAGTTCCTCACAGCAGAAAATGTCCTCAGATATCAAAGGTTTTAAATTAAAATTATTAGTTAACGAAACAGCATTATTTTGTACAAGACTGGACACCATAAATAACCTCCATCTGATTAGTGGAGCAACAGCTCAGGGTGCAGCACACATACCCCATCCAGCAGATAATCATGCACCAGATGCTTACTCTCTCCCCTACAGCAGGAGAATCAGAAGAGTAAAAATGAGAAAGCTTGTGGGTTGATGTAAAGGCAGTTTAATATGTAAAGCAAAAGCTGCGCAGGCAGGCAAAGCAAGACAAGGAATTCATTCCCCACTTCCCATGGGCAGGCAGGTGTCCAGCCACCCCCAGGAAAGCAGGACTTCATCATGCCTAATGTTAACGTGGGGAGACTCCGAACATCACACCTTCCTTCTTCTTCCCCCATTTGTATTTGCTGAGCATGATGTCATACAGTATGTCACCACTCGGCGAGTGACGATCATCGGCGACAGCGAGCGTTCTGGTAAGCTCAGGGGCTGTGTGTCAGATCGGGTGGTCTAGCGAGGTTCCCTGCATCTGGGCACCAGCTCCATCCATCCGCAGCGAGTACCCGGAAGCCCGGCTAAGCTCACCCTCCCCCTAAGGTCACGTGACCCCACCCTCTAACCTTAAAAGGGTTTAAGGAGGGCAGCGCACCTACACAACGCAGGCGAGCAAGCAGTAGAGCTCAGAGGAGGTAGCCAACTGTCCCGCTCGCCGGGCAGAGGAAATAGAGGAGCCCAGCCTACGGACAGGAGAGGGTCACTAACACTTGGGTAGGTACTGCATAATGGTGTCTACCCAGCGCAGGGCCATAACCCCCAACACCTTCCACTGTGGAGGTAGCCACTCAGCTTAACCAACCGCAGAAGCATGTTGCGGTGCAGGTCCTGGGGTGCAGGGACTGTCACAACATGCTTGTGGCAGCAGACAGCTCTGAACATGGCTGTGTACTGTGCGAGATCATAAGGGATCTCCTCAGCCGTGCAGCATACCTGCAAGAAGAGGTAGATGTGCTCAAGGGTAAACTAGACAGGCTCATGGGCACCAGGGAGGCTGAGGTGGAGATAGATCGGATGAGCCAGGTTCTGTCCTCCCAGCCAAAGAAATGTGAATACCCAGTAGATAGTGTCCAAGACCGGAATGACCCTATACCCTCCCCCACGCAGGACAGTATAAATGATAAGAACGAATGGAAGCAGGTACGTGGCAAGGGCAGTAGGAGAGTACCTTCCAAGCCTGTCCTTCCTCCACAAGTGCCTCTGAGCAATAGATATGAGATCCTATTACAAGGGGACCAGCCGGATAATGAGATGGCTGATAGGAAAATTACTTCTAAGGTTGTGTTCCCTAGGACAAGACCCTCCAAACAAACCCAGATGGCTGATAGGAAAATTACTTCCGAAGCTGTGTTCCCTAGGACTAGACCCCCTAAGCAAACCATCAAAGTATCCTCTGTTAAGGCAAAAAGATGGGTCATTGTCTTAGGAGATTCCCTTCTGGAGGGAACTGAGGGCCTGATCTGTAGGCCGGACCCTCTACACAGGGAAGTCTGCTGCCTTAAGGGAGCTTCAGTTAGGGACTTAACCAAGCGAGTCCCAACCTTGGTCAGGGACACGGATTATTATCGACTTTTTTCAAATAGGTAGTAATGAAATACATAAAAGAAAACTGAGCACCATTAAGAAGGATTTTAGGGCCCTGGGACGCATGGTGCATGGATCTGGAGCACAGGTAGTGTTCTCCTCCGTCATTCCTACTACAAGGAATAGGGAGGGTTGGTTTGAGAAGAGCCAGGAAATAAATACCTGGCTCAGAGCCTGGTGCGAGAAACAAAACTTTGGGTTCTTTGAGAATGGGCTGGCTCGAGCCTCACCAGCCTTGCTTTCGAGGGATGGGGAGCACTTATCCCCTAGGGGCAGAAGGATACTGTCCAAGAAGCTGGCAGGGCTCATTAATAGAGCTTTAAACTAGATAGAAAGGGGGAGGGGGACAGGGCCAGGCTAGATGGAAAAAAGCCTGGGTGTGGTGGTGGAGTTACTGAGGGATGGTGTGCTGGTAATGACATCTGGTCAGCCACCCTAGTTAATCAGGGGGATAGTGTTCTAACTCAAAGTAGAGATGTAGCTACTACTGATAGGCTAGGTTACTTAAACAGCTGTTGCTTGGGAAGCAAGGCTTCCCCAAGGAGCACAACAAGATCAGTAGACCAGCTGAAGTGCACGCAGCATGGGGAACAAAAAAGAGGAATCAGAAGTCCTTGTAAGTACAGGAAATTATGATGTGATTGCCATCACAGAAACGTGGTGGGATAATTCACATGACTGGAGTGCTGCAATTGCTGGTTATAAACTATACAGGCGTGACAGGCTGGGTAGGAGAGGAGGTGGGGTAGCCCTGTATGTCAGAGAATGCATTGACAGCCTAGAGCTGGAGTATGATGAAGACAGGGTCGAGTGTCTCTGAGTGAAAATCAGAGGAGAACAAAATCAGCGAGATATAGTGATGGGAGTCTGCTATAGACCACCTGACCAGGAGGAGGAAGCTGATGAGTTGTTTTTTAAACAACTGGGTGAAGTCTCGCGATCACCAGCCCTTGCCCTTATTGGGGACTTCAACCTACCGGATGTCTCCTGGAGGTACAATACAGCAGGGAGGAAACAGTCTAGCAGGTTCCTGGAGGGTTTGGAAGACAACTTCCTGACCCAGCTGGTAAATGAACCCACAAGGGAAGGTGCCCTGCTGGACTTGTTGCTTGTCAATAGAGAAGACCTGGTGGGGGATGTGAAGGTTGGAGGACACCTGGGGCATAGTGATCATGAGCTTATAGAATTCTTAGTACTGGGAGAAGTAAGGAAGGGAGACAGCAGAACCAGCACCTTAGACTTCCGTAGGGCTGAATTTGGACTGTTCAGAAAGCTTCTCGATATGATTCCATGGGAGGCAGCCCTTGAGGGCAAAGGAGCCCAAGAGGGTTGGTTGCTCCTCAAGAAGGTAATTTTGGCGGCACAAGAACAGGCTGTCCCAGTCAGACAGAAGAGGGATCGGTGAGCTAGGAAGCCAGCCTGGCTGAGTAGAGAGATTCAGGCTGATATACGGGAAAAGAAGGAAAAATATGAGCTTTGGAAGAAGGGGCAGGTGTCTTGGGATGATTATAGGAAATTAGTGAGATCATGTAGGGAGAAAGTCAGAAAAGCTGATCTGGAACTCAGGCTGGCCAGTTCTGTAAAAGATAATAAAAAGTCCTTCTATAGGTATATTAATAGTAAAAGGAGGGTCAAGGAGAATCTCCAGCCCCTATTGGATGCTGATGGCACATTAGTGACAAGGGATGAGGACAAGGCTGAGGTCCTTAATTCCTTCTTTGCCTCAGTCTTTAACAGTAAAGAAGGATATTCTGTGAGTACTCATCCTCAGGAACTGGCTGACAGGGAGGGGAAGAATAACAAAGTTCCCATGGTTCAGGAGGAAATGATTAGCGACCTACTTGGCCAGTTAGATACCCACAAGTCAATGGGGCCAGATGGGATTCACCCAAGGGTACTGAGGGAGCTGTCAGTTGTGCTTGCCAAACCCCTTTCCATCATCTATCAGCAATCCTGGCAGACTGGGGAAGTTTCAGTCGACTGGAGGCTGGCAGATGTTACACCCATATACAAGAAGGGTCGGAAGGAGGATCCAGGGAACTACAGGCCTGTCAGTCTGACCTCAGTCCCAGGGAAGATCATGGAGAGGGTCATCTTGGGAGCTATCATGCAGCACATGCACAATGGCCAGGGGATCAGGCCAAGTCAACATGGGTTTACAAAAGGTAGATCCTGTCAAACTAACCTGATCACCTTCTATGACAAGGTGACCCGCTTAATGGACAAGGGGAAGGCTGTGGATGTGATCTACCTGGACTTTGGTAAACCCTTTGACACAGTTTCTCACAGAATTCTGACTGAGAAACTGGCTGCCACTGGCCTGGACAGGTGGACCCTCAGCTGGGTTAAAAACTGGCTGGATGGCTGAGCCCAGAGGGTGGTGGTGAAAGGAACAAAATCCAGCTGGAGGCCGGTCACCAGTGGCATCCCCCAGATGACTGGGTCCAGTCTTGTTCAACATCTTTATCAATGATCTCGACGAAGGGATTGAATGCTCCCTCACTAAGTTTGCAGATGACACTAAACTAGGAGGAAGTGTTGATCTGCCTGAGAGTAGGGAGGCTCTTCAGAGGGATCTGAACAGACTGGACTGATGGGCTGAGGCCAATGGGATGAAGTTTAACAAGGCCAAGTGTAGAGTGCTGCACATGGGACATAATAACCCCATGCAGCGCTACGGGCTTGGGGGAGACTGGCTGGAGAGTTGTCAGGCAGAGCAGGACCTGGGGGTGTTGGTTGACTGCAGGCTGAATATGAGTCAGCAGTGTGCTCAGGCGGCCAAGAAGGCCAATGGCATCTTGGCTTGTATCAAAACCAGTGTGGCCAGTAGGTCTAGGGAGGTGATTGTGCCCCTGTACTCGGCATTGGTGAGGCCACACCTCGAGTACTGTGTCCAGTTCTGGGCTCCTCACCACAAGAAGGACATGGAGGTCCTGGAGCGAGTCCAGAGAAGGGCAACCAGGCTGGTGAAGGGGCTGGAGGGCAAATCCTATGAGGAGCGGCTGAGGGAGCTGGGGCTGTTTAGCCTAGAGAAGAGGAGGTTGAGGGGAGACCTTATCACTGCCTACAATTACCTGAAGGGAGGTTACAGAGAGGTAGGTGATGGTCTCTTCAGTCAGGTGACAGGTGATAGGACAAGGGGGAATGGCATGAAGCTGTGTCAGGGCAGGTTTAGATTGGATGTTAGGAAAAAAATTTTTACTGAAAGAGTTTTTAGGGCCTGGAACAGGCTGCCCAGGGAGGTGGTTGAGTCACCTTCCCTGGATGTGTTCAAAAAAAGGGTAGATGAAGTACTTAGGGATATGGTTTAGTTTAGTATGTGAATGGTTGGACTTGAAGATCTTAAAGGTCTTTTCCAACCTTGTGATTCTGTGAATATCGTGTTGGTCATTTGGGGTCTGCTGTCCCAGTTGCGTCCCTCCCCAACTCCTTGTGCACCCCCAGCCTCCTCACTTTTGGGGTGGGGTGAGGAGCAGAGAAGGCCCTGGCTCTGTGTAAGCACTGCTCAGAAGTAACTAAAACATCCCTGTGTTACCAGCACTGTTTCCAGCTCAAATCCAAACCAGAGCGCCATACTAGCTACTGTGAAGAAAATGAATTCTATCCCAACCAAACCAGTACAGCAGGGACTGCCTATCCAATAAATGGAATACTGTCTAGTTGGTGTGTGGGAAACCAGAAGTATCATTTTGTCCTGGTTTCAGATAGGATAGAGTTAATTTCCTTCCTAGTACCTGGGATAGTCATTTGGATTTAATGCAAAAAAAGAATTGATACCACACTGATGTTTAGTTGTTGCTAAGCAGTGCTTACGATTATCCAGCATCTTAGGCCCCGCCAGCAAGGAGGTACGAGCCTTCTGCACAGGGGTCACAAGAAGCTGGGATGGGACACAGCCAGGACAGATGACCTCAAATGGCCAAAGGGATATTCCATACCATATGACATCATGCTCAGTACAAAGGCTGGGGGTAGTTGGGCAGGGAGGCCTGCAGTTCAGGAATTAGCTGGGCATTGGTCAGTGGTTGATGAGCTATTGTGCTGTGCATCACTCATACAATGTTATTGTTATTATTTTAATTTCCTGTCCTATTAAACTTTTTAAATATCAACCCATGAGTTTTACTTTTTTTAATTTTCTCCCTCATCCCACTGTCAGGGTGGGGGATGGGGAGGAGGGGGGGGCATGGGAATGCTGGCAGCAGGGAGCAAAGTGCTGTGGGGTTGTTTTAGCTGCCAGCCAGGTTATACACCAGCATGTGGGCAGGCACAGAGCCAGAGCAACCACATCACCCCAAGGAGGGGTGTGCAGCTGTGGGGGCCTGCACTCCCTGAAAGGGGAAGTGTGTTGGTAACCTACAGGGCCTGGGGCAGAAGGTGCAGTAACTAAAACAAAAACTATTTGGTGGAGAACATTAGACTTCTGGGGATTTATTATAGAAGGTATTTACAAAGGTACTTATTAACATTTTTAAAATGTCTACTATCTGGTTTATGTGTTGTATTGCTGATATCGGACCTGAATTACAGTTTTCTGATTCTTTGTTGAATATGTGTTGTTAACAAATCAATACACCACTTTGCTCCTTATTTGTTTTAAACTACATGAACTCAGCAGGGTTTTTTCCCTGGGACAACCCTCAAAAAGCATTTCTCAAACCTATTAAAAGAAGTAATCACTGTGATAATAAAAGATAAGAAGACAAGCCCTACTGCAAACAAAAGCCTGCAAAAAGGTTGGTAGAGGGGCAGATTTGCTTCACTTCCTGCTGAAAGGCAGCTTAGAAAGATTCACACCAGGTGCTCCTGCAGTGTTTGCAGATAGATTGGACTAAGGGAGCCACAAAGCTCCCACAGAGAGCTATGATTTACGTGGATTCACCAGTAGAACTACCTTTATTGGGATCTACAGCTAGAGAAACTTTTGAAGCCTTAGGCTTTTGCAGAGAAGATTTTTAAAGGTAGACACTATGCCAAAACAAAAGAAACTAAACTCCTGGTACTCAGTTCACAGAGCAAAGCTGATGAGGAGCAGAATCTTCTGTTCCACACTTGCAAACACTCACACTCTGCTGCAAACTGCTCTATCTGCAGGTGATAGATGAACCTTTTTGGCAGCACACAATCAAGCACACCACAGCAATCCAACCATGATATCAGAAAGATCCATGTAACAGGTCAACCTCTGAGAGACAAATGTAAAGTTCTTGTCAACCTAAAAGGTTTAAAAAAACCTTTATAAGACATTTCTAGCTGTGATAGACACATGATTTTCTGACATTCATTTTTGAGTGATCTGTGCAAATAAGTTTCAAGGCCAACATGCTATCAGTCCTACAATACAACCAACATAACTGTATTTTATACTTTATCATTCAAAGGATATATAGCACTGAGTGTAACAAAAAAGCAGAAGACAGGTTCTCCACAAACATCTATTTGCTCTCTCTAAAATGGTGATAAACAAGATCTGATTTAAATCATTATGTTTCTAGCTGAAAAACTAAATTTTTTTTTCTCAAACTTTCAAGATCACTCAAGTCCCTAAAATATTCTGTGGACGTAGTAGAATTTAACACTGATGGACCTGTAAAGCCTGTCAGTGTCTTCTACTACTTCAAGCCAGTTCAAGATGAAAGCTAAAACTCTGAGACCCTACTTAGTATAAATGGAAGAACAAGTATTCCTTCCCCAGGATATTCATTAGCAAACAGAAAATTCAGGGGAAGAAATAAAAAAAAGAAACTGAGAAGTAAAAGCAGGTTGAAACCTAGAACTTAGAGCATTTGCAATCAATAAATGATGCTATACACAAATATCCTCTCTCCCCTTTTCCTTCTGTGGTCTCGTGGTTCACTTTAATCACACGTCATTCCCTCAGACATCTCTGGGAATAGTTGCCTAATTATATGAAAGCATTTGCAGCACAAGAGAATGTTGATATTTGGCAAAATGTGCTGTTTTCAGAACTGCTGTACATATTTAGTAGCAATAATAAAATCTTATGTGAAGAGAAGAAATTGTTTTAAAACTGAAATAAAGCTTTAAAAGTAATTTATTCAGATACTTTCTTTGTTTGATAGGACTTCATCCTCTGGCTACCTCCTCCAAGTACTTAATCTGCCCTTTCTGCCTCTGTCTCACTCACAGCCCTGTTGTTTCCAGGTGACATTTAGAATGTCTGTAAGCTAAATTTCCACACTTATTTTAATGGGAAAAAAATCAAGCATGACATATGGGTAATTTTACTTCACTGTGGGAAACGAACTTCACTTGTTACTTTGAAAAATTGGGAATATACCTCCTCCAAACTACTAGCTCATTAATATTGTGAATACTGTATTTTTACTTCTATTCCTTGTCTAGATTTTTTTTTCTTCCTTTTTCCTTGTAATGAGGTTCATACTGAACTGTACTGAGACTTTCTTAACAGTATAAATTAATTAGTCCACAGAATCATAGAATGACAGAATCACCGAATGGTTTGGGTTGGAAGGGAACTCTTAAGATTATCTAACTCCAACCCCCCTGCCATGGGCAGGGACACTTTTCACTAGATCAGGTTACTCAAAGCCCCATCCAATCTGGCCTTGAACACTGCTAGGGATGGGGTATCCACAGATTTTCTGGGCAACCTGTACAAGCGTTTCACTACCCTCACCGCCAAGAATGTCATCCTAACATCTAATCTAAATCTACCGTGATTCAGTTTATAGCTATTACCCCTTGGTAATGTTCTATCACCACAATCCTTGAAAAACATTCCCTCTCCAGCTTTCTTGTAGGCCCTCTTCACTTACTGGAAGGAAGCAATAAGGTCTCCCTGGAGCCTTCTCTTTTCCAGGCTGAACAAGCCCAACTCTCTGAGTTTATCTTCATAGGTACTCCAGCCCTTCTGATCATCTTCATGACCCTCCTCTGGAGTCACTCCAACAGCTCCATGTCTTTCTTGTACTGGGGACCCCACAGCTGAACACAGTACTCCAGGTGGGGCCTCACCAGAGTGGAATCACCTCCCCTCACCTGCTGGTCACACTTCTTTTGATGCAGACCAGGAGACAATTTGCTTTCTGGGATACAAGCACATATTTTCGAGCGATGTTGAGCCTCTCGTCCACCAACAGTCCTTCTCTTCAGGGGATGTTCTCCACCCAACCCTTAGTTGTTCTTGGCATTGCCCTGATCCATGTGCAGAACCTTGCACGTGGCCTTGTTGAACTTCACGCGGCTCACACACATGCACCCACCTTTCAAGCCCATCAAGGTCCCTTTCCCTCCAGCATGCCGACCACACTGCATGGCTTGTTGTTGTTGGCAACTTGCTAATACTGTACTCAATACCACTGTCCATGTCTCCAACAAAGATGTTAAAAGCACCAGTCCCAATATTGAACCCTTACGAACACCACTCATAACTCACGTCCACTTGGACGTTAAACCATTGAGCACAACTCTTTGTGTGCAACTGTCTAGCCAATTCCTTATCCACTGAGTGGTCCATCCATCAAATCCATGTGTGTCTAAATTTAGAGGCAAGGATGTCGTGCAGGACAGTGTCAACTACTTTGCACAAATCTGGGTAGATGACATCAGTTTTTCTTTCCTCATTCACCAATGCTGTAAATGTGCCATAGAAGGCCACCAAATATTTAGGTATCATTTGGCCATAATGAAGGCATGTTGGCTGTGAAAAATCACCTCATCTTCCATGTGACTTAGTATAGTTTCCAGGAGTATCTCCTCCATGGTCTTGCCAGGCACGGAGTTGAGACTGACAGGCCAGTAGTTCCCTTGTTCTTTCTTATTAAGGGTGTAACATGTAATTATTTACTATACATGAATATCTCAAGGCCAGGCTTTAGGTTCCATCCTACTGCCAGTGCAATGAAACAGAGTTTCGTATGGTAAATCCAATACAAGGGAAGGTGCCTCTTTCTTTCATGGCTGCCTAACAGATAGTCCATAGGGCAGCTCTATTGAGAGGTGACCCATTTGTGTGTCTAATAATAGATTAAGGTTAATAGGGACCTAAACACATGTGAACTTTTACATAGTTTGGATGGACATGCTCTGTTCTTAGAACAAACGTTTCTGTGAAATACCCACAACCATTGCACATTCACTGCTGCCGAGTGCTGAAACAAGAATTTGGGAAAAATTAAAAAGATAAGGCATGCCAAAAGCTTTTTCTGGAACAGGGAGTAGGAAATTGCTTAAGGCATAGCAGGAACATAACAGTGAAAGAGCAGAAAGGTGAATGCAGACTTTGGGAACAAGGAATATCACTGTCAACAGAAAGAGGGAGGAATATAATAAGCTGGAGTTTAAAAAACTTCAGGAACATTTAAGAGGTGATCTCTGATATTTGCTATATATAGTAGAAAGAATTCTGTGAAAAGCTGAGTAAAAATTATTTTTTCATTATGGTTCTTTTCTTTACTCCATAATGAGCTTTTCCTACTGCTCTTCTGTGAACTGATGTTACTTTGGGCACTGGCTGTTGGAGATGAAAAACACAAGCAACTGAAACACTGACAACATTTACAGGAGTTGATCCTACAGGGAAAAGTCTAAATAGCTTTTGCTAACTCACTTACGGATAGCCTGAAATGTAGTGTAGAGGTACTGAACACACTTAACAAGCTGGCTCATGTACCAGCAGCAGTCAAGATCAGCCAGAGCTAATTTACTCTGTGAGAGGGAGTTGGAGAAGAGGAGATTTAAAGCACAGCCTTAGTTAAAGGGAAACTTCTGTGTCAGAAATAAATGGTTTTATAAGAGATATTTCTCAGTGTTGCAGTTTGGTAAATAATTCCCAGTCCCAGAGAAATGGCTTTTTGTTCTTCTTCACTTTTGCAGTCAGTAAGTTTTTTCTTGAATAGTTTGTCAAAGATAAAGATTACATCTTTAACTAAGGAATATTTGCATTATTAAGGGTCCTGACAATAACATGGGCAAATTCACCTTGCTGCTTTAATTTCCAGCAGACAAATAACTCTTAATTGCTAAAGAGTGGAGTAAAGTTCATAATAAATTTCTGTTCTGAAATGTTACCCTGGGTGTAGGGTCTGGTAATGACCAGAGTAAACATCAGGAGCATTTGAAACTTCATTCAATGCATAAAGTAGTAAGGATTATTACCTCAAACATTTCTGTTTCGGTACAAACTACAGTTAGCAAACAACTTTGTGTGTGAAGCCGATTTTATTTAGAGCTATTTTTATAAAGATATTGGGAAATAACATCCCATTCTTCAATTGACTTGTTTGCCAACTGTCTCCATTTCTTCATATGGCTATGTATGTTGGATTACTGAGTTCATGATGGCGACCCTCTAACAGTTTACCTTCAAGCAACCTGCTCCAATTAGATCTAAAATATTCCCTGAAAAAGAAGAGAACTTACAGTTTATAGCATGTTAATAGATTCCAGGTGCCAGATTGACTGAGAAACATTGGTTTGGGTTTAATTTCTCAGCAAGTTGAAAAAACTTCTCTAGATTAGTTCCCCCAGTGCAAAGTCCTATGCACAGAGATAAACAGATCATGCATCCCCATAGCTGTGTATAAGCTAATTTTCACAGGTGAGAGAAAGAAGGCACATTATCTTGAGCATAACACCCTATTAAATAGCTGTGCTAATTCTGTGAGAAAACAGAGCATTACTGCAGTATTTGAACACACTGTTTCCCTATAGATACACGTTTTAGAAGGTCACATCACATTAGGAAATTTACTGACATATAAACTGAAGAGTATGAGCACTTGTTCATCAATATGATAAATCCAACCAGCAGATGATAAAATGTAACTGCCTTGTATTTTCTGACAGGCTGAGAGTCAGAGAGCATTAGTCAAAAATTTATTTGCATTCTGATTTATAAACTGTAGACATCATTGTTATATCTTTTCTGACCACTCTGTGTTTGATCTCTTTATATACAGGTTTCCTGCACTATTCATCTTTGTTCCTCTGGCTGATGTTTGTAAAATAATACCTACTTTAAGGAAGTTGTAGCACTAACAATTAAAGAGCAGTCCTAAAATGAGATTGTTCAGATCTCCTCATTTAAAAAAAAACAGAAAAAGGCAATTTAGTTTTTTTAAAAACAAATTATCAATTAAAATCTTTTTAAAGAGCTCCAGACTTTTTCATTGCTTAGCTACAAAGAATAGCATCTAAATTGCTTTCTGATTAAAGGAGTAATACAGGAGGTTAACAGAAAATCTTGAATGGTATTGCCAGTTCCATCGATTAGATTCAATATATGAAACCAGCCCAGTAAAATCTAATTTTATTTAACTTATTATGTCAATTGTTATTCTGCACATCAGTAAAAGACTAACCTATTTTCTTTCCTATATGATCCTATTACCAATCAATCAATAATTTTCAAGTGAAAAAGACGGAATTTAAAAATAGTTTCAGTCTTCAACACTTCAGAAGTCAAACTGTTCTCATTGGTTTTGATCAAAAGGAAAATGCTGAGGAATAAAACTTTAGAACTGCTTATGTGAGTTAAAAAGTTATGAAGTTGAAGTCAGCTGCTATTTAACACTGGGCCGTGACAGACTTCATATAAACTTTCTAAAAGCAAAAATGCAGCATTCATATTTTCACAATAAATGACAAATCATTTCCCCTCAGGTTTTTAAAGCAAAATGTGTATAAATCCAGCTCTTTTTGAAAGAAACCAGAATGAATTTATTTAATCAAAATTATCAGTGCTTTTCACAGTTTCAGAAACAAAAGGTAGACAGACCAACAAGTAATTATTAATCAGGTACAAAATGAGAATTGTGGCTTTGACAGTGGAAAAGGTTGAACCAACAACTCCGTAGCTAGGCAGGCTGAAATATTATGTAAACAATACAATTCAGAAGATCAGCAGCCTGGTTTGTAGCCATAACCTGACAGGAAGACATTTAAAAACATAAATTTCATTTCCAAACAATTCTTAACCATAACAGTGTAACTTAATTTGCAGAATTACCAGTGAGTAGGGAGACTGCTTCAGAAATGTAGGTTAACAAATTTCATTTATCCTCCTTTTATCGAGTCACTTCTGTATTTCTCAAATTGCAGCACACAATTATTAAAATGGTAACCTTCCAAAAAAAATTTTTTTTAATGGCAGATCTCTTTTAGCTGACTCTCCTACTACATGAATGCCCTTTTGGGTTGACACAGCTTTGGTTGTACATCAACCCAAAACAGTATTCATGCAGTAGAACAAGTATGAACTATTCCATCATGTTCTTTTCCTAGTGAAATTTAAATTTTAGCACACTGAGATTCTATTCTTTTCACAGTTTATTCTATTAGTACATTCAGCTTTAAAAATATTTTTCTGGATTTTAACAGATATATTAAGAGATAAAAATCAAATATTTTAACAGTTTTGTTCACAGGCAAGTACCTGACTAAGTGAACACCTGTTAAAGTTATAAATATAGGGTTATAAATATAGGCATGAAGAGATGTAAACATGTTGTTAAAAATTCAGTGGTTTCAATTTCCATTTAAAACTGATTCCGCAGTCATTATTTTTCATATTTTAGTCTCTAATACTTAAGGCACTGACCCAGGTAAAGATACTATGTGAATCCTGAAGTAGTAACCACAGTAGTACCATTTAACATTATCAAATCATGCTACCTAAATATTTAGATTTATAACTAAATATTACAGCAATTTTATTGCACATAAGTGTATTTGAATTGCAATCCCATTCCATTCCTTTTTATACTTCTGCACCTCTATTAAAACCCCAGAAAATACTGACATAAAAATATTATGCCAGCTTTCTGAGAAGGAGTAATCCAGTGTGATCCAGCTGAATTTCCAAGTGAGCTTCACAGCTAACAAAAATACTGGGAAACATGATGATCATTTCTGAAGCTCTTTTATTTTTTTTTTTCTTTTCCTGACCTTTTTTCTTCAAGATCTTTACTTTTCTGAGGTATCTTAACTCCCTCTTCCAAAGCTTGCTGTTATCATCATCATCAAAACTCAAGCATCATGATAAAATGGTAAATTGTGATTTATCATCACTCCAGATTGAGGCAGGTTAAAAAACTTTTTGAGTTATGGCTAACTTATGTAGTGTCTGAAAACATGGTGTTCATATATCATTAATTATCTCAGTACACAGATTTTAGCCCATGGAGTGGAAATGTACTGTTTTAGGCAGCAAGAAAATATAGGACAGAGGGATCCTGTAGGTGAAGTGACAAGAAGCATTTAAAAACTTTTCATAACACCCTATATATGACATCAGGACATAGAAACCTAACAGTGGGGTGGCTGGAGATTTTTGTAGTCATTATGGCAAAAAGAGTGCATATATATCTGTGTATGCACAGCTCTTTCCAGTTTATAGCCTACCCAGAATTGGATTTTCCAGCAACAAAACCAGCTGCCAAAATAATTCACACAGAAGCCTCCCAGCATTACGCCAGGAATTAGTAATGAGTTCATTCTTGAGGGCAAGCATCTCGTTTCAGCAAGAGGAAACTTCAGTGTCTTTTCACTGCATCTGCAACTTTTATACTGGCTCGACTATCCTGCACTCTATTTTTTTCTTCTACAAGAGGAAATGTTCCACCAGATCAGCGAAGGAGCCTTGCAATTCAAACTGTTGTTTCATCAATTTGAACTTCTGGAGAAAATACTCAATATTTTATAGCTGTAGAAAAAAGATACTGTTGGAGGTTCTCCTTCTAGGGATATATGTCTTCTGTACATAACTATATTTAAGTAAATTGCCCTATTTTTGTGACTGGAGTGCCAAATGTGGTACTGCTTTCAACTTTTCATGAATGTTTTGTACAAGTCTCCTTGGTAGACAAGTGAAAATTGTTCTTAAGCAGCGGCCTTTCTTTTCAGGCCTATGGCTGAACTACTCCAGGAGAGTAGTTTAAGATTCACTAACAAAACGACACCAATAGCAGAAAAGAACATGTCAGGACCAGGACAAAGTCCATCTGCCATTCAAGAGGAACATACACTGCCCAGGGCTCGGAGCTGCCACAGTTTGTGCACCGCTGCATTCACAGACATTGCCTGTAGAAAGTACCTTTGCTTTTCCAAACAGAAATCATAGGCACATAGCAAAACATTGTGAAGAATGCATTCCAAAAAAAAATGTAGAAAAACATTTGGTTGAGGATGGCTGGGCCTCCGTAGACAAAAACTTCAACTTACCAGCTACAGCTATTATTAATTACTATGGTAGAAGATGGCAGGAACACACAAACATTTTGTTCAGCCTTTCTCAATGATCAGTACCATTTCCTCTTGTGCATCCACTGGGTCTATTATTGCCAATTTTAGCAAATTGCAGATATTTCATCTAAGCCTCTACGGATATATGTGTTGGGACGGTTGAGTTTTTATTGCACTGCCGTGACTAGCGATTTGTAAGGTGGTACTCAAAAAAAAGATAATCATGTCTTATAAAAACCTGTAAAAAGACCTCTTGAAACTCAGTAACATAAAGTTCTTCTCATTTATACGTGGAGATTAGGCTGCCAACTCTAAAGGCCCAATTTTACAGTAAGATGTGAGAAAAGTAGTCTGATGTAAGAGGTCCTTCCTACCCCACTGCCAGTGCTTACTTGCATGGTGCATTTTGCATGGCACGGACAGGTGAAGTTGCATCCTTACAGAGACATGAATGAGAGGAGAAAAAGACTGGGGTGAAGGAGTGTAAGGCACTGGAAATATGCCTTAATAATTGCCAACAGAACTGTATGCCCTCTTTTTTCTCTTACCTAACCAAACCTCATTCCCACCACACCACATCACCACCAGTCAGGCTTAAAGGGGCTTGTGCCAAGGACCTAATGACTATTCAACGAGCCACCCTGAAGACATTAGGAGAACATTCCTTCCACATATCCACCCAAAAGTTATCCAGAGAGACATCAGGAGTTATTCACACATCAGGAGAGCATTCCACTATCAGGAGAAACATCAGGAGCCATTCACACATCAGACATTCCGTCATCCACCCTGAAGCATTCCCACAAGCCAGATGGAAGCTTGTGGTTGTGCCAAGGATGACTACAAAAAGGGAGGATTCTGCCATGGAAAAACGGAGAGAGAGGGAAACAACGAATGAGGGACAACCAAGGAAGTGATGGGGACATCAAGGGATGTCGCCCCCTCCACCGGACCCAGAGACACTGAAGAATACTCTGCCATCAGACAGAACACCCTAGCCTCGTGGTGGTAGATATAGCCATCCCCCTTCTCTCTCTCTCTTCCTCTTTTCCACTCTCGCTATCTCTCTTTTCCACCCTTTTCTCTTTCTTCCCCCCTTTCCCTGCATGTTTGTTGTGGGCCAAATAAAGCAACTTTAACCTTGACTCCGTTTCAAGTCTTAATTCTGTTCTCCAAGAATTGCGAAGAATTTATCACGATAAAACACCTAACAATTGGACGTCACTTAAGCCCAGCTGCCCCTAGCCACCCAGAGCGATCTGAGGTTCGGTTGGAACGCAAGGGGGTTTAATATCTGCCAAATTAAGTCTTGTCCAGGTTGTGGATCGTGACAGGGAGATGGCAGCTAGTTTAGTTTTTCTTGAAACCATAGACTTAGTAAGAAGCAGATTTTAAAATTTGAAAGACTGAAGACGTGAGTTTTGGATTAAGGAATTTAAACTTGAGTACTTTAGGATTGAAACAGAGTTGCAACATGTATAATGCATTTATACCCTCCTTCTTCTTTCATAAATTCATTAGGAAGTATGTGCCTTACTTGAGTATGATAGCACCGCTTTAGAGTTTCCCTTTCTCGATAAGGCGTCCCCCTCCCTCTGTAGGGCATTATTTGAAAGTGGTTTCTAGTAGAATCAAGAGTCTATGCAAGTGACAGGAGAATTGGTTGAAATTACAGTTTAGCAGGAAAGGTTTAAAAAGTCTTTTCAAATGAATCCTGTCCTATAGGACACCACATTGCTTACATTATTCATGTGAAATGTCAGGTTGTTTGTAATACAATCTAATGCTACTGAGCCGAACATAGCCAGTGACTTTTGCAGGCTACAACAGGGGAAGAGGAGTGAAGTAGACATTAAGATAAAGAGAATGAAAAGTCCACTTTTGGGGGAAAAAAAAAAGAAAAGGAAAAATGTGAAGAGACAGGAAGACAGAGAACATAGATCAGAGTTGTTTTGAAGGCAGTGTTCGGAGTCCTAAAGAACATAAAGTTGAATTCATCACCTTTAGAATAAGTGAATTAATCTATAGATGCTTGATTCATAGGTATATTTGAACTTGAATATACCTATTGAAAAAGCAGGTGAAGATCTAGAAGGTCAGGACTAGGTTCAGAGAGAGTGGCAGAAAGAGGACAGGAGCAAGTTAGAAACAGATTAAACCCTACCTTTATGTAAAAGGGCCTGGGGAGGCAGCAGGAAGGCAGGCAGGCAGGCAGCACTTCAACCTTGCCATGAAGAGAGCCAGAAGGCATTCTGCAACAGAGCAAAGGAGTTTGCACTGAGCACCCTTTAGGAGTGGAGCGTGGGGTTTGGAAGCTGATGACATCTGAGACCTTAAATTTGCACATTGGTCCTAGAAGCAGTATAGACACTGGCTGATGGGGAGAAAAACTGATTCCAGTATCTACTGAAGAGAGTAGCAGGCATAGCTGCAGCAGAGAGGACCACACCTGGACTTCAAGAAGAGTAGCAACATTACAAGGATCAGCTGAATGTATTAATGAGGGAATTCAGGTAGTATGGGAACATGATATTCTTCCCTCCTTTCCCAGTGCTTTCCAACATCTATTCATAGCTGAACAATTTTTTTTTTTAATACACACTGAATGGCAACATTTCCGGTTTATTTCTTGTTGATTATGATGATATTATGTGAACATTTGTTCCCAGATTGCTTTACAGAAAATGAATACCCTAATCAATGTTCCAAGAGCTACAGAGGATTTACAATGATAAACCACTATGATTCATATTAGGAAGAAAACAATATATGAACTTTTTGATGAAGACAAAACTCATAAATGAACAGTTTCACATTTTGAAAGTAAAAAAATCATTATCTGGATAAAGTAGAAAAATTTTGACACAGTAGTTCTGACATTAACTGGCAATGAAAAATTGAAGACGAGGGAAATTCCCACAGTATGTCAGCAAGTGGACATACAGTTGCATGATATGACAAATAAAAAAATGACTGTGCTTATTTTGACTGACAGTGGGTTCATTATTCAATATATCAAGGAACTCAACCATTTCAAAGACAAAAGCAAGACGGTACACAATGAAAACTGCCAAATAAACATGACACTATAAATCCATACACATACTGGAAAGAAAAACAAATCTTTTTTTTTTTTTTTTCTTGCCAATTTGAGAGGAGGAAATATATGCTGCTGTGTTTTTTCTGAGTTTAATTTTATTTTATCCAATCCCTTGACTTCAGGTCCTTTAAAGGACTCATTTGGGAGAAGCTTTGTGAGATATGTGAGTTACAGAATTCTTGAGAAATTCTTAAGAGTAAACATAAACCTGAAAAGCCAGCAGTTTTGAAAGTTCTTATTTTAGGTGAACAAGTTTTGCAAAACATGCTGGACATTAGCTTTCAGAGCAAGTCATCTCACATGAATCACAAGTTGATCTGGATTCTCCTAATATTCCCAAGGTGAAAAAAAAAAATCAAAACCACAGAAGGACAGAGATTAGATCAGTTAAAAGAACAGAATTTGCAGTGTAAGATATTGACTAAACTGAATTTAAAATCCTGAGTGGACTAAGATTGACTTTTAAAAATACAAATTATTTTGAAATATAGGCTTTAATTTCTTAGAAAATTAGGAATCTTTCTCCTTCACCAGATTTTACCTTTGAAACAGGAGTGGAATGGCAGAGAAATGCCTGGTTAAAACATGTTGGATTTTTTAAAAAATAAATAAACCTTCAATTTTCATCACCTAGAATCTGTACATGCAATAGAATAAGAAATGTTGCATTTTATTTCCTAAGTATTTCCCACTATATAAAAACTTGTGAAAATCTTGTTTAACAGGTCTTAGGTCATACACTTTTTAGAATATTTCACAGTCATCCAGCTTTAAGGTTTCTTACCCTCTATTCAGTACTCTCTGTCTTGACAAGTATAGTAAACAAGAAGAATACCATGCACCAGAATCTCTTCCTTATATGAATGGATTAGTTTGTTTAATTTATATAGAATTTAATTTATATTTTATGAAAGAAGCATCAACATCTGCAATTATAAGGCTATCAGAACATTTCTTTCTTTTATGGTTAAAATTTGGTCTTTAATTACTGTATGAGGTAAACAAACTCAATCATCTTTTCAATGAGTGAAGAAACCTTGCTCTTTTCTCATTCTTCTGTCTATGGGAGAAGAAAAGATAGAAGGGAATGGAGGATGAGAAATGTGATCATATTCTCAGAGAGTTTAGTGGCTCTTTTTAGTCTGTGTTGAGTCTGGTTTGCCCATGACATTAAATACTGAATCAGCTCTCCCTGTCCTTATCTTGACACGTAAGCCTCTCAATATATATTTTCTCCTCTGTCCAGCTGAAAAGGGGAGTAATAGAGTGACTCTAGTGGGCATCTGGCCTCCATTCAGGGTCAAATCGCCACACTCTCTAGAATTGGAACCTGACTCTCCTGCTACCCCCAGCTTCCACCACAATCTTAGGTGCCAACAGAGAAGCTGGAACCCTAGTGAATTTCAAGAATATTCAGTTCACAGTCGGATTAGGAAATGATCCAGAGTCTCTCACTTCAACTACTTCACACAATTCTACTCTTTCTGTGGTGCTTTCCTAGTCCTCACCAGATGTTTTGAAATCTGTACTGCCTCCTTGCATGTAGAGGTTCCTAAGGTATTATACTTGGTCAGGCAATAAACTCTTTCATCTTGGTCTTGCAGTCTTAGGCTTTCTTAGCCTAAATGTAAATAAACAGTCTACTGGTTGCATTAGTAGGATTTATACTTGGAATATTAAAAAAAAAAAGGAAGAACACTGAATATCATAAACAAAAATATTGATACTAATTATGAAGAAGGACAATGATATTTTGGAGGTTTAGTGCACGCTATGTAGTATATCCAAAAAGAACATTTATCAGATACTAACTAAATGAAAGCATTAGCAAAAATTACTGCCAAATACATCTACTTGTTATAAGCAAAGAGCATTATTCACATCACTGCAGTTAGTGCACACTCAATAATAATATGTAAACCTACATTTTGAAGAGATTTGTAAGACTGATCGTGGAGATTGACATTTTACATTCAGTGTTTTTGTTAGATGTGTTTGATTTTGTTAGTGTTTGGCCACATGACTAAACATGACTGAGCCTGGCTGTCTGTATTAACAGCATGGAAATTAACAGACCTTGACTTTTTTTGTGGAGACAAAGCATTTAGTAATAGAAAGCAAGTTTTTTCAACTGATGAAACCTTTATTAACACTCAAGGTATCTTCTCTAAACAACACAGAAGTCCAGAGGCTAGATGTCAGACTTTGGCATGGTAAGAGAGCATGCACTCATTAAAGCAAGACATCATAGATAAAAAAGATAAAAGGATCCTTGTCCAACCTCAAACATACAGACCCAATTAGAAGTGTCCTAACACAATTCACAATCCTTTCTAGTGGATGTCTGATCCATGACATTGGTTTGAAAAGGAAGCAAATGTTAGACGCTGCAACCACATTGTTGTTTCAGGAGCCTGATCTTATCTTCTCTTGAAGACTAAATCCACAGCATCTACACACATCTTCTATCTCTTTTTTTTTTTCTTGCAATAGAATACCTTGTGTAGAATTGCTGATCTTCAAACACTATGTTTCCTACTCACTAAAAGAATGCCTCAGATGGATAACTTGGGATTTTCATATGCAGCTATCCCGTTCAGTTGAAAACTGAAAATAAAAATATTTGGTCTAAGAGGGACAAGATAATCTTTCCTTCCCTCTGAGAGATGGATGATTAAAATGCAGGCACAATAAAACCAGCATCAGGGACATGAGATTCCATATATCTTTCTATTCCAACTGTTCTGAAGTTAGAGAGCCTGCACAGTTCAAAGATTCACAAGGTTGCCTTTGGAGTACAAACAAAAAAACTGTCCCTTCAGTTGTTTAAGAATCACTACAAAACTCTTCTAAAAACACTGAAGAATGGACAGAGAACCTTGTAAATGAGACTTTTCTCACATACGCAACTTTATTTGAAAACAATGACATAATTCACCTGAGCAACAAAGGAGACCAACTGATGCTTAATTGGACTGAAGAACGAAGAAAATGCTGTGCTTGAGGTAGATGTTTTTATTAACAGGGCAACATTGTTTCCCTCATTTAAAAGATATGTGAAAATAAATCACAGAATAATAGAATCATTGAATCATAGAATCATGGAGTGGGTTGGGTTGGGTTGGAAGGAAACTTAAAGTTCAGCCGGTTCCAACCCCCCTGACACTGTCAGGGACACCCTCCACTCGATTAGGTTACCCAAAGCCCCATCCAACCTGGCCCTGAACACTTCAAGGGAAGGGGCATCCACAGATTCTCTGGGCAACCTGTGCCAGTGTTTCACTACCCTCACAGCCAAGAATGTCTTCCTAAATATTTAATCTATTCTGCCCTCTTTCAGTTTGTAGCCTTTACCCTTTGGTAATGTTCAATCACTACAATCCTTGAAAAACATTCCCTCTCCAGCTTTCTTGTAGGCCCTCTTCACTTACTGGAAGGTTGCAAAAAGGTTTCTCAGGAGCCTTCTCTTTTCCAAGTCAAACTCTCTCTGAGCCTGTCTTCATAGAAGTGGTGTTCCAGGTCCCTCATGATCCTCCTGGCTCTCTTCTGAGCTTGCTCCAATATGTCTTTCTTGTACTGGGGACCCCAGAGCTGGACACTGCAGTCCAGGTGAGGTCTCACCATAGCAGAGTAGAGGGGGAGAATCACCTTCCTCAATGTGCTGGTCAAACTTCTTTTGATGGAGCATGAGAAATGATTGGCCTTCTGGGTTGAAAGCATACATTTCAACCAGAAATTTCACCCACCATCTGGGTGATGTGAAGCTTCTGGTCCTCCAACCCCCACAAGTCCTTCTCCACAGAGCTCCTCTCAATCCATTTTCCATTGAGCCTGTGGTTGTTCTTGGGATTGCCTTGACCTATGTGCAGGACCTTGCACTTGGCCTTGTTGAACTTCAGATCAATGTGTTTTATCAAATGCTCTTCATATAACAACCTTTCTGTTTGTTTGCATTGGTCTGGTTTTGCCAGGCATGAAAATCTCACTCCAGTGTTTTGGGTCATAAGCAGCTTTTGTCAATGTAAACTGTTCTTAACATCTATTCCCCTACCTATGGCTTGATGTTCAAGTGGAATTTACAGAGAAAGCTGAAAAAGAGCATGACATTTTGGCTGCTTATTGATAGCTGTAATGAGATGACTACTGGCAGAATTTGGGCTTTATGTACTTGTGATTCTTAATATGTAAAGCATGTTCTAAAGGATGGCTCTTATCATAAATAATGCATATTTTAATAGACAAAAAGTAGTCTCGGTTGATTTTGATGGGGAGTTTTGAGAATACTGTAAAATAGATTTTCTTAAAGCAGACTTGGTAGCATAGTTAGGCAGTTTTATTTTGCTACAGTTCTCTATCCCTGGGGGGAATAACATGCTCAGACAAAGACTTATTACAGCAGACGTTATCTTTTCCAAATCTAATAGAAAACGTTTGCTCAGACACAGAATTCAGAGTAAAAATGTTTCATTCTCAAAAGCACTGACATTCTGTTGATAGGGATTTCAATAAACAAACAAACATTGCTTTTTGATAACCCTCTTTCTATACAGTAGTATTTCACCGCAGAAGCAGAGCTCTTTACAAGCTCACTGTTGTGAATGAAAAAAGATGACAGTCAGATTAAAGGCTTCCAAGGAAAACTTGCATTTTGTGTCAAGATAAAAGCTGGTGATTTTTAAATTTTATTTACGGTTATATGTCCTCATTCAGGGCATTCATATTAATCTGGACATATGATTAGAAATACTGAAGAACTGAAATAGTTGCTGCTTTTCTAACATCAATATAACTAAATTATATGCATCCTTGAAGATATTCTTAATATTGCAGAACACCATAGTATTAAGTCTGCTGGAATCACTTTTTTTCTTTACATAGTGTCCAAAGTTTCAGCTTTAAAAAAGCCCTAAAACCTTAACTCTGTGCACTATCTTTCCTTTTGCTTTAATCTATAAATGCTGTCACAAATCCAGCTCCTCCACAAGAAACATCAGTTCAAAATGGATCACATTTTAACCAAACACATCCAATTTTCATCAGAGCATTCCTGGAAGTTCGACATACCTGCATTTTCCACATTTTTCCCCATATATGCCTCTTCTTTTTATTCTATTTATTCACTGGCAGCCTCAGATTCATACAATCCTTTGTGGAATCAGCAAAAATGGACGGATATGCCTGGCTGGTAATACTCCAAGCACAACAGGTGTATGTCATCACTTTTTCTCCCAAGGAGACAACAGCTAATGGGTTTCAGGAAGGGTTTCCTGCCAAGACTTCTCAACTTACATTTCAAACACTGCTTAGAAGCTCTTTTGTAATATGCGGTTCCAAAGATCCCAGCAGGATCAAGACCCCATGATTATAGTTAAATAGGGATAAGCCACTACTGGAGTATAAGACTGTAAAAAACTCCAGAGGTAAACAAACATAAACAGTTGGGTGAAAGAAAATAAAAGGAAATACATAGCATGTTAAATAGTTTGCAGTCCCTAATAACAAGTTTCTGTTGCTATTGCAGAACCATGTAGAAACATGCATGTGTGCTATACATGTATGTGGAAGATCTAGTAATGGGAAAATATTCTCTCTCAGTTATGTACAAAGGGATTTAATTTTTTTCAAGAGCTCATAGAAACATCTATTTAAATAAATGCTCCTCATCTATTTGTAATTAAAACTTTTAATATGTCCCAGAAGGTAAATAGCCTTGTCAATGTTTAGGGAAGCACTGCTAAGTACGGTGTAACACTTAAGTGGCATGAGAAGACTGGAGATAGTACTGTGTATTAATCAAATTTTGTCAACCACTGGTAACATATGGTATTATAATTATATCAAATATGTTTACAAAAGATGTGAACAGGTGCTAACGCTTGTGTTCCAAATGCTGACAGGCCTTAACAAGATGTTCCCTTTTTACCAAACTGTGTCCCACTGACAAGGCAAGAAAAAGCCTATAAACTAGGGCAAAGAAAGTTTTCCAAGTAAATTATTCCCAATCTTTTCTGAAATGCATGAAATATCAAAGAAGTTTCCAAAGAGTATTCTTTTCCCATTCATAAAGGGAATGCAGTACATATTTATTGCTAATACTGTTCACTAATACTAATTATTACTAACATTGTGCTGGTTTCTAGAGGCCCTGCCAGAGGTGACAGTCACATATCATACATTCATATAAATAAAAGACAGGCTGCCTGCAGAGTTTAAAAATCTCAGAAAGAAGTGTAACAAAGGAATATAACGAACAGGGAACATAAGTAAATTATGAGCCTTCATTTGAAGAGAAAGAGCCGCTTCGAACAGCTTTATCCAAGCAGGAACTGTGAGTACCTCCTTTTATAATTTAATTCCTTTATCTTTAATAGTATAGATGATTGAAATACATATTGGGCCAAAATAGACATGGCTTTTCAGTAAGACTGGAAAGATTACTGTGCAAGAACATGGACAATTAATAGAGCATGAGTGTGTTGGGGTTTGATCTAGAACAGTAAGTCTCAGATACGGCTCAGTAGCAAGTACTTTTAGTAGTAAGGAACAAAATGTTTAACTATTATTCTTAAATAGAAGTTAGAATGTGACATTATTTCAGGTTGTTGGGTGTTATAACTGTAAACCATTTAGATACTGTGTTGATAAGTACAATAGCAAAGGCAAAGTAACAGGCTAGTTTCAGTCCTTAAATAATGGCTTTAAATAAAATTCCACTGATTTTAAATCATTTCCATGATTTCATTCTGCTTAGCATTGATTAAGATAGTTACCCTTTAGAAATTAGATGTGATTCTCCTGTATTAAAGGTTTCAGGTCAGGTTAAAAAATAATCAAGTTCGTACTGTAATTAACAGGAAGTGTAAATTCTTAATTTACATCCAGAAAAGTCAGAAGGAGAATTTTCTAATATGTTGTTCAGTTCAAGTGTCATTTTCAGCTTCTTTAAGAAAAAAAAATAAATAAAGCATAGTTAAAAGAAACTTCTCCCCTCCATGAAAACCTCTCCAGTGTGGCATTCAAACATGTTACCTACTCAATATTCATGTGAAAGTGCTGTAAGACTTTGTGAGACAGGACTGACACCAGGCTATGGATATCTGGTTTTAAATGATTTAAGTGATGTAATTAATTTTTTCCACCAGTGTCTATTCATGTTTGGGGTATGGAGAAAATCCGCAACTCAGTTCAAACATGGCCTGAAGTAAAACAGAGAATACCTGTAGAACATACTGGTAGTGCCAAGATGTCTGTCTGAGGAGGTACATTTGTCATTGCTTCGTGATGTACATAACTTACAGCTCCTTTTAGTCCCTTGATAAGAAAGGTGATGTAACATGCTTTGTTATATCACTCCAGCTATGACACTCTCATATTTCTTTTTTAATTTAGATAGTAGCATTGGTATCTGCATATTGATCACATCAGATTTAATCTATTACAAAATACTATCTTGAATAGCATCTCATTAATTGCAGCTTTTAAAATTTACTCATCTTGCGCTGAATTCACATCCCCAGGAGTAGATGAAACTATAGTCTAAAACAACAATTGCAGTCCAAATGGCTGGTCTGATTTACTACATGGTCTGCTTCTTCCCATGCTGTACTGATATGATTGGCTGGCAGCACATTTTTATTGTTTCTTTCACTGTAATAAAAAATCTTTTGCTAGTATACCATTCTCTGTGAACATGTGTTCACTGTAGTACTGATCTAAACTTTTCCCTAGGTGTTCCACAGCTGTCCACATCCATGACCTCTGACCCAAATTTCACGGTGATTAAAACTGCAATCACAAATCTAGCTTTCAAACTTAATCATAGCTTAAGTAAACTGACCAAAATCTGTGCAATACTTGACAATCTCTTAACCAGCTCCTCTTGGTCCAGTTATGAACACCAAGGCAATGGACTTTCTGTCAAGAAGGCACAAACTTCAATCCAATTCCACTTGCCCCACCTATAACTATATTATATAAAAATAGCTACAGAAAAGGTGCATCTCTTTCAGTAACCTTTCTCATAGCACTTGGCTACTGCTGCCATCTTAGTGATGCCAAGCAGCTACTTCATGCTTCCATTTGGTATCAGCACTGACCCGAATTTTGGGGACCAAGCAGAGTCCAACACTAATGGTTTGAGGTACATTCTGTCCTTCTTTTATCATCTGTAATAACTTTACGGTACTGCCTGCAGCAACAGTCAAAACTGGTATAATGCACAGAGCAACAAATTCACCCTGTTAATTAAGAACCCAGAAAAGGCTGATTAAAATTCCTGTGTTAATTTTTAAATTGGAAACAAGTTTTATCCAAACCTGGGGTAGCAAAAACAAAGCAAGCTGTTATATTATGAAAATTTTCAAATACTTTGCTAAGTACAAAACGCTTCATCATGACTATATCCATTCTTAAACTGAGAGGAAATTTTAGTAACATGTATTCATAGGAGATCATTCAGACAGCACCAAAATGCATTTATTTTCTTCTAAATTTGGAAAAATTTTTTTTTGGCTTTTGTATGCCAAACAAGAATAGGGGAAACAAAATCAACTGTTAACTAGAAGTCATGAAGGAAATAAAAAATAGAATGGAGAGTGAAATTTTGTGTGTGTGTGTGTGTATATACATCTTTCTATATTTTTCCCTTTTAGCTCATTCTCCTTTCTAGTTTAGAATATTTAATTTTATTACCAAACTGAAGAACAAACCTATAGATTATTTTACAGTAATTGTTAATGTATATATTTAAAATACTGTTAATAATAACAAACTTGTATGATGCAAGATATCATTCCACTCTTCCTACTAAGAACTTTAAGAACTGAAAAGATTGCATATATGCACACAGTTCAGTTCATAGCAATTACTTAAATATCAGTTAAATTACTTTAAATAATATTTAAATTATTTTTTAAAAATCCTAAAAGCATTGAACAAAATGTGTAAGAAAAATTACTATCAAAAACTGCCCAAAGTTATAAAGAGAAAATGCATTACCTGTCTTCCTCTCAACAGCATTAAACATTTTTACCAAGTGATGGCACTGTAAAGGGGAAACTAGGAGTATTAAAAAAAAAAAGGAGGAACAGATAACTGTTTGGAATACTGGAGTAGAGTTGTGAATGCATGTAAACAACTAGACAAAAATATTTTTTAAGGCAGACCCACAAAAGTGAGGTATTTTTGGCTAATGTTGTCTTTAGCATGAATAACTTCTTGGTCAGAGTCTTGGGGATTCTGATAAACAACCAAATGCAAATACTGCATGCTGCATTAGCATATGCTATACAAGTCCTCTCCAGCAGAAGATTACAACTAAGGTGTAAACAACTTTATGTATACCCTAGATGTATTCAGAACTAGTTCTGGTTCCAGCCTGAATTTTATCCAAGAAGTAGCATGAGTGTTTCTCTCTGATTTTTTTCCCCCCAGTAATTGCCATTAGTTTTTTACACCTCAGCCTTCACAAAGACAAATGCTCTCCGTCTCTTCTCTCTGTGTCTCCCTCCCTGTTTCCCTCTATGTGCACTGCAAACCAACTTTTTTTCTGGCTGATATTCTTGGTATACTTTACCACTGAGACTGGTACATTAGTAGGTGTCAAATGGGCCAAGTCACAAAGTGTTTCTCATATTCCTAATTGGCAGAGTCTAACCTATATGATCAGCCCACCTCCGCAGAAGCCATTTCCAGAGATGATTTCCCAGACAGGCAGCCTGCATTTAAACTGATCCTTCTGGTCAACTAAGAAAATAAAAAACAAAAAACAAAAACAAAAAAAAAAAAAAAACCCAGGGAAAAATAAACACTGTGGCTGGCATTGGCAGGCTAGTTGCCAAACACAGTTATTACTTCCTGTAATTCCTTTGAGAGCTGTCGTATTTTATTTTCCATTTATCTCAAGATGAGAATTTCCTATTTTTAGAGATTCTTTTTTTTTTTTCCCACTGATAGCAAAGCGTCCCTGTGCCAACAGACTATTTTTACACAGTATTATTCCTGCAAAGATGCCTGCATCTACTCTTCCCATATGCCTCCTATAACAGGTTATTATTGCGATTTAATATCTGGCGTTATGTAAGCACATCTTGCTTTTACAAGAGAAAAAGGTGTTGTTTCACTGCTGTCTGAAACCTGTTGCGCTTTCAGGCTGTAACATGAGATGCTGATCTTAAAAGCCACACACATAATACATTAGCAGTCTAGTATTCCCACCTCCCCACCATCTGGCAGAAAGTTGCTGTCATATTAGGAATTAGCATCTTGTAACAAATAATTGTCTCCTCCTTTCACAGGAAAAACTACTCTTACTAGATTCAATTCAATTCTACAATCAGACTAAGATATGAAAATGAGGAGGAACAGAGAGCCAAAGGACAATCTGAGAATAGCAGTAAATACAAGCAACTTTGCCAGTGAGTTTTATTTATTATATTATTTATCCCTTTCATTCATCCCTTTCATTCTTTCAGGAATGGTCAAATATCCTGTACTTCCTTGCTTTCACACGGAGAAATAATTACTATTTTCACCTGCTTTGTCTTTCAGGTTGAGCTGGTGGAAGTCAAAGGGTGACAGCAAATGTAGAAACCGTACTTGTGCAAACACAGAGCTTTTCGTCTGCATGAACATAAACAATTTATAAATGCATGGCTCACTATCCAAATGAGAACCAGACAGATGGGAAACTTTCCAAAACCAAGGGTGAGCCAAATTCAGGAGGATAGAACATCTGTAGAATACAAATTTTAACAATACGTCTGGCTTCTTCCTTTTTCAGGCACTCACAGTTGTCATCAGAAGTTCAGTAATAGTGGTTTGAAACCAGCAAAATGTCTTGTTTTCCTGCTGGATATACATTGAATAAAATAAAATACTAAAAAAGCTGATTTTTAAAATTTTAAGTTAATTATATTCAGAGGTATTGACATAATTACATGGTCAAATAAAAATGCCTTTAATGCATATTAAAATATCCCGCATTTGTTGCTGTATGTCTTTAAAAATTGAAATAATTGTATTAGTCCAATAAATAAATAAAACATCCTATTCAGGAAAAAAAAAAGAGTGAAATACTGTGATTTCTCAAAATTTTCATTTTTTTTATGATATAGTTATCTGGATCTATTTTTATGTGTGTTTTTGTAACAATGTAAGAAGTAATCCTGACCCTGTTGAATCAAAAATCCCTGTAGTTCACCCTGTTTCCACTCATGGACAACACCATATTATTAAAAATCTGGACAATATTAGAATAACACTTTATTTTCATCTTCTGGCAATTAGCAGTTTGAGATTCTTAACTGGAGGTTCAATCTGGACTATCACATTTAGGAGCCACTGACTGAGAGACCCTCCATGAAATTTATCATTCCTACTGTACTCCCTTTATATTTTTCACCTGTAGATGACTAATTGAAAAAGAGTTCCATAGTGTAAACAAAAAATACTTCTTTTTACTTGTATTGAGCCAGCAAAGTGACAATTTAGTCGTGTACAGGCACCCCTTCCACCCTGTCAATATTTCCTATTCACTTTCTGCATATAGTTTATGATTTCAATCATAGCCCTTTTCACTATTTTTCCAATTCTAGTCTATGAGACCTCTCTTTGCATAAAAGCCAGCCTCTCTAACGTTTCTACTTCAACTGAATCAATTTTTGAGATGGACTGACCAAAATATCACTCAATATACTACATTTGAGTGCATCATTGTCTCATAAATGTATATTTAGAACTATGCTTTCCTCTTAATTCTTTTCCTAATAATTCCTGACAGTGTATTAGATTTTCAGGGCACAGTTGAGTCTTGACCTTATGTTTTCAGAGAAGAATCTAAAATAATTTTGTTAACAATGATTTAAACAGTAGGATGTACACAATATTAGTAATTCAGCACTTTCAAAATTGCTTCTCTTCACTTGCATGTATACACTCTTAGTGATTTTCTACCAATCATTGCATTGATTTTTTCTAAAATCTTTTATATGGTCTTAATTTGATATTATTCTTGTTATCTATTCCCTATAAAGAATTGCTGTAGTGCATCAGCGTCTGAATTTATAATCATATCCCCATCATTTAAAACAATTTTTTTAAAAAAATTTAACTAATTTTTTAAGCTGCAGCTCAAAATATGTCTTTGAATTGGCAAAATACTATTTTTTTTAACCTGCCAATATTTAAACTCTTTTAAAATAGTTTTTCATGTAGACAAGATTTCCACTTTTCAAAAGAAGCAAAATCTTTTTGCTTCTAATGTTTCACTTTGCTCTGCTGTTAACCCCAGTAAACATTTCTGTTCCCTTGAGAGTCTATTGATTATTTTATATTTTCACCCTGTCTATAAAGTAGAATTTTCTAAGCAAACTTTATGTTGCCTCTGAATATTTACCCTCTTGGCTCCCTCTTTAACTTGTTCACTTACATTTTTATGTAATTCATACAAGCATTTTCCTGTAATTCTCCTTTTTCATGTTAAATTTGCTGTCTTGTGTTTATGTGCTCTTCCATTCCTACACAGAGGTTGAATTAGATGTGTTACAACCGTGATTCTGCAACCGATGCTTGAAGCCATTCTAGAAGCAGGTCCTGTGCACAACAAAAAAGTAAATCAAGACTCATGTCTCCTCTTGCTTGCTAACTGGCCAGTTTTTCCAATAACTAAGCATTCAGGGGATCTAAAATGTAGAGCCCGCATCACGCATTTTTGTTACAGAGTCAGTATAGGAATAATCAAAGTCTCCTGGTACAATTAATTTTCTGCCTTAACCACCCTCTAAATCTCCCTTAGCATGTCATGGTTACTATTACTGTCAGCCTAATACAGCCTAATACTATGCTCTTATTGCTTTGGTATGGCATTTCAACCTACTGAGATTATGTCACATTTTGAAAAAGCTATCTTGCTTCTCTTTCTATACTGCATAACTACTCTAGATGCTCCAAGTACTTTATTGGCACATGTTACCATCTTTCTTGTGAGTTCCATGAATATGGAACATCACTCTGGCCAAGTTAATACAAAAAACTTCCACAGCAGAGCATTTTACCTTCTCACTGATGCAAAGCCTACTGTAAACAATTCCCACCCCTCCTCACTACCACACTGAAAATGTGCCTAATCTTCTCACATGGCCCTAGAGTTCTGAACTGTATTTCTCACCAGGAAAGTTTTACCAACTCTTTTTTGTAATTCTCAGTAGATCAACTGCTGCAAACCATTAAAAGCAAAGTAAAACTGGATTTAAGGAGCAGTAGAGGACTGGATAAAATAATATGTCCACATTTAAAGTAGTTAGAAAGTGAAGAAAAAACTTAGAAAATTTTTGCTTGGTCATACTCTAAGTGAAGAGAATTGAATAGTTGTCTCCTGTTTCTTGTACTGTTTCTTGTATACAGTCTTTATCACTGCTTATGGGGTAGAGGGGAGGGCTGGGAAGAGAACCACATTAATTTTGTGTGATGAGCTGATCTTATAAGTATCATGCATAGTCAGAGATACCACTTAGGCAGGATTCCTATGGAAATAATTACTGCTTTGTTGATTTTCTGGGTACAGCCAGGCATTAGATATTGGCTGAATATTTGGTTACCCAGGACATTCGGGTCTGAGGAAGTGTAAGAGGCAACTTTATCAGGACTTACTAGTCATGGATTTGGGATTTGCTGCTCAAAATCCCGTAAATTTTTAGATCTGTTTTTCCCTACCTAGATCCAGAACTATGTTCAAGCAAGTTTCTCCCTTTTCCTAGAAAGTTAGAACAAATCTCTCAACACTGTAGCTGTAACATTTAAGAAACATTTAACAACTGTTGTAGAATAAACTTTTCTATAAAAATGAAAGAAATCATTTATATTAATGGAAGATTCAAATGGGATGATCTAGTAAATCTTACTACACAGAAAATATTTACTTTCTATTTCACAGCAGCAGGGTTTTATAGAACCTGATATCCGGTTGTCTGTTGAATAGCAGCTTCTTTTTTATGTTATTTCAAAGCTAAACACCAATTTAAAATTTCAATCTCCCATGCTCCACAGCAGCTTCTATACTTAAGAAAAAAGATACCAGACATTGCAATTCCATACATGCAGAAGATATATTTCAGTAGTTTTAATTTAATGATGTACCTCAATCCTGAGACAAACTATTAATTCCCAGTAGAAATAATAATATTGTTCTTTTTTACTACTAAAAAAAAAGTATAGTATGTTTTAAAAGCATAACATAAAACAAGCTTTACAGAAAAGGTCAGGTTCCAGCAGTTGCATTCCATATGTATGCAACATTCAAAATAATTAGCATATAAACACTATTATTTCTCTAAGTAGCTGTTTCAACTTCTGCTTTTGTATTATGTAAATTTTTGTCCAATCCTCAAAAATTTATAATTGTTTTAAAACCCATTTATTAAAAACAGGAAAAAAAATAGATACACTGTATAAGTTCAGAAAAAAGTAAAAAATTTAATTTAAGAAATAATGCTTTGTCCAGTCCTTTCTACTGCAGTTTCTGGTTGAACTTTAAAATGTTACCACAGAAATATTTATTCCAAGTTTTGTCTTTCTATTTGACATTAAAAAAGATTATTACCTTTTCAAATTGATTTGCTTTTAATCAGAAAAAGACCTTTCCACACAAAGGTTGCAATAAGACTCATATTAGTCAAGCATGCACACATTTCATGCCCAGTTCTTACTCCATGAAGGATATAAAAACAGAAAAAAAGACCACTATGAGCAACCTTTGACACTCATTTGCTTCATGATCCTTTCCAAGCAGCAACAACAACAACAAATAATAGAAGAGAAAATAAAAATGTGCCAGTTTGAACTTGTTATTGAAATGATGACAAGTAAATATAAATAGCTGGGTATTTTTGGTAAAGATAGGGGGGAAAACCCAAACCAAGTTCTTTGCAAAACACACACTGAACTGATTGTTCTGATAGCTACAAACTGTGGTTGCATCTGCTGTCTGATTTACTTTGATGTGTCTCTACATCCAGGCAGGTACATGATAAGTTCTTCAATGAGGAATGTGGACTAGCAGTCCTCAGCATGCAGAGGTAGAGGTTTTCCTTTTTTGAGAGTTCTAATTTGGAATAGGAATTTGCAATGTTTTTGCTTGCTAAGGACTCTTGAGCACCTGAGGCTGAATTACTAACAGCTCTCAGAGCAGTTAACATTTAGGGTTACCTACACTTACTCACAGGACTTGTAAATGTCATAATGAAGCAATCACCTTTTCTGCATCGTGTCTGTTCTATGGTCAGTAGAATTACTCTAGATTCAAAGTCTATTTTGTATTCTAACCTGACCATTGCCAGAAACTGCAATATTAGTTCTTGTGAGATGAAATAAAAGGCATATATGTGACATTAAATAAGCAATTTTATTTCTTTCTCCAACTCATTTTAACTAGATACAGTAATATCCATCTTAAAATACCGAACATCTTTTTATACTGAACTGTGCCTAATATCATATTTTCTTCTACTTTGTAATTATTTCTGTTGCCACATATAAAATGAATTTGTCTGGTGAGTAAATTATTCTTTGCAATATGTGGACCTAGAATTAACTTTATTTTTATTTGTTAACAGCATAAAAATGTTTGAGAGTCCAAGATTCATGTAACAGCATGATCTGGCCAATATTTTATAAAGTATTTGAGGATCTGTCAGGATAAAATTAAATACAGAAGTATAAGATTTATTTGTTTAGATGCTTAAGCATTTTAAGGGGTTTAACCTTTCCGTCAGCTTCACAGTTTAAAGAGGTATTATTCAGCTTCATGAGCTCAGTTGATTGAATAGTGAAAAGTTAAATATCCTGAATAATGCCAATAGTCTGGCTAATTAGCAAATGTTCCTTATTAGGATGTGAGATGACTGCTGTGCTTTAAGTATTACTATTAATTATAATGTTAGCTGAATATTTGTAATCACTTCAAAATTAACCTTTGTATCCTCAGGAGGTTTTTCTTTATAAGAGTCACTCAGAACCTGAGAGAGAAACTAATTAGTCAACGAATGATAAGTGCAGAAAGAACACAAATTAGTTCTTTGTTTACTGTTTTATGGCTCTACTATATAATTTGTATTGTAATTAAAATTTGTTTCATATTGTAAAAGGAAAGTGTATACTTCAGGGATAATAATAGTATTTTAGAGGGAAGTTGACATTTCATTAGCACTGTCTATATTCACTGGTCATACAAAGTGAGAAGGAACTTTCAGGTAGGTCTTTGACAAGTAAAGAACTTCTCTGCAGCTCTTGACAGAGTCCAGATTTTAAACTCACACATCATGAAGCATGGAGAGAAGTATTTAAGATGGAATTTCTGAGTTTGAGCATGACTGCCTCCTTCACCCAACTCTGTTTGCCAAAAGTTTGTGTGCTTGGCATTTGCTTGCTGCATCTTGGTGAACAAGTGATTGGTTAATGATGTCACCCTCTCAAAAAGGAATCTGGGGCCATCCCATTAATCAAATAATATTTTAATGTAACAAATTCAGTTAAAATCTATGAAATTTTTACCACGTTATGCATTAATCATATATTTATTTTCCATTACACTATAGACACACATGTAAATATGAATTTGGTGTAAGGAATTGTGAAATTCTGAAATTCTGAATATATAAGAAATAAAATTAGACTTATACTAGGCAGATTTAAAGCTCTGGGGAAAAAAATCATAGGTTTCTGCTAGCCGATACAACTTGCAGTCCAGTGCAACACAAATTAACCCTGCAGTGAAGGTGGTTATATGGGTCTAAATCTGGACTATATTTGCAGAGCTTAAAAGATCTAGGCTGTAACACTGCTTCACATTTTGTGTGTCCTACATTTTCACGTAATGAATTTGTATCTTGATTATTTAAAAATTTATTAATAAAAGATAATTTATTTTAAAAAATAACAGCTTCCTAGTTTCATTAGATCAGCTTACAAAAAGATCTCAGTCTTTGAATGAATGTCCAAAATCTTTTTCTTTACTGCCCTTATTCTTCCTCTATACACTACACAACATAGATACTTATATTTTGATTGTAATTTTCTGACAGATAAGCTAGATAAACAACTAAAAAGTGAGAGGCATAAGATTGCACATCTGCTGCCCGGACATATTCTTTCACTGTGGTATTTTCTGAACAGATATTAACATATTGAGAAGTCTTTACTGCAAGCAAATTAGAGACAAAATTTGCTACCTGTTCACAGCAAAATGTGGGTATTTTTTGTTGGGTGGTCTCTGGTAGAGTAATACTGCCTTCTCTCCCCTCAGAAGCTTCAAACAAGCACAGCTGCACCTCAAAGAAAACATGCACACCCTGTAGTGAGTTACTTAGGACCAGGAGCCTGTTTGTCACAAGGTGAAGCAAAGCTCATAGCTGCTAACTATTAAAACCTAACTTTTTCAAGAACTACCAGAAAGGACTTGCTGCAGCTCTGCTGCAGTTAATAAACAATTAATGAGCACACTACTGATCTTTTTTCCAAATGCTGAGCCTGCTCTGCTCCTTTCAGCCTCTTGGCACAGCCCTCAGCCACAGCACAGGCTTCAGATTTCATGAACTAACTTCCAAAAACATTTCTGTTTTGCTTTTGCACGTCTAATTTCATGTCTTGTTTTGTCAATTCCTGACTCTGATCTGGAGGCCAGAATGTATCTACAGGCTTGTCACAACCCAGGCACCATGAGGGCCAACTGCTCCTGTAGTGCAATGGAGCCAGGAGATGGGAACTGGGAGCAAAACCTCTCTGATAGTTTCCATCCTGACCATAGCTGGGGGCTACTAACAGAGTCCATCCACTCCCCTGGACAGGCAAGTGATGAACCAGGGTTGGGGTCCAGCATCGCTCCTCACAGAGAGGAGCCTCCCAGCCCACCTGCTATAAGATGGGGCTGGGGAAGGGCTGGGGGCCAAGGATGAGCCAAATCAAGCCCAGAAAGTTGGGCAGGGTGGGAGGTCCCCATGGGGCTGAGCAGGGCCAGCCTAGCCTATGGGTGCCCCCAGGGACTAACACATTTTAATTTCCACATCAGTATCACAAAAAGCTCTTAATTCCTCATATCTTATTTGCCTGGCTACATTTCCTTAAAAATAGTAACTTTTAATAGGACTATGAAATTTCAATATGTGGGAACCATGTTTATATAAAAGAAATCCAAATTTTTTTGCAGTTGGCTAGAACCACATTTGTCAGAACTAAGCCCAGATTTTTTTATATTTCTAGTGAAAGATAAATGATAAAAATAATCAAACATAGGCTCCCATTACATGAACTCATAAGTGATTGACTTTTGCAGGAAACCATTTATATCACTCTGAAAAACATATCTCAAAGTGACATTATTCATGTTCTACCTCTGTGTCTTCACTGTCTATTAAGGGATCTTAGGGAACTAGCGAGATGGATAAAATCATTTTAGATAGCTACAGTTACATGTGATCACTCCCATGCAAATTATTTAAATGTTATCAAGCATACTGATATTTTCTGAAAGAGAAAGCAGAAGATTATTTCATTTTGTTACAAATGTTTTTGAAATCTCCCTGACCTCATAAAATATTTAATTTCCAATGAAACCACGTTTCTCAGCCCTGAGATGGAATTCATCAGATCTAACATTAACAAAACTTCCAGAACATAAAAATACAATGTAAAAATTATTAATCTCAAAATAGGTGCGCTTCCTACTTCTGTTTTCATTCCTGCTTTCTTTGGCCTGTAGTTCCAGGATCTACAATTTACTATCCCTTCTCTAGCATGAAAAAACCCAGCCTACAAATTAATTATAAAAAAGCCAAGCACCTAGATCCAAACAAGGCACATGGTAGCAATATAATTTTCAATAGTTTTGAGTATCTGGAAAACTTGGGAACATTTTACATCCAGTCTCAAAAGTGTTTGTGTTTTTTTTTCTTTTACCTCAGTTTAGCTAACTATTTCACTGTAAGGCTGCTAGCCTGGCTATTTCATTTATGCAGTAGATTTTTCATAGGAACTCCGTAGGCTGCTGGGACCATGAGTCTGGTTCCCCATAACTGAAGCCCGTTTTGCAATCAATATTTAATGTAGAAGGTTTTGCTCAACATCTACTCTCTGCACTTCACCTGACTACATACCAAAGGACATTTTTCCATCCTCACATAATAAATTCACAAACAAATTTAATTATCAAAAGCTACAATCATAACATCCAGCAGGAAAGAACTGGGAGAGATTCATACCAGGCTACCTGACACCTGGGGTTAGAAACATTGACCTTATCAACAGTACATCCAAAATAAATCCACTGGAGTTATTTTACTTTGCAGCAGCAAACTGAAAAGAGTTTAGTCACAAGGCCAGAGTTCAGAAATATTATTAAAACAGTCTCATTCCTTGAGAAATCAAAGTTTTAAAATGTCTGGTAGCTACAAAATATTAACATCTTCTACTCAGCATGGGAATAGGTATCATGCTGATTCAGTTCCAAATTTTGTAGACTTTACTATTACTCTCTTTTGAGTACCTTCCTAAAATAATCTTCTCTTTCTAATAGTCTTCAATATGATTCTATCCAGCTGGAGTAAATTGTGAGTATTTCCTTCTAGTCAAAGCTGCTTTCACAATATTTTGATTATTCTTTCTTACCCCACATATTCGGTGCTTCAAATTTAGCTTGTTAAACCAGGAATGAAACTAATTAGTTAGTGGTGGAATCAACTGATGTGCAATTTGAAGTCATTTGTGGTTTAATTTTAAGGATATCTTCTGATATGTCTCCTAAGCCTTAATTGGGCCACTGGAGAGGTTAAATAAAACTTCAAAGATTAATTAAGCAAATTCCATCCATTTTTCTCTAAGTTAGTAATTTTAAGATAGTTTCATTCTATCCGTTGCACTAATGTGTCTTTTTTTTTTTAGGAAAAAGTACTCAAAAACTTAAGTTGATACTAAAATAAATGTTCTTTTGTTCTGAAGACTAAAAAGATAAAAATCTTGATTTAGTTTAAATTTCATCACGGTAAGTGCTGTTGAACTTCTGTTTTTCCTCTCTGCCCTTTTTCAATGTCAAATACATTCACACTCCCTAAATAATTGCAAGCTTATAACGAACATCAAAACTGCATTAATCAGAATGGGTGCATTGCTGGACTGCAGAAGTGAGCAAGACAGGTGCTTTTGACTACCAATATGAAACATGCTTTAGGAAGCTGTAGAGTATAGCTCCTCTGTTCTCTCCCTGGGATGAGAGATAAGCATGCACAGAGAGATTTTCACTTAATGATGAAGCTCCATCTTTTGAAACATGAAAACTGTAGCCAGCATGGAAGGCAGTATTATCAACACAATGTATAAATGTCTTAATGTTCCTATACTTTTCTCTCTCTAATGGAAAACATGTGACATATATCATTCCTAAAATCACATTTATATTTTTATATCAAGTTAGTGGCTCAATAGCATATTTACTGATCAGTAATATCCAGATCTTCTTCACTGCCATTTTCCACTCCTATTCATATCACAGTTAATCCTCCATGAATAGATTCAACAAAAGCTTTAAGCATCTGAAAACACCCTGCAATGAACTAAAACTCTTAGTTAAAAGGTCAGACTCCTTGGTTAATACCAGGGAGTGATAAAAAAATCAAAATGAGATCCAAAGTGAGATCCAAAGGCCAAGACACAAATAAGAACTGCTGAGAATAGAGATGCTTTTTAAAATCTGACAGCCCTCATGCAGAGTTCCTGGGAGGCGTTAGCATCCAGCTGCAAACCATTGACTTGAACTCTCCTCCCGGAAATTATGTTTATAATGATTTTCTAAAGAGTTAAGTAGTGTTCAGTCTTTCTTTTCTGCAGTATAGCTTTGAGAGAAGAGTTTGATGGCTGAGCAAACTGATTCTTGTTACTCTCTTCCCAGCAGAATGCCATAGCCACCAGTGCTGTAATAGGGTTTAACTCAGCCTTCAATGGTTCTTCAGAGCTGTGCAGCAAAGTGCTCAGGGTTCTCTGAGCCAGAGAGAAAACATATGTGAAAAAGTAAGAATTTGAAACTGTATGGTATTCCCCCAGGGAATTAATCCAGGTCCTGTTCCCTATATGGCTTGTATACTTTCTATTTAATAAATACATTTAAAAATAAACCATTTTACTCTTTATGTAAATTGCTTTTCTTCATGAGCATTAGCTTGTACAAGGTGTAAGTGTTTCAGTAAATGAACCACTGCATTTTTACTTAGTGGTGCTTCTTTCACAAAGTGAGCACAGAACTGCTCAGCATAACCAAAATGAAAGCACTCTAGGGAATGGTAAGAGCTCAAAATGAAATAATCAGGTAGTTGTGGCATTTCTGGGCTTAGGCACCAAGATTACACCCATTAGCAAGGTTAGTTATACATTTAGACATTACCATTCACTTGACTGCCACACTATGTGCTTAAACCTGGTATGTAAGCATCAGGTCCTTGGTTCTATGGTGGTTTGGGGTTTTTTATATTTTTTTTTCTTTTACCTTTTGTTGACATTATTCTTTTTATTTCTACTTAGAATTTTCTATCAATAATGAGCCAAATGTTTTTAAATCAGATAATTTAATAACAATTTTAGTACAATTGTGAAAACATTGGTCAACATTGATCCCAAGAGCAATGCTTAAAGTAGCCCATTGGTAACCTCTCCAGACTGAAATTTCACCTTTCATCACAGCATGTCCTGCATTTTATTCTCCCCTATGTAATATTATACTGAGTTCCTATTCTAATTTGACTAACATTTTCTACTGAAGACACAGATCAAACATTTAAGTGACAAGCAGATAAATTAGATTTACTGTCTCCCTTTATCCTGGAAGCTATTTATTTTAATCAAAGAAGGATATCCTATTATTCAGACATGAGCTGTCTTTGATGAACTATGCTCAGTTTTACTGTACTTTCTTTTCACTTCTATGTCTTCAATTTACTTCCCTCCAAAATTGTACTTACAATTGTACACTCTCTTTTGAAAATAAACTATTGAGTCTCTTGCTGCCCAAGTCATTCCTTCCTTCTCCAGTGTTATTAGAGATTCTTCACTAACAAAAGCTATCCCCAAGTTCACAGATTTGTTAAAAATTCTGATTGACTTACAATTTGATTCATTCTGTGAGCCAGATCCTCAGGTATTCTTCTGTCAAGTTCTCAGAGCTTTGCTTTTCAGATGTGCTACTCACTTTTTCCTGTTTTTTGTTCTAATTAGCTCTGCTTTCACTCCCACATTCAAAGCCAGCAACTATACTGAAACCAGAAGAAAAGCAGTCATTTTATCCTTTGGCTCTAAATTCCCTCCATCTTTAACCTCTGGTCTGTCATCTGTATATTTTCCTTGTGCTTTTCAAGTTCTATACTGTTAGTTTAGCTAAAAAATCATCTTTAATTATTACTTTACTTACTTGAGGAAATAGAAAGTCAAGCTTTGCTGTTGGTATTTCTTTAATTCTCATTTTATCTCAAAACTCCTAAAAAAAAAAAAAAGGAAAAAATGGATTGTCATTCAGTTTAATTTCTCATCCACACAGATTTCTTTCTTTTGAAGATAATGTTTTCTCTAGGAAAACTGGAAACTTTTCTTTGTGATAGACCAGTTCCAAATATTCTCGTGCTTTTAATTTTTATATGGAAGAGTAGAATTTCTTCAGGGGTCTGAAATTAGTGGATAGTAAGCATTTCTCCTAATTTATCAGGGTTTAATTTTAGTAGAGTTATTTACTTTCAGAGAAATTCCTTGAGCATCGCAACATTTGTGTTTTTCAAGTTCTGTTCTATCAAAATTCTGTGTCTGAAATAATTTTGTGTTCCCTGAACAGGTTTAGAAGGCAAAAAGAATGCCTTCATAAATGCAAGGTCTTCCTTTCATTATGTCTAATCCTGCAGATTTCAGTACTTGATGAAATAAATCTTCCATTAGCGGCAACACATTTTTTACGTAAGTGTCCAGGATTAGTCCAGTATGATTACTTGTCCTCTTAAGGAGAACTATTATTTTGGTACTATATCAGTAACTAAAGCATTACAAATTGTCTTTCATAGGTTAAGCCACCAGCCCTCTAGAGCTGTGTAACGGTATCTTGGTGTTAAGGGGAAACTGATAGTGACAGAGTCTTTTGTTTTCCATCTCACAGCTTCAACATGGTACAATTTGGCCCTGCATCAAGCCACCAGTTTACAAGATAAATTTGCTCTGGACATATCATAATCAATGCCTGAGGTCCACCTATATTGGAACTAGGAGAAAGTTTCATTAAGTACAAATTATAAAGCCAATGTTATTTCACACAAGAATACTTCAGTGCAGCCTTTAACAAATCAGTTTATTTCATTTCTGGATTCGTAAGTTGCAACTTTGAGGATATAAAGAAAAAAGTGCTGAGGTAGCAATTGTGCTCCAAAGCATGATTTTGAACCCACGATAAAAAGTGAAGATATATTAAGAAGTGACATGTACACAAATGGGCTTTTGGCAGATACTCCTCATGACTGCATGATACAATTCTGGTTGATTTGTTAGGATTTGTTATTTGAAAGATCTTTGCAGTTCTTTTGAGAAATGCACTGGCAGAACTATAAGAAACCTCAGTGGTATTAAAAATCAATATGAAAGAAAAGAAAAAGATGAGTGGTAAATTCTCATTTATAAACCATACACTTGTTCCATGGAGAAACTCAACACAGACAGCACAACAACATTTCTTCAATATGAATGATTCTGAACGGGGCTTTCTCTGTTTTTAAAATGTTTCAATATGTTATTTGACTTTTAATATTCAGTATATCTCTGCCACTGAGAGAATACAGATTTTGTTGAAATAATTAGATGACACTGCGAAGACTAAATCTACACAAGATAATATTTTCTGTATAGCTTTCTAAAGCAAGGGATGACTGAAGGAGATGTTTCATGGACTTAGCTTTGTGTACAGTCCAGTAGCCCTTAACCATGCAAAAATCCCATAGCTAGTAACACAGCTTTTTCCTGACAAATTGCCTCTTCACAAATAGGTCAGTTTATGGAATTCCTTGTTTATTTTTTTCATATTTCAGTTCTTGAAATTCTTCTTGTATTCTGATGTGTGTCATCTCTGCTCACATTTCATGTTTTTTAAATAAATGGGTGATGCATTCTCAACACATATTCCTCTATATGAGTCATTTATCTCTTCATGCAGTCCTAATCATGTGAATGTTTCAGCTATCAAAGCATCATGTATAGCACAAAGCAAGAACTATCATCTCTTTATAGAAAGTTTGAACGTACAAAACCAAAACGTGGGTATTTCTTTTATATTAGGTCTGTATCAATTTCAATTTTTAATTTATTTTTAAGTTAAAGTATTGTATCAGTATACACACAGGTGTACAGACAAACTATTTTTCTATGCTGATAAGATTTTAGATTGACTATTCTGAAAGTACTGGCAAGCTGAAAAACTTAAAGAGTATAGCTTTGTGCAAGGATGATAATAAATTCCACAATTCAATAAATTCTGTAATTCAATTCATCCTTTTCAAGGTTTTTAGATGTTCTATGACTGCACCTGGTATAGATACTAAGATCTGTGAACTGAATATTTAGGTCAGGCATGTCCTGGCACAATTATACCAGTGATACAAATAGAAATGATTGTAACTCAATAAATTAATCAAGTAAATTCATAGAATCATAGAATATCCTGAGTTGGAAGGCACCCATAAGGATCATCAAATTGCAGAAGAGACAGGACTGTTTATCCTTAAGAACACCTATCTTTTTTGATAAAATATCCGGTGCTACTATTTTAAGCCTGTAAAACTAGTTAAGATAACTAAAAATATAACTCCAATTAATAGTAGCATTTCACATCCATAAAAGACCCCTGTAGGTTGTGTCTCATGAACTGATTGAGGATCCCTTCAGCTGTAATACAGTAAGACAAGCTAAAATTCATCTTGTTTGGATCTCTCTATTTAAATTTTTCTCAGCTTTTATAAGGAGAAGGAACTAGATATTACCTTACCTCACACTCCAGATATCCATTTATATTAAATGTCACAGATTTCATATGCATTGGTCAGCCCATTCTCCAGCGAAGCCAGTGAAGAAGCTTTTTAACACACTTTGTTCAGTAGTTGTGTGAATCATTGACCACTGATGAAAACATCATTGGGTTTGTTCAAGGGTTGGAATAGCTCTTACTCAAGGCATACATTTTTCTATGGTAATATATCAAAATCAGTACTGCTAACTGTTATGAGACACAGTGCTGCTCAAAATCTCCTGTGGAACTTGCATACAAGGGATAAAATTCAATTGCTCAAAAAGCTCATATAGCTTTTACTTAATGACTTTTTAAAATAGTAATTATTGACTCAGTTAACAACCCTGGCTTCAGAGGTGCTTTGGCCAGCTGTTGCAGATATGCAGCAAAAGGTTTTTAAGATGCCATAAGGGGACCAATAGAACCATTTTTGTCAATTGTGTAAATGTTTTGCATGTCTAACATTGACCTGGAACCTCTCACCTCCCTGGACACTTATGGCCCATATGGTATTGCATTTGTGAAGCCTTTTCACTGTAGACATCAACAAAAAGTTACTGAAGGTGAATTCCTTTCAGAGACATGAGTGTGTTGAAAAATATACTTAAAAACACCATATGCAGAGGAAATTGGAAATTGCATTTCAATCATACATAAAAATATGTATAAGTATTTAACATTAATCACACAATTTTTTAACTTTGTAGGGTAAAAAAAATGTTTTGCTTGTTTCAGAAAATTGTTTTAGAAAAACTGAAAAAAAAAGTTCTATTTTTCTTTGAATCATATAGTTCACTGCAGGTTCTCTTGATCCTTGCCCTCCTATTACGTGTTTTATGCTGCCCTTGTATAGCATCCTTATCACCAGAACACTGTCTGAATAGCTAGTATCTTACCCATGGATTTTGCAGTCCAAAGTGGCAAGCGGAGCATGATAGATATCTCAAATGAGAACTGAAGTGGGTGATTGTTTTTACGTCTAAAACTCTTCACAAAACAGTACTGGTTTTCAGGAGGAAAGGAAAATACATTGTGTTTTTTCTACCTTGTGGACCACTAAGCATACTTTACAAAAGTATGCATGTTCCTCTGAGATCAGAAAACAAATGCATGAAATACAACGTTGCATCATCCAAAAGAGCTTGTCTTGAAGTGCTGATTTGAGAGGAAAGATTCAGGTCCCTAGCATAGCTAAGCATACCCAACTTTGAAATCAAGTGCTTAGAATTTGTAAACTGAATTTTTCAGTTCCTTGAAGTGATATGAGACTCCAAAGCCCAGTGGTATTACAAATCCCAGCTAACATCAACACAGATGTCCTGCAAGAAAACAGGTACTGTAAGAGTGTCACTACGAATACCCAGAAAGCCTTTGAGGGAAACAGATATAACATGAAACTGTTGTGATATAAAACAACATGGATGAAGTTCCTAATTATTTCTTTGAGAAGGTATGATCCCCTAGGCTTCTCTCAGATAATTGAGTGACTTTCTCACTCAAAACCAGTGGACTTTTTGTATTCTCTTTTTGACCTTCAGTCATTATTTTGGGAAATCTCAGTACTCTTAGTGTCCAAGTGTTCACTGATCATCTGCTGTGACATTTACCCATAACAAGAAAGAATAAATCAACTAGAAAAATAACCAAGAAATAGAGTGAAAATCATTGATTAAGGAATTTAGCTCTCGTCTAGGTCTCTTTGTAAGGAACTCTGAATAGTACAAGCCTAATATTATACTTTGTAACTATCACTCTGATGAACAATTTGTAATGGAAATTCTCTATTAAATAATAGGTAAGCGTTGAGGTCTTTTCACATTTAGATTTTGAGCAGTTTTAAACTCAGTATCATTACTGCCAGCACCACAACATGAATTGAAATTGAGTGAGAAGATACAATCATTCCCAGGCTGCACACTACACAGACCTTGCTTACCTAAAAAAGTGTTTAGACTCTACAGTGCAAGGAGCTTCAGGTAAGATGTAAGTAGGTTGAGTGAAAAAAAAAGACAAAATATTGAAGATGAAGGCAAACCATGAGATTGAACTTTATGTAAAAGGAAATTGTAAGCCAGTGAAGGTATTAAAAAAAATCCAAGGAAGACATGGTCAGTATAAAAGGAGTAGAACTAATCCTGGCAGCAGTATGGTTGGTAGACTAGAATAGGGAAGCAAGTTGGGCTTCACAGTACATTAGAGCAAAGATAGGTGCAGACCAAAATAGTTACTCTAAACTGATATGGAAACTTAGGTATAGACACATACAGATATGGGGTCTCAGTCCTGTAATGAGATTGGTGGGAGCAGCCAATGTCAGCATATGTTTTTCAGGAAAAAAATAATCTGGACACTGAAAAATTCTGATTAAAATACGTGACCTGAGCCTCAACACAATGGTTAGTTAAGTCATTACATGAGCAATGTAGGAGCAGAAGTCTAGTTTGACTGTACTAGGACAATTCGTCATTAGTTTTCTGAAGAATCAAAGGGGAAGAAAAGCTTTATATTTTATCATCAGAAAGATAATAAAGCTATCATTATAAGTGATTCAATATGCCATTGAGAAATATGACCCTTGATAAACAAAATTTACACAAATCTAGATCTCAGAAATCTTGAATCAGGATTCCTAGAGATGTCACAGAATAGGTAAGGCTATTTTACACCTAAATTTTAATTAGTACTTTAAGCAATTAACATTGTCCCATAAGAAATTCCTCCTGTTTCTTTTCAATGAGTTATACCACTTTTTCTTGAAGCCAGTCAAACATATAACAAGAGTTGGATTTAATTTGCTCTTATTTAGTTTCACTGCAGGAAAGCCAGACTCAAAAGATTTCTCCTTCCCTTTCACAAGGAGCTCTGCTGGCTTTACAGTTACTGTATCAGCATATAACAAATAGATTGCAAGGGAAAAAAGACCCAAAAACCACTAAAGAAAAAATACAATGTTATATGTTCTTTAAGAAAGAATTCATAAATACAGTAAAATTAGATTATAACTCAGCAGAGTAGCTCTGCATGGCAGAGATGTGCAGGGGTTCTGGGCTATAATGAGCCTTATGGATGTAAGTCTAACCACATACCCAGACAAAATGCTTCCTGCAGCTGTAAGGAAGAACATGAAGAGTGAAACTCGTCAACACAGTCCTCTGAAATGCCGTGCAGTAGCCCAGTTATACCCCTTTCATAAGACGCAGGTACTACTGGGTTCTCCATAGCTTGCGGCTTACTCTGTGCAGAGAAGCTTTTATTTAAGTAAATATCCTGAAGACAACAGTGAAGGAGGTCACTCTTTTGCTGCATGCAAACTGCAGTAAGAGTTATTTTAAGGCAACTCCCTAGTATAGATTACAGAATTAGGACAGGTAACAGAATTATATTTGAGGGCCAAATTGTTGTCACTTTTCAGTGGATATGAAAGATTATATCCTAAATCTTAACAAAAATTCAGTAACTTTAATTTTATTTTCACACGACCCATTTATTTGGATTTTTACTCATAATTCAGAAAAAAAATTTCTTTGTTTAAGGCAGAGTGTAATTCTCTGGGAGTATTTATAGTAGTTGTCTCTTACTACTACCTGCCGTGCACTTAAATTATTTTCTTTTTATGTTTCTCATATCTACCTATTTATATGCAGCACGAAAATCATGTAAAAATCATATAAAATATATAGTGACCGATGGCAGGTAAATTTTGTTAAACATCAAACTCAGATAGAGTTTGTGATGAATTACCGGAATTGTTCATGGTACACATATTTCATGTCATAATTGTTAGGAACAGATTTTCTTCAGTTATTGGTCATTAGTTGATCATTTTATCTCATAAGAAGATTCTCATATTTTCTGATATATCTTACTGACGCTAATATAAACTGAGGTAAAATTATAAGCTTAGCATCCTAATTATTAAACTTATTTTTCAAGAGAGGGGTCTGTAGGAAAGGTATTGTGCAATGGTGACTTTTTCAAGGAAGGAGCTGTGAAGGCGTAGTGCAGCTCCCAAGTATATAGCAGCTTTTAAAATAAAAGTAAAAGAGTGGTACTTCAGGGTTCAATAGAAAAAAGAAAATAGAATTACTGAGCTTTCCAAGAGTAACGTCATTCCTAACTTTTATAGCATTCATTTAAAGAAAAACAAAAGCTTTATTTTTTTTCCTTTTCTTTTAGTAAAAGAAGAAAGCTGCCATAAATGTGAAGAGAAGGCCTCTTGATTTGATAGAGTTGCTACTAGTTCTTTGGTAAGCACTCAAGGCCTAAAGAATGCTGTTTTAAGCTGTTCTGTCTGTATTTCATCAGGGTTGATAAATCTGAACATCTACAAGGGCATCTCTGCTTTGCTGTGGCCTCCAAAAGCATAGCCGCTATGGCTAATGTAACTCCTTTCCCCAGGGAGTTTGGTCCCTCAGAAAGGTGAAGGAGGAATTTAATTAATAGCTCTTCTTCATGCATGAGACTCTATTATGAGATTATCAGAGTTATAATAGACCAAAGAACTCAAAAAAGTTAGTGGCTGCTGAAGGAGAGGAATCAGACAGACACAGCTTGCAAGAGGTTCCTGTAGAGGAAGATGAAATGAAAAGTTTCATCTAAATCAATTTCTGTGAGACTCTTGCAGACTTTTATCACCAGCAAAGCATGCTTCTTCCCTGTCCTTCATCCCCTATATCCTGCAGTTCTAAATATCATCTCCAACTCATCACCCCACACCAGAGGTGGGCTCATGGCAGCTGACGGTCTCCAACAATGTCCTCCTACCTTCTTCATATGTTCCCTTGGGCAAACAAAACCACTCAAAGCCTTCTAAAAAGCACATTTTCCAGGCATCATGGAAAAGCATTTTTTAGTACTCTTCATTTCATGCTCACCTATTTGGTAGAAAAATCATGATGGAGAACACCAGAAAGTACAGGAGCAGGAGGCATTCCAACCTACTGGATACATGAAGCGCACACTTCATGAAGCACTTTGTGGGAAAAGATGTGCTTACCAAAACTTAGTTTTTGAAGGCCATGCTGACCAGCTTAATAGGAGATGTTTAGGATCATCAAAAATACAACTTTCTTTTGAAAGGAAAAACATATAGAAGGCCCAAAATAAATGGACACTAAGCCTAATGCTCATATACAATTATTGTGCATCTTCTCAGATACATGAGAGATTGATATAAGCTTTCAGTTGATATCCACTTCAGATATGTACTGAGAAATCTATTCTGTACTTATTGATCTCAAATCTATAAGTATCAATTTACAGTTATGGACAGTCATTATCCATAGCTACTGGAAAGCTAAAGGCCATTCTAAAAGAAGCAGAGGAAATAATTTTACCAAAGTGCATTGACTGTAAATTAGGGGCTCAGGAACTGTGCTGATTAAACTCAAGATTTCCTTTTTATTCAAATAATCACACTGATATGTTAAGTTTATTTCAGGTATTATTGCAAGAAAGGAATGGTTTCTCATCTTGAACAAAAACAGCACAGAGTACAAAAGCACCTTTGTATAAATAAAATAGGCTGAATACCATTGACAAAATAGGGAGGTTAGTAAATGTAAGAAACAAAAAGAGATGTATAGAAAAAAGACCAGGGTAAAAGATGGGAAGTTGGAATTTAAATTACAAAGAAAAAAGCGTGAAAATTATTGACACAGAAAATTAAAAAGAAAGTATAAATGTGACAATCAAAGAAATAAGGCCATGAAGAAAGAAGATAAAAAGATTGGACAAGATGTCAAACTAAAACCTAACAATAAGCATTGTGTGAAAATACACAATATTAATAATGCAATAGAAGAAACCTAGTTTGGGGTTTTTACTTCTTTTTCACATGCCCATAGCTATTGATTACATTTATATCTTACCCTAATGTAAAAAATAAAATAAATGGCTGCTATTCCACACATCAACTGCATTTTATTCTTTGACCAAAAAATTCCTCACTACCAACATCTGAGAACAGTTTGCAAGGACTCCCTCAAGAAAGAAAGGTTTTCCTACTCATAAAATGGATCATAAAAGATTCCCCTGCTTGTAAAAGTAACAGCCTGTCATTTTGTATTATCACTTTTTACTAACTAATAGTGATTTTATTTTCATCAAAGGACATTATTGTTTGAATTCCCAAGTCAGTGTAACAGGAGAAAGTTGCGTGTCTGCAGATACAAAAGACAGAAGAGGTGTGTCTTTTTAAGATGAACAGGAGTTTGGCTAAACAAATGAACATTAAAAGCAGAAACTTTGGGGAGAAAAAAAAAGGCATCCAATGATTATAAAACCAGAAACAGCTTTAGTCCCCTACTTCAATTTCATGTTTATAACAAGAAAGGTTCATCTGAGATTGATTTGTCACTCCTTTGATAAACCCCTTCATCACTGACAAAGATTCTGGGTATATATCAAGGAATTTGTCCTGATAGTGAACTGTTAGTATGGAAGTCAAGACTTGTATGTGGAACAGGAGAGGCAGTGAAGAGAAGCTACATTTCATATTACAAGTTTAAATTTTTTTCATCTAAATTGTGATACCAGTAACTCCTTGTGCTGCGTGAATGTTCCTGAAACAATGGCCATCTCATAGTGAAATAAGGGAATTGTGACTCCCACAGGACATCTAACATGGCATTCAAATGATGGAAATAATGGTCAGAAAATATGGTTCAGAAAAAACCGACATAAATATTCTCCAAACTAAATGGAGGTGACTTTTCCCCTTTCCCTGGAAATGTAACATGTGGATATTTCAGAAACAAGGAATTCAGAGTAGTGTAATTTCAGCTCTAAACTTATAGTCATGTTTTATATTGCATTAAACAGATTACGTTTAAATGGAAATTCAAAACCAGACATGTACCTTATAAAGCCTTTCTAAAAAAAAATTTTAAGCTTTCCTTAAACTCTTACACTCCTTTTTATGCAAACATTCAAGAGGTGCCTAGACAAGCAATAGCAGTTCAAAATACTGTGTACTCAGATACAAATCCGATAACAGATTTTCATCATATTTCTAACAGTAAATATACACCAAGTGGAAGGTGATGGACTTGAGGATGATTTTTCACCAGTGCCATATATATCAAAGTGCTCTTATAACTGAATGAATTTGTGAATTATTATCTATTCATAATATTTTAAATTATTGATAAGGGAAGCTACAGTCAGCTATGCACCTTTTATTTCTCTTTTTCACATTAATTAAGTGCATGGATAAGTAGAAAATAAAGAAGAACAGGAACAGTATGGCTAGAAAGGGTAAAGAGAGTAAACATGCATTCAGGGAAATAATCCTCTTCTTGCAGACATAACCACACATAGCAAATGACAGTAAAATATCAAATGTCCAATTAATATGGAATTCCATAAATATATTAGAAAATTAAGAGGAGAACTTAGCAATTCCACTCCATAAGAATATTTTTTCCCTGCTTCATTGGAAGTATTGTTACTAAATGTTATATGTCCTCAGGAGTAAGAAGAAACTTTCAAGGAAAATAAAAGGAATTCCTAGATAGGAGAATGAGAAGGCTACCAACAACAGCCAATTGTAGAGAGACTACTTCACTGGAAATCCTCTGTCAAATATTTTTCTACTCTAACTTTTTCTGTGAGGTAATAAATCTATTCTTAGAAGAGTTAAAGAACAGGATCTATCTAAGACGAAGTTCATAGTGAAAATGGAAACCCTTTGTGTTAAAGATTTCCTATGCTATCTGGGTATTTATTTATTTTACATAAATATCTGCATTTCAGGTGAAGTTGTAAATCTACATCAGTTTGAACTGGAAGTTAACCATTAAGCTACAAATAAGGATGAAATGAGGATTAAATCTCAAAAAATTGTGTAGGTGTCCATCTATGAGATGGGATCAAATACTGGTTTAGATTACACACCTTTATATCACTAAAATTAAAAGGTAAAAATCACAATCTCAAATCTTCCTACCATTGTCAAAAGGTTTCCCTGTAGTCCCCTGTAGTTCTCAGGTAGCACTTGGTTTTGAAATATTTACTCCTGCAATAATACCTAAAACTTTTATCACAAAATGCTGTTTGATTCTGACCCCCTGCAAGAGTTACTTTGGAAAGGTAGTGTTTACCAGTTTACCAAGTGCAATTGTAAAACCCAGCTGTGTCAAGTCGGAACTGTATTGTTGGCTAAATCCACAATACTAGTACAAAGGGAATGAGATCCCCACTAAGAGATTTCAGTCTGCTTTACTTCAGAATGCCTTTACTGTGTTCCTGTGAACAGAACTCTCTTTAGTGTCTTGGGCGCTGAAAATGAGCTCCAACCCAATTAACTAGTAAGGCATTCAAAAGCCTAATCACTTCCAGCCCACAATCTCGACAAGATAATTGCCTCAGAGCTCCAGGACTTTATGACTTCAAGGTTTTCTTTGATGAATAGGACCTCTGCAACTTTCACATCATGAGCTTGGAACTAGCAGCACATACAGCAGTGTTCACCAACAAAGTAAAGAGACATGATACATGGCAGCCCTCAGCTTTATGTGTACGTCTCCAAAGACCTGGGCTTTGTGTGCGCATCGCTAGAGACCCAAGGTCCTGCAGGCAGCCAGGAGTCAGCAGTCTCAGACCAAAGTCTTAAAAACATGTTCCTCAGGGTAGGTCAGTTCTCAGGTCCATGGGTACTTCTACAGCTGTCCCTGGCCATGGGGCATTTGCCATAATTTTGAGGCAACCTAGTGAGTCTTTTGGGATTTGCTGGCTGCTCAGACATAACACAGGAAGTTCAATTAGTTTGGTTTGGTTTGTTTTTTGGTTTGGTTTGGTTTGGTTAAAAGGAAAACACAGGATGATTCTTTTTTCTAGTATGTTTTTCAACATCTCCTATTTTTTTTGAAAGGACTGATTTTCTTTAAGAAAAAAACCCCTCAATTTTTCAAAGTCTAGTTTTCCTGCAACACAGAAATTAAGTTTTACCCTCTCTCCACCATTTAATTGGTAATTGCAAGCCAACGGCACAGGTGTCTGTCTCATCCTTCACAGTAGCAGCTCTATATGTACTTATCTAGATTGCACACTCTTACCAAAGACTAATGAATACTTAAGAAATTATCTGAGATACTCAACACATTCTTGAATGAGCGTGCAAGGAGAGAACTTGAAAGGAACATGAGGAAACTGTGAAGTTTTCTATGGAAATCAAAAGCTTCAGAGCAGGAGAAAAGGGAATCTACAACTCCTGCGAAAATTATGTTCATAAAAGAAATAATATAATAGATGATATTTTAAGCCCAGCAAGTAAAGATGAGAACATATTTAAAGGAATGATGTTTTAAAACTACTTCCTGTTGACAAAAAAAAAGTCAAATGTTTTGATCAAGGGTTCCCTAGACAAGTTCATTTATTAAAATAATATTTCATATAACTAAGTTCTGCCCTGTGGACTGATTACCAGCATTACATTTTGAGTATTTCATATCTCCACAGAGAAGACTTAATTGAATATATCAGTCATTTGGTACATTCTTCTTCCCTGTCTGGATTATTTTAGCTTTTCAGCTGACAGGTTTATGGTGAGTGTGAATAAATTCAGAGAAGAGTTAAAATCAAAGTCAGTGTTGAGAATGAATGAGAACAGAAGGTACTGTGTCTGCATGGAGAGAGACAGATACACATGCATTGATAATAATATTTCATGCACACAATCCCAGATCCATAATGTTTCCTTCATGTTGGCACAGTCTGCATCTTATACTGCCTTTAAAGAGTCCTAAAGTACTCATGAATTTTCTAAAGTCAGTTGCAAAAACAGAGTCAAGCTCTGCCCCTAGCCCCCAGTAGCCACAAACCATTAGTTAGATCCAAGACTAGATCAGTCTCTCAAATTCAACTATTCAGGCACAATGGCTAGTAACAAACATAAAAATGTATATCACTGATTAGACAGCTATGTAGGACCATGAAGCCTCAGCTAGGAACACAACCAGAGAGAAATAATTTTTTATTTTCTACTATTTAATGAATTAAGTAAACATTGTGCTGGAAAGGATTATCTAATAAAAGGACTAAACCTCCATTTGAGGAAAACATCTGTATTCCACTGAAATGTGTACTTAACTATAACAAATGCTGATGTGCTCCACAGTCTTTCATGCTTTCTCAATGTCCAGGCAGTTAAAAATCACACCAGAAGAGCAGCATTCCTTCTGCTCCCCTAGCCCTGTAAAGAGGCTCCTCTCACAGTGTAAGAAGAAATAACACTCATTTCCAGCCTTCTTTGTAAATACTTTTTTATTCATCAGGTTGGTATTATAGCACTTCTGTGGATTGGAAATAGCCAGTTAATTAAGCTTCTGGTGACTTGAGACACCTACATCTTCCTAAACATTCATCTGTCTGGCAGTATGGAAAATGTCAGCATCCCAATTAATATTTAGTTTGAAACTGAAGTTTTAAGGTACAGTTATAAGAACGATGTAAGAGAGCTATGCCAAATAACCAAGTTGTGCAGATCTAAAAATATGCTTAACGAAATTTGTTAATCTATGCCTTATACATCTGAACTTTGATATTCAAGTACCTTACGTGTGGACTTCCTAGGGGATTTGTATGGCTGCTTGAAAGAACTCTGTCAATATTTTGCATGAAGCCTAAATGAATCGCTGGTAATGACAGTCACAATGAAATAAATCATAATTATATTAGACACTATTAAGGAGGTCACCAGGGATTATAAACTACTATGGTAAAGCCAAATGGCAAATAAAATCAAATATTAGCAGTTCGGTGTTATCATCAAGCCTGTTACACAGGTCAATTCCTGTCTCTGCTGGTGGCAGTGAACCAGAATTTCACCCACAGATTTTCTATTAAGATTGGCATTGATATTATTTTTTTATTTTATTTTTTATTTTATTTTTTATTTTATTTTATTTTTTATTTTATTTTTTATTTCTTTAGAACAGCTCTCAAGGAAAGTGAGTAACTTCTCTTTTGAGGTCTTCCAGCCATAAAACTTTGTTGATTCATTTTAGTTTTCCTGAAACACCCCAGAGGCTTTGATCCTCTCAGAATCAATACCTCATTCACACCTCGGACAGCAGAAGTCTACTGTTCTTCCAGGAAGATATGAAAGCTGGGGTGAAAAGCCTTAAAACACCTCATTCTATCCCTGTATGAGGTATTAACATGGACTGACACAAGTACACACTACCACAGAAAAAAATCTAAGCCTATGATTAAAGTTTTGTTCAAAATGAAGCAACTAGCTTCCTACGTGAATTTTACAGTGTGATCTACTACAGGAAAAACATAAACCTGAAGATAAACTACTTCGTATTGGTGTGCTTATTTACTAGTAAGTTAAGAGAAGTGGAAACCTTTAAGGTCCTTTCTAGAATCTGACAGCTGAACCCACCCTGTCTCTACAAAATCAAAATGAGAACACATTGCTCAAGTTTTCTGCTTGCCTGAAAACCAGTTTTCAAGCCACAAAGTCTTAGCAGAGCCTTAACGGGGTCGTTCCAGCATTGTGACTATTGACAGTGAAGTGGATTAAGTTTTCTTGGCAACTGACAGTCTCTGTACTCAAGGATATTTTGCTTTCCCCACTAATCAGCTACTCCCTCTTTCATTGCAAAGCTCTCCCAAATCTGCAGGGTGATTTGGCACTCAGCTCCATTCTGCTAAGGGAGTTAAGAACACAGGTCCAAGCCCCCACTTAAAAGCTGCTGGAGGGCTTACATAAGCTCAGGAGTGATCCTAAACCCAGGACTGCATTTCATTAAAGGCTCTTGAAAACAACCAGATTCCAGTTTGTAGCAGATTGGGAAGAAAATGCTATTCATTCTGATGAATATAGGTACTAAACCTTCACGGAAATAAAATAAAGCACATGCATATACACACAATATAGTTTTCTCCTATTAGAATTTTTGCATATATATAGATTTAAGATACTCTGCTATATTTATATATGTATATCATATTATTTTTAAAAGCATATAGGTTTTTTTGGCTATATAAAATCATTATAGTCTCTCTTCAGTTTCAGTTCTGCAAAAGGTATTTAAGCTCTTAACTCCCTTGTGAAGATATTTAAGCAACTAAATGACATTTGAATCTAGCTATTCTGCATGAAACAAAACCCAAAAATTAGAACTTAAAATCATTGATTAATTTTTAATCTTTTTGGAAATCTTGGCTAAAGACCTGGATTTGAACTGATTAGATACATACTTTGAGAACAAGTTCCTACAGCTGGAGTTTGGAATATATTGTTAGGAGAACACTGGGAAATTATATGTGCTAAGTCCTTTTCAACAGAAATAATTTCAAAGATGCCAATCTGTCTGCTTTATCTCATAAATAGGATTTTCCTGTGCATACAAAGCAGAATGATGTAATCCAAACGCACATGCCACAGTGTGGCAACATAGCAACCTCTTGATTGCTCCCCATATACAAGACATTAGATACACCAGTACGTCAATGAACATGATGTTAAATATAATAGAGCTACAGAGATAGGGTTTAAGCAAATTCTTTACCAGCAAATCCATATGGAATCAGAGGCCCTTTCCCAAAGAAATAACAAGGAATTTTTATATTCTACTATTTGACTATATCACAGACAAATAAAAATTAAAATCCTCACCAAACTGAGTTAGGAACAGTGTGTATTTTTTATCACACTGAACAAAATACAAAGCTAATGGAAAAGCTAATGAAAATTTTCATTGAAATCAATGATTTAAAAAAAAAAAAAGTAACTCTAATCACCTCTTTTACTGTTCTAATCTGTATTGTGTGCACTCACACAGATGATGCAAAGCAACTAACATCTCACAGACTGGCTACATGAGGGCGCCTCTTCATTAGGGGAATCCTCCAAGTAGTAAAGATCTGGGACCAGAGCCACTGCATTTGACACCAGTTTAAAGTTCAGCAGCCATATAACCTATGAGAGACAGTGAAATTGGGCTGAAGTTAGAAGAGATTGCTTTAAAAATACCTCCCCTCTCTTGAGAGGGGTAGTGGTCACAAACCAGACCTTAGCAGATGTCTAGTACCTTTACTTTTATGTCATACATTCACTTTTTACTCCTTCAGTAGATGAAGATTGAGTCAGTGCAGCTGCATATCTGGAATGGCATCCTTGAGTATCCTTGATATTTTTGTTGGGTTCATTAGTTCTCTCCTCTGAAGGGAGGTTATAGAAAGGTAGGTGATAGTCTCTTCAGCCAGGTGACAGGTGATAGGACAAGGGGGAATGGCATGAAGCTGTGCCAGGGCAGGTTTAGATTGCATGTTAGGAAAAAATTTTTTACTGAAAGGGTTGTCAGGGCCTGGAACAGGCTGCCCAGGGAGGTGGTTGAGTCACCTTCCCTGGATGTGTTCAATAAAAGGGTAGATGAAGTACTTAGGGATATGGTTTAGTTTAGAATGTGAATGGTTGGACTCGATGATCTTAAAGGTCTTTTCCAACCTTGTTATTCTGTGATTCTGTGATTCTGTGATCCACCTCCACCTTCCCTTCCCTCTGCTTGCTTCTTTCTTCTTCCCCTTCCACTTCTCTCTCATATTACACTTAAAAGGAGCAGCAGAAGTGTTCAATCTTCGATTTTTCTTAATGTATCTTCGTCAACCCTTAAGTCTGCTCATCAAAGCTCATATCATTATGAACTCAATTTCTGCCACACTGCTTAATACACATACCCACATTATCTCTAACACCTTGTTTAAAATGGCATCTTACTAAAGGGTACCTTTTAGACTGCAGATATTCTTTTTGTCATGCCCTTTTCCATATTGCACTGATATCTGTTCTCAGAAGTGATTGTTTAAAGTGATTTTGATTAATACCTGATTCACCATTGCACACATCTAATCATAATTAAAGAATGTTCTAATTTATGGGAAAAATAAGCATATAATAAAGGTAAAATGTCAAAGATGACAATATACAGCTTTTGACTGGAATTATTATTCTGTAGCTAGACGGGGACTCTAGGGGAAAGCAGTGTTTATTTGCATTCTAATAGAGAGAGAATCCTTTTTTTTGAAACCTGCTGCTATTTAATTGTAAAGTAAGGCATGTCTCAATAGCCCCTTTCCAAATTTTAAGACTAGAAGAGTACAATTCTGAGGAAGATTTGGAGGATGATTCAGAGTCTGTCCCTGCACATAGAGCAGCAAGCTGACTACTCACCAAGTCTTCACTCACAGGATGTTAGTAACCTAAAGGGACAACCCAGTGGTGTGTGCAGGAACAAAGTATTCTGAGGACATTTCACAATTTAATAACCCACCGGAGTATAGCTATCCAAAGTCACTTGGGACCTAGAGCATTATGTTATTAACACATAGTTAAGTTCAGGTGCTGGCTGAAACAAGCACAATTTTCTCATTAAAACACAAGAACAATGAATGGAATTAATAAGAAAAAAGAAAACAGAAAACCAGCATGAATACACTTCATCAGAACATATAGGGAGAAAAAGATAATATTTTAAATTTAAAGCCCCTTTCTGTCCCAAAGGTTCCAAAATCCATTATAAGTCATGTGACCACTTCACCCCTGAAAAGCCATCCCTTGATTCTTAATAATTGTGATTTATTTTACCATAATTCAAGGAACTCGTTCTTGAACCAGATCCTACTCTGTTACACACTGTGAAAAAGAGATCAGCAAGACAGTCATTTTCCTTGCAGCAATCTAAATATAAAGAGATCAAAATTAATGTAAACAGGCAGAGATATCCCAGGAAACAATGAGATAGTGTTGGACAAGATGTTGGGGGTGATCTCCATATAACATCCAAAAACTGCCATACTTTTGAAGACATTTTTGACAAAAGCATTTTTAGGGTTAAGGGTGCAAACTGAAGAGAGTAATACATACACGGGCTTACAGAATTTAAGAGCTGATGCCAGAGAATATTACCTGCTGTTCAACAGAATACTGGAATTCAGTATTCAGACTGTGAGATTGGTCACCAAAATCTCATGAGACTACCTCCTTTTTAATTAGAGCTTTCTAATCAGTAGTTGTGATTAACTCACTAACACTTGAGTTTTTAATAAGTGTGAGTAGGTAGAATAGAGGATCTAGTGACTGTAATTAGATACTGTCAGCCTTTCCCTTTTATTTATTTTTTTAAAACTTTTAATCAGAGAGATATTTTGGTGAGGTATATGGACACCGCATCTAAAGTCAACCTCTCTTTCTGGCATGAGCAAAATAGAGAAAGCATAAGCTCACTAGAACTAGTTCTGTTGACTTTGTGTAGCACGCAGTATTCGACTCTCTCTTGCCACACTCATGGAAAGTAATTGCATTTTCATATATATGCACAATCCTTCTCACCACATTTGAGCTTCTTTTATTCTGCCTACACACCATACCCTTCTGAAAAATAGTACACTCACAGAGCACTTTATCAAGTGAGGAAATAGGCCCCTCTGTAGCTGAACAGACCTGCCTGTACAGTATTATACAATTCAGCCAATGTTATCTCATCCCACTGCTTCAGCTCGTTCATCCATTTTATCCTCAACCTAAAATTATCATCAGAGGGGAAAAAACAGAGTTTACGCATGGTAGTTTTTCAAAGAGAGTGCAGGTTTGGGGAGTACTGTTCATCATGATCTTCTAGGCACTTTAACTGATGTAAGCACTAATGGAATCAGGAGTCTAAATAACAGCTTTTGAATTGGCCTAGAAAGTCTTAATGGACAATATCTCTTCTACAATAAATAACAGAGAGGAAAAATGTTCACAAATATCAGAGGAAGTACACATATAGCAAAGACAGGAAACATTCACTCACATCAAGAAATAGGAAGATTCATTTTATTTGTGGCTTTATATACGTAATCTGAGCTCAGAAGTATTAAAAAAGAAAATATTTAAACACATAAGATCCCATGCACATTGAAGGTACATGAGCACATACAAACACAGACCCAAAATCCTTTCTTACCTGATTCAAAAAATGAGCAGTCTTTTGACATAAGATAGGAACCTGACTCATCGCTAAGCTCATTCAGCTAAAGTTCACCTTTTCTTCAACTTCCTTTTATTTTCTCTCAGTTTCTGGACACTGCTTCCCCACACCATGCCAGCACACCTATGCCAGCTGTGGTCGGAACAGGAGACATTATGATGAGAAGTGAGCGGAACGGGAACCATGCAGAGGCAAGTGGTGCGAGTGAATGGGAATAAAGACACTATTGCAATTCAGTCCGTGCCTAATTAAGTCTGAACGACTGTGAGGGGAACTAGACCATGCCAGTTTATAGAAGCTGCTTGATACTTGTATTGATTTCTAAGGCTGTGACTCAGCACATAAGCAGTTGCTAGAGTTTTAACTCAGTGTACTCAGGCATAGGTACTGCCACAGCAAGGCCTTTTTCCTTAGGCTTTGTTCCTGCACATCAGGATTACACTGAAGTTCTACATAAATCTGTGCTTTGCTGATGTGCTTGAAAAAGCTGATATCATGACAGAGAAGTTTTTGTAAATGAAAATATTATTAGCTTAGTGACAGTTCTCCATCACACATTTTTATCATTTAGCTGGACTGTTTTAAAAGGGTATGGGCTCCCATTGGTACCGGTGTAGAAAGTTACATTTTAGTGTATCTGAGATTCTACAAGATTTGACCAAATTATTTATAATGTCCTTTTATATTCTCTCATGTTCAGAGCAATTACAGGTATAGAGAGCTGTTGTCCAAGTCCCCTTTTAACTGTAACATCAGATATACTTTGAGGGTAGACCAGTTCCATTAGCATTAGGTTTTGAGGAACCAAGTGTATTTAGATATTTTCATTACTAACGTAACATAGTAAATACCAAGGAAGGGTACACACAGGCAATGCACAGTGCTAAAGAATTCATTCCTTTTATTCCTTTCATACTAATGCACAATATCAGGGCTCAGGTCTTGTAGCCAAATACACTACCCTGTATTACACTGTTCACATGCACTCTCCTAGTTTATGGCAAATGCAATATAATTGAGCTCAGCCTTTTTCCACTGCAGACTCTTACTCTGATTGCGTTTTAAGCTGTGTGCACACACTAAGTCCTACTAAGTTCAGTAGTCTAGTTTGTTCTTTTACTCCTAAAAGAAACCCTGGCACCAGGAAGTCCTATCTTTGGCATAGCCAAAGAAGAAATCCTGCCTCTGAATGTCTATTTCCCTCTACTGTGACCACATTTATACAGAAAACATCTTTAAAAGGCAGTATTCTGCTTTCAGGCCTCATTAATGCAGATTTTATAGAATGGAATGGTTTGGGTTAGAAGGAACCTCAAAGATCATCTAATTCCAACTATAGAAGTGGTTTTAGAATTACCCTACTCCATATATGAAATTGCTTACAGAATGTTATACAAGCCAATGAAAGGAGGTAACATTATTCATCAAGAAGAGAGATCAGTCATGATAGTATTCTCAATACTCGAGGTTAGAGATAAACTGCAGTTTGGAAAAAAAAAAATCACTGAATGGAATTCTTTAAGAAGGATTTGTAACACTCTTACTATTAACCATGACCACAGAATAGAGGAATATAAAAGAGAGAAAGTGAAAGGAAGGAAAAGAAAAGAAAGAAAATGGAAGAGGATGATTTAAATCACATCATATAGAAAATAAGAACCTCATCTGAGGAAAAAAAAGGGAAATTGCCAGTTATTTTATTTGGTACTAAAACAGAAAACTCAAACCATTACAGATTCTATTGCCATGCAGCCTTTAAGAAGCTTAATGCTCCTAAACACCAGTTCTTCAGATGGAGTTCCAGAGGATTTTCAAATGTCAGTAGAAATTTTCTAGGACTGAAAAAACAGCACTCCAAAAATCCCACATCAGCACTTGTAAATTCAAATATTTATATTGTTCTTAAAAGACCAAAGACACTAAGACAGAGACAGAATAACCTAGCAGCATTTTATTTTTAAGCATCCTAGAGAGGACTCAAGGGAAGAAAGCCTTATCAGCACTTTAAGGATTAAGTGCTAAGTGTCATTCACTAGGGGAACTGGCTTGAAGTTTTCTCTCTACTCCCTCCTCTAATTCAAGATTTATTTGACATGATTGGACTGAGATTGATCAGGTCAGAACACAAAAGAAATGATTTCATGTGCATCTAGTCCAAAGTTCAGTGCCTCACAAGGCAGTCTCACTTACAATATAATGAAAATAATTAAATATGCTCTCATATACACTGCCTTTATTACCAGTATTTATCCAACAGTACTGGAACTTTTTAATACTAGGCCAAAAGGATGCAAGCAGGATGAAAAAAAAAAAATAAATCCATCTCTGCAGCTGTTCAGCTGCTTTCTACAGACAGTCACTGGAGAGCTATCATGGAAACTAGTTACGAATAGTACAAACACTTTACTCCCTACAGGATAGCATGTGTCTTGGTGGGACCTTATAAGATGTCTCATACATTTCTGCCATCTACATGTTTTTTAGGGTACAATCTCCAAGTGAGAGCAATTGCCTCATATAGTCTCTTCCATCAAAGCTCCATTTTAAAATAATCTAAAGTCTTGTTTGTGTTGAGTTCTCTTTCCAAGGCCTCTTCCAGAATCTTATTAAACTTTTGACTAGAAGCTTTCTCATGTTCAGACTAGAAATTAAGCTCCTTTGAACCTGGGGCAAATCGTGTACATCAGTTCAGTACTGGAAAGAACTGTTGAACTCCCTCGATAATTTGAAGAAAAAAGTATTTACATCCCTCTCAAGTCTCTCTTGCTGTGTTAAGAAGTGAATGAGGGTGAAATGTTGCCTCATGCTCTCTTCACATGATATCTGCCATCTCTTCTCTCATCACCCTAGCTGTGCTTCTTCCCTGTCCCAAATACAGCCAGAACACTTCTTGTTTAAGGCAATCAAAAGTAGATATGTTGTCCCAAAATCCCAGCTACTGTACAACAGATTTAACATATTTGTACTTCTCAGGGTGAAATCCTTTGCAATACACACACTAAGATGACATTTGAAGGAATTTATTTTGCAGAAGACCTAAGAAATCAGTGAAAAAAATGCCTTTCTGCTTGAAAGTTAGGATTCATGATGGTTTCTTGTCTTCTTCCCTCATGATTAAGAACAATATGCATAATGTCTAGTTATAGACAGTTTGATCACTGATATTTTAGGAAAGAACGACAACAAAAATCACTACTGAGGCCAGTTAAAGGGTTCAAGTACAAACATCTAGTGTCATTGCTCTTGATCTTTGTGGAATTAAGAACTAAAAGCTGAATTTTGAATGAATAAATAAAGAGCAGATGCTCGAAGGGGCATATACACTATGTAGATGAAATATTAGAAGAGATTTTCAGTACAGCACATTTATTAATCCAAAAGTAAGTATGCTTTGATGACTATATTGAATTGATCACAGTGTAATTTCACAAGCAACCAATCATCTAGTCATAGATTGAATTAAAATTCCTTTTGTAAATTAAGGTAAAACTTAAGCATTGTATCATTGTAGTCTTGCGAAGTACAGAAAAAAACAATTTGTGACAGCTGAAACAGCAGGGTCATTACAGAATCACAGAATTGTAGGGGTTGGAAGGGACCTCAAGAGATCATCGACTCTGACCCCCCAACCAAAGCAGGTTCCTTAGGAGAGGTCACACAGGTAGGCATCCAGGTGGGCCTTGACTGTCTCCAGAGATGGAGACTCCACAACCCCCCTGGGCAGCCTATTCCAGTACTCTGTCACCCTTACTGTGAAAAAGTTCTTCCTATGCTCCAACTTGAGACCATTGCCCCTTATCCTGTCTCTACAGACCACTGAAAAGAGGTTGGCCATTTCCCCATGTCCCACACTTCAGAGATAATTAATAAACATTAATGAGATCCCCTCTCAATCTTCTTTTCTCAAGGCTGAACAGCCACAGTTGACTCAGCCTTTCCTCATAGGGGAGATGCTCCAAGCCCTTATTCATCTCTGTAGCCCTCCTCTGGAATCTCTCCAGGAGATCCCTGTCTTTTTTAAACCAAGGAGCCCAGAACTCCAGGTGGGGCCTGACCAGAGCAGAGTAGAGGGGGAGGATCACCTCTTTTGACCTGGATTAAAAAAAATCCAAAACTATGGCAAAAAATGTGGAGTAATTAACTGAGTTTCTACCTTATGAGCTAACACTGCTATCTTGTCTCATACTTGCATACATACAATGTATTCATAGCAGCCTTAGTCTGTCATCAATAGAAATGCCAATGTCACTAGAAAGAATCTCCATACCTTAGTCACACTCCAGCGCTACCAAGGATGTACATTTGATATGCAAGAAAATCCCCAGTAGCATCTATTTTTATTGTCTTCCATAACTACAGAAATACTTCTTCATTTTTTCTATTTTTGACACTTGATATGCTATGTTATGATGAGAAAGGACATACATAGTTACCTTTGAGTATTAATTCATAGGAATACTCTAATTAAAATTAATATGAAAAAAATGTTACTGTGGCTACATTTTACAGTTTAGGCTATGCAAATTTAAATTAGGGGCAAGGGGGGGAAATTCTATCCACAGTTTAGTTACTTTTAAGAATAAGAACTCCTGGGCCACTTCCAGTTTGTAATTTATGTGCATTAACATAGAACTGTCATTGGTTTAAAAGTTTTATCTCTTGAAAAAGGAATCCTTTCGTCAAAAATTCACCATTTTGTAGAAAATTGTCTTGTGTTCTTCAGTTACTATATATTTTCCCTTTTGAAGTGGTTTTTTTTTCCTAAATTGCTGAAATACTACCAACTGAAATCTGAACTATTGGAGACATTAATCAGAAGTTCAACTAGTTTTTAAGTTTGGAAAAATTCTTTAAATTAGAATAACAAAGATGAAATTTGTATATTACTTTTTCATAAACTAGTAAGTGTGTCAAAAAAGCTAAATAACTGAAGTAAGATCATAAGACGCCTTTAAGATTTAAGAGTATGTCAACAGAAAAACTGTTCAGCTCAATATGCTTCTCTAAACCCATATTTAAGCATAATAAATTGCAAGTTAATTTTAATATTATTCCAGAGTGCCAAGCTTTTAGGCAAATATTAAGTCTGAGATAATATTCTACACTCTTGCAATTGTAATTGTGTATAAACAGATGTTAGCAGGTTTTTTGAGAGAAGGAAATTAGTTACAGATGGATGGAGAGTTTAAAAAGTAGCTATATAACCTTAAAATGCTAATTTGAAAAAAACATAGCATCAAAAATAATGATCCTCAAAATCTGACTGAAAAGCCTAAAGGCCGTAGTTTTTTGATACTTTTTTTGTTGATGTGGTGAGGTTTTTTTGTTCTACAAGTTAAATTTGCTTCTTCATCACAGTCATGTAAAACCTAGATCAATAATAAAGAGAAAATGTTTTTAACTATTCTGTTGAAAAATACATATCTATAAACATTTTCAGGAAGATTTTTTACCAAAATGTTCCAAAATTAGATGAACACACTATTTAGACAACGCCGTTTCATACTAGGTTCAAATTAATCTTCGTGCCAAGGAAACAATAAATATTCCCTCTATTCAATAGAGTTACCTGCCCCATCAAAAGTGAATGATATTGTTGATAGCTTAATACTATTGCTACTAACATTAAGAAACATGCTAAAAACCTGTGAATGGTTTAACAATTTATATCAAGTTTCTTTGTCAGAGAAACTTGCCCAAAGGAAAAAATTTCAAAGTGTTGGTTAAAAAAACCCCAAAAATGAATAATCAGTGCAGTTTGGAAGTCATCTCATTAAAACTACAGAATCCACATTAAAGTTAAAACACAAAATTTCCTAATCATGAAAGGCTTCAAGAGTCATTACACACACCCCCATGCAGAAAGAAAAAGCCAACAATTTGGGTTATCATCCTTGCTCCTAACAAAAGAACCAGAGGATCAGAGGCACAGGGGGAAAAGTGACAGGAGTAATTAAACTTTTCACATACCCAAGTGACTAGCAAGAAGTAAAAGCCACTGTACATAGATATGACATCTTTTTGCCAAGTCTTGCATATATGTTGGTTCCTACTAGCAGCTTTAACTCCTTTGAGTATAAGTACATCAATTTTACAGATGGTCAACAACTTGTATGTAAAAGATACTTAGCTTCAAAATAAGCAAAAAATCCTACATTATGCTTCTGTTAGGCTCTCATTATTCTAGATTATTCTATTAAAATAATCTTTTTTATTATTTATTTATTTTTCCCCAGAAAGATTCATTAGCTCTCCAATATAAGTCCTTATCTTTCCCTAGAGAGCCTCATAAGAAACAATGGTCTTTTAAACACTTCCTCACAATGTTACCACCATAGTGTTTCAGGGAGAGATAGCTAAAGTTACAGCCCCAAGGAAATGATCAAAAACATAATACTCATTTTAAGGATAAATAAACAAAAAGCTTGTGTCTCATATCACAGTGCTGCATCAAGCTAACTTACCTTGCTTTTTGCAAGTCATGATTACAGGCAGTGCACTGTGGGAAGAATTCGTACGATGGCTGCACTGGCACGATAGATCCCAAGCTTAACTTCTCTCCTGACTTTTCTACTTCTTCCCTCTCTCACCAGTAGTGCAGGGAGATGGGACACTGAGGTTGTGGTCAGTTCATAATGGCTTCTCTCTGCCACGCTGTGGTGGGTTGACCCTGGCCCTGTGCTCACCAAAGCTGCTCTATCACATCACTTCTAAGCTGGACAGAGGAGAAAAAATGCAACAAAAGACTTGTGGCTTGAGATAAGGACAGGGACAGATAACTCACCAATTACCATCACAGGCAAAACAGACTCAACATGAGGAAATTAGGTTATTACCAATCAAACCAGTGTAGGACATTGAGAAATAAAGCTAAATCTTAAAAACACCTTCCCTCAACCCTCCCTTCTTCCTTCCCTCCCTTCCATGCATCCCCCTTGCTCTAGTGTGGGGTCCTCCATAGACTGTAGATGAATATCTGCTCCACCATCAACCTCCGTGGGCTGCAGTGGGACAGCCTGCCTCACTGTGGTCTCTACCACAGACTGCAGTGGAATCTCTGCTCTGATGCCAGAAGCACCTCCTGTCCCTCCTTCTTCACTGACCTTGGTGTCTGCAGGGTTATTTCTTACACATTTTTGCACTCTTCTTACAGCTGCTGCTTTTGGGTTTTACCCTTTCTTTTTCTAAATATGTTGTCACAGAGGTGCCACTAGGCATCGCCAGCCTTGGCCAAAAGTGGATCTATTTTGTAGCTAACTATATGTGACCCTTTCAGACATGGGGGCAGCTCCTGGTATCTTCTCTTGGTGTCTTGTCTCACCCCTGCAGCCACTCTGCTACCAAAACCTTGTCAGGTAAACCAAATACACTCAGATTAATAGGGAAGAAATTTAAAAGTCATTTAAAACAGATGGTGATCTTCCTCTCTATAACTCCAAAGGGGAGAAGCTGTAATGGAGATTAGTAGCACATCATAGATATAACACAACAAAAAAATAAAAGTAATCATAATGAATTGTCTCTTTACACTCGAGATTATATACACCTCACTGACCAGCAGAGTTCTGTTAGCTTCCCGTCTCTGTAGAGTGGGACAACCTTTAGAGTGTTTTATTTACAAAGTTACAGAAACTTTAGTTTGTGGTAATTTTTCAGATAAAGTTGGAGTCTTGTTATAGGTTGGGTCATCCTCATCCTCTTAGAAGAGCCTACTAAACCTGTGTTTCAAGCACTGGATAATTACGTGATGAAAGTAGCATCAGGTACTAACTAGTATTTGCTCAATACCAAGAAAGCTTGTATTGTCCCAATTAGTGCCTTCATGTGTATAAAGGGAAGCATCCTCATCTCCTTACTTTTTAGGTTAATACATTTTATTCTTTCATTCCCATTTCTTTCTTCAATTTAAAATTCCTAAAAGACTTGTGATACATTTCTACATTCCTCCTGAAATGATTCTTGCCAAATTTTAGTTTTTGAGGAAAGAAAAATAAAAATACAGTCAGTTCATATGGAACTAGAACTTTTTTATGTTTGGTTGTTTTTTAATTACAGTTGTCATTCACAGAGTCAAGATTTGTGAAAAGCTTCCACATTTGGAACTCCTCGCAGACCTGAAAAGCAACGTTTTCAGAA